>CM040123.1:159967602-160567602 GCA_022559845.1 Amorphophallus konjac | reverse complement strand
TTGCATCATCATCACCACCTTGAGTCCAGCAACGCGCGATATAAAGAATTGGCTATCACTCATAGACACCCTCGCGTGTTCCCGGAGGGAGATTATGTCATGATCCGAGTCAAACCGGAACGGTTTCCTTCTGGAGCCGTAAAGAAATTACAAGCTCGTGGTGCTGGCCCCTTTAGAGTTTTGAAGCGAGTTAGATCTAATGCATATGTTATAGACTTGCCGGACGACTATGATATCAATTCCACATTCAATGTCTCGGACTTAGTCACATGTAGGGACCCAGTAGTGATCCCTAGTAAGTTGTTTGGGGCTTCTCCACCCCTTGTGAGTGAGCCCTCCCCTGAGAGTCCACTTCAAGCCCTGTCACCTCAGCAGCTTGAGCGGATAGAGTCTATACTGAATGAGCAGGTGACTACCACTAGGAGTGGCGTGTATCACCGCTACTTGGTGCGTTGGAGAGGACAACTTGCGTCCGATGATGCATGGATCACCCGGGCAGAGCTTGAGAGGATATATCCAGACTTGCTCGAGCAATACCAGAGCGATGGAGACCCTTACTCGACAGGGTCGAGTTCTTCCCACCCGGGGAGAATTGGTGAGGACACTCGAGCAAGAATACGGCTCGACTCCGAGAGCCGCCGGTACCAGACACGTAGCACGACTCGGTCGACACCGACATCCTTGTGGCTGGGGGACAGTCTGGAGTCTCCATTGGAGCTTTGACACTTAGTACGTATTTTTGTACGTATTCGTATTTTATACATATTTTTGTACATATTTTTATATGTACTTGTATTGTGTACGTATTTGACATTATGTACATATTTGGTCGTATTATGTATTATGTACGTCTTAGGTGTGTCTTTGGTATGTAATTTGAATTTTATCCAAGGAGGGAAAGGGAGCCCATGGATTTGAAATTCAAATGGGTTCAAAATCCAAGGAGAGAAAGTGGAGCTCATGATGGGTTCTAACTCTAAGGTGGGAAAGGGAGCCCATGGATTTGAAATTCAAATGGGTTCAAAATCCAAGGAGAGAAAGTGGAGCTCAAGATGGGTTCCAACTCCAAGGTGGAAAAGAGAGCCTATGGATTTCAAATTCAATTGAGTTCAAATTCAAACTCCAAGGAGGGAAGATGGAGTCCATACTCTATATATTACCTTGTATTCCCCTCTTGGGAGGATTGATGAATGAATGAATGAAATTTGAAGTTTGCCAAGAGCCTTCCTTCTTCTCCCTCCCCTCTCCCTCTCCATGAAGGGTGTGACTCCCTCTCCCTCCCTCTTCCTCTCCCTATAGGGTGCGATACCCTAGCCCTCTCTTCCTCTTTCTCTGAAGCTCAAGCTGCTGGGAGGCGACCTCCCCATCTTCATCTCAAGCCCGGAGTTCATCGGTCAAGGTTTTGCTACCGGCGTGGACGAGAAGACCATTGCTGTCCAACGCTCTATCTGTGGTTGTCTGCCTGCAGAATTGGGTCGCCAAGATCAGGTTGGAACCCCTCCTTTCCGTCCTCATATCCCCTCATCCTCTTCTTAACTTTTCTTCCTATTTCTGTCCCCGAGACACTCGCGAAAATCGCATGCCAAAATTCGTTCATTTGAGAAATACCTTTTGTAAGCCTTTTTGCTGCACTGGCTGCCCCTATGCATGCCCGCCAAAACCTAGATCCGCAAAGATCCAACCAGTACGCCCCCTTCCCGACCTCATGCCGCCCTGGCTCCTTCACAACAGTTCTTCCCCTGCTTGTCCCCAAACCATTCGCGCAAACCTCACCCCAAAATTCGCTCAGGAAGAAAAGTTCCCTTTGGAGACACTTTTACTGCGCAGACTGCACCTAAACTGCCCTAGCGGGACAGAGTCACAAACCCTACAAAGGGACAACCCCTAACCCACCTCAGTTCGACCTGGGATTTTGAGCATTGTTCATACACATCCCAGGACATCCCACATAATTTCCCTGCACCCTCGGGATCCCATTTTCCCGGCTTGCCACATCCACCTTCTCAACCCCCAGTTCTGACTGCACTGGATTGCAGAACTGAGCCCAAATTGTTTGCGCCACCCACACCCAAACCCACCACTGCACGCCAGCCCTCCACTGCCACCACTTCACCCCACGTCCCCTACCAGTCTACCACAGAAAGCCCGGTCCCATTTGCCTCCAGGAAGCCCGGGTTCTAACCCCTTTATTGGCCCTTGGTCCTGCTGCCCATAGACAGGCCAGAATGCGCAAGGTCCGCTACAAAATTCGCCACAGTCACCACAGTGCTTGTTCGCAGCTCTACTTCCTCGGGTGCCCTTGGGACGTACCCACTAGAGACCACGTCAAATTTCGTGGCCGACGGACGAGAGGAAGGTTGCCGTCCAGATCCGCCTTCCTGCTGCTTGCCAGGACCTGCGCAGACCGAGCTCCTGCCCACCAATTCGAGCCACTTCGGAGGTCCGCACCGGTGCTGTCATCGTCCGCCTTCCTCCAGGAGGTCCAGCACCTACTTCCACCCTCCCTCAGGGGAATCAGCGCCATCCACGATGTCCGGGACTCACCGTCCTTGCTGCTGGTTCCTGGCCGATCCACGGAGGCAGAGCCGTCTGACCGGTTCGTAGCGACACACGTGGGCGACGAGCGCCATCGACCCCGTGCCCGTCACCCCACTTCACACGATCCCCGGATATCACTGTGTATCCTTTTACCTCCCTGAGAGGAGTGGGCATTTTGTTGAGTTGTACTTGCTTAGCTTTGTACCGGGATCGTGTGACTTGGCCGGGCCTCTTCCCCACGCCCCGAGCGTGGAGGTATGCGTCTACTCCTCCCTCGGTATTGCTTGCTTATTTAGTATACTCTCTTGAAGCCGCTGCTTGTGCGTAGTAGGGCCCTAGCTAGTTCTTTATTTTATTCACTGCCGCAGTGAGTGAGTGAGACCGTCCCGTGGCTCATCCGAGTTGCGAGTGTGGAGTTGACCACCCTAGACTCGCCGATTTCTTAATCATGCCGATCGGCATGCTTCCCTCTCTTGGGGCGCTTGCGAGCTTGTGTTCCTTGTTATATAGCATAATTACTCTCTTGGGAACTGTAGGCGTCGAGTTATGCTACTCGGATTGTTGTGCCGTTGCTGGTCATAGGAGTCCGTTTAGTCATATCATTGCATAGAGTCCTAGTTTCGCATAGCGTCCCGCATCACTATCCGGTTCAAGAAGCAGGACTCCCCTGCCGGCGTACAAGCGGTCGACCTTCTCTAAGGCCTCCTACCAACCATCTAGGTACCCAAGCCTGTATTGCTCAGATGCCGGGCCACCCTCTCCGAGCGTAGGCCACGACCGCCACGGTACCGGTGCTGGGTTTTCCCGAAGGACCAAAGGTCGACGACGAACCTGCAGAAATTCATCATCTGACGAAGTACCAGACTCTCTTGAGGACATTCTCTAATAGGGCTGCCTACAAAAGCTCTCTATCGCAGAAGCTGATCACTGGAATGCAGCGGAAGCCACCATTTATAGGGTAAGTGAAGTCCCTAGGAGTATGAGGACTCTCACCACCTCAATCAAATCCGTGAAAATCGAAGCGACAGATCCCGAAAGTCGCGCTCCTTCAGAAGTCCCCATCAAGGACGCCGTTTCGTATCCCTAGAGGATCTCGTGACGGTTTAGGAAGAAGGAAATACATGGAAGAAATCTCAAGATTTGCAGATAAAAAGGAAGGTTTTCATTTCCAAAAAGGAGAAATTACAAAAAGAGGCTACAGCATCAGAAAGTGAAAAAGAAGGAAGGAAAAGATAACTAGGGGCATCCCCTCAAGGACCTGCCCCGATTACATCATCACGTGCCCTGGGCTCAGCAGGCTCTAAGAGGAGGTGGCTGGTCACTCTAGTCCACCACGACAGCATCCGCGTGCGCCCACTCGCCCGCACTCGACATCGACCGCACGGCGCCCACCTCCATGGGGTCAGGCCCCTCTTCCTCGTCCTCGGCCCCCGAGCCGTAGGGATCTGGGGGAGGAGGGAGGACCGGGGCCTCGAGGTAACAGTGCCCCGTGGTGGCCTTCACGGCCGCACTCTAGCCCTCCTGGAAACTACGGTCATGTGCTGGCCCTTAATACTCCAGGGCCGCCTCCGTCAGCTCGGCCCTATAAGCCGAGGAGGAGCGAAAGGTCTCCACAGCCTCATCACCAGCCGAGCACAGGGACATGCGCACCCTGGCAAGCTCCGCCTCGATCTTCTGGCAACGGGCCCCCATGGCTCGGGTCTCTACCTCCAGCTTGGCCGCTGTGGGGATGGTTTTTTTTTATCCTTTGTTTTGTTGGGTTTATTAGGCATGCCAATCACAGGAGTGACAATTTATTGTGCGCTCGACCTGACTCAGTCAGTCGATTGTGAAGTCCGAGTCGGGACCCGGAGTCCGTCATACCATAAAGGCTATGACGTTAATTACGTCCTTCCAAAGAAGGACAACCATTGATTAGTTGCCAAGAAAGGATGCCTCGGGGGCAAAACGAGATAAGACTATTATGCTAACTCCGCTAACGGGATGCGAGACATGCGTAGAAAACCGTGCTATGCGGGACATGATAACGGTGTTATGGCGTGAATCCGGCAGCATATCCCCTTATTTTGGACTAAGCCAAAGGGGAATATAGGTCATCCATTCACGGAACGCCGGGATGGAAGCCAAAAGAGAGGCGGGCGTAGCCCTAATCCAAAAAGGATTTGAGTATGATGGAACAGTGTCCATTGCCATGGTGTTTGTTGATGTTCCCCTTTAGGGACCACTGGAGGGCTTGCAATAGCAAGACTCCCAAGGTCGGCAGGGTTGGAAGAAAAACCCGACGGTTAATGGCGTAGAATATCGGGGTAAGACCCCGTCAATATAGCTCCGTTTAGACGTGGATGAAGAGCCATGAAACCCTCGTGATGTGATGGGGGCTAGTATAATGGCCTGTGGGGGGGGGTCAAGGTCCTAAATTCAGGCTGATGGTGGACTTGGCAGGGCTTCTGGAAGTTGGGTATATGACAGGTGGCCGACAACGAAGGTAAACGACGCGGCAAGTGTTTCGGCACGAAGGTAAACGGCGCGGCAGGGGTTCCGGCACGAAGGCCAACCGGCGCGACCGGGAATGAAGGGAGGTCAGCATGGCAAGCTCCCCGGTGAGCCCTTCATGCCGGCGCGCTCTTCACCCGGCGTAAAAGTGGCACCGGGAAGAGGCTGCGCCGGGGACTGTGGAGCCGATAGCTATTTTTCTGTTGGTTTTTCAAGTATTGTGAGGACTTTTATGGATTCAAAGGGGTCCTTTGTGTTCAATAGGGGTTTCATGAGTTTGTCCATGGTAGTATTTGGGTAAGGTGGAAGGTGAGGGTAGATTCATCCACATGAGGCCTAAGGAGATCATGTGATTGTAATGTCTATATTCCCCTTTCTCGGTGGTGGCCAAAGTGTCACGAGATAGTATAGCTTAGCTCTCTGCCACACAATTGGGGTTAAATTCATCATTTCAATGGAAGCATTATACTGCACGACAGAGTAAAGCTCGGGGACGAATTTTGACAGCACCTCCCCTTATTTTGGAGTGTGCCAAAAGGGTATCATAGGTCATCCGCTCACGAAATGTCGGAGTGGAAACCAAAAGAAGAGCCGGGCGTAGCCCGAGATCCAGGAGGATCTGAATCTTATGGGACTTCATCTACCTATTGTAGGATTTATTGATATTCCCTATATAGTCAATGGAGAACATACAGTGGTAGACCTACATGACTTGATGGGGTGACAGAATGTAAGGGGGAATTGACCCCTTTGATGTAGCCCCCATGAGGATCGAGGGAAGGATAGTATTTCTCCTTAGAAGGACAGGGTATCGTGACCAAGGATGGCATAGCTCGGAAGTGTTGAGGGTATCGGCATGAACCTATCGGCATGGCTGGCTTCAGCACCAGAGGTGTGGAGGTCTCGACGCGAAAAATAGAATAGGTTTCGGCGCGAAACAAGAAGCTCAGCCGACGCGGGCAGTCCTCAGCGCGAGACTCACGCCGAGAGGGGCTCGCGTCGGGACGCTGGGAAGGCTTCTGAAATGAGGGTCTCAGTACTATTTTGAAGGGATTTTTGAGGTGAAGGCTTCAAGGGGCTCTGAGAGTCTTAAAGGAGGGTTTATTCATGGATTTGCAAATAAGGTTTATTCAAGGGTTTGACGACCACTAAAGGGGTTACGGAGAGGGTACAATCCAAGGGGATGGTAGCCTTCCCTCTGGGGCCTCACTGGGGGGGCAGAACCATGGATGGCCAGTTCTGAATTTATCCCTCTTCATTTCACCGATGAGAAGCCATGAGATGGACTGTCTCAGGCCCTCGATGTGGATACGAGGTGGTGAGTAAAAATAGCAAAGAAACCTTCGAAGATTAAACTATAAGCTCTATGTAGCTTGCGGTAGCCGTTACATATACTAAACCTCGGACGCAGGGGAAGAGAATAAGATAATGAGAGAGCAAAACTCAGCCCACTTTTATTAACTATTCATCCGAACAGCATACATGCATCTAGCTCAGAAGAAAACCCAACTGAGAAAATCATACATAGATTTTATCCCCAATAGCGGGGTTACATTAGCATTCGATGCTACTAGAGCAAGGATGCTCAAAAATAGACACAAAAGGAGAAAAGAATATTCAAATAAGAGACAGGGGAAAGGGAAGCTGTAGCCCCTCAGGGCATCTTGGAACTGATCCCACCTTGACTCTCCCTTCGAATCTCTATAAACCTCTCTTCTCCTCAGCTTTCTTAGAGGGCTCTCGAGCTCCCTTTTCCTTCAGTGGCTACCGCTCTCTATTTTTTTCTCTCTCTTTGTTTTTTTGTCTCCTCTTTCTATTCTCCTCCTTTGTCTCGAAGGGCAGCAGCTTTTATAGAGGGATGGCCCTCAGCCTCTCGGCACGAGCTCCCCGGTGCGCCAGCAAGAAGCTTCTCGGCACGCCTCAGCTTGTGTTAGGCTTGGCCCATTTCTTCATCATCCGGCGCCAAGTGAGGGTTCGCCTAAAGGGCCTTCCTCACTGGTTTAGTGGGCTTCCAGAGTAGATATCTATTTCATTCGAGGCTTGCTTAACATCTCGCATTTACCACCAACTGTGAGGCTATGTGAATCCCTTTCTACGAGCATCAGAATTATCTGAAGTTCCTTTCCAGCAGGCAGTTGGTTACCTGGATTTTGTTATAGATTTATCAGCCTGACTATTTGAATGATAGCAGTACTGGGCAGCGGCCTAACCAGAGATGGTTTTAGCCGGACAAAGTGTTAGGGGTAGTGGATATCTTCTATTCTGATTCTCAGAACTTCTAGGGACGACACAGGAGCCGCACCTCTGATCAGCCTTCAGAGGCCTGAGTCTGCTTTGGTCTCTTCTGACATATTTTAGGTGTCAACAAATGCCCCCCACCCGCAGGTGGCGTAAGCGAAGGGTGAGTGACACGGGACATGCGGGTGTGCACTGCACCGCACCGCATGACATCTTCAGGTATGCTCCTGTTTATTGTTCATTGTTCATTGTTATGACTCTGAACCTTCATTCTGCTGGCATAATCCCGGTGCTTTATAAGCATATTTGGATGGACGTCAACATCCTTGGCTTGACCTGATGTTTGCAGTAGCCCTGGGTGAGCCAATCGGCGCCGCTGGTGGCCTCGGCATGGTCATCTTGGCGCGTGAATCCTCCCAGAGGGGCGCTTGGCGCCGTCAGGTGACGGCGCGCCTTTTGTCGCACGTGATCCCAGCGCGGTGCTTTCTCGGCGCTCCTTTTGGCGCGTTCTTCTCTCGGCGCGTGGGTCGTCTCTTTGCACCCTTTTGGCCTTGCCTATTTAGGTGCCGAGAAGATGGAGAAAGCTCATTTTATACTGAGCTTTCTCTCTCTTCGGCCTCCTCATCCTCCATCACAGCGACAGTCGGCGTGGAGAGCTTCTCCCTCCACCGTAGGGTTTCTTCCTTGGTTCTCATATGGGACTATGTCCCTCTTCATTGTGGAGTCACCCCCTCTTGGTGGGTGTTCTCCTATTTGACTTCTGTGCATGCTCCTGATACGGGGAGATGCTGTCAAAATTTTCATGAAATTTTCTTTTCTATTTTCCTCTTCATATCATCTTATTTTTCCTTGATTTTGTCTGCAGCTACTGAAATGGCCTCTTCTTCCAGCCGTGTTGCTTCCGGCACTGCTGATGTCGATGCTTCTTCCCAGAGTAGGGTGTCTGGCCCTATTGTAACTTGGAGGAACGTCGGACAACTAGACCGGGGTCTTAGGAGGATCGCCATAGTCGATGAATCCTCCAACTCCGAAACAGATACAGTATCCTCATCTCACGTTGTGACCATCGAGGGAGGGCTGAACTTCAATCGCGATGACGGGTATCGCCCGGACTTCCCGAAGGATCGTCATCTTGCACCATTCATCTGCACTTTTAGTGTCTCGGGGAAGAGAGACGTCATGCTGGCTCGGATGGTGGAACGGGCCATGTTGGTAGACCGGGACAGCTTGAAAGGCTCCGTGTATCGTGGAGACACCATCTATCTTCCGGGAGAGCGGATCAAGTGGAACACCGTCTTGGGGGTAACAGAGCTGGAGGCAGAGCAGAAAATGCTGACACGGGCTCCAGAATTCACACCAGCTAGGTGGGACACCACTGCAGGTCGGGTCAACAGAGAGAAACCCGGCTACGGTTTATTCTTGGCGCCTATCAAGTGGGGCTATAGAGACGAGCCATTCATCCTGAACTGCTTGGCTGTCCAGTTCAAATTCCCGTTGGCTGCTGGGTGGTTTGCCGACACGAAGGTGACCGACGCCCATCTCTTCCACGTAGGAGCGGTACAATTTACATAACATGTTCTGAAGGAGTATGCACCATTGTTGGTCAGGGCCGGGGTGTATCACAGTGTATATGCGTCCCGTTTCAGGTACCCCATCTCGAAAGGGTTGTGCTGCGGCATGTTCGAAGTGTTCTGCCCACAGTTCAATACTTTCTATACAGCGGAGGGTGAAACTTATCTGGACCTCTGGAGCCTGTCACAGCTGTCGGGCCTACCGATCAATGGAGAGCCCTATGAGGAGGTCTGTCTTCATGACTTCATCAAGGATGAGACAGATGGTGAAGGTGAGTATTACTTTGGCTACTCATACCAGTACTTGATGAAAGCGTACCGCTCCCTCTGCTTGGCGCTGAATAGGGGATCCTCGAGGGGGTATCAGCCCCGAGAGAAGAGCAGCAAATTGAGAGTCCGAGTAGGACATTGGATTCAGTATTTCTTCGGCGACCCTCTGAAGTACATTGAGTTCTCCCATGTAGCTCCTATTGCGGGTAAGCCCAGCAGACCACCCAAGTTCAAGTCGGCGCTGCCCGCTTCCCTTCGACGGATTAGTCGCAGAGGACCAAATCCCACTGGGGCGGATCCCCTTACGCATTGTGCGGCTTACCTCACTTTATGGTTGTGCACTTTTGCCCTCCCACAGGGAGACGAGACAGTCATTAGGCCGGAGGCAATATACCCGGCTTGTCAGATGGCTTGGGGCATGCGGCTTGCACTATGTCCAGCAGCACTCTGCCTGATCTACAAATCTCTTAGAGATATTCATAGGCATCGGGTCCCCCGCTCTTTTAGAACAGTGGGGCCGTTTCATTTCTTCAATGCCTGGGTGTGCAATTTGTTCCCAGAGCTGGCTCCCAGGACTCTGCAGATAGAGACATTGTATCCTAGGATGCTGGAGTTTGCTAGTGCTGAACCCGGTCCAGTGTCTCATCAGCTTTTCTCCATCCGAGGCCGGCTGACAAGGGTTCTGATGGATTTGGCGGGGACCATCCATTTTTGGAATTTGGCCGCACATTCCGCTCCATTGGTGAATCGCCAGCGTGAATGTAAGCTTGAGGCAGTGGAGACTTTCACACATTTCATTTCAGGCAACACCGTGACCCGGCCAATCTTGGAGCCTGAGCTCATTGACTGGGCTTTCTCAATTCGCCCCAGTGTCTTAGTGTTTAGAAAGGGGGGCGCGGTTCATTTAGAACCCTACTATCCTTTTAGGTTTGGCCGAAATTTCGGCTATGATCAGCACATCTCGCCTTCGGTTGCCCTATTTTCTCTGGATAGTAGGTCGAAGCACGGCTCGACTGTTGTAGCTGAGGGTCGCTCCTGGTGGGACTACTTTCACCACCGGGACGCCAATGTCTTCAGAGTGCCGGCGCCGAACTGCGTTCCCCGGGTCACTCCAGAGTATGTAAAGTGGTGGAATGCTCGAACGGGCTTTTATCGCAATGCCAGGGTGGCATGTTGGGATGTAGCTGAGCGCACCTTTCTGAGCCAGCAGCCTGGGCCAGTTTTTGATATTGAAGAAGCCCATTTGAAGAGGCTGTTCTCCCAACATCCGAAGGAGGTAGAGGCATATATAGCACGTAGGAAAGACGCAAAAGAGGAAGCAACTGAATAGCTGGTGCATGTGCTTGCTGACATAGATGAGGATACTTTCACGCAGAATTTAGAACATCTGTTCCAGATTGGTGGTTCCCGCTTGGAGCTTCAGCAGTATCCATTCCCTATTGAAGAGCCGCTCTCCAAAGCAGTTTCATGGAAGTGTGAGGTTGACCGCTTTTGCCCGTACCGGGCGTTTGTTAATAGAGAAGACAGAACCCCGACATATTATCAACATACGTCTTGGCTGTTTGCCTCGATGAATATCCACGGACTGACCCTTGACAGTCCTGTAGCAAGTGTTCTGAACAAGCCTTTGTTTGTATCTTTTCATTATGCCGATGTCTGGGGCTTCGACCACCTTGGCTTATATCATTGCATAGCTTCTCATGGTCATGCGGACTTGGCCGACCTAGTCGAGAAGTGCAAGAAGATTGGCGACGTCTGCTAGCTCGTTCGGGAGGCTGCATCCCGAATCAAGGAGGTGGCTTATCAGTATTGGCCCCTCTCGTCTTTTTATAATGGCCGGGCAGGTAAGTCTTCTTTAGTTGACATGTAGAGTAGTTTGTTGCTCAGTTATTTTATAACGGCACAGACCGTCCAGATATAAAATAGTAGGGACTTTATAGGAAAATCATTTCCCAGGCTCAGCAGTCGGAATATTTTGAGGCTCCTGCACCGGTGCCGACCACTACTCCACTGCCACCTGGTAAAAAGAGAGCGGCCTCCACGATGAAAGTTGCAATAGGCCGAGTGAAGAAAACTCGAAAAACTTCTTCCAAGCAGCCTTCGACTGATGCGGCTAAGACTCCTCTGCCTGAAGTGTCGTCATTTGAGCAGTTTGCCGCACAGAAAGAGGCCACTCAGCAAGCAGCTGAAGGTGACATCAATTTTCTTCACGGTCTAAAGGAGTGTTCTTTTCATGACATCTTCGCTCCTTTGACGTCTTCTTTGTTTGACCTCAGCTCAAGGAGCGGTTGGCACTACCACACGTGCTGAGGAGGTCGTCCCGGAGACGGGGGACATAGGGTCTTCTATCATAGCCACGGTAGGGGCGACAAAAATAGTTGAAGCCACAGGGGAGAGTCTCCCCGCTGCTGAGGAGGATGTCAGACTCCCTTCTCCCACACCTGCCAGTGAGACCGAGGGTGAGCCAAGTGACTACCATCCTTCTGACTCTTCCTTCTTATTGATCCTTTTGCCCTGCCTTATGTGTATGTTTGTTGTAGTGGCAGGAGTGGTTAGCACAATGGCTGAGATGCATGCCGTGGATGTTCCTTCACAGCCTGAAGGACACAAGACTGCACTAAAGAAAGGTGCTATCCTATTACGGCGTGTAATCACCCGCTCGGCATCCCGCTAGGCGATAAAGGAGGCGGGCCAACCCGAGATCAACATAGATATTTCCTACAGTAGCTCTGCCACCCCCTCCGACGAAGAAATTGACTATTATTCTTCAGAAGGTGACGAACGAGCACCTGCGACAGCCATCAAAGGGGCGGTGACACCCCTCATACCGTTGAGCGGTCCTTCGATCTTTAGTCCTCCAAGATTGCCGGTGACATCATCTGAGGGGATGTTGCAGGAGGAATTCACCGGGCTAGACATGGAGGTGGAGATAACCCCTCCTTTTGTTGCTTCATCTGCAGAGTTAGAATCTTCCATACAGGCACTTGAAGAGATGGATGCTGCGGCCATAGTAAGTTCTGCCCACCCCTCTGTAGAGCCGCATATCTTTTCATTCTTTTCTGCCATCTTGGTGCTTACTGGAATCTTGTTCCAAGAGCCTGACGCAGCCAATCACCCTCTGGTATCACCTTCTGATGCTATCGTGGTTTCGTCAGAGGCTTCGGATATGCTACCACGGCCACCGTGTCTTCTTCAGGGGCAGTTACTATACTTCACCCTGTGCCAATAAGAATATGCGCAGTTACCGAAGTACCATCAATGGAGCCGGGCCCGCTGGGAGAGAGTCTCGCCCTGGTGCCGGTAACAGAATTGAGAGCTGAAGCTAACCCGTCGAGAGGTTCTGCCTTCGTCCCGGCGGCCATAATGACTATTGCGCCTGACCCTATAGCTCCCTCCGTGCCAGAGATAGAGTTGGAACCTCTGCCTCTTCCAGCACCTATGGAAGAGAGTTCTTCAAGGAGCCCGACGGAGCAAGAGCATGCTGCCGCAGCACCTGCTACTTCGGCTCTGGTGGCCGTTCCATCTTCTTCTTCCAAGTCAGATATTGGCTTATGGGCTTCCATAGACAGGGAGGTGACCTTCGAGGTGGCTCTGGCAGCCTCCCTAGGCTTTACTTCATCAGAGGACTTTGTCTGGCAGTATTTAGAGATGTTGCGCTAGGTCGTGGAGTCTCAGCTGACACTATCTTACCCCCAGTTGAAGGAAGTGGCCGGGCGACTGACGATTGGGCTGCAAGCATTAGGCTGCCCTTTGGACACCTGGACCCAGCGGGTGCTGTTCCTGCTAAAATTTGTAAACCGCCGGGACTTTCTTGGGAGGGTGATGAATGACCGACTAGCGGCCCTGAAGCTACAGAAAGCTGACTGTCAAGTGGAGCTGACGTCTCTGACCTCCGATCTTCAGAAGAGCAAAGCTCATGTTGAAGCCTCTGCTGCTCGGGCACATATTCTACGCAACCGACGAGAGGAACTCCGGGCTGAATTGGCTACCATAGAAGCTGAGATACCACGGCTGGAGGCTGAAGAAGTCCAAGGCATCGAGGAAACTTCTTTACTGGAGGGCTGAGTCACGTCCCTAGAGAGTGAGGTGACTCGCGTTCAGGAGGAAGAAATGCAGTCTGTGAACTGGGGGCGGCTCCCCATGTTGGGCTCATTGACTTTGCAGATATTTTTAGGCGGTCTTAGCTGATCTGCCTTTGTAATTCGCCCCCTTCGAAGGGCCCCTTTTATATTCATTCCCCTTCCTTTTTTGCAATGAAATACAAGTTTCCTTTACTGTTTTAGGTGTCCACCTTTGCACTTGTATTCTATCACATCTTGTGGCAACTTTGGCGACCAGCTTGGAAGTGTACCCGTGTCTGTGCCGCAGGAGAGCGTCCACCCTTTCAAGGAAAGGATGGGGGCCTTGCTCCACCGCGTGACGGGGTTCCAGAGGTTTCCGGATTGGTGCGGATGTAATTCTTGCCAACAAGAAACATTGGGAATACGACTGCTGGCTGATGAGAGGTCCACCCGGGATAGGCTTTATCATTGGTGGGACAACTGATGGGAGTGCCACTCAGAGGCATAGCATATACTTAATAGTAATCCCATTACTGACCCCGATTTGGGGAAATGCTGGCCGACCTTGTCGATGGTGACAAGGGTCGAAAAGGTAGACGGTCTTGCCGATGGTGACAAGATATCGAAAAGGGTAGCGACCGACTTTGCCGATGGTGACAAGGGTCGAGAAGGTAGACGGTCTTGCCGATGGTGACAAGGACCGAGAAGGTAGACGGTCTTACCGATGGTGACAAGGACCAGAAAGGGTAGACGGTCTTGCCGATGGTGACAAGGACCGGAAAGGGTAGCGATCGATCTTACCGATGGTGACAAGGGTCGAAAAGGTTTGACGGTCTTGCCGATGGTGACAAGGACCAAAAAGGGTAGATGGTCTTGCCGATGGTGACAAGGACCGGAAAGGGTAGCGACCGATCTTGTCGATGGTGATAAGGGTCGAAAAGGTAGACGGTCTTGCTGATGGTGACAAGGACCAAAAAGGGTAGATGGTCTTGCCGATCGTGATAAGGACCGGAAAGGGTAGCGACCAATCTTGCCGATGATGACAAGGGTCAAAAAGGTAGATGGTCTTGCCGATGGTGACAAGGACCGGAAAGGGTAGCGACCGATCTTGCTGATGGTGACAAGGGTTGAAAAGGTAGACGGTCTTGCCGATGGTGACAAGGATCGGAAAGGGTAGGCGGTATTGCCGATGGTGACAAGGACCAAAAAGGGTGGATGGTCTTGCCGATGGTGATAAGGACCGGAAAGGGTAGCGACCGATCTTGCCGATGGTGACAAGGGTTGAAAAGGTAGACGGTCTTGCCGACAGTGACAAGGACCAGAAAGGGTAGACGGTCTTGCTGATGGTGACAAGGACTGAAAAGGGCAGCGACTGATCTTGCCGATGGTGACAAGGGTCGAAAAGGGTAGTTTGGGATGGAATGACGAACGAGGATAAACCCGTTACTACATCATCTTTTCATTTCATCATCATTTTTTTTCATTCATTTCATCATTTTTTTAACCACATTACCGACTCAAGCGCCCTTTCGGGCTTTCACCCGAGTCAGCCACCTTTTGCTTTTGCCCACGCGCCCTCTCGAGTTTTCATGTGGCGGGGCACCCGATTTTGCCTGCAACGCCCTTTCGGGTTTTCGCCACAGCCGGGTTATAGCCATTTTTGCCCTTGTCCCCATTTAGGAACAAAGCCGACGGGGTATCTCTATTTTTAACCCCCATTTATGTTTCTTTTCTCTTTTCTTTTTTTCTTTTTTTTTTAATTCCCCGGGGGATCCGGAACACAGGAGAGCTTGTTTGCTAGGACGCCGACCGGCCTTGTGGATGATGACAAGGGTCGGATTCTGGTTTGGTTCGTCGACATTCGTTAAATACCGAAGCAAAGGCTATATGGTTCTTGACCGGGACGAAAGGTCCAGGCCAAGGGACAGAGGTCGACCTACCTCACTGATGATGACGAGGGTCGAACCTGGGTTTGTTCATCAATGTGGGTTACATGCTGAAGCAGAGTGTATATTCATTCACAGGGGCGAAAGGTCCAAGTTAAGGGTAGAGGTCGACCTGTCTCGCCGATGATGATGAGGGTCGAACACGGGTTTGTTCGTCGACATGGGTTACATGCCGAAGCAAAGGGTGTATTTATTCACAGGGACGAAAGGTCCAAGTTAAGGGTAGAGGTCGACCTGTCTCGCCGATGATGATGAGGGTCGAACACGGGTTTGTTCGTCGACATGGGTTACATGCCGAAGCAAAGGGTATATTCATTCACAGGGATGAAAGGTCCAAGTTAAGGGTAGAGGTCGACCTGTCTCGCTGTTGATGACGAGGGTCGAACATGGGTTTGTTCGTCGACATGGGTTACATGCCGAAGCAAAGGATGTATTCATTAACAGGGACGAAAGGTCCAAGTTAAGGGTAGAGGTCAACCTGTCTCGCCGATGATGACGAGGGTCGAACTCAGGTTTGTTCGTCGACATGGGTTACATGCCGAAGCAAAGGATGTATTCATTAATAGGGACTAAAGGTCCAAGTTAAGGGTAGAGGTCGACCGGTCTCGCCGATGATGACGAGCGTCGAACACGGGTTTGTTCGTCGACATGGGTTACATGTCGAAGCAAAGGATCTCCGGTGGGACTTCTGATGGTTATCCCTTGGGAATCTCATTGAGAAGAGGATGAAGAGGAACCTTTAGATTACCACTTTACTGACCTAAGCGCCCTTTTTCAGGTTTTCACCGAGGCCAGCCACCTCTTGCTTTTGCCCACGCGCCCTTTCAGGTTTTCACGTGGCGGGGTACCCGATTTTGCCCGCAGCGCCCTTTCGGGTTTTCGCCGCAGCCGGGTTATAGCCATTTTTACCCTCGTCCCTGTTTAGGAACAAGGCCGGCGGGGTATCTCTATTTTTAACCCCATTTCTGTTTCTTTCTCTTTTTTTTTGAACTCATGTAGCGGAAGGATGCTGAGAGAATCGGCTGGAACATGAAGTATTATTAGTTAGCAAGAAGATAATGCCAACGCCCAGGGTAGATTTGTGCCGATTCGGGTGTAGAGCTCGCAATGGCCATGTTGTATAAAGATCGGCTAGGACACGGAGTCTTGCACCGAACAAGGGGTTTATTCGTTAGCAAGAAGGCAATGCCAACGCGAAGGATAGACTTGAGCCAATTCGGGCGTAGGGCCCACAATGGCAATGATATATAAAGGTCGGCTAGGACACGAGGTCTTGTGCCGAACAAGGGGTTTATTCGTTAGCAAGAAGGTAATGCTAGCGCAAAGGATGGATTTGAGCCGATTCGGACGTAGGGCCCTCAATGGCAATGATGTATAAAGGTCGGCAAGGACACGGAGTCTTGCGCCGAACAAGGGGTTTATTCGTTAGCAAGTAAGTAATGCTAGCGCAAAGGATAGACTTGAGCCGATTCGGGCGTAGGGCCCGCAATGGCAATGATGGGTATTATGCGAGTCTGGCCAGGGCAGAGCGCCACTAGACCGAGGTAAGTGTAGCTCGATCAGGACGGGATGCCACTAGACAGAGGTAAGTGTAGCTCGGTCAGGGCGGAGTGTCACTAGACTAAGTTTGAGGTAGCTCGGTCGGGGCGGAGTGCCACTAGACCAAGGGTGGAGGTAGCTCGGTCAGAGCAGAGTGCCACTGGACCAAGTTTGGGGGTAGCTCAGTCAGGGAGGAGTGCCACTGGACCAAGGGTGGAGGTAGCTCAGTCAGGGCGGAATGCCACTGGACCAAGTTCGGGGTAGCTTGGTCAGGGTGGAGTGCCACCGGACCAAGGATGGAGGTAGCTTGGTCAGGGCGGAGTGCCAGTGGACCAAGTTTGAGGTAGCTCGGTCAGGGCGGAGTGCCACTAGACCAAGAGTGAAGGTAGCTCGGTCAGGGCGGAGTGCCACTGGACCAAGTTTGGGGTAGCTTGGTCAGGGCGGAGTGCTACTGGACCAAGAATGGAGGTAGCTTGGTCAGGGCGGAGTGCCAGTGGACCAAGTTCGGGGTAGCTTGGTCAGGGCGGAGTGCCACTGGACCAAGTTTGACGGTATCTTGGTCAGGGCGGAGTGCCACTGAACCAAGTTTGAAGGTAGCTTGGTCAGGATGGAGTGCCACTGAACCAAGGGTGAAGGTAGCTCGGTCTGGGCGGAGTGCCACCGGACCAAGGATGGAGGTAGGTTGGTCAAGGCGGAGTGCCAGTGGACCAAGTTTGAGGTAGCTCGGTCAGGGCAGAGTGCCACTGGACCAAGGGTGAAGGTAGCTCGGTCAGGGCGGAGTACCACTGGACCAAGTTCGGGGTAAATCGTTCGGGGAACGCCGATTGAACCGTGTGATACAGCTTTAGGTGCTTCCCATTAAGGGGAGAGAATTGGATAACTCCTTTATGATCCGCAAGGACATACGCACCCCCTTCATATGCTCGGTGGATGACATACGGTCTGACCCACTTTTCAACCAACTTCTCCTAGGGGTTGGAAGCCATCACCTCTCTTCTTTTAACCATCACCAAGTCACCCCTTTTGAACTCTCGTCCTTTGACCAGCTTATCAAAAACACGGGCCATGCGGGCTTGATAGAGTTGAATATTCTGTTGCGCTTGGAGACGCTTCCTTCAAGCTCGGCGAGCTCTTCTAGTCTTCTTTCTGCGTTGGCCTGCTCGTTGCCCACCAATCCATGCTGGATGGCGACCCGTAGTGAGGGGACCTCCAGCTCAATTGGCACCACGGTCTCTGACCCGTACACGAGGGAGTAGGGTGAGCAGCCGGTAGGGGTCTTGTAGACCGTACGGTAAGCCCACAGTGCCTCGTACATTCTTTCTTCCCAATCTTTTCTCTTAGTCTTGACAATTTTCACCAGTAGAGTGCACAGCGTCTTGTTAAAGGCCTCTGCAAGTCCGTTGGCCTGAGGGTAGTAGGGAGATGACGTTCTCCAATCAATCTTGTATTTGTCAGCTAGCCGATAAACCTTCTGATTTCTGAAGTGGCTGCCATTGTCGGAGATGATTCGGTTGGGAATCCTGAACCGAAATATTACATTCTGCCGGAAGAATCTCGCAACTAATTCTCCCGTGACTTCTTTTAGTGCTACTGCCTCTGCCGATCTGGAGAAGTAATCTGTAGCTGCCAAGATGTATTTGCACCCTGATAAAGATGCTGGTAGTGGCCCCACCACGTCGTGCCCCACTGGGCAAATGGCCAGCTTGGTAAGGTAGGATGTAGAGGCACTAGAGGTCTTCTTGACACATTGGCGTGCTCTTGACATTTCTGACAAGCCTTGGCGAACTTGCAGCAATCATCAAATATAGTGGGCCAATAATAACCCAATTTATTTATTTCGATCTTCATTTTCGGACCGACCTGGTGCGCCCCGGCTGACCCAGCATGGATTTCTTGCATTACCTGCCTGGCTTCCCCTGGAGATAAGCATCAAAGTAATACCTTCTTTCAGGCATCTGCCATTATTCAGAACAATGTTCCATTCCTCATCTTATAAGAAAATTTGACTCTCAGGAGTCTCATTCTTTGTTCTTTTACCTTCAGGAGCTGTTGGTGTTGGAACCAATGCAGGAGGTATTCCCGCCGGTCGGGCTGCTGGACTGCTTCAACAACTGCTACTTCATTGGCTTGCTCATCGGCTAAAGCTTCTGTCACACTAGGGACCTGCCGTCGGTTGATGACTGTTATATTCAGGCTTGTATCAGGCGAGACCACCAAGGAACTTGCCAGCTTTGCGAGGGCGTCAGCTTGAGCGTTCTGTCCTCAGTTGACGTGCTTGACGCTGACGAAGTAGAATCTTGCCATTAGGCGTAGGGCCAGATGGTAGTAAGAGACGAGCTCCTGCTTTCGCACCTCGAACTCCCCTTCCAATTGTTTTATAACCAGCATGGAGTCCCCGAACGCCTCTAGCATTTGAATCCCCATGGACAGAGCAATCTATAGCCCGATTATGAGGGCTTCATATTCTGCTTCATTATTTGTGCAAGGCTTGATTATTGAGCAGGACGTGTGTATGACTTCCTCTTCAGGAGATTTCAAGACTATGCCTGCTCCTGCGCGGACTCTGGCCGATCCCGTTGCTGAGGTGTCAATTCTGGAGGCACCATCAAAATACAGCTGCCATAAGGAGGGCCGCACATGTCCGACCTCTAAAGTTTCATCTTCAGAAAGCTCTATTTCCAGAGGGCAGTCTTCGGGTACTAGATGTTCAGCAAAGAAGTCTGCAATAGCTTGGCCCTTAATGGCCCTTTGCGGTACATAGGAGATGTCATACTCCATAAGAATCATCGCCCATTTGCCCAGGCGGCCTTTGAGGGCCAGTTGGGACATGATGTATTTAAGCGGATCCTCCCTAGAAATCAGCTTGACTTTGTGCGACAGCATGTAGTGCCGTAGCTTCTTGACCGCGAAGACCAATGCCAGGCAAATCTTCTCGATGTAGGTGTACCTTTCCTCAGTTCTGACCATTCTTTGACAAAGATTATAGAGGCCTTGTAACGACCCGAGAATCCGATTACCGGGAAGACCCGATAACCCGAGACTCGCACCGCCGCCCACGAGACGGGAGGACTCGGAAGGGCTAAAAGGAGTGTGGAGGCACAAAGAAATAAGAAATAAAGCAGGATAACCTACAACAACAAGCTGAAAGAAAAAACAACTACAGCTACAACAGAGTCCAGTCCAACAGAAAGTACAGTCTAAAGCAGTAAGACGTACCACAAGCCAAGTGAACACTCGGCTCGGCAAGCTGGCAGCTAAGAACCTCCGCTCTGTGCCCTCGAACCTCGAGGAAGAACCGCTACACCTGAAAAGTAGGGAATGAGTCTCCAAAACAGAGACTCAGCAGGGATCCCGCGAAACCCCAACCGGGAACAAAGGCAGTACCGGAAAGGAAGGCTATGAGAGCAACCGCAACAGCAGGAATAGTAAACCCGGTGGCCGGTCGAAACACGGCACTACAACTACTCCTACTGTAGCAGAAACACACCCTGACCTCGCGGTCGAGGCTACCGAACTACACTAGTACCGCTTACCGAAGTAAAAACACACGGCAACCACGCCGTAAAGGCCTGTCCCCCGGACACAGCTGACCTGGACACGCTGTCCAAGGTGTAACCCCAACCATCCGATCGCGGGTACCGCACAACAAGACAGACTCGTGACCCCAATGGGAGCGTCAGAGCTGACGCAGCCCATTCTTCTGACGTGCCCAGGTAGGACCGTCAGACGGTGTGACGCGCCGAGGGGTGAGCGTCACAGCCTGTGTTGTTTCATCTTCTAACGCACCAGGCTTGGTCCGTTAGAGACTGTGAGGCCCCAAGGTGGGTGCGTCACAGCCGTTGTTTCCCCTCTCGTGTGGCGCTCCTGTGTTGGACCGTTGGAGTGCGTTGACGGTCGAGGCTTAGACCGTTACAAACTCGGACGACCCAAGGTTAGACCGTTAGGCTCTGTGTGGTGTCGAGATGAGTTTTCATGTTCTCCGCGATCGTTGCGTGTTGTGTCGGTCCATAGTCGACCCGGTCGTGACCCAATGGTCGACTTGCGGTCTTGTGAGTGCCCCAGACACCCGTGCGATTCTGTGTCTATGTCTTGAGGGTGTCGGGAGGACCGTGCTACCTCGCTTAGCGTACCCGTGGGTTTGAGAGTCCGGCTGACTTCTCGCGTGTCGGGCTTTCGTGTTACGCTAGACCGAGTCACTGTGTGTCGGTGGGGGTGCGGTGGGGTCTCCCCTGCATGCCGTGAGTTTTACTGGAAGATGATTCCCGAGTGGGGCAGGTGTTTGGCCTTGGACTATGAGTCCAGCTATCAGCGTGGCAGCTTGTGCGTTGCCCTGGGAATCATGCTTCTGTGCTTTCCGCATGGGCCATGCAGGTGGCCTTGGACTGCGAGTCCAGTGGCCAGCCTGGGGTTGGAGGGTTCCCACCTTTCCCTGAGAGTGGGATTTGGTTTGGCGGCCTGTGAGCTGCTTTGGGAACCGTGTTTCTATGTGTCTGCGTGGCCAAGTGTGCGGTCCGTAGGCGGTGAGTCCCATTTCTTCTCCGACTGTGGTCACCGTGCGACGGTGCTGGTACATGGGATGGTACCCGTACGTCGTCGGGTTCGGACGTTGTTTTCCGTTGAGTTGAGACTCTACTCTCTCAGTGACCCTCCACTAGTCGTAGCCTACTTACATGCGTTTGGTCCCACCAGGGAGTGGTAGAGAGGCTACCCTTAGAGACGGTTTGTGGACCGGTTTTCGTCGGGCCCCGCGTCTAGCAGCCAGAGTCCGGCTGAGGGGAAAACCGGTCAGAGGATCAGACCAGGGACGCACGGTCTGTGTGTGCACACGTGGTTGGGGGCGGTTGGACCCACGTCGACGGGCGTGACCCCAGCTAGTCACTTGTTTGTGGTTACTTGTACGGTGTTCGTGCCTTTGGTAGGCGCTACCACGTCAGGCAGTTCACCTGCGGCGCGGTGTAAGACGTCAGGGGACGCTACCGGCTGTGCTTCTAGTGGGAGGTACTCCTGTCGAGTTGGGAGTGGCAGACTGTCAGTTTTCGTGACTTTGACCTTCAGGTTTAGGTCGTGTTGACCGTTGAGTTTCGGTTGGTTTGTCGTGGCGCGTGTGTTGGTTTTCGTGCCGTGAGACTAGTGCTAGTGGCTCTACCGAGGTTGTGTCTTGTTGTGCGGTACCCGCGATCGGATGGTCGGGATTGCACCTTGGACAGCGTGTCCAAGTCGGCTGTGTCTGAGGGACATGCCTTTACAGCGTGGTTGTCGTGTGTTTTTACTTTGGTAAGCGGTACTAGTGTAGTTCGGTAGCCTCGACCGCGAGGTCAGGGTGTGTTTCGACTACAGTAGGAGTAGTTGTAGTGCCGTGTTTCGACCAGCCACCGGGTTTACTATTACTGCTGTTGCGGTTGCTCTCGTAGCCTTCCTTTCCGGTACTGCCGTTGTTCCCGGTTGGGGTTCCACGGGATCCCTGCTGAGTCTCTGTTTTGGAGACTCATTCCCTGCTTTTCGGGTGTAGCGGTTCTTCCTCGAGGTTTGAGGGCACGGAGCGGAGGTTCTTAGCTGCCAGCTTGCCGAGTCGAGTGTTCACTTGGCTTGTGGTACGCCTTACTGCTTTAGACTATACTTTCTGTTGGACTGGACTCTGTTGTAGCTGTAGTTGTTCTTTCTTTCAGCTTATTGTTGTAGGTTATCTTGCTTTATTTCCTATTTCTTTGTGCCTCCACACTCCTTTTAGCCCTTCCGAGCCCTCCCGGCTCGTGGGCGGCGGTGCGAGTCTCGGGTTATCGGGTCTTCCCGGTAATCGGATTCTCGGGTCGTTACAGGCCTTGTTCTTTTCCTTCTTCATTATTCTGGGCTAGCATTGCCCCAAGGGAATTGTGTGTGGCTGCTATGTAGAGGATCAGCGGTTGTCCTTTCACTGGCGCACCCAGCACTGGAGGGGTTTTCAGGTAATCCTTCAGTTTATCGAAGGCTATCCGGCATTCTTCGTCCCAGTAGAAGGGAACATCCTTCATCATCAGCTTGTGAAAGGGGTGGCATCACCCCGACAAGTTGGATATAAACCGCCGGATGTATGCAAGGCGGCCCTGAAGGGATCTTAGCTCAGAGAGATTCCTTGGCAAGGGTAACTCTTGAATCGCCTTGATCTTGGCGGGGTCTATTTCAATTCCCCGATACCTGACAATGAAACCCAAGAACTTTTCGCTCGAGACTCCGAACGCACACTTCATAGAGTTCATTTTTAATTCATACTGCCTCAGCCTCTGGAAAATGACTCGGAGGTCTTGCAGATGGTCTTCTTTCTTTTTGGTCTTGACTACCAGGTCATCTATGTAGCACTCAACCTTATGGTAAAGCAGCTCATCAAATATTCTAGTCATCGCCCGCTGATAAGTTGCGCCCGCATTCTTTAATCCGAACGGCATTCTTTTGTAGTGATAAATGCCTTTGGGGGTCCGGAAGGCAGTGTGGATCCAGTCGTACTGATGGGGACATCACCTCCCATGCCCACGTTCACAGCTCGTCTCCTCGCCCCGGTTGCATCCGGCATGGTCTAGTCATTTAATTTTGAGTCCTATGTAATTTTTATTTGAGTCATTTGATGTATTTTCCCTTTTATTTGAGTCATGTTCCTAGGTCTTGTGTTCATTTCCCTAAGTTTGAGTGTCATTAGGTTGTCTAGTTAGCTATTGGGCCCAATTCATTGGGCTTGGCCCAAGGGCTCTCCCCTACCCCCTCGGTTATTTGTCATTGAGTCAATTGTCAGGGACTTTTGTAGAAATGTGGGTTTTCTATATATAGGACCCCATTCCCCCCCATTTCAACTTAATGAATCAATGAATCAATGAATGAAAAACTTGCCATTTTGAGAGTTTACACTTCTTATCTAGTGGAGAGATTCCATTTTTTGGGTGAGAAACCCTAGGGGAGAGATTCCCCACCCTTCCCTCTCTTAATCTCTCTTTTTCACTCCACTTTCTCTCTCCTCAACACCCAAATTCGAATTTTCTTCTCTCTCCTCCCTTCCCAACCACCTCCACTCCCCACCTACCCCATTTAAGCCTCTTCCCATTCCCCACAACCCTCATCAATACTCCATCCCTTCCCAAGACCCCCTCCACCAATCCTCTCCTCACCATCCAACCCCCAACTACCCCTCCCACTTTCCCAAGCACCCTTCCCACTTTCCCAAGCACCCATTCCCTTCCCCAACACAACCCCCCCATTCCCAAGACAAACAAATTAACCCCACCCTTAAACCCATTTTCAAATACCCTTTCCCTCTCACCCACCTTCCCAAATTCGCAGCCCCCACTACCACCATCTGTTGGACCCTCTTCCAGACCTTATTCTCCACCTCCCACACCTTAGAACACCCCCTCCAAGACCCCCTTACAACCAGGGGTCACTCCCACACTCATCTACCCCCTTCCCCTTCTTCTTTCTTGGTCATTGGAAGCTACTTCGAAGTTACAGTTTGCTGTCCAGAGGTTACAGATGAACCAGCAACTTGCAGCGGCCACCACGACTTCTTCCGGACGAGTTTGAAGGTACAAGAGGCATCCACAGAAGCGTCTCCCTGTCTTCTTCGCAACAGAAGTGGTTTCGTCTTCATCCGAGCTGTGTGCTGCCCAGGAGCTTCGTTCTGCCACAAAGGCGTAGAGCTGTCCCTGCTGAGTACCAGAACCGGATTAGAAGCACTGCCAAGATGAACCTCGGAGGAATCAGCCCCCAAGCTCTTCTACAAAGTTCTTCATCGCTCTGTCTACGTTCACAATCAAGAAACGGAACTCCGTTCGGCATCCAGTAGCAGAAGTTATCAATTTTCTCCCTCTGCTGCACGGATCTGCTTCCCCACAGTCTACCCCGACCAGTCATCCTTGTTCATAGCCTCCAGATCTTCTCCGGCATCTTTTAGCATCCCCGTTAGTTTTTCTGTGAAGAAGACTTGTCCACGATTCCAACAACTCTGGCGGTTCTCGATTCGGAGTCCGGGACCCATCGGAGCATTCTCTGCAACCTGCGGTTGGAAATCTGAAGCTGCCAGTCCCAGAACTTGCCACTCTATTCGAAGCTCCACCCCGGTCAGCAGTGGTATCAGAAGAAATTTAAAAAATTCTGAGGTGTTCCAGTACCAGTCACGAAGAGTTCCCCTTTGGTCTCGCCATCAGAAAAGTTCTGTATCAACTTCTGCAGCCCCAACTTCGACTGTCAGTCCTCCCTCCCAGATAGCAGGCAGATTCAGCTTCCCAACTTCTTATCGCTTTTGGTCCTAGTTTCCCCCTCCCCGCTTGGCCGGCTGAAGGCCCCTCCCTGTGTGGAGGTAGTATTACTTGTAATATCATTAACCCCCACCCCAAGGTCCCCCTCCTGCGAGAGGTGTAGTGTTGTAACTTCTTTGGGCAGGTCAAGCGACACCGCCGCGGCGTGTGGGGATCCACTCGCCTCCCCGCTCGCCCTCGTCTCCGAGCGGGATCGGTTTCTTCAAACCGGTCGAGTAAGTTCTCACACCTCACTCCATTAGTGCTTGTCTTTCAATATAAGTTCTAGTTCCGCTGGTTATGCGAGTGAGAGCTCGATCCTCAAGCCCCATTGCCTTGAGTGATCACCGTGGGAAAAGTGCAACCGGTGCCTTCGGCACTTCGTCGGCCCCATTGAATTGGGCTTCCACATCCATTGGGAATCAAGTATTGGCCTTGCTGGCCCTCTACCAGCAAGGGCCCAACCCCTCAACCTCACCTTGGCATTGCCAAGTTACCCCGGGCTTGGGTGAGTGTCGATAGAGCGGTGGCCCAATTCGGCCTATTTGAATGCGATTGTGCTTGCTTGCATTAGGTCCGAGGTTGTGTCACATCAATTGGTATCAGAGCAAGTCATTGACTTGTCTCTATCAAGTCAAGTCCTAGGGAATGCTTGCATTGGAGTCATCATCAATCTGACCCTTGCATTGATTTCCCCGATCATCATGGCCACCTACTTAGCCTACTCACCACCCATGGACTTCATCCTAGATAGGGATATTACCTTTGACGGATCGCATTCTAGTGACTATCTTAGGTGGGAGGCTACCATAGAAAAGTACTTTGAAAAGACTTGGGTATATGGATCCGCGAGAGTCCGAAAGGCCAAGGGATGACTTCGAGGTCAAGCCAAAAGTAAGTGGGAACACATAGAGGGATTAAGGAGGGTTAGGAGGCAAGAGCCGATTTCCTCATGGGATGATATGAAGGTTGAACTTAGGAAGATCTACATCCCCAAATATTCCCACCCCTTCTACTCAAACACCCCTAGCCCGAGGTGCACTACCACTCCTCCATCCCCACCCGATCAACTTGATACCACCTTTAGGCCTCCTCCCCCACCACTCCCAACAAATCACTTCTCCACTATCATAACTTCACTTCGTAACCAAGTCCGCTCCCTTAAGGCCCAAATAAACCAAACATCCACCTCTCCACCAAATCCCCTAAGGGTCCCCACACTCCAACCAAAACCCCCTTCTACAAACCTTACTATCCAAACTCAATTGGCCCCCACTTTCCCCCCTCCACAACTGGCCAATCCCAAGGGGAAGAGACCCCTCACCAACCCAGTTTTCCCAATAAGGACTACCACTCACCCTATTCTCACCATTCAAACCCAAGTGGACCCCATTTCCATCCCTCCACCTAGAACCATGTCGGCCACCACCACCCAACCCAAATCCCATCACCCGACCCACCTTCCACTTCCAACCCCAATCCTATCCCAACCTAAGCCTCCAATACTTTCACTCCCAAACCCCACACTACCAATCCCAAACCAAGTTTCCCTTTACCCTCCACCCCGGGAGCACCACACACCAACCCTCATCACCCCAAAAGACACTCTCACCTCCTTGGTAGAAGAACTCATACCCAATTCAATAGTTGAGGACACTCCAAACCCACTCCCCACCTTGGAGGAAACCCAAGTCCAAGTTGAGAAAGAAACATCACACGATGGTCCTCACCTTACATCACCCTCTCTAGTTGGGACCAAGCTCATCTTAGGAGAACCCATTGTTAGTTGGCTAAAGGAGAGCCCAATTAGAGAGATCCGGGCCCATGTTTTCCCTCCCATAGAACAAGACCTTCCCTTAGTGCCCTTATTCTCCTATCATACCACAATCCAAGCATCCTATCAAGTGGAGACCTTAGAGGACCTTCTCAAGGGCATAGCATGGCAATTAGAGATGACTAGCATGTTGACCCCTATGGTAGAACAACCTAGGAGCCTTAGCCTCCTACACCTATGCATAGGGTCTATCACCTCGGTTTGCACCATTGGTTGCTACACTAGCGACCTCCTTCTATTCCTCCCTACACCCGATGAGCCCAACCTTCTCCTCGATTTAGAGCTTCTTATCTCGGGTAGAAAGTCAAGCCCTCCACTCATGGCTGACCCACTTGCCAAGAACATTGGCCCAACTATCATGGAGAAGGATGACTTAGCACCTTTTGAGGATCTTGAGGACATGGAGTTCCTCCCCCTAGGTAACCCATTTTATGATCCATATGATCCATTCCAATGGGAGTCAAGAGACTCGTGTGACCCAAACACTTTATCCACCACCCACCTTTCCCTAAACCAACTCACAATGTTTGACCCAATTCACTCCATCTTAGACCCGGGTTACACCTTGGGAGCCATAACCTTGGACCAAATATCCCTAGGTAATAAGGTGGTGCCCCACCCCATGATGACCACCTTCTTAGATCCATTCGATCCTTTCCAATGGGAGTTCAAAGGTTGTCCCACACCTATACACATGGAAGTCACTTTTGAGAAAAGTATGCATGTGTCTAGGCTTTCCACACCCCTTGGCATGAACACGATGTTGGGTCCATTCATTCATATCACCCACATGTCAAGTAGAAAGTATGAGTGGTCAATATTCGGATGTCATGGTCCACCTTCATTCATCATGGGTCTTAAGCATGTCAAAGGCATCTACGGATGTCCGGGTCCTCCTATATTTATCACCAATTTGCATGATAGGGCCACCTACGGGTGCCCCGGCCCACCTAGGCTAAACAAAGTCTACACTGCAACATTACACGATAGGTCTACTTTTGGTTGCCCAGGTCCACCCATCACCCCCGGAATGTCTGCATTCACAACATTGCATAAAGAGATCCGCAAGCACATTAGCAAGAAGAATGTGACTTATAAAAGGCGAGCCGACTCTCATCGACGTCACCAAGAATTCCATGAGGGTGACTTTGTGATGGTAAGGATGGAGAGGCTCTCCCCGGGAGCCATCTCCAAATTGAGGTCACGTGGGGCTGGTCCCTTCCAGGTCCTGAGGCGCATTGGTGCAAATGCCTATGAGTTAGATCTCCCCGAGGAATATGGGGTAAGTCCCACATTCAGTGTCACCGACCTAGTGCCATACAAGGGACCCACGGTGGTACCTAGTGAGGATATTGAGCCTATTCTCTCCGTTGAGAGAGCACCCACCCGTGAGGAGAGTCCACCAGCCAAGAGAGCCCAGCGTGAGCGCATTGAACGAATATTGGATGAACATGTCACTACCACCAGGAGCAAGGTATACGAGCGCTATCTCGGCAGGTGGATGGATCGGTCTCGTTCGGAAGACTTGAGGGCAGTACCACTTCTACACCCTCCAAGGAGGGAAGGACACTTACTCGACGGAGTCGAGTTCTCCGCACCCCGGGAGTATGATGGGGACATCACCTCCCATGCCCACGTTCACAGCTCGTCTCCTCGCCCCGGTTGCATCTGGCATGGTCTAGTCATTTAATTTTGAGTCCTATGTAATTTTTATTTGAGTCATTTGATGTATTTTCCCTTTTATTTGAGTCATGTTCCTAGGTCTTGTGTTCATTTCCCAAAGTTTGAGTGTCATTAGGTTGTCTAGTTAGCTATTGGGCCCAATTCATTGGGTTTGGCCCAAGGGCTCTCCCCTACCCCCTCAGTTATTTGTCATTGAGTCAATTGTCAGGGACTTTTGTAGAAATGTGGGTATTCTATATATAGGACCCCATTCCCCCCCATTTCAACTTAATGAATCAATGAATCAATGAATGAAAAACTTGCCATTTTGAGAGTTTACACTTCTTATCTAGTGGAGAGATTCCATTTTTTGGGTGAGAAACCTTAGGGGAGAGATTCCCCACCCTTCTCTCTCTTAATCTCTCTTTTTCACTCCACTTTCTCTCTCCTCAACACCCAAATTCGAATTTTCTTCTCTCTCCTCCCTTCCCAACCACCTCCACTCCCCACCTACCCCATTTAAGCCTCTTCCCATTCCCCACAACCCTCATCAATACTCCATCCCTTCCCAAGACCCCCTCCACCAATCCTCTCCTCACCATCCAACCCCCAACTACCCCTCCCACTTTCCCAAGCACCCTTCCCACTTTCCCAAGCACCCATTCCCTTCCCCAACACAACCCCCCCATTCCCAAGACAAACAAATTAACCCCACCCTTAAACCCATTTTCAAATACCCTTTCCCTCTCACCCACCTTCCCAAATTCGCAGCCCCCACTACCACCATCTGTTGGACCCTCTTCCAGACCTTATTCTCCACCTCCCACACCTTAGAACACCCCCTCCAAGACCCCCTTACAACCAGGGGTCACTCCCACACTCATCTACCCCCTTCCCCTTCTTCTTTCTTGGTCATTGGAAGCTACTTCGAAGTTACAGTTTGCTGTCCAGAGGTTACAGATGAACCAGCAACTTGCAGCGGCCACCACGACTTCTTCCGGATGAGTTTGAAGGTACAAGAGGCATCCACAGAAGCGTCTCCCTGTCTTCTTCGCAACAGAAGTGGTTTCGTCTTCATCCGAGCTGTGTGCTGCCCAGGAGCTTCGTTCTTCCACAACGGCGCAGAGCTGTTCCTGCTGAGTACCAGAACCGGATTAGAAGCACTTCCAAGATGAACCTCAGAGGAATCAGCCCCCAAGCTCTTCTACAAAGTTCTTCATCGCTCTATCTAAGTTCACAATCAAGAAACGGAACTCCGTTCGGCATCCAGTAGCAGAAGTTATCAATTTTCTCCCTCTGCTGCACGGATCTGCTTCCCCATAGTCTACCCCGACCAGTCATCCTTGTTCATAGCCTCCAGATCTTCTCCGGCATCTTTTAGCATCCCCGTCAGTTTTTCTGTGAAGAAGACTCGTCCACGATTCCAACAACTCTGGCGGTTCTCGATTCGGAGTCCGGGACCCATCGGAGCATTCTCTGCAACCTGCGGTTGGAAATCTGAAGCTGCCAGTCCCAGAACTTGCCACTCTGTTCGAAGCTCCACCCCGGTCAGCAGTGGTATCAGAAGAAATTTAAAAAATTCTGAGGTGTTCCAGTACCAGTCACAAAGAGTTCCCCTCTGGTCTCGCCATCAGAAAAGTTCTGTATCAACTTCTGCATCCCCAACTTCGACTGTCAGCCCTCCCTCCCAGACAGCAGGCAGATTCAGCTTCCCAACTTCTTATCGCTTTTGGTCCTAGTTTCCCCCTCCCCGCTTGGCCGGCTGAAGGCCCCTCCCTGTGTGGAGGTAGTATTGCTTGTAATATCATTAACCCCCACCCCAAGGTCCCCCTCCTGCGAGAGGTGTAGTGTTGTAACTTCTTTGGGCAGGTCAAGCGACACCGCCGCGGCGTGTGGGGATCCACTCGCCTCCCCGCTCGCCCTCGTCTCCGAGCGGGATCGGTTTCTTCAAACCGGTCGAGTAAGTGCTCACACCTCACTCCATTAGTGCTTGTCTTTCAATATAAGTTCTAGTTCCGCTGGTTATGCGAGTGAGAGCTCGATCCTCAAGCCCCATTGCCTTGAGTGATCACCGTGGGAAAAGTGCAACCGGTGCCTTCGGCACTTCGTCGGCCCCATTGAATTGGGCTTCCACACCCATTGGGAATCCCATCTTGGCCTTGCTGGCCCTCTACCAGCAAGGGCCCAACCCCTCAACCTCACCTTGGCATTGCCAAGTTACCCCGGGCTTGGGTGAGTGTCGATAGAGCGGTGGCCCAATTCGGCCCATTTGAATGCGATTGTGCTTGCTTGCATTAGGTCCGAGGTTGTGTCACATCACATACTCCGTGATCCATATCTGATTGTAGCCAGATGACCCATCCATGAATGATAGGGCCTCATGACCAGTTGTTGCATCTATCATGACCTCCGTTATTGGCACTGGGAAGTCATCTTTAGGGCAGGCTTTATTCAGATCTCGGAAGTCAACACATATCCAGATATGTCTGTTCTTCTTCTTCATGGGCACGATGTTAGCTAACCACATGGTATATTGATTTTCCTCGACAAAACTCACATCAATGAGCTTGTCGACCTCTTTGCATATTTGAGTGATGAGCTCGAGCCTCATACGCCGAGGGGGCAATTTCACCGGCTCTATCCCAGGGTTTATGGTCAGCTCATGCTGTGCGACTGAAGGGCTTAGTCCTGGCATCTCTCTGTAGGTCCAGGCAAAGCAGTCCCGATATTCTTATAGCAGCTGGATGTACATCCTCTGTTCTTTGGTAGACAGTTGGGCACTGAGGAAGGTTGGCCTGGGGTCATCCTCGTCTCCCAAATTGACTTCTATCAGTTCATCGACTATTGCCTAACCTCCATCTTCTATCTCAGGGGGTGCAGGCTGGAGGTCGACAAAGTCTGGTATATCATCTTCGAGGTGAAGGACCTCGAACCCTTCGTCTTTGTTAAAATGTAAGGCCCAGATACAGAGGGGGGTGAATGTATCCCGCTACAAAAATGGCCTAATTAAATTCTAAAGCTCAGTAATGCGGAATTAAAACTATTACAGAAATAGCCTAAGGAGCCTTAGAAGGATCAAAGCAAGACAGCAACTCAAGAAGCCCTCAAACGATCCTAAGCAAGCATCTAATGCGTAGCAATCAAGTGAACATATAAGAAACTCAATTAACATCTAGGATATAGATAATCAATTAAATCACGGTCCTAGCATGCATCTAGCGGAAGCAAGAAATCAAACAAACCACTGCACGATGATTTTAGGTGGTTCGGTCAACAGACCTACGTCCACCCCTCACTCCAAACCAGAGTGAGGCTTCCACTAGTAACACTAACACAGCAGACTCAGTCTGCAACAAAGGCTGCCAAACAGCTTGACCAGGGGAACAACCTCCCCTCTTCCTCCCAACCGGAGGGACACCCCAAGTGACTCCCAGCCACTTGGAAACTAGAGGCACACGGTCTCTCTTCTTCCAGACACGGAGGGAACCCCTGGACTTGCTACCCACAAGCCCAGAATCGGAGGAACAAGCCTCCCTTCCTCCAAACCAGAGGGGAACCTAGAGACCCAAGTCTCACTTCCTCTGAACTCCAGAGGAAAGCACAACCGGAGATAAATCTCCCTTCCTCCTACCCGGAGGGAAACAACCGATGACACCCTGTCAAAGGCAACCAGAGACGCAAGTCTCTCTTCCTCCACACCGGAGGGAACCCACCACAAGTAGCACCCAGCTACTTGCAAACTGAAGACACAAGATCTCCCTTCTCCTGAGTCCTCAGGAGGAACCCGATCCCCAAGGAAGAACAACAAGTGAATAGTTCAAAAGAGAAACAAAACCCAGCAACAGAAGGCTGAAAAGATAAAATCAAATGTGGCTCTCGTAAGAGCTGGCTGGCCTGGATTTGATCCACGGTCCAGCAGAAACTTTTTCTACTGCTTCTCTCTTTCTCCCAGCACGAACTCTCTCTTCTTCTTCTTCTTCTTTCTTACTTCTTCTTCTTCTCACAACTTCTGCCTTCCCCTTCTTTTCACTCTCTGTATCTCACTGTCTCTCTTTCTTTTTCTTCTTCTGCTCTCTCGATCTAGCTCTGAGCCGTCTCTCTCTTCTTTCTCTTCTGCACCTCTTCTTTTCTGGCTGCTTCTACTTCAGTCACTCTCACTCCCACCCACTCTTCGGAGGAAGAAGACACATATTTATAGCAGCAGCAGACTAGGGCAGCGTGTGCTCTCCACGATTTCCGCCCAAAAGCTTCAGTACACGTGGAGGCTCCTCTGCATCTCGGATCACGTGCCAGATGCCAGCCTCGTATCACGTGCCTCACTCTTCATAGGCTTCACGAACAGTACCTATCTCACAGTCATAGGAGATTAATCAGAAGAATAGAATGTATAGACTTTAGAACAGCAAAAGGTGCACTCTACTGAAAACGACACGGGGTACATAAGATGACTACAACACGAGATAAATAGAGAACGACACGAGGTACATACAGTATCATAGCTAACACTACAAGGATAACGACACGAAGTCAGATGAGAACAGCACGAGGTAAGAGAGAACGACACGAGGTAAAACGGTAGTAAAGCACGGGATCAGAGAAAAACTGGACGAAGATAGAAAGAAACAACACGAAGACATAAAAACAGAACTAACATGAAGACATAAGAACACAAGATAACACGAAGACACAGGAAAACGACTCGAACTCGAGGACGGCACGGGCTAAGAACAACTCGAAGACGAAAACAGACATTGACACGAAGTGTGCTTACAAAACAAGAAAGACACGAGGTCTAGGAAAAGCAACACGAAGATGAAAATACCAAAGAAACGACTCGAACTACGGACGTCATGGAGACAACACAGTCAGACTCGACTTGAGACACTTGAGGCTTGAATTTAGGGAAAATATGCACGAAGTAAACTCAACACGAAGATAGAAGACAGACACGGCTATCACGACACGTGATGAAGCAGTGAAACCAGAGAAAAGGAAACGACTCGAGGAACAATAGTAAGTGACTCGAAAACACAAGAGCAAACATAAAGAGATGACTCGAGATGAGCAACTAAATACTGAAGAACCGACACGAGGTTGACAGAAAAATGACCCGAAGGCCATCAGAGAAAATCGAGCTGCTTTAGTAATCAGCACGAAGACAATCAACAACCATAGTTGGAACAACATGACGTACATAAGGACAGCACGAAGTGTAGTGAACACAAACAACACGAAGTATGAAAGGAACAGTACGGACATACAAGGTACTACCTCATAGCAGTTTTCCTGTTAATCATGGAAATGTCAAATGCATAACATTACGCCAGAAAAATGACAATGTTTGACATAGTGATGCTCATCATCAACACACTAGGGAAGTCACAAATAAGAAAGCTGTGAACAACAAGGCATGTTGTACAGACTTCAATCAATATGCATCAAACGACTGAGTATGGACTTGAAGACCCTTAGCCAATGTATAGACTTGCAGTGGAGACCAATGTGTAGAATTCTCGTGAAAACCCAATGTGCAGACTTGAACTATGCAAGCTACAATGTCGATGTAAGGCCTTTGTGAATGTTCAGACTTGAATGCTATGATCAGACTTGAATGCTCGACCAGTGTACAGACTTGCAGAGCCGACCCCAATGTATAGACTTGAAGCCTAAAGATGCAGCATAAGACGCTGGCTGAGACGGACTGATACGGACGCTGTACATACTTGATGCATGAGAACAGTGAGACAGATGTATAGACTTGATGAACTACGACATGAACATATCAGCAGAGAGGCAATGCACAGAACAGAAATCAAGCACAAACCAATTTATCACAGCATGACTCAAGCATACACATGCATTCTTCGCAATTCAGACATGGCACACTCATGCAATCTCCCACAGAATAGATCAGACATAATCAAAACAAAGTGATGACTCAATATTATGTTGCTATCATTAAAACACCACATCATCAACAAAGCACAAGGGGCACAACAATCTCCCCCTTTTTGATGATGGCAACATAATGAGTCACACTGACTCATCAAACTATTCTCCCCCTTTGACATAATCAAAAAGAAGGGAAATGGTTTGATAGTCAACAGTAGCACACAAATGCAGCACACAAAGACAGCACGTAAATGTAGAGAATGAGTCATGATTCTTTTAAAAATGAAGATCACCCTTATGACCAAGAAACAGCTCTCCCCCTATCAACATGCATGATTGACTACTCTCCCCTTAGATGTGAATAAACCAAAACTCCCCCTGAAGCACAAGAATGGACTCTAGTTAACCAATAAAACAATCTAAAATCAGCCATTTCAAGGAATCTGAATTCTGGTGAAAATACCACAGAATCAGAACTTATTGCAGAACAAGATGGAAGATTCCAACAGTGTGGAGAGAAATGCATCTCAGGAATCAATCTGAAATCCACCACCATAAGGATTCTGAAGTTCAGAAGGCTGCAAGTGAACAAGATAATAAAGGGAGTGGCACCTCACATTTGTATGGTCAGAAAAATGCAGATGGAATCAGTCAACTGATAAGAGAGGAGTTCACTTTGTTGATCATGCATGAATCTGATCATGAGGGATTTGAATGCATACATCACTTCAATAAGTCTTAAAAGATGTAGACTCTTCTATCATAAAGAATTATGAAGTGGCAACTTAATCAATCTGATTTAATTTTGATGTATACCAACTTTGCCAAATTGAACTCAATGCTCATATCTGAATCCAAGTTTTAATAAAAGTGAACCAAATAGTCAGAAAAACACTAAAAAACAATCATCTTTTATCTTACACATATGATCTCAAATGCTCCTTTGAAAAATACACAGGTTAGTACTGAAATTAAACATTTTTTTTAAGAAACATGAGATGACAGATTTTTCAAGATAATTTTATTTGAAACACATTATATTTTTCTTGAGCAATTTAAGTTGATCAACACTTTTTTTTTTTTTTACATGAGGCACAACAAGTCTTAGTTGAAGTGACCCAGTTACTCAGTGTGATAACTGGCATTGCCTCTCACTTTGAGGGCAGAGTTAGCAATATGAGTGTCTTTTTACATGAGAAGACACCTTTATCAGAGGCCAGACTCCCCAGCTACTCAACACAAACAAGCTATTGCTCTGTCAGGATTTGCTTCACTGAATTTTTTATCAGAGATAACTGTGGCACCTCATGACATGAGTTGCATTATTTCGTTGATAGAGAACTCAGTTTCTCAGTGACCGAGTCATTGCTCTGAAATCACAATTTTTTTTTTATTTAGTCAACTTTTTCAAGTTAATGTTTAACCAAACCACTCATTCTATGTATCTCTACCAAAGTAGCCTAGATTTCAAATTTCAGATATCAGATGAGAGATTTTAAGGATTACATGACACAAGAGGTTAAAGTTTATTAAACCTCATCAACAGATATTTTCAATTCATTTAATTACAAAGCCGAGAATACATTAATCTTATATCAGTCTGATTCAGTGATAATTCTTAAATCCATATGATAGGAGTTTCTGCCAAAGTCTCAGACTGAATTGCATGACATGCAGCTTAAGTTCCTCAGATCAGAACAATAAAGTTAGCTGACCAACAACTCAATAAAGGAGCCAAAGTAGTCACACCAGCTAAGAGGTATAAGAAGGAAGAGTACAAGCTGGTGAAAGAGTGAATCGGCAATAGAGAAGAGCATCAGAAGAGATTTTTATCATCAGACAGTAGCTGAGTCTGGAATACAGACTGATCAGCTATTTTAGTGATATCAGCAGAGAATACAGTTGAATAGCGCATAGTCAAGAGAATGAATCAGGTTACTTAAAAAAAAGGAGTTCATGAGGTGAAAAAGATAGCTGATCAGTATATGAAATAGGAATGCTCTCCCTGTCTAAGTGCAATGAATTTCTTTTTAGATTTTTTAAAAAAAATTATGATATGCACTCTCCTACATATGCAGTATGCAACAATTCTAACAAGGAGAACATGATGATCAATCAACAACAAACTAGCTCCCCCTGACAAAATGCATGATGTGCAATGAATCATTTCTTTTCGAATTTTATTTTCTTCAAATTTATGATATGCAATACACTGCTCTATATGAGAACTAGACCCCTGGTACTAGGCGGAGGACTCGGTCCAAGAACCACTTCACACATGGCAGTAGCATCCAGACATACTCCATATGCCCTTCAGCACTGTTCCATTTAATATATCATTATGGTCATGCAAATGTCATATGTAGTGCAAAGCAATCTCATTTGTTTAGTGCAAACAACATCATGAGAAGAACATAAAAAATCAATCAAACTAAACAACAATTTCAGATACTGAAATTGAGACAGATTTCAGAACTGACCTGAATTGAGTCCTGGGGTTTTCTTTTTGAGTGCCTTGGTTAACCCCTTTTATTTCTCCCTCCAAGGCACACCTGCAAAGTATTTGATCAACTTGATCCTGCAGGGACCCAAGCAGCTTTGGGTCCTGCGTTAGCCCTGACAGGTTTACTAAACATTTTCATAGTAACATTATCATCAAATTTCATCAGTGAACAGTCATCCATAGAATGTCCAAATTTTCCACAGTATCTACATGAAGTGGCTGGTGTTTGATTCTTATGATGCATATTGACAGCAGGGTGATGTTTATAAACATGTTCATAAGATTTTTTGTTATATGCATGAACAGTTTGATGCTTGTTCTTAACCATCCAACATTCAGCAGATTTATGGCCTGGCTTCCCACAGTTATAGCATCAAATTTTCACAAAAGGTTTTACAGGGAATTTGACAAAATGGGGTTTAACATAGTTCTTTTGAACATACCAACAGTCCTTGACTGTATGCCCATTTTTCCCACAGTGGGAGCAAGCAAAAGAATTTCTTCTATGAAAACCATTTTTACCCCAAGTAGATCTAGACCAGCACTCAGCAGCCTTGTGCCCAGGCTTATTGCAGTTAAAGCACACAATGTGCTGACTAGAGTTGTGGTTAGATCCATATGGACCATGAACATGAATGGGGATCTTGGCATGCTGTTTATTGTCTTATTTCATGATAAAACATTCACTCATGAGATGACCATGCTTCCCACAATAATAACATGAGGTATCAGGCTTTCTAGTAACATGGTTTCTATCAAAAAAGTTTCTAGAATTTAAAGTTCCACTAGCATACTCATCCTTTAACATCAATCCACAATCCTCCATTATGTGACCTCCTTTCCCACAATAATAACATGACCCCTTTTTAATATGAATGTGTGAGAGATCATGTGAGTTGTGTGTAGCCTTCTTTATAGCAACAGGAGTGTCTTTATCCTTCTTCTGTGAAGTTTCACCCTTTTTCAGTTTTTGATTTTGTTCCACAGTTTTAGGTTTTTCAGTGGATTTTTGTGCCGTGAATTTGAAGACAGAAGGAGCAGAGGTTGTGTTCTGATTGGTGGCTTTGACAAAAACTGTAGATGTTTCATTCCCATTACTCCTTTTATTTGTCGGATTATACCCCAGTCCCTCTCTCTCAAAGTTATCACTCTTTCCAAGAAACTTATTCAGATTGTCCTTACCTTTGACAAATTTTGATAGAGAGTTTTTCAAATCTTTAATCTCAAAATTCAAATTAGCAATTTTAGCTTCATATTTGGACAGATCTGTTTCACAGGAAATGACTTATTGATGAAAGGCATCATTCAGACTCTTCAATTTTTCAACTTCCTGTTTCAATTTTGTTTCATTTTCGACTTCAGATAGGGACTTATAAAGATCATCAACTTCTTGTTGAAGGGATGTGATAGTAAGCTCATATCCAGCTATTTTTCGTTCACTACAAGTGACATTTCCATTTAACATTAAGTTGATGATTTTCAGACTCTCAATTTCTTGTTCAGCATTCATTAACCTATCAGAATTATCCATACTCACACACTTGCCTTTTTCCATTGTTATTAGCCTATCTGTCAACTGGGTGTTTAGATGTTTCAACTCATTGATTTCCTCTTGCAGTTTACCATTCTGCTCTAGGAGATCAGCATCAACCACCCATTCATCTGAGAGAGACTGACATTCATGAAACATTTCCTGTTGTTTTTCAGAATCTTTCTGTAATTCTATGTTTACAGATTTTATGACATTAAGCTTTTCAATCAGCAATTTGTTCTCCTGTCTAAGTTTCTCTGATTTTTCATCATTTTTATTGGAGAACTCCTTAAGAGAGTCATTTTCAGATTTCAGCTTGTTTAATTCAGACTTAACACATTCAATTTCTTTCAGCAAATCCTTGCTCTGAACAGAATCATGACTAGCTAGACTAAGCTTCTTTTCAAGTTCAGAGATTTCTTTCACATGATCTTGATTCTCAGTTTTTAATAAAGAAATTTGTTTCTTTAACATTAGAGAATCAGACATATAGGCATCATGAATATTTTTCAATTCAACACACTTTCTACAAGGAGAACTTGAACTATCTAAACCAGTACCCTTCTTCAATTTTTTATACTATTTTCTTAACAGTTCATGAGATTCAAATAATTCAGCATAAGCATTCTCCCAATCTTCTAGAGAAAAATTCTCGAAGAGATTTACCTCATCATCATCATCTTCAGTCTGACTGCTGCCTTGATTACTGCCAATTGGATTACTTCTATTAGCCATCATGCAGTTGTCCTCGTTTACCCTGTGAAATTGCTTCAGCCTATCCAGAATGTCCTTTGCTGAGCTGTAATTATGAAGACAAGAACATAAGGCTCTGTCAGTAGCTGCTTTCAACAGGTTAAAGGCTTTCTGATTTTTTCCATCCTTTGATCTGTGTCTGTCGGTCCATTTGGACACTTTCGTTGGTAAGGTGTGAGGACCTTGTGAAATTAATTTCTACAAATCAGGATTAGCAGAATTTACATAGGCATGTAAAGCAGTGTACCACTGACTGAAACCAGAACCATTAAAGACGGGTGGTAAAGCCATTGAAACATAAATAGCGAGTAGGTTCAAGGCAACATGAACAATTATGCACTAAAAACAAATTAGCACCTAAGACAGCAAGATCGAATCTGCAGGTCCCTGGACCTTGTATGCAGACACCGCTCTGATACCAATTGTTAAAATGTAAGGCCCAGATACAGAGGGGGGTGAATGTATCCCGCTACAAAAATGGCCTAATTAAATTCTAAAGCTCAGTCATGCGGAATTAAAACTGTTGCAGAAATAGCCTAAGGAGCCTTAGAAGGATCAAAGCAAGACAGCAACTCAAGAAGCCCTCAAACGATCCTAAGCAAGCATCTAATGCACAGCAATCAAGTGAACATATAAGAAACTCAATTAACCTCTAGGATATAGATAATCAATTAAATCACGGTCCTAGCATTCATCTAGCGGAAGCAAGAAATGAAACAAACCACTGCACGATGATTTTAGGTGGTTCGGTCAACAGACCTACGTCCACCCCTCACTCCAAACTAGAGTGAGGCTTCCACTAGTAACACTAGCACAGCAGACTCAGTCTGCAACAAAGGCTGCCAAACAGCTTGACCAGGGGAACAACCTCCCCTCTTCCTCCCAACCGGAGGGACACCCCAAGTGACTCCCAGCCACTTGGAAACTAGAGGCACACGGTCTCTCTTCCTCCAGACACGGAGGGAACCCCTGGACTTGCTACCCACAAGCCCAGAACCAGAGGAACAAGCCTCCCTTCCTCCAAACTGGAGGGGAACCTAGAGACCCAAGTCTCACTTCCCATGAACCCTAGAGGAAAGCACAACCGGAGATAAATCTCCCTTCCTCCTACCCGGAGGGAAACAACCGATGACACCCTGTCAAAGGCAACCAGAGACGCAAGTCTCTCTTCCTCCACACTGGAGGGAACCCACCACAAGTAGCACCCAGCTACTTGCAAACCGAAGACACAAGATCTCCCTTCTCCTGAGTCCTCAGGAGGAACCCGATCCCCAAGGAAGAACAACAAGTGAATAGTTCAAAAGAGAAACAAAACCCAGCAACAGAAGGCTGAAAAGATAAAATCAAATGTGGCTCTCGCAGGAACTGGCTGGCCTGGATTTGATCCACGGTCCAGCAGAAACTTTTTCTACTACTTCTCTCTTTCTCCCAGCACGAACTCTCTCTTCTTCTTCTTCTTCTTTCTTACTTCTTCTTCTTCTCACAACTTCTGCCTTCCCCTTCTTTTCACTCTCTATATCTCACTGTCTCTCTTTCTTTTTCTTCTTCTGCTCTCTCGATCTAGCTCTGAGCCGTCTCTCTCTTCTTTCTCTTTTGCACCTCTTCTTTTCTGGCTGCTTCTACTTCAGTCACTCTCACTCCCACCCACTCTTCGGAGGAAGAAGACACATATTTATAGCAGCAGCAGATTAGGGCAGCGTGTGCTCTCCACGATTCCCGCCCAAAAGCTTCAGTACACGTGGAGGCTCCTCTGCATCTCGGATCACGTGCCAGATGCCAGCCTCGTATCACGTGCCTCACTCTTCATAGGCTTCACGAACAGTACCTGTCTCACAGTCATAGGAGATTAATCAGAAGGATAGAATGTATAGACTTTAGAACAGCAAAAGGTGCACTCTACTGAAAACGACACGGGGTACATAAGATGACTACAGCACGAGATAAACAGAGAACGACACGAGGTACATACAGTATCATAGCTAACACTACAAGGATAACGACACGAAGTCAGATGAGAACAGCACGAGGTAAGAGAGAACGACACGAGGTAAAACGGTAGTAAAGCACGCGATCAGAGAAAAACTGGACGAAGATAGAAAGAAACAACACAAAGACATAAAAACAGAACTAACATGAAGACATAAGAACACAAGATAACACGAAGACACAGGAAAGCGACTCAAACTCGAGGACGGCACGGGCTAAGAACAACTCGAAGATGAAAACAGACATTGACACGAAGTGTGGTTACAAAACAAGAAAGACACGAGGTCTAGGAAAAGCAACACGAAGACGGAAATGCCAAAGAAACGACTCGAACTACGGACGACATGGAGACAACACAGTCAGACTCGACTTGAGACACTTGAGGCTTGAATTTAGGGAAAATATGCATGAAGTAAACTCAACACGAAGACAGAAGACAGACACGGCTATCACGACACGTGATGAAGCAGTGAAACCAGAGAAAAGGAAACGACTCGAGGAACAATAGTAAGTGACTCAAAAACACAAGAGAAAACATAAAGAGATGACTCGAGATGAGCAACTAAATACTAAAGATCCGACACGAGGTTGACAGAAAAATGACCCGAAGGCCATCAGAGAAAATCGAGCTGCTTCAGTAATCAGCACGAAGACAATCAACAACCATAGTTGGAACAACACGACGTACATAAGGACAGCACGAAGTGTAGTGAACACAAACAACACGAAGTATGAAAGGAACAGTACGGACATACAAGGTACTACCTCATAGCAGTTTTCCTGTTAATCATGGAAATTTCAAATGCATAACATTACGCCAGAAAAATGACAATGTTTGACATAGTGATGCTCATCATCAACACACTAGGGAAGTCACAAACAAGAAAGCTGTGAACAACAAGGCATGTTGTACAGACTTCAATCAATATGCATCAAACGACTGAGTATGGACTTGAAGACCCTTAGCCAATGTATAGACTTCCAGTGGAGACCAATGTGTAGAATTCTCGTGAAAACCCAATGTGCAGACTTGAACTATGCAAGCTACAATGTCGATGTAAGGCCTTTGTGAATGTTCAGACTTGAATGCTATGATTAGACTTGAATGCTCGACCAGTGTACAGACTTGCAGAGCCGACCCCAATGTATAGACTTGAAGCCTAAAGATGCAGCATAAGACGCTGGCTGAGACGGACTGATACGGACGCTGTACATACTTGATGCATGAGAACAGTGAGACAGATGTATAGACTTGATGAACTACGACATGAACATATCAGCAGAGAGGCAATGCACAGAATAGAAATCAAGCACAAACCAATTTATCACAGCATGACTCAAGCATACACATGCATTCTTCGCAATTCAGACATGGCACACTCATGCAATCTCCCACAGAATAGATCAGACATAATCAAAACAAAGTGATGACTCAATATTATGTTGCTATCATTAAAACACCACATCATCAACAAAGCACAAGGGGCACAATAGTCTTGCCTCTCTTGTTCGGCTGATGATGGCTGCATGCACTGTTCTGCCAACAAGTTTACCTTATTAGCAACTTCGAGGGGCGAGTTGATTGCTTCACCCCCTGTTGAGGGGGTTGCAGTCACTAAGGGTTGGTGATCATTCGCCATTAAGTCAGAGTAGCTTTGCAGCTCCTTGGCAAGGGGTGAATAGATCTCGATCCCTTGAACCACCATGCCCTCAGTGAAGGTAAACATTTCTGATGCGGGACGGATGACGACCGGGCTAAGACGTTCGACGGACTCGAAGTGCGGCCAGCACTAACATGCTAAAGGCAAGCCGGGCGGCTGACCACCGTGGTATTCTCCTAGTGGAGACGTCTCTCAACAGCACTCTAGCTAGCCCGACGATCGTCCCTTGCGAGAGAAACGTGGGAATCGCAGCGGTTAAGGAACCATTGTCGCCTAGGGTGGTGCAGTCCGAGCTCGATGCTCGACTGGAGCTAAGGAACGGGTGCTCACAACTCACAATCGCGGTTGGAGAGGGGAATTCCTGCAACCCACTCAAAGAGCAGAACCAACTAGGCCCAACAAGGCCCAACGAGGCAAGCTCGTCCAAGTGACAGCCCACAGGGCCCACTCGAAAAAGCCCAATAAAACAATGCTCGAGGAAACAACTCTCCTAGGCGGCCCCAAGGCTCGGAGAGCCCGAGCCTCGGTCAGGTCACAGGAAGACCCGCGCACAAGCTATCCCTCCGCACGAAGGGGGGAAGCGCTAGCCGGTCCGTCCGACCCATCTCCTCACTGAGCTAGGCCTATTGCCCGATAGGGCCGGCCCCCCTACGCTCGGTACGACTGATAAAATGTTCATCATTGCAGCCGTTAGAGTCCACAGCAGGCCGAGCGCCAAGAAGTCCAGGAGCTCTGGCTTCCCCGCGAGGATAACGTCCCCATGATGAGGCCATAAAAGCCCACGATGAGGACGTAACCTCCACCAGAGCCCCCTCAGCTTGCAGGACTCCAGAGGGCGGCACACTATTTAAACTTGGGATACCCTCCGGTGAAAGGTAAGTCCAAAAAAGGGCATTGATCCACCCCCAATTCCTGAGCAAGGATCACTTCACCCCATTGGTGGAGAGGGATCTCGCACCTTCACCTTCTCCACCCTATCGCTGCTCTCACCATTGCTCTACTAACTTGAGCGTCGGAGGGTTTCGCCCTAGGGAATCCCCCTGGGCCCTCTGACCCGTTTCCCTGTCTTGCAGTTCATAAACTTGGTGATTACCAGCCCGCTCGGGAACCAGCGCGAGATTTCGCCTCTTCATATGGCGCCGTCTGTGGGAACCGTACGAAGAGCCAACATGGTGAGAAGGAGCTCAGGGAGGAGGTCCGCCGGTGAAAGGGGTAAGGCCATGATAGAAGCAGGGGATGGCCCTTCCAGGGCCTCTTAGAACCCTCCCTCCAACGCCAGCATCCCCGCCGACGGACCACCACCCCCCCCCCCCCGCGGCGGTGGGGCTCCCCCCCTACAGTGGCGCCGAAGCCTTCCAGGCCCTCAACGCCAAACTGGATGTCCTCGTGGAACTCATGAAGACCCAGGCGGCCAGGGATGCAAGGTCCCGTGCCCCGTCAGGGAGCCCCCCCCGTAGGAGTACGTCCCAGCACACAGTTGGGGGCCGCTTCACCCTCCGCGGCCAGCAGCTCGTCCGTAACAGGGTCGGAGGACCCTCGCAAGCTCCACCTCCGGAGCAAGAGGCCTCCTCCATGCCGAGGAAAGGAAGGCGGGGGATGCAACGGCCAGATCCGGAAGCCGGTGTTCCCGGAGACCGCCAAGACGCCCCCCCAGCCTCGCGGCACGACAGCAACCGGAGTTATCCCTCCGGCTGCGAGATTTTGAAAGGCGCTTCGCTGAGCAGGAGCGCGCCCTTCGCGCCCTGCAGAAGGCCTCTTCCCCAGAAGACGAGGAGAAATACCCATTCTCCGAGTATATCTTGAAGGCAGAGGTATCTCCCAGAGCCCCCATACCAACCTTTAAGCTTTACGACGGCCAGGGCGACCCGGCCGACCATTATGATAGCTTCGACGCCCTGATGACTCTACATGGAGTTTCGGACCCCATCAAGTGACGAGCCTTCGTGACCATTCTGGTCCAGGGTGCTCAAGCGTGGTTCCGGGCCCTCGCCCCCGGATCCATCCGAGACTTCAAGCAGTTCGGGCGAGTCTTCAAAGAGAGCATCGCCAGAAGTGCCTCCCCAAGGTCGGTAGCGGGGCTCTTGGCCCTCAAACAGGCGTAAGGGGAAAGGCTCCGGGCTTACGTCCACCGATTTAAATCGGAAGCCCTCCGAATCCCCCGCCTGGACGTGGCCTCGGCCACAACCGCACTGACCGGGGGTACCCGGGACGAGAACATCTGCCGTGAACTTGTCCTCCCCCCTCCCTCGACCCTTGCTGAGCTAGTGACTCTGGCTCTGCGCGACGCCGAGTGCGAAGAAGTACTCAGTGCTTGCCGAGATGCAACCGGCTCGGGTCAGGAGGGGGACAAGAAGTGGGGCCCCGAGCCAAATCCTAGCTCGGGAAAGAAGCGAGACCGAGATGGAGAACGCAAGCGGAAGTACGAGCGGTACACCCCATTAACCGCACCGGTCTATGAAATCTATGAAGACGTCAAAGACTCGGGACTCCTCCGTAGGCCCGAGCCGATGAGGTCGAAGAACCGCAAGCGAGACAGACATTGTCTATTCCACGGCGATCATGGGCATCACACTGGTGATTTCCACCAGCTCCAAGACAAAATCGAGCGCCTCATCCGCCTGGGGCACCTGGCTCAGTTCACCGCCGAGCGCAGAGAAGATCAAGGCGCCGTAGAGGAGATCGACAACGCCCCCCGAGGGGTTCACATCAACGTCATCTCTGGAGGAATAGCATCAGGAGGCGACAGCAGCCGTGGAAGGAAGCGTCATGCTGAGCGGGCGAGCCGAGCCCCAGAGCCACCCAGGGCCCCGCCCCAGGTCATAGTCTTCTCCGATCAAGACCTGGAGGGGCTGAGCACCCCGCACGATGACGCCCTCGTAATCTCGGCCACTATAAACCATTGTAACGTAGATCGGATTCTTGTGGACAATGGAAGTGCCCCTGATGTATTATCTTATGACTGTTTCCTCAAAATGGGAGAGGATCCATCCAAACTCCGCCCGATCCGAACACCCCTCTGTGGGTTCAACGGCCTGGCTACTCTTCCTGAGGGATCCCTAAGCCTGCCGGTTACCCTCGGCACCCCATCCAAAATCGTTACGGTCATGGTAGACTTCATGGTGATCAAAGGGATGATAGCGTACAACGCCATCTTTGGCCGGGGAATCCTCAACCGGATTAAGGCAGTACCATCTACCTATCACCAAAAAATGAAGTTCCCCACCAAAAACGGGGTAGGGGAAATCCGAGGTAACCAGGCCACGGCCCGAAGGTGCTATAATATCTCGGTGGAGGCCACGAGGCCGGGTGGGAATGATAAGGGCCCCCGGGAAGTCGAGGAAAAATCCGCAGCTACTGAGCCAGGTGGCGAGTTGCTGACAATTTTCCTAAACGACGACCCGACCCTAGGAGTAAGGATCGGAGCCGACCTACCACCCGAGGAACAGCAGTAATATAAGAAATTTCTTTCTGAGTACATCCGAGTCTTCGCTTGGTCCGACGATCAGCTCCCTGGGATACCAGAGGAGACCGTGACGCACCGACTCAACCTCAACCCCACCATGAAGCCCGTGCAGCAGCGCCGAAGGAAGCACGCACCTGAGAAACAGACGATTATCAAGGCGCAGGTCACCAAGGGGCAAGAGACTGGTCTTTTTAGACCAGTCCTGTACCCGACGTGGCTAGCCAATGTCATCCTGCTACCAAAGGCTTCCGACAAGTGGCGGATGTGCGTGGACTTCACCGACTTGAATAAGGTGACCCCTAAGGACTACTATCCCTTGCCCAGCATCGACCAACTGGTCGACTCGACATCGGGCAATGAGATGCTCAGCTTCCTGACGCCTATTCGGGTTACCATCGGATCAGAATGAATTCTGAAGACGTCGAGAAGACCACCTTCATCACCGACTACGGCGTGTACTGCTATACCCGGATGCCTTTCGGGCTGAAGAACGCCGGAGCCACATATCAAAGACTGGTCAATCACATGTTCGAGGAGCAGCTAGGTCGGAACGTCGAGGCCTACATTGACGACATGCTCGTTAAGACCCCCAAGGCCCAGGACCACTTCACCGACCTCGCTGAAACCTTCGGCGTCCTCCTGAAGTACAACATGAAGCTCAATCCTGCCAAGTGCACCTTCGGAGTAAGATCCGGGAAGTTCCTGGGTTTCCTGGTCACTCAGCGTGGGATCGAAGCCAACCCCGACAAGGTCCAGGCCATCCTGGACATGCGCCCGCCCGCCTGCATTAAGGACGTACAGCGTCTGACAGGGCGTGTCGCCGCTCTCAGCCGTTTCTTGTCCCGTGCGGCCGAACGATGCTTGCCCTTTTTTAAACTATTGAGGGGGCCCAAGTTGGCATCTGCTACGTTCGCATGGGATGAGGAATGCCAGAAAGTGTTCACCGAGCTCAAGGAGTTCCTGGCTTCACCCCCGGTGCTCTCCAAGCCCATGCCGGGCGAAGTCTTGCTACTCTATCTCTCGACGACGTCATCAACGGTCAGCTCGGTCCTAGTCAAAAATGACTCGGGAATCGAAAGACCACTCTACTACACCAGCAAGGTGCTTAACGAGGCCGAGAGGAGGTACCCCGCAACCGAGAAGCTTGTACTAGCACTGGTTACCTCCGCGAAATGCCTCCGACCCTACTTCCAGGGGCACCCCATCACCGTGCTAACCGGCGAGCCGTTGAAGAAGATTTTGGCCCACCCCGAGGCCTTGGGACGACTTGTCAAATGGGCCATTATGCTTGGGGCCTACGACATCTCGTATCGCCCTCACTCAGCTATAAAAGGTCAAGCGCTCGTCGACTTCATCCCCAAAAGCACCATCCCGACCGAAGGAAGACTACTGACCATGCCCGGGCCAACCTGGGAACTGTACGTCGACGGATCTTCCAACTCGGTCGGTAGTGGTGCTGGGATCCTCCTAAGATCGCCCGAAGGAGTGGAGCTGCAGTACGCCTTGAAATTTAACTTTCATGCGTCCAACAACGCTTCCGAGTATGAGGCCCTTATATCGGGAGCGCGCATGGCCCGGTGGTTGGGGGCTGAGCGAGTCAGGATCCACACCGACTCTCAGCTGGTCGCAAGCCAGGTCAACGGCGAGTACGAAGCTCGAGAGGCACCCATGATCAAATACCTCCAGCTGGTCAGGAGCCTGGCCCAACAATTCGAGGGATTCGAGGTAGTCCGAATAGCCCGGGAAGAAAACTCTCGAGCGGATGCCCTCTCTCGGTTGGCCTCCTCCCTAGACCCAGAAGGTACCCGATCGGTCCTCCTCGAAGAGCTAGAACGCCCGAGCATTGACTCGGAGCTCCTCGCTGTTGACTCGGTCGTCCTGAGTGACTGGCACACCCCCTACCTGTCTTGGCTCCGAAACTCCCAAGACCCTCTGACCCTCGGGAAGCACGCCGAATGAAGTATCAAGCCCAGCGCTTCGTCGTCCTGGACAACACACTCTACCGAAGGTCTTTCGTCGGCCCTCTCCTGAAGTCCCTCGGCCCCGATGAAGCCAGCCGAGTCATCCGAGAGGTTCATGAAGGCCTGTGCGGAGCGCACTCAGGGGCAAGGTCACTGGCCAGGATCCTGTTACGACAGGGGTACTGGTGGCCCACCCTGCAGCGCGACTGCTCGGCCTATGCTCAATAGTGCGACCGATGCCAGTAGTTCGACCACTTGGTCCATCAGCCGGCTACAGAACTCGTCACCCTCGCCGAGCCTTATCCCTTTACTCGGTGGGGGATCGACATTCTCGGGCCATTCCCCACGGCTCAGTCCCAGAAAAAGTTCATTGTCGTCGCCATCGACTACTTCACTAAATGGATCGAGGCCGAAGCCACTGCAAGGATCACCGAGACAGTCATCTGGAGTTTCATCTGGAAATCGATCATTTGTCGCTTCGGCATCCCCCGAGTGATAGTGAGCGATAACGGTCAACAATTCGATTCTTGATATTTCCGAGAGAGATGCGCCGACCTAAACATCCGTAATCACTTCACTTCGGTCGCCCACCCTCAGGCCAACGGGCTGGTCGAAAATGCCAATAAGACTATCTTGAAAGGCATAAAGACCAGACTGGGCAAAGCCAAGGGTAGTTGGTGTTGGGTTCTGTGCGTCCCCTTGTTGTCTTTGACAATGGTTTTGATGATTCTAATATATTGTGTGTTTTATGCTTAATGGCATTTCGATGACAAACAAACTAACACGATGATCTTTTTCTTTGCAGGATTGGAGTCAAATGATGAATATCATTTTGGGAGTCAAATGGCTAATGGACAAGCTTCTTACTATCCATAACTGATTTCTGTTTTACATGCCTCTCATGGATATTGATGTATTTCGGATTGAATTGTGTCTTTCAACTTGACATTTTTGATGACCTTCAATTGATGAATGGTTGTCCATGTTCTTGGTTTGAAAAGAATGTCAAAATATAAACATCTGTGTGCAAGTTCCATTTTGCTCTCTAAGTCTTGGAGACATGGTAAGAATCTATTTTCTATTGAGATTCATGAAACCTTGAATTGGAAAAAGGGGCTAATGCTTGGCTATGGCTTCGACATCAACTTTGTTAACTTAGCTTCATGATGCTCACACTTGTGTTTAAATTCAATGCCATAAGATTGTAATGCTCATTCATGATATTTAAACATACTATAAGTCAATCTTGATATTCAGTTAAGGATAACTGGTTTTTCATGGTGATTTTCTAGGAAGTCTTGAAGTTTTCAAATGGGTTAATGTCTTTAACAAATCGTGTGTGTCTATGCCTTTACGTGATCTATTGAAAATTAATTGATAACCAAGGTGCTAATAATGTGATAATTTGATCTTGCAGGAAAAATAGATTTAGTGAACTCTTGGAACACAACTCATTTGAAGTTTGGAGGAAAACCAACTCTTGGTGGATTTCAACTCCAAGTCAAACAAACATTGCCATTCCACTCTAACGGAGTCGACATCACAAACCTTGAAGTCGGCTTCAACTTGAACTTTGGTCATCCTACAAGGGGGGCTTCTTGGGCACTCTCTCACTTGTGTTCAAACTTCTTGAAATGGGTCCTTTTTTTCAAGTGATCATGAGAGTTTCGACTTGTGTTGACTTGATCTAGGCTATACATGATTTTTCGTGTGGATGACTTGGTTATGTCAAGTTTCTTTGAAGAAACCATGTTTTAAGTCTCATGGATGACTCTTATGCAAAACTTGCTCTCATTGTGAATATACTATATTTAATGCTTACATTTGTTGAATGAGGTCTAAAAATGCTAACATCTTGTTTTCAATGCATATTCATTTATTTTACATGTTGAATGAGGAGGAATGATTGTTGGTTGGACACAAATTGATTTCATTCGGGTTTAGAATGAATTCTCTTGCAAATTCATCATGATGTTTTAGTTATATGCAAACTAGTTTATTTAACTTGCTTTTGATCATTTAATTTCATGTTGAATGGTTGAATTCATTGGGTTGCATGTTTAGAACTTTATATGACCTTTTGGAATCACTTTTTGATGTTTGGAGTTGATTGGGTCGACCCCCCACACTGGATGGGTCATCCCCTGGGCAAAACAGTGAGCTTTTAGCTCCTGGTCAGAGATGGGTCGACCCCCCTGCACAGATGGGTCGACCCATGTTAAACAGAAGCTTAAAACTGCTTCTGGCAGCAAGTGGGACGTCCCACTTGCCTAGATGGGACGTCCCATCTACGGTTCGCAGCAACGCGTGGGTTTTCCGTAAATTGCCGAAACCCATCCAAATGACCTCCGATTGGGCTGAAATTTTACACTAATACCCTTGAGTTACTAATGAACATATTAGGGTGGTTTTGCTAGGGTTTTACAAGGGTATTGTGGTCTTTTGCACAACTCATCCCTCTTGTATATATAACATACGAATTTGGGGTTTTAACAATCTCCTTTGGCTAACCTTGTTCTATTTGTTGTAGGAGAGAAAGAAGAGAGCTTAAGGAAGCTTCAACGCTAGATTCGATCTACATCCCTCGACATTTGGAGCTCGTGGAAGAAGAAGAAAAGGAGCGGATCATCAAGGGGATCAAGAGGACACACTCAACGTCATCATCCGGCTACCCTCCGACCCGTGGCATAGAGAAGACATTCTATAGCCCTTGTTCTTTGATAGGAATTTCTTTCTACATCATTTTTGTGCTTAATGGAGTCAATCTCTTTAGGTTTCTAAAGTTATATTGATCATATCCTTCGTTTCTAAACATCATGTCTGTGAGTGTGTGAACCATCGGTGAACGGTTGTGGAGTTATTGTGCCGCGGGCATTGCGGCTTGTGTGTGTGTGATTGTTCGTCCCTTGTGGATCGTGTACGGAGCTGCGTCTCAGTGTGTGCTTATTGTCCGGGGTGTGTTCCCCGTCGTGTTTGTGTGGATATTGCTATAGAAGTAGCGTGTGTGTGTGGTTGGGGTTCATCCCCGGGTGCTACGAAAGTAGCGTGTAGTGAATCCTCACCCGATTGGGTGAGAGGTGGACGTAGGGTGCCCGTCGTGGTCCCGAACCACCTTAAAAATCTGTGTCTTGTGGTTTTGCCTGTGTGTTTGCCATTTCTTCTATCTCCCTTCACAGGTTCAATACATAGGTTTTTATCTCACTACGCTATCACACATTGCTACCTCCGTTATTTGTATTTGAGCTTAATCTCCTTGTTAATCACTGTTTAATCTTTGTTAAACTTGAACTCTCTAAATTGTTGCATTGTCAATTCGAGTGAGATCGAAAAGCGTGAGAGAACTCTTTAATCTCACTCCTGTTTAAGAAATCAACGTTGCAATTTTAAACTCCGCTGTGGTTGTCAAGGAAAGTTTTTAAAAAATCCGCCATCTCGGCAAGGGGACAATTCAACCCCCTTTCTTGTCCGCCATCTCTATCTGGGCCAACAATTGGTATCAGAGCCCAGTCTCTGATTTTTATTCAGCGGACCTCACGGTCTAGGAGAAAAGATCTTTTTATGATGGCTAGTCTAAATTCAGTTCATGTCTTTGATGGTTTTGATTTTACATCATGGCTTGGAAAATTGTGTGTTTGGATTTCTGGGATTGATCCGAAACTCATAAAATTAATCTCTCATGGTCCACATGTCTTACCCAAAAATGAACTAAGGTGGACTGATGAACATAGGAAAATGAACTCTGATAATCTTTTTATTTTGAATTCTCTTAAAGCTGCAATTGACTCTAACAAATTTCGTTTGTTCTTGATTGTAGCTCGATCAAAGAAATCATGGATCAACTGATCAAGCTTCATGAAGGAGGGCTAGAAGATGCTTGCATGATGGCAAATAGTGAGGATGATCATTCAGGCCTAGAATCCAAGGAGGTATCTTCTGACTCAAATTCTGATGATGAATTAAGTTTTGAAGAATTAATGGATGCCTATGATGAGTTGCTTGAAAGACATAAAACAGTAAAATCTGAAAATAAAAAGCTCAAGAAGAAACTTGAAAATCCTTTTCATGAAAATGCTTTATGTGAGAAATGCTTAGAACTCAAAAATGTGAATGAATCTCTCTTCGCTGATGTTGAAATGCATAGAGATAAAATTTGTTGTTTGAGAGAGGAAAATGAAAAGTTGAATGAACAAATTAAGGCATTGAGTGATGAGCTCTCTGTCTATCAAAAGGGAAAATGGGTGATTAATGATGAGTCTGAAAAGTTGAAGGAACTTAGGAAGGAAATAGAAAGCTTCAAGAATTTGAATGACAAATTTGAAAACAATAAAAAAATGGGTAGAATGGTTGGTCAAAATGCGAGTCTTCAAATGAATGAACTTGAACACACTTCTATGAACAAAAATTCATTTGAAAAACTGCAAAATGAAAATAGTGCTTTGTTGATTCAAATTTCCTTACTCGAAAGTAGATTAAAAAATCTTAAAAAGGTTGAAAAAGGAAAAAGTGTGATCGTTGATGATTGTGACAAACTGCATATTCTTGAACAAGAAATTGAAAGTCACAAAACAGTTAATTGCTTGTTGAATGAGAAAATTGTTTCATGTGAACAAGAGATTGCTAACTCTCATTTGCAAATCATGAAACTAGAAAATGAAATTAAGAATGTGAATGAATCTTTGTCCTTGTGTGATAAAGAAATTGAAAAATAAAAAGATATTGTTGATTGCTCTTCTGTGCATTCAAAATCCCCTGTTGTTAAACATAATCATGCACCAAGTAGAAGGAGGAATGTTTTATGCTATTATTGTGGACAATATGGACATGACATGTATGATTGTTCCTTGATGGAATTTGATGATAATGAAGCATTGAAGTCACAATTGAAAATTGTTGATAAGCCTAACAATCTTGATAAACCAATGAAGAAAACCTTCAATGCTCATTGCTATTACTGTGGATTGCATGGACATGTTTTTGAAAATTGCTTCATTAAGAAAAATGATGATGAATGGTCTCTCAGAAAGAATTTTTCCTGTCATTACTGTGGTCAAAATGGACATGTGATGAATGATTGTCATGTAATAAAAAATGATGACAATTGGTTTTTAAAAGGAAAATCTTCCAATTGCTATTATTGTGGTAAGAATGGTCATTCAATGGATGATTGTTCCACCATGAGAAATGATGATGATTGGTTTGCTAGGAGATACAAGAATCCATCTGTTCATGTTAGGACTAACCCCTCGGGACCCAAGATGGTTTGGGTACCCAAACATCCAACTTGAGAATCTATTTTGTAGGGGTACCTTGAGGTCGAAGAATTTAATAAACATTGGGATCTCAAGGTGAGGAAGAAAATGATTTGTTTTGAAATTTTTGTCCCACATGGTTCTCTTTGAAAAAATCTGAAAAAGGTAAAATTTATGTTTCGAGAAAAAATGCTTCTAACTTAGTTCACTGGTTATGGTATCTTTTGGAAATCTTGAGAATTTTTGAGTTCCATGTCAGAATGACTTGATCACTTCTGTTTTCACTCCATGTGAATAAATTCTATCTTCAAATGCTTTACTCTTCTCATAAATTGTTTTCACACTTATAATCAACTCTTGTAAATAAAATTTGGTTTGAATGCTTCTCATTGTGCATAGAGTTTTCAAACTCTTACTTACTTTTTGTAAATAATCACTCACTTGTGCATACATAGATCACATGCTTAAGTTGCATAAAACATGCTGCACATATCATATACATCCTCACTTGCATACATTTGCACTTGCTTGCATACATTTGCATATTCCTCATATTGTGTGCTTGATTGCTATGATTTTTTGATATATAAAATAGTGTTTGTGGAAGGTTGGATTATGTCTAGCCGGAAGCTTTCACTATGCGTGATGGTGGTCTTCGGACCTATGTTCCCCGCTGCGTACCGAAAATCACTTTGTTTGAATAGTTTGCTATATCCTTGCTTGAATGCATGTATATAATTTTAAAACACAATTCCTTGCAAATCTTCTAAGACCTTACCTCCTTGCTATATAAAATGCAGTGATTTTGATCATGTGTGAATTGTGACATATACAAAGGAGGATGATTCATTTCAACTGTGCATACATTTAGGGGGAGTCATAACTGTGTATAGGTAAATTCATCTTCTACATCCAAAGCAATTACCCATACATTATTCCAAAATGATGCATATGACTTTGATTGATAAGGATTTCAGAAATTCTTTTTAACACTTCATGGGAAATAAATTTCTACATGAAAATTGAGAGAATCGTGAGGAAAAAGCTGCCTACCCCGCATGCTTAAATAAGTGGTATGTCTAACTGAGTAGCCGGGAATCCCCACTGAAATAAATGAGGAAACTCGCGTCGAAAGGTGAAACAAAATCCACATTTTGTGATGAATCCTAGTAAGCCGGGAAACCCCATTGAGACACATGAGGTGACTCGCGCCGAACAGTGAAATCCAATAAAAGAAAAACAAAAAGGGGTTGAGCGAAGCTACCAATAGTCGAGGATCAAAATGGAAGTGTAGGAAGGAAATAACCCTCTAGTGTTTTCTAGAAACTCTGCTAATATCCATATAAACTTGAAGTTCATTGCTCATTTACATAAATTTCAATTGGGTATTTTTGTGATGATTGTATATCTTGAATTTGTTCTTATCATGGCTTATGTAGTACCTTGCATATATGAATGCACTACCTTTTTTGATTATGGTTCATATCTCACATTTTGATTTTGAATGAACTGTTCTTTTGCTATCCCCTTACCCCATTAAGGGGGAGCTATAGTACTGTATGTGTGCTTAACTCCAATGCATGCTTGCTTGTTTGCTTGCTTGCATACTTCATTTCACATTTAAGTTTGCATAGATGCACCTTTAGGTTACATAATCCCATTGTCTGTTGACCTTTGTTCTTGACAATTGGGGGAGAATAATGTGCTTTTTGGTATTTTACACTGTGTGCACAGCTAGGTTTCATTTTTGCATAAAGGTTAGTTAAATCACACATTTGTGAATTATTAGTTTTACATATAATGAAAAATTTAAAAAAATTGACCATTTTGCATAGAATTCACATACCTGTTGATTGTATGTCAAATTCCCAAACCTTTGCGTGGTTCATAGTTCATACTCTTCCCTTCATGGGAAGTTAATTGCTGGGTTCGTGTGCTCATTTTTTCCAATTCATACTTACCCTTGAGTCCCCCATTTTTTTTGCTAATGACAAAGGGGGAGAGAACTTTAAATTGTCCCAATATATTGTCATCATCAAAAAGGGGGAGATTGTTGGGTTCTGTGCGTCCCCTTGTTGTCTTTGACAATGGTTTTGATGATTCTAATATATTGTGTGTTTTATGCTTAATGGCATTTCGATGACAAACAAACTAACACGATGATCTTTTGCTTTGCAGGATTGGAATCAAATGATGAATATCATTTTGGGAGTCAAATGGCTAATGGACAAGCTTCTTACTATCCATAACTGATTTCTGTTTTACATGCCTCTCATGGATATTGATGTATTTCGGATTGAATTGTGTCTTTCAACTTGACATTTTTGATGACCTTCAATTGATGAATGGTTGTCCATGTTCTTGGTTTGAAAAGAATGTCAAAATATAAACATCTGTGTGCAGGTTCCATTTTGCTCTCTAAGTCTTGGAGACATGGTAAGAATCTATTTTCTATTGAGATTCATGAAACCTTGAATTGGAAAAAGGGGCTAATGCTTGGCTATGGCTTCGACATCAACTTTGTTAACTTAGCTTCATGATGCTCACACTTGTGTTTAAATTCAATGCCATAAGATTGTAATGCTCATTCATGATATTTAAACATACTATAAGTCAATCTTGATATTCAGTTAAGGATAACTGGTTTTTCATGGTGATTTTCTAGGAAGTCTTGTAGTTTTCAAATGGGTTAATGTCTTTAACAAATCGTTTGTGTCTATGCCTTTACGTGATCTATTGAAAATTAATTGATAACCAAGGTGCTAATAATGTGATAATTTGATCTTGCAGGAAAAACAGATTTAGTGAACTCTTGGAACACAACTCATTTGAAGTTTGGAGGAAAACCAACTCTTGGTGGATTTCAACTCCAAGTAAAACAAACATTGCCATTCCACTCTAACGGAGTCGACATCATAAACCTTGAAGTCAGCTTCAACTTGAACTTTGGTCATCCTACAAGGGGGGCTTCTTGGGCACTCTCTCACTTGTGTTCAAACTTCTTGAAATGGGTCCTTTTTTTCAAGTGATCATGAGAGTTTTGACTTGTGTTGACTTGATCTAGGCTATACATGATTTTTCGTATGGATGACTTGGTTATGTCAAGTTTCTTTGAAGAAACCATGTTTTAAGTCTCATGGATGACTCTTATGCAAAACTTGCTCTCATTGTGAATATACTGTATTTAATGCTTACATTTGTTGAATGAGGTCTAAAAATGCTAACATCTTGTTTTCAATGCATATTCATTTATTTTACATGTTGAATGAGGAGGAATGATTGTTGGTTGGACACAAATTGATTTCATTCGGGTTTAGAATGAATTCTCTTGCAAATTCATCATGATGTTTTAGTTATATGCAAACTAGTTTATTTAACTTGATTTTGATCATTTAATTTCATGTTGAATGGTTGAATTCATTGGGTTGCATGTTTAGAACTTTATATGACCTTTTGGAATCACTTTTTGAAGTTTGGAGTTGATTGGGTCGACCCCCCACACTGGATGGGTCGTCCCCTGGGCAAAACAGGGAGCTTTTAGCTCCTGGTCAGAGATGGGTCGACCCCCCTGCACAGATGGGTCGACCCATGTTAAACAGAAGCTTAAAACTGCTTCTGGCAGCAAGTGGGACGTCCCACTTGCCTAGATGGGACGTCCCATCTACGGTTCGCAGCAAGACGTGGGTTTTCGGTAAATTGCCAAAACCCATCCAAATGACCTCCGATTGGGCTGAATTTTACACTAATACCCTTGAGTTACTAATGAACATATTAGGGTGGTTTTGCTAGGGTTTTGCAAGGGTATTGTGGTCTTTTGCACAACTCATCCATCTTGTATATATAACATACGAATTTGGGGTTTTAACAATCTCCTTTGGCTAACCTTGTTCTATTTGTTGTAGGAGAGAAAGAAGAGAGCTCAAGGAAGCTTCAACGCTAGATTCGATCTACATCCCTCGACATTTGGAGCTCGTGGAAGAAGAAGAAAAGGAGTGGATCATCAAGGGGATCAAGAGGACACTCTCAACGTCATCATCCGGCTACCCTCTGACCCGTGGCATAGAGAAGACATTCTATAGCCCTTGTTCTTCGATTGGAATTTCTTTCTACATCCTTTTTATGCTTAATGGAGTCAATCTCTTTAGGTTTCTAAAGTTATATTGATCATATCCTTCGTTTCTAAACATCATGTCTGTGAGTGTGTGAACCGTCGGTGAACGGTTGTGGAGTTATTGTGCCGCGGGCATTGCGGCTTGTGTGTGTGTGATTGTTCGTCCCTTGTGGATCGTGTACGGAGCTGCGTCTCAGTGTGTGCTTATTGTCTGGGGTGTGTTCCCCGTCGTGTGTGTGTGGATATTGCTATAGAAGTAGCGTGTGTGTGTGGTTGGGGTTCATCCCCGGGTGCTACGAAAGTAGCGTGTAGTGAATCCTCACCCGATTGGGTGAGGGGTGGACGTAGGGTGCCCGTCGTGGTCCCGAACCACCTTAAAAATCTGTGTCTTGTGGTTTTGCCTGTATGTTTGCCATTTCTTCTATCTCCCTTCACAGGTTCAATACATAGGTTTTTATCTCACTACGCTATCACACATTGCTACCTCCGTTATTTGTATTTGAGCTTAATCTCCTTGTTAATCACTGTTTAATCTTTGTTAAACTTGAACTCTCTAAATTGTTGCATTGTCAATTCGAGTGAGATTGGAAAGCGTGAGAGAACTCTTTAATCTCACTCCTGTTTAAGAAATCAACATTGCAATTTTAAACTCCGCTGTGGTTGTCAAGGAAAGTTTTTAAAAAATCCGCCATCTCGGCAAGGGGACAATTCAACCCCCCTTCTTGTCCGCCATCTCTATCTGGGCCAACAGTTGGCTCAAGGAATTGCCTAGCGTACTGTGGTCGCACCGAACGACTCCCAGGACGGCAATCGGTGAAAGTCCTTTTCAGTTGGTGTACGGCACTGAGGCCATCATTCCATTAGAGATCGCCAACCCGTCTCTCCGAGTCATCCGCTACTCGCTCGAGGAAAACAACCAGAAGTTACTCGAGAACCTCGACCTAGCCGATGAACTCTGGGATATTGCCAACATCCGAGCGACGGAATACCAGCGACGCCTCACTCGATACTACAACGCCAGAGTCTGAAGCAGACACTTCCAACCGGGAGACTTCGTCCTCAGAAAAGCCGAAGCCTATAGACCACTAGAGGCGGCGGGCAAGCTGTCCCCTAACTGGGAAGGCCCCTACCGAGTGGTCGAGACGCTCGGGAAAGGTGCGTACAGGTTAGCAACAATGGAAGGGGAACCCATTCCTCGGACATGGAACGCATCCGCACTACGCAAATTCTATTTTTGAAATTGTACATCAAGATGGATGAAATAAATCCATTTTCTTTTCATTCAAAACTATTGATACATCAGAAAGGCAAAGGCCAGTACATTGCATGACAAAAAGTAAGAAAATCCATCTAACACCGCTGCAAGGGGTCATCGCTCGGTTGACTCGATCTCGATCTCCTCGCGTCTAGCCACTGACTCTGCCTCGCGTAGAAACTGGCTCGGACAAGAGGGGGCCGATCCAGTTGGCTCAGATGACCCCTGACAAAGGTGACAGAGGGACTGCAGAAAAGGTAACCACCTTCTAAAGTTGGAGAAGGCTACCTTCCAAGTTGATAGAGGCCAGGGAGAAGGAGCGCCGTGAAGACCTCCTCTTTCCCAACCTACCAACTCCTTGGAAGGGAGCAGAGAGCAAGCAGCCTCCGAAGAGTGAAAGAAATAAAGAGCAGAAGAGGGAAAAAGAGGCTGCAAACGGAGGAAGGTTTCGGTGAGGAGGGAACTTGATGCGCCCCCCCCCCCCCATGCAGAGGGGGAGTGGCGGCAGGCATCCCTAATACCCCCATTCGTCCTCCGCCTCGGTGCCCGCCTGGAAGCCACGCCAGAACTGAGAAAGGGCAAGAGCCGTGCCCTCACACATCGAAGCCCTCTCCAGATCCGCGCGGCGACCGTCGGACCCGTCTAAAACCCGCCCGGCGACCGTGGGACCCGTCCAACAAGCCGGGACGGCAAGAGCTCTCTGCTCCCCGTCATCGATGGCGTCGCCCTCCGAAGGATCCTCCATGCTCTGAATGTGGGTTCAACGCAGAAGTGAAGAAGAAGATTGAGGGAAGACTGTTAGAGAAAATCCCAACCGGTAAAGAGGAAAGGGAGCCTTTCGGTCCTTCTTATAGGCCAAAGGAGGATACACGCCTTATATGACTCCCCCCTCAAAAACACGCCAAAGGATTTCTCCCCTGAACAGTCACCTCCAACTCCTCATTTCCCGCCCTAGCGGGATTTACGAAGCGGCCTGGCATTCAAAGCGTGAGGGAACGGAAGGACGCCCCGTCAGAAGCCTACCAAATCAGCAGGCGAAAGCCACGCAGGACATATCGGCACTCTCCAACTACTTCAGATACGCCAACCAAATCATGGCAAGGATGGCGATCAAACAAGTAAGTCATTCATTATCTCATAAATAGGAAACTCTCTAAAGGAGGAAAGAGAGACAAACAAGAGAGAGGGGCAAAATAAGGCAAAATACATCAGGCCTCGGGCCCACTTTGAAGCTCGGGAGCGACGGAAGTGGGCACGTCACCCCCAGCACCCTCGGTGACGGTCGACCCGGGCACTGACCTCGCCTGTGCGAGAACTGTCTCGGTCGCGAGCCCTCCCGAGACGTCCGGAGTTGGTGACCCCGCCGAAGGAGACTCCTCTGGATCTTCCCCGCTCAACGTAGAGGAGCTAGAAACCGACTCATCCGAGTCATAGCTCTGGCCCAAAGGGAACTCGATCCCGGAGTCTTGATCGTAGGCGTAGTCCACCGCCCGACGATAACCCTGCTTAAACCCCTTTCGGGCACCCCGGCGAAGCGCTACCTCGTAATATGGTGGGGCGACTCTCTCCAGGTCGGCTGAGTAGGCATCCGAGCTCCTATACCGCTCGATCACCTCCGCCTCGATCTGCTCCGTCCTTCCAACGAGCTCGACCCAAGCCCGCTCCGCCTCGGCCGCACGCTCCTCTGCCCCCGCCAGGCGTTCCTCTGCCTCGACCCTCCCTCGCTCGGCTTCGCTCGACCGCCTCTCCGCCCAGGCTCGGTCCGCCTCGGCAACGGAACGAAGGCGCTCCGCTACCTCCGCCCGGTCCAGTAGCTCGGCACGTTCGAGCTCCCAGCGACCGTCCAGCTCGAGGTGACGCAGACGCTCCTCCTCCAAGAGTTTGCCCTTCCTCTCAAGCGACTCTCGGGCCTTAGCCAACTGCTCGGTCAGCGCCTCGATTTCTAGCCGGCTCGCCCATGCCAAATCCCTGATCACGGAGAACTCCCGTCGAAGCCCCTCGTGCTCCTCGCTGAGGCGGGCCAGTTTCCTCTCGCACCCCCCGAGGGCCCAGGCGAGATTCGACCGCTCTACCTCCGTCCGAGCGTACGTCTCTGCCATCAAAGCCGCCGATCGAGCCATGACTAGGCCTCCCTCCATGAGGATGTCGAGGACTCCGGAGGGGGAGTGGCTCTTGTCTCCCCCCCTCGTCTTTGCGGCAACCTCTCGGCAAACCCGGTACAGGTCGCCCGAAACACCGAGCCTTTCCAAGGCCTCTGGCATAGAGATCCGCTCCCCACCGGACGCCCCGCCAGAAGGTTCGGCTCGAGCAACGGGGCCGACCGCCCCTCCGGCCGTGGTCGGTTGGGGTTGCGACGCCTCCCCGGGCGAACCCCCAACCTCGACTGACGCCACGGGATCGACCGCACCGGGAACTTCGAGCACTTGGGGCTACGACACCCTCGAGGGTGAACCCCCATCCCTATCTGTCTCGGCCCGTGCCTCGCCGCCCGAGACAGCGCCGACCTCGACCGGTCTCCCAGTCTCGACGTCGGCTGCTTCAGTACCGGTCCCCTCCATCCCCGGGGAGGGGAGAACCGACCCATCTCCGCCCTCTGAGGGGCCCCTGGTCTCCTCGGCCCCCTCTCGCCTGGTAGGTGGGGGAGCTGGCCCGAAAGGGTCAGCCCCATCTTGCCCCCGAGAGGGGAGCGCCGCCGAGCTAGAGTCGCCCTCGACAGTGGTAGGATGGCCAGCCTTCTTGGCCCATTTCTTGGCCTTCGCGGCTTCCCGTAATTTTCCCTCCATGGGATCCTTGTGCTTCGCCCCGCTTGGCCGCGAAGACCCCTCGGAGGCCACCCCCTTGCCCTTATCTCGGGCTTAGGAACGACCCGCGGGAACGACAGACTCATCAGCCGCCGAGTCATCCCCAAGATCGATGGCCTCGGTGACCACTTCCAAAGGTTCCCGCCGGATGTCTGCAATGAAGAGGAAGATTGGGTTAAGAAGCGAAAAGGTGACCCTCCGACCCCACCGAAGGATCCGAAGGATGATACCTGATGGCATGAGCTGTGTAAGTAGATACTGCTCTACGTTCTCCAGCGTCACCAGCTCCTCAGTCAACCGGTGATTTGTCAACAAGCGAGAGGCATATTCCTCCACATCGGCGGGGAACTCCTCTTGTCGCGGGGGAAGATTCGGATGGAAGTTGGGCATAACCTGGCACCTCCAGGATTCATCCACTGCTTCCGCCTTCACCCAGAAAAATTGCCTCTTCCACCCTTTGTGCGAAGAATCCTTCGCCGCCAGTGAAATACAACTCCGATTCCTGCGTGCCTGGATAAAATAGAAGCCTTTCCCCGCCGACAGATGTGCCTTCAGCTCGAAGAAATAATGAAAAAGATCCAGGGACGGGGGAACCCCCTGCAGGCGGCAGAGGATCCGAAAGGCAGACAACAGGAGATACGAGTTGGCCACCAGCTGAACAGGCACCAACACGAAAAAATTGAGAAGCTTCAGAATGAAAGGCTTGAAGGGGAGGCAGAATCCGCTCTTCCACGCCAGGAGAAAAGTACAGATATGGCTCGTACGGCTATCCAAGCTCGTCTCATATGGGGCGGCAGCTACAAAGCTATATCGGAGAGGCAGGCGAAACCGATGCTCCAGTTTCTTCACATCAGCCTCCCCCAACTCGCTGCGATTGGGGACGGGCTCCCGTCTCACCTGCTCGATTTCCGAGCGCAGATCCACCATCGAGCCAAAAGAAGAACCTTCACGAGAGCCCGAAGACTCCCGGGGAGAAGGAAGCTGCCGGATCGCCTCCGCGGTTATATGCGCTAGCTCCTCAAATGCCGCCGCAAGAGCTTGCTCCCCCGCTGTATCCTCGCGACGCATCAAGGAGCCCCAGAAGCAAAGAAATGGAGGAAAGGCCAAAAACCCTAGAAAGACTGGGAGGACGAGCAGCGCCCTACGCCTATAAACCCTCGCGGGAGGCGACGCGCCGTTTCAACCTCCGAGAAAAAGGGGGCCCCTTCATTTCAAATCCGTCAGGATCATTATTACTACGGGCCCAGGCGACCACTACCCGTGGCTTCATAACGCCGACATGATTCCACCTACCCGAGCCACGCCGGTCCAAAGCCTCGAAAAACTACTCAACCGAGCCCCCTTGGCTCGGGAGTAGGAGGGGGACAAGTGGAGAGGGGGATTCCTGCAGCCCACTCAAAGAGCAGACCCAACTATCCCCAACAAGGCCCAACGAGGCAAGCTCGTCCAAGTGACAGCCCACAGGGCCCACTCGGAAAAGCCCAATAAAATAATGCTCGAGGAAACAACTCTCCTAGGCGGCCCCAAGGCTCGGAGAGCCCGAGCCTCGGTCAGGTCACAGAAGACCCGCGCAAGAGATATCCCTCCGCACGAAGGGGGGAAGCGCTAGCCGGTCCGTCCGACCCATCTCCTCACCGAGCTAGGCCTATTGCCCGATAGGGTCGGCCCCCTAAGCTCGGTACGACCGATAAAATGTTCATCATTGCAGCCGTTAGAGTCCACAGCGGACCGGGCGCCAAGAAGTCCAGTAGCTCCAGCTTCCCCGCGAGGATAACGTCCCCATGATGAGGCCATAAAAGCCCACGACGAGGACGTAACCTCCATCGGAGACCCCTCAGCTTGCAGGACTCCAGAGGGCGGCGCACTATTTAAACCTGGGATACCCTCCGGTGAAAGGTAAGTCCAAAAAAGGGCATTGATCCACCCCCAATTCCTGAGCAAGGATCACTTCACCCCATTAGTGGAGAGGGATCTCGCGCCTTCACCTTCTCCTCCCTATCGCTGCTCTCACCATTACCCTACTGACTTGAGCGTCGGAGGGTTTCGCCCCAGAGAATCCCCCTAGGCCCTCTGACCCGTTTCCCTGTCTTGCAGTTCACAAACTTGGTGATTATCAGCCCGCTCGGGAACCAGAGCGAGATTTCGCCTCTTCAGCGGTGATTTGCAGCTAGCTAACGGCCCTAATCTCACAAACGCAGCATGATAGACAATAAACTAAATCAGCAAGTGAGAAAGGAATCGAAGCACGTACCTCCACGCCTAGGCGTGGGGAAGAATTCCCGGCCGAGTCCGAACAACCCAATACAAACAAGTGTTCAGTTTATAATTTCAGAACTTAATGCCCACTCCACGCAGGAAGGTATAGGGTTACAATGGCTAAATTTGGGGTTGCTGGAACCCGCGTTGACGGGCCACACTCGCAGGAGGCGAGGAACGCGAGTCGGAGCCGCTCGGGTACGCCGATGGTAAGCCGACCCGGTTCTGTCCACGCTGGTCACCCTGCGCAGCGAACTTGCGGAGGGCGGTACGGCTAGAGCCGATGCCCGATCGAAGCGCCGTTTATTGGAGAACGATGGTGACTAGATGTAGTTCATCCACTCCGAAGGGCGTGATCAGATCCTTTCAGATCTGGGCGCAGCAGTGACTTGATTCAGCTTCTATTTTTGTGCTCACAGAACTACACAGAGACCGAGTAATTAATAGAAAATTAGTTGCCGATGTTGGATCGAGGCTTCGTTTATGGGAGATCATTAATGACGTCCAGAGGAAGACGTAGTTGAAAGGGCTCACTCAGATCTCGAACGGAAGAGGTGGGACAGACTCTGAAAGTTGGCTCTGGATCTGAGCCGGGTCTGCTCACGTCAGCTCGCGCGATCCCACGAGAATCACCGCCACAAACAGCACGAATTTTGGATCGAGACAAGACCAGAGGCAACGTGAAGAGGACTCAAAATCCTTCAAACACTCCGAAAATCAACTCCATAAGACTTGAGAGGGGATCTGGGGAAATTAATAAGTAGGAAACTTTAGATCCTGGCAGCTGGTTGGGGTAGATCCGCGCGCCGTCACGAGAAAAATCACCACCAGCGATCCCGAACTCCGATCGACACGAAACCACCTTTCAATTCTTCCTAACTTGTAACGGTATCAAGGATAATTTTGGTGGAAGTAGATGGTAAGGGGATGGGGGAGATACGGGGGTGAGTCACACGCCCTACTTCTGTCCCGTCACAGGACTGAACAAGGGCTTCACACCCAAGAAGGAAGGAAGAGAATCACTCTCTTAATGCAAATCTCACTCAACAAAATTTCATTAACTTCTAATCAAACACTATACATACCCTTATATCGGGTTTAGCAAGGGGAGGGGGTTGGGGAGGACGTGGGATCCAAAGGGGAGGGGGTTTGTGCGCATGGATCTAGAAAGGGGGAAGGAAGGGGGGACAAGGTGACATAAACTCACCTAACTTTGAAATTCTAGTAAAGGGGGGGTAGGTGGCAGCCATTTCCCCTTGAACAGCAGCCATTCTAATGTCCCATGTGGTAAATGGAGAATGGAAGAAAAGAAAACAAAAATTCTAGCCTAATACAACAAAATAGGGGGCGCCCCCCATCTTGGGCCTTGAATGGGCCAAGTTTGGCCATTTACGGGCCTTACAAGCAGCCCAATATGAAAACACAACTATAAAGACCATTACAAGCCCAATGTTCATGCAAAAAGTATCCAAATTGAAGTCAAATTATCCCCATTTGAGATGGAATCCAATGTAGTCTAATTGGTACTCCACGTGTGGTACTGTCGGTTCGCCGACGCGTGCTATTCGCTCGCTCCGGTGTCCGCACCAATTCTCCCCGGGTGGGAGGAACTCGACCCCGTCGAGTATGGGTCCCGAGGCTTGAACTCTCCGCATGTGATAGAGGCGTTGTTCACCGTGGGGCATCCTCGCCAATGCATTATGACGTGTTGGTAGGCTCCGATCCTGGTGGTGATCACCTGCTCATCCAGTATAAAATCTATATGCGTGCGTTGAGGATGGAAGAGGTGGACTCTCGGGTAGTGTGTCACTCACAATAGAAGGATAAAGCTCGAAACTCACTAGGGATCACCGCGGGTTCCAATATGCTACCAAATCAGAAACATGGAACTTCGAACTGTCACCATAGTCATCCGGTAGTTCAATAACGTACCCATTTGAACCCACTTGTTTCGTGACTCGGGAAGGGTGGGTATCGCGGGTCTAGAGTTGCTTTACGGCCCCAAGAGGAACTGTTCAGGTATGACCATGATCATGACATACTCTCCCTTTTGAACTCACGGACGTCTAGCATGAATCAGCTAATTCCTTATGCGCGCATGGCTGGCCTTTGATTGGGACACGACTTAATGCAAACCATATGCATGAACGAAAACAAACTCGAGAGACAAACAGACACATAGATGACCTTAGACAAACCTAGACACAGACATACGAGGCGACAAAGCCTAACGACTTCCTAGGACTGAGGTCATGCCCACCAGACGCTCTAAAGACAAGTTGGACACCATCTGCATACTCCAAGTGGAAAGATAGACTCACCCACAATTTGATGTTGTGAGTCTCACCCCTCATCAACCGTCTCCAATTTGAGAAGACTCGTCCTCGGGTATGGAAGTGTAAGAGGATCAAGAGGCGGGTGACGAGAAAGTAATCTGGACGTCGGGTGTGGCACTCACAAAAGGGTAAATCCGGATATTGTCTCTCGTATGCATGGTAGAAGTCAAACCATACCACATCAACATAGAGTGCCGACAATGGTACGGTAGTCACTAGCGGTTGCGCTACCGTAGGAGAGATGGGTAGTAGTGGGAGGGTGGTGTCGGTAGATGGCACATCTACCGAGGACAAAGTGGACGGGATGGACAAGTCCGAGATGACCGGTGGGATTGGGGTGACTAATAGACCCTGGCCCTCTATTGGGTCACTCTCTAACCCCTCAACATCAGCGAGATAATCATCGGCCAACTCTTGGTCGGCCTCATAACTCACTTGAATAAGCCCGGGTGGGACATCCTCCGAATGTGTGTCCTCTAAGATTGGTGAATGTGAAGGACACTGGTCGGAGATATGGCAAACATGGGCGGGCACCGGGAGTGGTGGCGGGCGTGACCCCGGAGGTGGAGCTAACCGTTGGGATTGGGTGGCTGGTGATATGGTGGTGGTCAACCGAATGCCGTCGTGGATGATGAACTCGCCGGGTAGGTGAGGTGGATGTAAGGTGCAAGTCCTCCTATCCCGGTCAAAGGTCGCTCTCCTCTCTTCCAACCAATTTTTCCCTAAAATAATGCATGGGCCGGCAAGTGTGTCGACCTTGCACCATGCTCCATCATCATAAAGAACGGGGCCGAACCTCCATTGGAACTCTACGAATGCAAAGCCACCATTGAGAACAATCTCCCCGGTCTTTGAGAGCGACTCAACTATGTCTTGTGAGACATAGTTAGACGACACCCTACTAATGAAGTCGATCTCCGTATGCAACCCATTTGGTAGGATGGCAATGGACACTATAGGTCGTTGGAACGGCACATGGTCTCGGGGGATGGCCATGGGGGTGGCGAGTTGTGGACATATAGACACACGGTGACAAGACTCTCTTGGACTAGACATGACCCTACAATGCGATGCAAAGACACAAAGATCGGAATGCACTACGAAGGCAAGCTGAGGAACCTAGACTTAACCCACTATTCGGTACTAGGTGGAGATAATCGATCCGAAGATCACTCGCGCAAGTGTGCGGTCTTCCCGATAGGCGTAGCCTAACGTTCGTGTCACACCTTTTGATATACCGAGTAGAGGAATGCAAATGCAACCTTAGACTTAGATGACCCTAGGCTAGAACGTCGCTCTGATATCAATTTGATGCGGGACAGATGACGACCGGGCTAAGACGTACGACGGACTCGAAGTGCGGCCAGCACTAACACGCTAAAGGCAAGCCGGGCGGCTGACCACCGTGGTATTCTTCGGGTGGAGACGTCTCTCAACAGCACTCTAGCTAGCCCGACGATCGTCCCTTGCGAGGGAAACGTGGGAATCGCAGCGGTTAAGGAACCATTGTCGCCTAGGGTGGTGCAGTCCGAGCTCGGTGCTCAACTGGAGCTAAGGAACGGGTGCTCACATCTCACAATCGCGGTGATTTGCAGCTAGCTAACGGCCCTAATCTCACAAACGCAGCATGATAGACAATATACTAAATCAGCAAGTGAGAAAGGAATCGAAGCACGTACCTCCACGCCTAGGCGTGGGGAAGAATTCCCGGCCGAGTCCGAACAACCCAATACACACAAGTGTTCAGTTTACAATTTCAGAACTTAATGCCCACTCCACGCAGGGAGGTATAGGGTTACAATGGCCAAATTTGGGGTTGCTGGAACCCGGGTTGACGTGCCACACTCGCAGGAGGCGAGGAACGCGAGTCGGAGCCGCTCGGGTACGCCGATGGGAAGCCGACCAGGTTCTGTCCACGCTGGTCACCCTGCGCAGAGAAGTTGCGGAGGCCGGTACGGCCAGATCCGATGCCCGATCGAAGCACCGTTTGTTGGAGAACGATGGCGACTAGATTTAGTTCGTCCACTCCGAAGGGCGTGATCAGATCCTTTCAGATCTGGGCACAGCAGTGACTTGATTCAGCTTCTGGTTCTATGCTCACAGAACTACACAGAGACACGAGTAATTAATGGAAAATTAGTTGCCGATGTCGGATCGAGGCTCCGTTTGTAGGAGATCGTTGGCGACGTCCAGAGGAAGACGTAGCTCAAATGGCTCGCTCAGATCACGAACGAAAAAGGCGAGACAGAATCTGAAAGTCGGCTCTGGATCTGAGCCGGATCTGCTCATGTCAGCTCGCGCGATCCCACGAGAATCACCGCCACGAACAGCACGGATCTTGGATCGAGACGAGACCAGCGGCAACATGAAGAGGACTCAAAATCGTTCAAACACTCCGAAAATAAGCTCCATAAAACTTGAGAGGGAATCTATGGAAATTAATAAGCAGGAAACTTCATATCTGGTCAGCTGTTTGGGGCAGATCCGCGCGCCGTCACGAGAAAAATCACCACCGGCGATCCCGAACTCCGATCGATGTGAAACCACCTCTCAATTCTTCCTAACTCGTAGAGGTATCAAGGATAAGTTTTGTGGAAGCAGATGGTAAGGGGATGGGGGAGATACGGGGGCGAGTCACATGCCCTACTTCTGTCCCGTCACAGGACTGAACAAGGGCTTCACACCCAAGAAGGAAGGAAGAGAATCACTCTCTTAATGCAAATCTCACTCAACAAAATTTCATTAACTTCTAATCAAACACTATACATACCCTTATATAGGGTTTAGCAAGGGGAGGGGGTTGGGGAGGACGTGGGATCCAAAGGGGAGGGGGTGGGTGCTCATGGATCTAGAAAGGGGGAAAGAAGGGGGGACAAGGTGACATAAACTCACCTAACTTTGAAATTCTAGTAAAGGGGGGGTAGGTGGCAGCCATTTCCCCTTGACCAGGAGCCATTCTAATGTCCCATGTGGTAAATGGAGAATGGAAGAAAATAAAACAAAAATTCTAGCCTAATACAACAAAATAGGGTGCGCCCCCCTTCTTGGGCCTTGAATGGGCCAAGTTTGGCCATTTAAGGGCCTTACAAGCAGCCCAATATGAAAACACAACTATAAAGACCATTGCAAGCCCAATGTTCATGCAAAAAGTATCCAAATTGAAGCCAAATTATCCCCATTTGAGATGGAAGCCGATGTAGTCTAATTGGTGCTCCGCGTGTGGTACCGTCGGTTTGCCGACGCGTGCTATTCGCTCGCTCTGGTGTCCGCACCAATTTCTCTTCTAGCAGCATCTGTCCCTTGATCAGGCTCGGGGGAAGCTTTCCCGACTGGTTCGAGAAGTGCCGATATCATGAATAAAGGAGGGCCACTAGAGGGAGGCAGCTCTGCTTCTTCAACATCTTCAGCTTCACTACTGCTAGCTGTGTCAAATTTGGCTTGAAGAGCTGCATCTTCCGGATAGACTTGTTCCCAGCACCGGCAGGGGAACACAACCTTGGATTCTGGATTTCTTGGCCGGGCTGGCTGAATGCACTCAACTTCTGTCAGGTGTTCATCAATGGTAGCCCCTAGTGGGTTATCCTCCACTGGGTAGAAAGCAGAGATGGTATCCACTTCATAGCATCCGCTATCATAGTATTCTTCGAGGGTGAAGCCCAATCCCGGGTGCTGAGAGACATGCCTCATTTCTTTGTCCAGGCTTGGAGGGTACCATAGCTTCTGGAATGCTTCTTTCCTCTTGCGAGGCTGGCCAGAAGGGATGTGCTGCTTCTGGAACATCTTGGCCACTCGATTTGTTATAAATGTCAGCCCCTGTACAGGCATTGAGGGGTTTTCTATATCTTCAGGCAGATGACAATCAGTGTCTTCCTGTGTAGGGTGCTCTTCAGTTGTGTAGAATAGGCTGCTAGGACCATCTATGTGTGTCACCTCCCAAGCTTTGAAAGGCTCAACAGTAGCATTGTCGAGGCTGAGAATTGGCTTGGTAAGACCTTCAGGGACCCCGATGTGGTCATGCTGCTGGTCAACCCTAACTTTATTAGTTTCGGGGTAGATGGAGGGAGGCGCTATCCGACCTACATCCCCGGTGACAGTGATGTGTGAAACCACCTTGGGATCGATATATCCACACGGCGGCGGAGGGAACCATTCTGCTTTGGAAGTGCCTTTTGTTGTGCTAGAAGAGGCCTTGGCAGCAGGGGCCTTCTGCGACCATTCTGCATATAGAGGGGCATCTGCCAAGTGGCATTCGAATACTTCGAATGGGTGGAGATCAGCAAATACTCTTTCCTCTCTCCCATCCATGCTGTATTTGATGCATTGGTGAAGTGTGGAAGGTACCACCATATTCTCATGTAGCCAAGGGCGGCCGAGCAGCGCCTTGTATGAGGTGCGAGAATCAATGACATGAAATTGCACCTTCGTGACAAAGTCTGCTAGAGTGAGTGTGAACTCTGCTACTCCTAGCGACACTTCGCACTTCTGATTGAAGCTGGCGATGCGCATATCCCTGACCTTTTGTAGGTGCACGTTGAAGTAGTGCCTCTCATATATCCTGTAGGGCAGGATGTTGACAGCTGCCCCGGGGTCTACCAGGATTCTGTTCAGCTCCCGGCCATTTAGATGCCCCCTCATATATAGAGGTCTGTTGTGACTGGTGGTAGGGAGAAACATGTCTTCATGGGTGAAGGTCATGCTGGCTTCCGGCAATGCCTCAGCTAGGCAGGCTTCATATTGGTCAGGCATATGGAGAGCAGTAATGATCGCCTGTCGAGTCTCTTCACTGAGAAAGAGGATTTCCCAGACAGTGAATCTTGCTGGGAGCTTCTTCAATAGTTTGACCACCCGAGTTCCAGCTCGGACATTGGATAGCTTCATTTCATCCGCCCATCTGGGATTGGAAGATCCTTGGACTGTGGCCCCTGATGGACCTGCTTCATCCGACTCGGAGGCTGCACCCTTTTGCTCGGGATTACCTCCTAGCTGCTCCTCACTGGCTGCTGCCGGGCGAGTTTCTACCTCTCCTGACAATTCGGGAGATTGTTGGAATTGTGGGTCACTGCCCCCGGTTACCGGTTCAACCTCCCAGCATGGCTGCTTCCCTTTTGACATCTTTATGAACTCTAGAAATGAAGGAGCGGGAGTGTCGCCCCCACTTTGGTTGTATAAGCCTGACGGAGGAGGGATTTGAACTCCCCTGACCTCCGGAGGGGGTATCTTGTAGGGTTGCTCCCCTCTGAAGATAATGTTATGGTTGGCGGGCGGCTGACGCCCCCACCTTCGGCCCGACTGGGTCGCATGTGCGGCAGTTGCGGCTTCGGCTTGGCTTTCCTCAGCGGCGGGTTTGAAGCAAATCTCTTCTTCATCTTCCTCACCGGGAAAATTGAACAGAGCAGAGAGGGTGTTGCAAGAAAGGATCACACCCGTTGTAGCCTTGCCGGCCCTTCCCTTCCTTCTTTGTCTTCTTTTCTTTTCTTTGGCTGGCGCTTGCCCCCAGAACAGGCTGCCATCCCTGTTTGATGTTTTGTCAGCTTCCTCTTCCTGTTTTAGTGAAAGCTGTTCCAGCTCCTGCCACGGGAGATGATCCCGTACCAGCAAAGGTTCTAGCTTGGGTTGTACATACTCATCCAGTCCATTTATGTAGTCCTGTAGCCGCTGAGCTTCTGGACTGATCTTCTTGACTACCGGCAACGGAGTCTGCCTCCTCCGATTGCGGGTAGGTATCCGGATAACTACTGGCGGATTGGTCCACACAGGTGTTGCTACTGGTGAAGGGGGTCGTAGTGTGACGCCACGAATATGTGCCCCCGGTGCCGGGCAAGGTAGGCCCTTTTTCTTGGCTCTTGCAGGGACTTGCTGCCACCCCTCCTGTTCTTTTATTGGGGCCAGAAAGCAGGCTTCATACGTACGCTGAGTACTGGCTTCTGTGGTCTCCTCAGGCAAGGCTTGATACAGAGAGACCATGTTGACGGCGGCTCTTCTTACGGGCGACGCATGTGGTTGTGGAGGGTCGACCTTGTACTCCCCCAATTCTATTTCTTCCTTTTTCACCATGCCTTCGATAATATCCTTGAAAACATGACAGTCTTCAATTGGATGCCCCAACATCTGGTGGTAGGGGCAAATTCTTGGGCTATCTCTTCTCTTCAGGTCCTCCGGCCTCCTTGGCTCAGGCAGGGTGACCTTATCATACTGGGTAACCCAGTCAAACAAGATCATGGTCTTCTCCTTTGGGAAAGAGTAGGCCTTCTTCATTTTATCCCGGAGGGATGGGCCTTCCTCGCCATCTCCGGTCTTGGCAGGCTGAGGAGCAGCTGTCTTCTTGCCTTTATCTTTTTGATGTTCAAACACCTTGATATCAAGGGCGTTTGCTTCTTTTGGTGCCTGGCGCCATTCTGCTGCCTTGCCCTTTTGTGCAGTAGAAATATTTGGTGTAGGGGCCGGTTTCGCTAAGAAAGCCTCCACTTCAACCATAATATTGTTTAAACGGTCGAACGACCGGATTTCCATGCCAATCATCTTCTCTAGCACCTCTCTCCTGAGGTTCTATTTGCAGATCTGTACAGCGTCCTCCTGGTGCAGGAGCCGCTTGCATCTCATCCCGAGGTTCCTCCACCTCTTGATGTAGTCGAGAGCGGTCTCATCTGCCCTCTGTCTTGTTGAATAGAGTTCAGCCACTGTGACTTCCCTCTCTGTGACGTGGAATCTTTCTCTAAACTTCCTCTGCATGTCCGACCAATCGCTGATCGACCCGACCGAGAGGCTGGAGTACCATTCAAATGCGAGCCCTGTGAGTGAGGACCTGAAGAACTTCAATAAATATGACTCGTCAGTAGCCAAGTCACCCGTGACGGTCATGTAGTAGGCAACATGTTCCTTCGGGGATCCCTTCCCGTTGAACTTGTCAAACTTTGGCGGCTTGCTAATCCCAGGAGGGAGTCGCTTGGCAGCATGATGCGGTGGGTATGGAACCCTATATGCATTGAATACAACAGAGTCACCTTCAGCCCTTTCAGCGAGCTTCATCTCGATCATCCTTTCTACCATCATCTTGCTCAAGATGGTCGGGTCGACCGGTTCTGGGTAGAAGTGCGCCGGCTGCAAGTAGGGGGTGACCAGGGTGGTCGCCTGTGGAGGAGGGCGCAACAGTGGAGGCGTCTGGTGCACCTGTGGCAGCACTGGTGGAGCCAGTGGCTGTGATGGGCGCTATTGAGTTGTCGCCAAGTTTGCTTCCGCCTGCAGAGACGGGGTATAGAGTGGTGGGAAGTCGTTCTTGTTGACGGCTCCCCTTGATGATTCGGCATGCACATCAGGCTGCTTGGAAGTAGAGGACTGCTCTGTCCTTTCCGTCAATTGCTTCTTCAGCCGTTCTATCTCCTGGCGGTACCTCTGGAGCATCATCAGTACGGCCGGGTCCATAGCTGCTGTGCTGGGGATGGCCTCTGTCGTCTCGCCAGATGCACCCGAAGGTAGGATTTCAAGCAAGACATCTTCTTCTTCATCTGCCGTTATTACATTTACTGTGTGAATAACGGCCTTATCATGCTGTCAGAGGCGAGGCAGGGCTTGCTTTCCTTTGGTCGCCGCCAGCTTCTCTTTTGCAGCTTCCACTCTTCGAGTGCTCGGCCCCGGTCTTCCGGCTAGCCAGGCTAGCTCTTGAGGTTCCTCGGGCAATTTTCCATAATGGCCATCTATCCCGGCCATATTGCATGTGAAAATCTACATCCTGTGTCTCTGTCTGCGAACCCTCCTCTTAACATTCCCCGGGAAGGTAATCCCCTCAAACACAGAGATCCTTTCCTTTTCCCCTTGGCGGGGAGCAGTTTCAGCGGCTTGAACATCAGAGCCATCTTCATATCCATTGTCATCAACCGATGACGTCATCCCCCTATCTTCTTCTTCTCCAACTACCATTAATGGACATCAGTCTTCTTCAGCTGCGGCTGCCTGCAACAGCTGTTGTTGGCCCAAAGAGGGGTTGCCTAACCCCCTAAAATAACTTGTGACCATATTGGTCATTTCTTCTTGCCCTCGACCCGGGTGCAGGGTCGGGGACAGTTGTCGACCTCCCATCAGAGGAATGTAAGCAAACCGAGCCCTCTCGGTAGTCTGCTGTAATCTTCTTCCCACAGCGGGGATGTTGGTTTGCCGGGCGTAGGCCCTAAAGCTTTCTCGGCGTGGGGGATCCACGATTGTCTTTTCCTTCCTTGGCATAAGGATCCTCTTCCTACTCTCTTCTACTCTGGTGAACCTGGGATGGTACTGCACCGGAGCTTCTTGCTGGACAGGCTGGACCTTTTTGGGGACCCAAACGTGTTTGAATCTTCTTGGCTTGGGAGCCAACCTTCCCTGGTCATGGCAGTCGGCTTCTTCTTCTTCGGCTCTTCTCCCAGCAAGAGCCTGATAGGAGTTGTGGACTGGCACTGTAGGGATCACCCGGTCCGGGCTCACTCAGCCTTACGTCCATCTAGAAAGATGCGGAGACCACCGACCAGCATAGACTTGCCGGATGCGGAGAGACGTTCGGTCATAGCAGCATCAACCTTCCTTCGGCGGTTCCGGTGTCGGCGGCTCCCGAAGTTCTTGGCAGGGACGGGGTGTCCCCCGTGAGCAATGTGATGCACCATGCAGCTGGCAACTTGGAATGGACTCGCGGACGAGTTATCACAGTGTCGAGCCTCTGGGGCCTCGACCTTTTCAGCAACCTTCTCTTTGACGGTCTTCAGGGACTCCGTATGTAACATGTCGACGAAGGCCAACCCCAAGAAGTTGGGGAAGCCTACAACTGGTGGGAAGTATCCAAAAAGCATGGGCATCGCCAGGTACCCGTGTTCTGCGTGGTCGGCGACGATTGCGGGGCCGAAGCCAACACCAGTGAGTCCGTATGACGTCATCGTTTACCTGAGACAAACAGACAAATAATCAGTATTCTTGGGGGAAGCCCCCGAAGGTATCCTCTCTTGGCAAAGAGATGAAGGGAGACTCAGGTCCCACCGGGCGAGCCAGACTTGTGGGGATGGTTTGTTTTATCCTTTATTTTGTTGGGTTTATTAGGCGTGCCAGTCACAAGAGTGACAATTTATTGTGCGCTCGACCTGACTCAGTCAGTCGATTGTGAAGTCCGAGTCGAGACCCGGAGTCCGTCATACCATAAAGGCTATGACGTTAATTACGTACTTCTAAAGAAGGACAACCCTTGATTAGTTGCCAAGAAAGGATGCCTCGGGGGCAAAACGAGATAAGACTATTATGCTAACTCCGCTAACGGGATGCGAGACATGCGTAGAAAACCGTGCTATATGGGACATGATAACGATGTTATGGCGTGAATCCGACAGCATATCCCCTTATTTTGGATTAAGCCAAAGGGGAATATAGGTCATCCATTCACGGAACGCCGGGATGGAAGCCAAAAGAGAGGCGGGCGTAGCCCTAATCCAAAAAGGATTTGAGTATGACGGGACAGTGTCCATTGCCATGGTGTTTGTTGATGTTCCCCTTTAGGGACCACTGGAGGGCTTGCAATAGCAAGACTCCCAAGGTCGGCAGGGTTGGAAGAAAAACCCGACAGTTAATGGCGTAGAATATCGGGGTAAGACCTTGTCAATATAGCTCCGTTTAGACATAGATGAAGAGCCATGAAACCCTCGTGATCTGATGGGGACTAGTATAATGGCCTGTGGGGGGGTTCAAGGTCCTAAATCCAGGCTGATGGTGGACTTGGCAGGGCTTCTGGAAGTTGGGTATATGACAGGTGGTCGACAACGAAGGTAAACGGTGCGGCAAGTGTTTCGGCACGAAGGTAAACGGCGCGGCAGGGGTTCCGGCACGAAGGCCAACCGACGCGACCGGGAATGAAGGGAGGTCAGCATGGCAAGCTCCTCGGCGTGCCCTTCATGCCAGCGCGCTCTTCACCCGGTGCGAAAGTGGCGCCGGGAAGAGGCTGCGCCGGGGACTGTGGCGCCGATAGCTATTTTTATGTTGGTTTTTCAAGTATTGTGAGGGCTTTTATGGATTCAAAGGGGTCCTTTGTGTTCAATAGGGGTTTCATGAGTTTGTCCATGGTAGTATTTCGGTGAGGTGGAAGGTGAGGGTAGATTCATCCACATGAGGCCTAAGGAGATCATGTGATTGTAATGTCTATATTCCCCTTTCTCGGTTGTGGCCAAAGTGTCACGAGATAGTATAGCTCAGCTCTCTGCCACACAATTGGGGTTAAATTCATCATTTCAATGGAAGCATTATACTGCACGACAGAGTAAAGCTCAGGGATGAATTTTCACAGCACCTCCCCTTATTTTGGAGTGTGCCAAAAGGGTATCATAGGTCATCCGCTCACGAAATGTCGGAGTGGAAACCAAAAGAAGAGCCGGGCATAGCCCGAGATCCAGGAGGATCTGAATCTTATGGGACTTCATCTACCTATTGTGGGATTTATTGATATCCTCTGTATAGTCAATGGAGAACATATAGTGGCAGACCTCCATGACTTGATGGGGTGACAGAATGTAAGGGGGAATTGACCCCTTTGATGTAGCCCCCATGAGGATCGAGGGAAGGATAGTATTTCTCCTTAGAAGGACAGGGTATCATGACCAAGGATGGCATAGCTCGGAAGTGTTAAGGGTATCGGTACGAACCTATCGGCATGGCTGGCTTCAACACCAAAGGTGTGGAGGTCTCGGCGTGAAAAATAGAATAGGTTTCGGCGTGACACAAGAAGCTCAGTCGGCGCGGGCAATCCTCAGCGCGAGACTCACGCTGAGAGGGGCTCGCGCCGGGAGGCTGCGAAGGCTTCTGAAATGAGGGTCTCAGTACTGTTTTGAAGGAATTTTTGAGGTGAAGGCTTCAAGGGGCTCTGAGAGTCTTAAAGGAGGGTTTATTCAGGGATTTGCAAAGAAGGTTTATTCAAGGGTTTGACGACCACTAAAGGGGTTACGGAGAGGGTACAATCCAAGGGGATGGTAGCCTTCCCTCTGGGGCCTCACTGGGGGGGCAGAACCACGGACGGCCAGTTCTGAATTTATCCCTCTTCATTTCACCGATGAGAAGCCATGAGATGGACTGTCTTAGGCCCTCGATGTGGATACGAGGTGGTGAGTAAAAACGGCAAAGAAACCTTCGAAGATTAAACTATAAGCTCTATGTAGCTTGCGGTAGCCGTTACATATACTAAACCTTGGACGCAGGGGAAGAGAATAAGATAATGAGAGGGCAAAACTCAGCCCACTTTTATTAACTATTCATCTGAACAGCATACATGCATCTAGCTCAGAAGAAAACCCAACTGAGAAAATCATACATAGATTCTATCCCCAATAGCGGGGTTACATTAGCATTCGATGCTATTGGAGCAAGGATGCTCAAAAATAGACACAAAAGGAGAAAGGGATATTCAAATAAGAGATAGGGGAAAGGGAAGCTGTAGCCCCTCAGGGCATCTTGGAACTGATCCCACCTTGACTCTACCTTCAAATCTCTACAAATCTCTCTTCTCCTCAGCTTTCTTAGAGGGCTCTTGAGCTCCCTTTTCCTTCAGTGGCTACCGCTCTCTGTTTTTTCTCTCTCTTTGTTTTTTTGTCTCCTCTTTCTCTTTTCTCTTTTCTATTCTCCTCCTTTGTCTCGAAGGGCAGAAGCTTTTATAGAGGGATGGCCCTCAGCCTCTCGGCACGAGCTCCCCGGCGCGCCAGCAAGAAGCTTCTCGGCGCGCCTCAGCTTGTGTTGGGCTTGGCCCATTTCTTCATCATCCGGCGCCAAGTGAGGGTTCGCCTAAAGGGCCTTCCTCACCGGTTTAGTGGGCTTCCAGAGTAGATATCTGTTTCATTCGAGGCTTACTTAACATCTCGCATTTACCACCAGCTGTGAGGCTATGTGAATCCCTTTCTACGAGCACCAGAATTATCTGAAGATCCTTTCCAGCAGGCAGATGGTTGCCTGGATTTTGTTATAGTTTTATCAACCTGACTATCTGAATGATAGCAGTACTGGGCAGCGGCCTAACCAGATATGGTTTTAGCCGGATAAAGTGTTAGGGGTAGTGGATCTCTTCTATTCTAATTCTCAGAACTTCTAGGGACGACACAGGAGCCGCACCTCTGATCAGCCTTCAGAGCCCTGAGTCTACTTTGGTCTCTTCTGACATATTTTAGGTGTCAACAGCCGCCCTCTCACCGGCCGTGTCAGCCCGCGCCAGGAAAGATTCCTGGTTGCGCTTCATGCCCGCCAAGGCCAACTCCAACTGAGACAACTGCTCCCAAAGTCTAGCATTCACAGCCTCGGACTCCTTCAAGCGTCCCTCGGCCCCCGCCTGACTGGCCCGGAAGGTCTCCAGCTCACGCACAACATCCAAGAAACGGTGCCTCCATAACTCGAAGGCGCTTGTGACTAGGCACACGCTTTTCATGGCAACGGCCGTCAACTCGTCCACAACACCAGGACCCAGCTCCCCAACATGCTCATGCCAGCGAGCACTCCATATCATGAGGTCGATGACGCCCAGGATACCGGGGACCCCCGTCAGTAGGTCCTCAGGCCGCGAGGACTGACTATGCGGAGAGGAGGACTGACCGCGCGGAGGGGCCCTCTGCGGAGGAGGAGGGTCGACCTCAGCAACAGCAGGGGCCTTGCCCCTTTCGCAGCCCCGATTACCGGAGGCGGACGCAGGAGTAGCAGCTGCCGACACTGTCGGCGACAACGGCAGGCAAACGCTGGGGGGAGGCACCCCAAGCGAAGGTGGGACCCGGCTCCTGGCTGGAGTTGAATCCCTCCCCCTCTTCCTCGGCCGGCGGCGACTGTCAATCTCCGCCAACTCATCCTCAGACAGATAAGTCCGACGACCGCCAGCCAAGGCAAACTCCTCTCTGGGTACGCTGGGAGCGACTTCGGAGAGACTCCGCCAAGAACTAGGCCATCCACTGGCCACCGACACCTCGGGCAAATGCGCTAGAGGAATGCCCACAGGGGTCGGGTACAACAACCTCCCTGGGGTAAAAGTAACTTGGGCTGGGGGGGCGACGACCGACACCTGTACGGTTCCCGGAGCAACGTGATCCATGGGGCGAGGAGTGAGCCGCGGCAGTCGGATGATCTCAGGGGTCCAACCCAGTGCTTCAGTCGCCCCTGAAAATGCAAAGATGAGGTTAGTCTAACATCAGCCACTACTACCACATCCCTACGGGGAGACAAGACCAGTACCCTGCGATAATGGGGGGCACAACCCCAGCTCTCGAAGCAGTGTCGGGGTCAACACGTGGTCTGCATCGACTAGAGGGTACCGGGAAACCACCTTCAGATCCCGACGGCCCTCGGCGTTGAGGGGAGGCTTCGTATCACGGCAAGGGCGAGGAAAGCAGCTCCGCATCCAACCATTAGAGGCTCTTTCCCAGTCCTTTGACTTGATTAGGTATACGTACTGCTCCGCCCATCTCTTACGGTTGGACGCGGTACGGGAGACAGAGATAAAATGGTCGCGGGCACGAGCCTTGAAGTAGGCGAAATAGGTGTCTGATGGAAAACTTTGGAGGAGAAAAAATTACCAGAACAAGTTGACACTCGGCTCCACCGACGCTCTACGGCAAGCATAGACAAACCCGTGGAGGATGCTATAAGAATTGGGAGTTATGCCCCCAGGGTCCCGCCCGTAATGGCGGAGGACGGCCGAAATGAAAGGATGGACCGGAATACGAAGACCCGTCTGAAAGGAGGCCACCGGGATCATGATCCCGCCAGTAGGGTGACTCGTTATGTCGTCTCCCACAACAGGAAAGATGATATTGTATTCAGGGGGAATCTGGAAGGTCTCCCGTAAACCTTGAAATACCCTATAGGCCACTAAGGGCTGGGAGTCAGGCCGACTAGTGCCCGCACCTGAGGTGCTCGGCACACCACCTCGGCTCTGAGGCATCTCCTCCGAAGAGGAAGACTCGACGCTAAGAGCTCTGCTGCGTGGAGGCATCACTACCGCAGAAAAGAAGAACCGAGAAAGAAGGATCCTCACCATGCAAATGGAGGAAGAAGCCTACGACGAAGCGAGGCGACCAGCGAGATGCGAGTATGGTTTTTGAAAAGCCTCACAGCACTCCTTATAAACAACCCACTACAATCCGACGGTTGCCCCCTGAGGGTCAGGTGAAGGGACGCCTGCCGCTACGGTGGTACGGCTACCGAGGCCAGACGACCGTTCTGAGCCCACATCCCTAGAACAAGATAAGACCCGGCGTCATCATTACCAGCGTGGCTTCTGCAACCGCCAGAGGGGCCTTGCGCGCCAAGCAGGCCTCGAAGCCACCAACTCCGACCGTACGAGAGAAATCATCCTCGGATCACACCCTCCAAAAGAACCCTCTCTTGGGCTACTCTCAGTCCCCTGCGAGTGCTCGGCAACTAAGAGTAGGGGGAGAAGTGAGGAGGGTAAATTTGGTTTAACCCAGAAACGGCCCAAGCGCGAGCGGCCCATTAAGGTTCGGACGCGCTGAGCCCACGCAAGGAGCGAACATACACGCCCAATCCAGTAAGAGGATCACCGGCCCAATGGAGCATCGGATTCCACGACACCAGTGAGGCCGGCCCAAGTGCAGTTCTCACCAGAGGACACTCCGACAACCGACCGTTGTCCCCACGACGCTGGCCTTGACCCTGTAACGGGCGAGCACGCGTCATGAGTGCCGTAATACTCGCCCAGGGAACGGCCGACGCCGAGGCTATCACCCTCTAACGGGAAACTCCCGCCAACATAGCGGAGAACGTTACTCCAACTAAACAGACCCTTCCCTATCAAGGGATGAGGCCCTCGCTCCAGGATAACCCATATAAAAGGGATATCGACAGAAGAGAAGGACACGGTTGATTCTTCTAGTAAACCCCCCACTACTACACAAGAGGAGATACGGTGAATACTTCTGCCACCAGAGCTCCCCACAGAGAAGAGAGCAACTCGACCTGCAACTACGAAAGCGGGGTCATCTACCACGTCCAGAGAGCCTCCTCCTCCTGTACGGCCTTACCACCAAGCGAGCACTCTCCGAGAGCCCACAGTGAGCGGGGAGCACGTGTGCAGAGGACCTACACGCCTCCTGTATCGACTATCACTACCCCTACCTCTCTCTCGCTTTACTCATCTCTATTGTTCATTAAATCCCTAGCTGACTTAAGCATCGGAGGGTTGTCCCCTGGGGTAACACTCGGGACTCCTTCTGACGCCCTTCTGGTTCTTGGTGTGTGCAGGCATCCACGGGCGCGAGACGACTTCCCCAACAAATAAATAGAGCAGGTGGTACGTGGCCTAGGAACCATTTTCCTGCCGCTACACATACGATTCAGTTCAAGAAGCTTTTGGTAAACATGTTGGTTAAATGCATGGCTATATGGTCTTGATCCATGGTTGAAATTGTTAATTTTACAAATAGGTTTCATAGCCTTTTTGAATGTATAAAACCTTTTGTGCAACTCATGATGGATTAACTTTGACTATTTGGAATTGTAGGATCAAACATCATGATGATCACTTGGAAGGTAAAATAAATGTGTGGATAAGCACCTTACTATCTACAATTTAAAACAGGTGGAGATGTCATGTCTAACTTGTTAAGAACCATTGGTAAGATTTCTATCTTCTCAAAGCATCGACCTCACCATGTGCATTTCACGCGGTTTTTCTTAATGCACTTCGTTCATGGGTTTGAGGTTCACAATGTGCTTAACAATTTCACATAAGCCTTGGTAGAAACCGGTTTGAAAGATGCTCATTCATTGAAATGGATGCATGGCTTGATAGCCTAATAGATTTTGCTTGAATGCAAGGCTTCTCATTCCAATCTTTAATTGTGTGAAATTGAGTAGCATACATCTTGTTGGTTTGAGAATGTAATTCATGCATTTTCAATATGAAGCCTTTTGGTTTGAATGTGGTTTGCAAATGAAGGTTCAATAGGTCATTTGCATTGTTTCATGAATGCATTCCATGTATACTCTTTATGGAGCTTGGTTAAATGATGCACTCATATTGGACAATTGCATTACTATATGAACTTGATTTCTTGATGTGGATGAGCACGTTTTCAAAAGAGTTTTTATGCATCTTGAACATGGATTTTAATTTATGTGCCTTTTGCACTTTCTTCATGGTTACATGGTACTCATACTCTGTTCACATGCATCGAAATATCTCTTGATCTTTAGATTAGAACATTTGTGTTTCAGTTTCAAAGTGTTCATATCCACATAGTTCATGGGCTTTCATATATGTACTTCATGCATTTATCATATGGATTATTGAGCTAAGGTTCTAATCATTTTTCTATGGTTTTTGCAGGTTAGATCCTGAGTGTAAACCCTCCAAGGTCAAAGGAGTTTGATGCCACAGACTTGAACGGATTGCTAATGGGGTTAAGGGGTTGACCGTTGTAAATATGGGAATTTCCCAAATTTCAGTCGACCGCCCCTGGGGTTTCGGTCGACCGAAATCTTCAGAGAGGGCTATTTTCTGTCTGTTAATTTTAGGTCGATCGGCATCGGCGAAACCAAAATACCTGGATCAGAAAACCATCTAAACCCAGTCCATTTGTGCTTAACTCTTACCTTTTTGCCCTTGGGTTGGTGGGAGTCCTATTGGGGGTCCTTTTAGAGGTTTCTAGAAGGGTTATACTAGTCTTTTGATGTCTCCTACATGTATACATATGAGAGCTACGAATTTCACAAGGAGAACCCTAATGTGTTCATTGTATCTATCTTGCAGGTGAAGAAAGGGAAGGAAGGAAGGAAGAGCTCAAGCTAAGGGGATTTCATCTACATCTATGAGGATTTGGAGATCGTGCATGAAGAGAAAGTGAAGCGGATTGAAGAGAGGAACGCATTGACGTTCAAATCGACATCATCCGACTTCCTTCCAACCATTGCTTGAAAGAACATCATCAACCGGGTTTTAGAGACCAAAGGGGGATCTCTTCTACATCCATTCTATGTTGTTCTTGATGTGTTTCATGATCTATGTTTAGGGTTGAGCACGGTTGAATATTTGTGTTAATTTTGTGAACTAGAAATATTGTGTGTGTGTGACTGTTTGTATACGGTCATGTGTCTACCGTGCTGCATTTGTTGCAGCGTGTTTGTGTACTTGTGATCCGATCGTCGGATCATTTTGGAGACTCCATCTCTGTGTGTGTTTGGGGTTATATCCCGTGGTTGTAGGGTTTACTCTGCGTGTGTGTGTTGGGGCACGTCCCCGTGTGTGTGCAGGCGTTGTCCTGCGTGTTGCTGGAGTATCGCCTCCGTGTTGGGGATTTATCCTCGTGTGTATGTTGGAGCCTGGCTCCGTGTTGGGGAGTCTTCCCCGTGCTGGTTTATCCAGCGAGTGGATCCTTACCGATTTGGTAAGGGGTGGACGTAGGGAGTCCGTCGTGATCCCAAACCACCTTAAAAATCTTTGTGTCTTGTGGTGTCTTGTGGTTTACTTTATTGTGATTAATTGTTAATTCAATACACGTGTGATCGGTGAGTATGAGCGAATTCCAATTGCACAAGCAAATCTCAATTGCCTAGATTACATTGTGTAACATGCTTAATAGCTTAAACTTGTGCATGATCGAGTGAGCTCGGCGAGATTGAAAGAGCTTAAATCACTTTGTTAGTTTAATCATTTCAATCTCGTCAAAGTTGTTATTTCCGCTTAGTTAGTTTTTAAATTTACCATTTTGAGTGGGGGACAATTCAATCCCCCCCTTCTTGTCCGCTCGTCTACCCGGGACCAACAATTGGTATTAGAGCCATGGCTCTATTTTCTTGGGTCTAACGACCTTTAGAGTGATCCCTCGGCGAGTTTCATTGAACATCACGTCTATATGTTGCTTGTCTTTTCTTCCTCCTTATTTTGATGGTCACAACTACATTTCTTGGAGAAATAACATGTGTGCTTATCTTAGAGTTATGAACCTGAAATGTGGAAAGCGATATGTAATGGTCCATATAAACTCCCTGCAAATGAAACCAAGTGGAATGAAAAACACATCAAGAAAAATGCTATAAATGTTACTATATTAAATATTTTGAAGAATAGCATGGAATCTGATGTGATTTCATAATTTCCAATGTGCAGATCATCAAGAGAGCTTTGGGATGAGCTGACATGCAAGTATGAAGAAGATGCAAAGGATACATGCATGATGGCTCATGGAGAAAGTGAAGGTGAGGTAAATTCTGACTCAGAAGAACCTTCAATTGAAGCGTGGCAATTAGCATATGCCGATTTACATGACAGATGTAAAAAATACAAATCTGAAATCAAGAGATTGAAAAAGAAAAATGATGAGAATGTGCATGCTAATTCTTCATGTGAAAATTATAAAATTTTGGAGTCAAAAATTGAACATCTAGAAGATCAAAATGAATCTCTTGAATCTAGAGTTGAATTACTTTCAGAAGAAATGTCTTGTATGAATGAAGACCTTGAATTGGCAAGAAATTATAATATCTCTCTTGCATCTGAAAATGATTGTCATGATTTACGTGAGCAAAATGAAACTTTGTTGTTTAAAATCTCCTTGCTTGAGAAAAATGAAGAATGTCTTAAAAGCAAGTTAGCTTCTCTTTCTGATGATGAGAAAATGTTTGAGAAATTATTTGATTCTGAGATTGATAGCAAGAGTATCATAACTGAAAATGAAGATCTTAAAAAAATGGTTCTATGTTAATCTAGAATTCATTGCTTGAAGGTAGATTAATTTTTTTTGAAAAACTTGGAAAAGAAGTTTCATTGTTGAAATCTGAGAATGAACAGTTGCTTGCTAAGATCTCAAAGTTTGATGAAACTGAGATTGTTCTTGAAAAATTGACTGTAAAACTGCATACCTTAAATGATGAAAACAAAGAAGTAAAGGAAGAAAATGGAAGCCTCAAATAAGTGAACTGCTTGCTGAGTGATAAAGTGTCTGCATGTGAAGAAGAGATCACAAATGCTGAAATGCATATTTCTGGTCTAGAAGAAGAGGTGAAAAGGTTGAAAGATGATTTATCTATATTTGTCAAAGGGAAAGAAAACTTATATAAAGTGCTAGGTTTTAAGGTGAACTTTCAAAAAGAGGGTCTTGGATACACCGTTCAACAAAAAATCTTTTGAATATAAAATGACAACCTCTTTTGTTCATGCATATGATATTCCCAACACTTCCAAAGCACCTCCTTCCACTTCTCAAATGAAAAATTTTGAAAATGACTTTGAGAAAAAGAAAATTTTTAACACAAAGTCCACAATGCAAAAAGTGTTTCAAAAAGTTCAAAATGGGTAAAAAATGAAAGTGAATGTTGAATACTTTTATTGTGACATGCATGGCCATGAAATAGATGATTGTGTTGTCATAAAAATGAATGATGAAAAGGATACAAAGATAAATCTATTTTAAAAAGAAAGAGAAATGTTACTTACTTCTATTGTCACAAACTATGTCATGTGATAGAGAATTACTTTGTGAAGTAAAATGATGATTTTCATGTCATAAATACATAATCAAATTTTTAAAGAAAATTTAGAAATGAACATGTCTCTAATGCTCAAAGGTTTTCATCCTACAAGAGAAACTTGTTCACAAACACTCATGTAAACAATGGAAAGTCATTCCATAGGCCTACATCTCCTTGTTGTTTTTATTGTGGAAAGTACGGGCATGTTATGAAAGAGTGTTGGTTCTTGAAAATAAAAAATTTCCATACTTCTAGAATGAATGCTAGGTTTAATTTTGTTAAATCTAGATCTTTTAAAAATAGAAGATGGAATAGATTTGAAAATTTCTTTGCTCCTAAAAGGAAGTCTTTTGGTATTCTTGTGGAAACCTTGGACATATTATTGAGGATTGCAAGATCATGAAGAATGATGATATCATGACTATGAGAATGTTGAAGAAAGATTTTGGTAGAAATGCTTCTAATCTCCAGGGATCCAAGAAGGCTTGGTTGTCAAAATCTGTCAATTGAGTTGCTTTTGATAGAGGTGTGTCTTGAGATAAATAAAAAATGAAAGGGGTTTCAACAAAATGGAATAAGGCACATTCGAATGGTAAAACTCCAACTTTACTTCCTCTTTGTCAAATTGATATTTTTGATATTTTTCCTTCTTCTACCTTGTTATGCTTGAATTGCATTTCCTTATAAGCCATTCATCCTCTCGTTGAATGAATATTTGGTATATCAAATATTGTTATGTGAAATGATAGATTAAGTCTGTCAGGAAGCTAACATTATGCATGAGGTGATCCTCGGATCAAAGCTCTCTGCCTTATATCAAAATTCAGAAATTGAATTATTTGACTAACGAGGAAACATGTTTTTAGAAGGAAATCAATTTGCCTTGAAATTCTGAAATACCATGTGCGTTCAAATTGATTCTAAATTCCTTCTTACTTCAAGAAGGTAAAATTGTTGAAATGCAGAATTGTTCATTTGAGAGATATTAATTCTGAGAACTTGATCTGTTATTCTTGTATTCTGCTATGATGAACATGTCTCATCGGTTGAATGAATTTAAAAATTTTGAGGAATAAGCATGATGTCTTTGCCTATTGAATACTTTTCAATTTGAAATGCATGAGCATCTGAGCTTAATTGAGTATCTGGTATATCAAATGGTGTATAGTGGAAGAGTGGATTACGTCCACCTAGAAGCTCTCACTATGAGTGAGTTGAGTTTTCAGACCTTCACCTCCACCTCGTACCGGAACTTGAAAAAAATCTGTTTGGCTTGTGGATGATACTCTAAGCTTTTGAAATGTTATTGAAAATCTATTTTTGAACATTTTTGAAAATAATTAGGTTGCACTGCTTAGTTTTGATCATTTGTACACCCTTGTTCAAAAAGGGCAAGTCTTGGAAAATGGTTGTTGTTCATCATTTGAATGTGTATGCCTCCTTATACAATCTGTCATGATGTTCTAAAAAAAAAAATTGCATCCTGCATTGCATTCTCATGTTTTTATAAGTTGCATGCATTAGAAAATTCATAAGGTGCATTTAGATCATTCACATGAAAAATTAAAAACTTGTATCTTGCACCCATGTTAAATTTTACAATGTATTTAGAACTTTTAAATAAAAATCTGACATTCTGCATCACATTACATATTTACATATCATATCTGTATATTATTCACATAGTGTATTTGTAAGATGAAGCTCACTGTGTGCCAAAATATTGTTGCATTACATATTGCATATACTCCTGTTGTGTGTTTGCATGTTATTATATGTTAATCGCCCCCTTCCTTGAAATTTTTAAGACCTCATATTTCTTGCTAAATAATGTTTTAAATTGAGTCATCACTAGAGTGCTACATGTCATACACTCAGGGGGAGTAATCTTCTGATAAGTGCATTTAGGTAGGGGGAGCTGCACTGTTATGTGTTCATAAAATTTTTGGTATACATGCTGAATCAAATTCATACACTTCATACACAACATGTGAAAATGAGTGTTAGAGATAATGATATAGGAATTTCCTTTCAACACTCTATAGAAATTAAACTTGTTGCATGAATCTTGTTGAGGCAGTTTAGGAAAAAGCTGCCTGCCTATTTTTGTAGAAAGAATTTGAAAAGAATGGCAGAGCAATGTTTAGTCTCACTGAGTAAATTGGGCACATGACGTGATGTGGTTCACTTCAGAAAGGTGTTGTACTATAGTATCTCTGATCAAAATGAGGTGAAATGGTTCAATATTCCAAGTGATCGGGGAGTCTGGCTTGAGCTCCATGTGCCTCCTCGCATAAAAAGGAATTATTCGAACCTGATCACTCTTGAAAATTCTGACAATCATGTGATATTGGTTGAGTTGAAAAATTTGGTGAAAACTCGTAGTGGCAGAGCGTTGTGGACGTCAAAAAATGATGATGATCATACGACATGCACGTCTCAGGACTCGAGAGCGAGTCGAAGACGGAAAGGCTGAATAAACCCTGTGCCCCCTCCAAGAAGGACGAATACCTACCCGGTGCTCCGCCACCCAACAAAGAAGCCCCTCGGGTTGAAGAGCTAGCCACGGCTCCCAAGTCGGCAATGCCGAAGGTCGAATCAAAGAAACTCAGGAGTCCAAACGCCTGCTCGGCATACACCGGAAATCACTCAAAGCCCTGAATCGAGACTCGGAGGCTCACAACTAAAGGAACACAGGAGGGCAAGCATCTGTCCGAATCGCCACTAAGCTGGGGGGGAGCCCTTTGACGCTTAAACCGGCGTGGCATAGCTTTAAACCGGTGTGGCATAGCCTTAAACCGGAATGGCATAGCCTTAAACCGGCGCGCCCCTAAGGGGGCCTTAAACCGGCGCACCCTTTACAAGATGCTAGTCCGGCGCGCCCCATGAACTCCCTTGCTTTGTGTTAAAACGGCATGCTCCCATTGAAGGGCCACCCCTTTGAATGCACTAAACCGGCGCGCCCATTTTGGAGTGCTAATACGGCGTGCTTAGTTTAAAAACAAGCCTTTCTCTGAGGCCTTTATCCGGCGTGCAGTAAAGCCATCCCGTCATCAATGCGGTCCCCTGTTTCCTGGGAACGGCATGATGACGAACAAGCCTGAAGTGGTTAAAACTCCCACTTCGATCTGGAGGGCAACCGAGCATAAGCCGTGAATGGAAGTTCTCGAGCCCCATCCCGCCTTGTGCTCATTCCGTCGGTCGGCCGGCCATTCTTCAGCAAATGATGAAAGCAACGTGGCTCCCGGTGGATATGCCAGCGGAGGAGGAGGCCATGCCTCTGCCCCCCTCCCGGTCACACCATAGCCTCGCCGGAGGTGACGTCGACAGTAGCAGCAAGGCCACGGCAATAGCAGCAGTAGCAGGGCAACGTCACCAACAGCAGTGGTGGTTGCGGGAAACAAGGAACCAACAGAAGGAAGGAAAATACAGAGACATTCCTCCAAAACAGGGCCTCCGGCCCCTATAAAAGGAGCGCCCAGGCGAAGCTTAAATGGGTTGGAAGGGTTGAACAACTCTCGGAAGCCTGAAAAGTGGAAGTCTTCTTCTGAGAGAAACCCCTTGAAGCCCGAAGCCAGCGTTCCTGTGAGAGCGAAGTTAAGTGAGAAAAGAGAAGGAGAGAGCAGAGAGTGAGGTGAGGGAGATACAGATCTCCCCTCCCCCCTTGTTTCTTTTTCTTTCCTCCGATGTATTCTTCCCTTTGGTTCTTTTCTTTAGATGCATGAAGAGCCCATATATTTGCACCCCTTCGTGGTGAAATGAAAACGATCCTTCGGGAGATCCTCTTTTTTTGATATGTTTCTGATCTCCTTCCCCACTTGTTCCCCTTTGAGGGATCATTGCCCGTGAGTCGTGAGAGCTCTTGAAGGCTAGTCCTCGAGCTTTTCCACACTCACACTTGGGTTATCGGACCGCCGTGAGGTCTACATTTTGAGGTTCACCCCGGAGCAATCCGTTTGGTGTTCCCCATTGCTCTTTGGCAAGCTTCAGTCCGGGGGAGATGCTGCCCAAATTTCGCCAGGGCAAGAACATGTAAGAACAAACGAGCAAGTTAAGCTTTCTAGGAGTAAGAAGACCATATGCTCGAAACCACTGAAACAAACTGAATCTCTGAGTTCCTGCACAAACTATTCTGATAAAACACACGGATCATCATGACAATCCACCTGAACAAACACTTAAAACACTTAAATCTTCTTTCCAAAAACATAATCCATTAATAAGATGAACAAACCAATCAATAAATCAACTTGCAGTTGAAGGAAAGAAGAAACAGAGCATAAACGGGTTGAAAGGAAGCTATACAATGCTTAATCCGGCGCCCCCTAATCCGGCGTGGGTTAATCCGGCGTGCTACCCCCCCGCGCCGGTTTAACCCCACACTCAAAACCCACTTTATTTTCCTTGCAGCTATCCGGCGCGCCCCCTTGCATTAGCCCATTAAACCGGCGCGCTATACTGTTCATTGCCTATTCCGGCGCGTCCTTGGAACCTCTTCCTTCTTTCCATAGAACCGGCGCGCCCCCCCTTAACATCTTGAACCGGCGCGCCCCCCCTTAACATCCTTAACCGGCGCGCCCCTCTTAATACACTTAAACCGGCGCGCCACTCCTCTTGATACTAATCCGGCACGCCCCACCCCCTTTGCTTCCTCAATCCGGCGTGCCTGGAAGAAAGAAGGTGATCAAGAAAATAAAAGAAAATATGCAATTCAAGTTAATAGAAAACTAATCAAAAGTCTCCCCTCCACTATAATCCAAATTTTGTTCCGGGGGCGCTGCCCCCAGAAACCCCCGCAAGGGGCGTTGCTCCCGTGACCCCCACGACCTGACCGGGCAGGTCGAACCCCGCGACCTGACCGCGCAGGTCGATCCGCGTGCGAGGGCGCATGTTGCCGGGTTTTGGCTTTACACTTAACAACCCGCTCCCCCGGACTGAGTGCGAAGAGAAACTCAATGATACCTTGTGGTATCGGACGTGGACCTCGGGACTCCCGACATGGTCATGATCCGTGCACCTCTTGGGCCGATAGTTCATCAGCTTGACCCACTTCTTCCGGGATCCGATCCCGCACCCACATGAAATGTGCCGTACCTACGGCAGATATCTGAATGTCTTTATTGTTACCTTCGATGCTTCGAATATGGACTTTCGTCCGAATGCTGAATGGTCCGTTAGTGACCGACATGCATATACTGGGATCTGATCCCGCATTTGTATTAAACTTGCCGTACTCACGGTAGGTACTTGTACGATTTGTCACCGTCTCTTATGCTACAAACACGGACCTTTGTCCGAACATAAAGGGGTCCATGAGTGACCGACAAAATCTGAATGGGACGAGAAGGATCTCGTCATCCCCGGACCCTATACATGGGAATATCAATAAGGCCTATGTGGGCCATGCTTAGACCTCGGGTCTGCCCCGATCATGGTCATTGCTTGACCCATATCCTCGGCCTATAGCCCGCTCTCTTCGAACGCATATTGGTTCTCATATCTTGTCCCAGGACATCCTCCCGTTGCCCCCTTGGCACCGGAAACATTGACGATGCCCACGCGAGCCCGACTTCGACCGTGGGGGGCCCACCGCAGTATGGTCGTAGCTTGATCTTGCACTGGGCCGATAAACTTGTCGGTTTCCGACCGCTCTAACCAAGATTTAACTGAACGTTTCCCGTCCCTTTGAACAATAAATTTGCCATACCCCGGCATATATATGCTCCAGCTTTCCCCGTGACGATCACGATTCTCTGAAGCCGGACGCTCGTCCGAATATCAAAATGGTCCCTTGAGTGACCGACATCTTCCGAATGCTTGCTTCCCTAGACATAGGGCTCTCCGACTGATTCGAGACCGCTATCGGCTTGTTTCTCTCGATATAGTTTCTTGGCCATGAGGCCCCGATTCCCGACGATTAATCAAGGGTGTTCCCCTCTCCGAGGGGATGTAAATAACGCCGTGACCTTTACGGCGCGGCGGGTTTTGGTCCCGACACGAACTACACAATCGTCTGATTAGTCAGATAGAGCGCACCTCGGGCTTCGGACCACTCCAGTCTTGAAGCCCGAACACATTGTCACCTAGGTGACTGGCACGCCCTCGCACTAGATAAACCGATAGACCGATAAAAGAACACCCCGATATTTTCATGAAACCAACGAAACTTAGTGCGTTCCACAAGCGTAGCCTCCAATACGCTATTCTCTTAAAATGAAATGCAGTTTGTATAATCTCTCATTATGTTGATCTGAAAATCTGAATATCCATATGGCTATAGTCTATTTTCATGTTATTCACCTACACATGAAAATTTGATTTAATATGTATTCAAAAAATTGATTGACTGCATTGACTATTGCATAACTCCTCTGTGTGATTGCACAATCCCCTAGGTGTTACACATAAGCATCCTAGTTGTTTTGACTCTCATGCACCTTTCTTATTCACATTCCCCTCTTAAATAAGTAAGGGGGAGCTGTGTTGCATGCATATATATGTATCTGTTTGGTTGCATTGCATGCATTTTTGTGTCCTTATCTGTAAGCATCTAGCCTTATGCATTTCAATAGAAAACTTAAAACTTGAAAAATTGAAAATCCAAGAAACTCATTTATGTGTCATCATTTGTATGCATCTTGTTTCATGCATTTTACAAGAAAATTAAAAATCTAAAAATCAAAGAAAAGTATTTGATGTTTCAAATGTTATATTTTTTTTTAAAAAAAAATCAGGCCTTTACTTTGCTATTGCATTTTGTGAAACTCTGAAATGGGCTTTAGACCTTGAATGACATTATCTTGATTTGTGCATCTTGGCCTGCAAATCTTAAGTCTACATACCTTCCTGCCTCCATAATCAACAATTGGAATCACAATGAATCAACATGTTTTGATCACCATATCCTTGCTTTGCTATTGCCTTACTTGACCTTCTGAAGTGGGCTCTTATGGATCTATGAATCTGCCTTGCTGAAACTTAAACTTCATTGCCTTCCTCCCACTTTTTGATCATATCAAAGGGGGAGAAGAATAGGATATGTCTATGTCAGTCATAAAGTTTGTCATCATCAAAAAGGGAGAGATTGTTGTATGCCTTGCATATATTTTTGATGATAAGTAAACTTTATGTTTGCTTGCATATGTTCTTGATGTCAGCGTGCATTCATGCGTTTACAATGATTCATATGATTCAGTTCAGGAAGCTTTTGGTAAACATGTTGGTTAAATGCATGGCTATATGGTCTTGATCCTTGATTGAAATTGTTACTTTTACAAAGAGGTTTCATAGTCTTTTTGAATGTACAAAACCATTTGTGCAACTCATGATGGATTAACTTTGACTATTTAGAATTTTAGGATCAAACCTCATGATGATCACTTGGAAGGTAAAATAAAAGTGTGGATAAGCACCTTGCTATCTACAATCTAGAACAAGTGGAGATGTCATGTCTAACTTGTTAAGAACCATTGGTAAGATTTCTATCTTCTCAAAGCATCGATCTCACCATGTGCATTTCACGTGGTTTTTCTTAAGTCACTTCGTTCGTGGCTTTGAGGTTCACAATGTGCTTAACAATTTCACATAAGCCTTGGTAGAAACCGGTTTGAAAGATGCTCATTCATTGAAATGGTTGCATGGCTTGATAGCCTAATAGATTTTGCTTAAATGCAAGGCTTCTCATTCCAATCTTTAATTGTGTGAAATTGAGTAGCATACATCTTGTTGGTTTGAGAATGTAATTCATGTATTTTCAACATGAAGCCTTTTGGTTTGAATGTGATTTGCAAATGAAGGTTCAATAGGTCATTTGCATTGTTTCATGAATGCATTCCATGTATACTCATTGTGGAGCTTGGTTACATGATGCACTCATATTGGACAATTGCATTACTATATGAACTTGATTTCTTGATGTGGACGAACATGTTTTCAAAAGAGTTTTTATGCATCTTGAACATAGATTTTAATGTATGTGCCTTTTGCACTTTCTTCATGGTTACATGGTACTCATCAAATGGATTATTGAGCTAAAGCTCTAATCATTTTTCTATAGTTTTTGCAGGTTAGATCCTGAGTGTAAATCCTCCAAGGTCAAAGGAGTTTGATGCCACAGACTTGAACGGATTGCTAATGGGGTTAAGGGGTTGACCGTTGCAAATATGGGAATTCCCTAGATTTCAGTCGACCGCCCCTGGGGTTTCGGTCGACCGAAATCCCCCGAGAGGGCCATTTTCTATCTGTAAATTTTAGGTTGACCGCCCACCCCGTGTAGGTCGACCGGCACCGACGAAACCAAAATACCTGGATCAGAAAACCATCTAAACCCAGTCCATTTGTGCTTAACTCTTATCCTTTTGCCCTTGAGTTGGTGGGAGAACTAGTGGGGGTCCTTTTAGAGGTTTCTAGAAGGGTTATACTAGTCTTTTGATGTCTCCTATATGTATACATATGAGAGCTACGAATTTCACAAGGAGAACCCTAATGTGTTCATTGTTTCTATCTTGCAGGTGAAGAAAGGGAAGGAAGGAAGGAAGAGCTCAAGCTAAGGGGATTTCATCTACATCCATGAGGATTTGGAGATCGTGCATGAAGAGAAAGTGAAGCGGATTGAAGAGAGGAATGCGTTGACGTTCAAATCGACATCATCCGACTTCCTTCCAACCGTTGCTTGAAAGAACATCATCAACCGGGTTTTGGAAACCAAAGGGGGATCTCTTCTACATCCATTCTATGTTGTTCTTGATGTGTTTCATGATCTATGTTTAGGGTTGAGCACGGTTGAATATTTGTGTTAATTTTCTGAACTAGAAATATTATGTGTGTGTGACCGTTTGTATACGATCGTGTGTCTACCGTGCTGCATTTGTTGCAGCGTGTGTGTGTGCTTGTGATCCGGTCGTCGAATCGTGTTGGAGACTCCATCTCTGTGCATGTTTAGGATTGTACCCCATGGTTGCAGGGTTTACTCTGCGTGTGTGTTGGGGCGCGTCCCCGTGTGTGTGCAGGCGTCATCCTACGTGTTACTGGAGCATCGCCTCCGTGTTGGGGATTTATCCTCATGTGTGTGTTGGAGCCTGGCTCCGTGTTGGGGAGTCTTCCCCGTGCTGGTTTATCCAGGGAGTGGATCCTTACCGATTTGGTAAGGGGTGGACGTAGGGAGCCCGTCATGGTCCCGAACCACCTTAAAAATTCTTGTGTCTTATGGTGTGCATTATGGTTTGTTTTATTATGATTAATTGTTAATTCAATACACATGTGATCGGTGATTATGAGCGAATTCCAATTGCACAAGCAAATCTCAATTGCCTAGATTACATTGTGTAGCGCGCTTAATAGCTTTGACTTGTGCATGATCGAGTGAGCTCGGCGAGATTGAGAGAGCTTAAATCACTTTGTTAGTTTAATCCTATCAATCTCGTCAAAGTTGTTATTTTCGCTTAGTTAGTTTTTAAATTTACCATTTTGAGTGGGGGACAATTCAACCTCCCCTTCTTGTCCGCTCGCCTACCCGGGACCAACACAGTCTATGTAATGCCCCATATTTTTTAGATATTTCTCGGATCATTTTCGTGGGTCCGGGAGTGTGTTTTGTGCTTTACGTGTGTTTTTCCCCTAATATGCCTTCATAACACTGTGCACGGTGAACCGTGACGTTCTCTGACTCCGGGACGTGACCAACGCGTGGTGCTCATCTAGGGGATCGGGGAGGTAATTTTTCGTAGTTTTTTGAATTTCTAGAATTTTGGGGTTTTTCTATATATATTAACCTCCTTTTTCTCTCTCTCTCTCCATCTCTCATTTCTCTCCCTTTTCCCTCTCTCTTCTCTCACGTTCTCTCCTCTCCCCCTCTCACTCTGGGCGGCCGATGAAGGCGGCAAGGGTGGGGCGGCGTGGCTCGTGGGACGTGGAGTGACGGGCACGGGACGAGGATCGCGATGGTGGAGGCGGTTCGTGGGATCGCAAGCCGACGAGGGTTTCGCGGTGTTTTCTTCGTGGATCGGCGTCCACGGCGTGTGAAATCTTCGATTGAGGTAGGGAGATGGACCCTCAGCTCGTGCACTTCCTTTCCCGCGAGTTTTGTAGGCCGTGGTGAGCCGAACGGGCTTATTTGAGCTTTTTAGGTAAAATCCATATTTTTTGGGAGTGTGCCGGATCTCTCGTTTCGCCGTGTTTTTGGCTGATTCGGGGATTTAGATGCATGCTAGGGGTGTCGGGGGAGCTTCCCCCTTGTTTTCCCCATCATCCGTGGATGATCGGGGCGTGGAACGGGTTTTTGGGAATGTTCCCGCCGTCCCGTTCTCGGGTGAGTGTAGCGGTCCTTCCAGAGACCGCCACACTCACTGGCGGCCCAAGGTAGGCACGCCAGAGACTCTGGCGGCTTAAGCTGGGTGTGCCACTTGTTACTATTTTTTCGGCTGGGGTTTCTATCATCTAGCGGCTGCACGATAAACCGCTAGACTAGGTGGCGGCCAAGACTTCGATAGCTACTCCATTTCGATTGCTGTGCCTCGGGGCACGTGCTTTTTGACTGATTGGGAGTCTTGCGCCCCTGGTGGCCGTGGGTTCGACCGCTAGAGGGATTATGGCGGACCAGAGTTGGGCCGCTAGAGCCGTGTGGGGGTCTGGGTAGGACCACCAGGCCCAGTGTGATTCATCTTCTAGTGGGCCAAGGGTGGACCGCCAGAGGCCCTGTAGCGGCCAAGAGTTGGGCCGCTAGAGTCTGAGTGGCGGCCTAGGGTAGGACCGCCAGGTGATTCTCCGTGCCGAATTCGTGTTGTGTGGTCTCCGGTCGACCAGGTTGTGACCCAGTGGTCGACCTTCTGCCTCGTGAGTGTCCCGGACACCCCGTGGGTTTCGTATCCGTGTTTCTGGGGTGTCGGAGGTGTCGTGTTACCTCGATTAGCGTGCCCATCAGTGTGGTGGGTCCGTGTGACCCCATGTGTTCCGGGCTTTTGTGTTACGCTCGATTAAGTCACCGTGTATCGGTATGAGTGCGGTGGGGTTCCCCCACATGTCGTGGGCTTCCTGGAAGATGATTCCTGAGTGGGCCATGTGTTTGGCCTTGGACTGCGAGTCCATTCATCCAGCCTGGAGCTGGAGGTTTCCCTCTTTTCCCTGGGATGGGGGAATCGGCGTGGCGGCCTATGAGCTACCTTGGGAATCATGCCTCTATGCTTTCTGCATGGGTCATGTGTGTGGCATTGGACTGTGAGTCCAGTCACCCAACCTGGGGCTGGAGGGTTTCTCAGTTCCCTTTTGAGGGGATGGTCGCGGCGGCTCGTGAGCTACCTCGGTATTCATGCTACCGTGGTTTTAGACCTAGGGATTAGACTAGATTGACGGCCTTGTGTCGTTGTGTACGACGGTCTTGACCCTGAGTCTTGTGACTGAAGGACAGTTGGGTTTAGTGAGTCTAGAGGACCATCCAGAGTCCAGTGGCTCATCGCCACTTGGTCCTTCTCGACTTTCACGTAGGTTGCGTGCGTGTTTCTTGGAGTTTCTCCTTGGAGAGTGGTCACACCAGTGACTCCCCACTAGTTGTAGTCTTCCGACACGAGAGTGGTCCCACCAAGGAGTGGTGGCGAGGCTATCCCGAGAGACGATTTTTAGACTAGTTTCCGTTAGGCCCCACGTATAGCAGCCAGAGTATGGCTGAGGGGAAAACTAGTCAGAGGGCCAGACCAGAAATGCACGGTCTGTGTGTGCACACGTGGTTGGGGCCGGTTTGACCCGAGCAGATGAGCGTGACCCCAGCTAGTCACTTGTTCTATGGTTACTAGTACGGTGTCCATGTTCCACCAGGGGTCGAGGGGGACACCTGAGGCGCGATCTAAGACGTCATTGGACGCATCCGGCCTTGCTTCTGGTGAGCAGGTACTCCTGTCACGTGCGACATGACTCTCCTATTTTCGGGTTCCATTTTCCGTCTGCAAGACGTGGTTTTCTGGACCGTCCGGTGTTTCCGAGATAGTGGCCAAGGTGCTAGCGGCTTTACCGAGGTCGTGTCTTGTGGGTGTGGTTCCCGCGACCGGGTGGTCGGGATTGCACCTTGGATAGCATGTCCAGGTCGGCCTTACCCTGGGAGACAGGTCTCTACGATAGGGTTTCCGTGGGTTTTACCTCGGTGAGTGGTGTTAGTATTGTCCGGTTCCTGCTTGTGAGAGCAGGGTTTTCCTTTTCGGTATAGTAGGAGTAGTTGTAGTGCCGAGTTTCGACCGGCCACCGTATTTACTATTCCTGCTGCTACTGTTGTTCTTGTAATTACTACTTTTCATGCCGCCGTTGTTCTCAGTTGGGGTTCCGCGGGATCCCTACTGAGCCAGTGACAGGAGGCTCACCCCTGCATTTTAGATGAGGCGGTTCTTCCTCGAGGTTCGAGGAAACAGTGCTGAGGTTCTTACTTGCCAACTCGCCGGGCCGAGTGTTCACTTGGCATGTAGTATGTTTTACTACTTTAAACTCTACTTTCTGTTAGACAGGACTCTGTTGTAGTAGTTGTTTATTTATTTCTATTAATTGTTGAATTGTCCTGTCTTAGTTCCTATTTCTTTTTACCTCCACACTCCTTTTAGATCTTCCGAGCCCTCCCAGCTCGTGGGCAGCGGATCAGGATTCGAATGGTATCGGTTCCTTTTTGGTATCCCGATCTTGGATCGTTACACTCTAGAGGTTAACAAGCATTAAACTCCCTGCATGTCTTCATGTCATATACATTGGTTCAATGCATTTAGTTAGGGGGACTTCATGCATTCTGTAAGTGACAAGGATCATAAGCAGTATGGACATTTATCAATTTATACCTATTTTGAGTGTTTTATTTTATGTGGTCACATTAGTGAGTCTATACATGTAATTTTCTTTTAAGATGTCACCATCATGTACTAGTCTTTAGTGTCTTTAGTCTTCCACCGAAAGTTCTGTCTTAGGTGATGTTAGTCATAAATGATTAAGTGTTGGGTGTTGAAGATTAACTGTTAGGTGAGGTTTGATATTAATAGTCGTGGATGTTAGGTGAGGTTTGACTAAGTTGTTCATGTGAAGAGTCTATATAAGAGTTGTAACCTTATGTTGTGGAACATTGAAGTTAAGATGAGATTATTGAAAAGTTATAAGGTGTGATGCCTTTGCCACTTTGCTTTGTTTCTTCTCCGAGAAGGAGATGGGTGAGACACCCATGGGGTGAGAGGCCCCTTTCTATCCCACTCTTTCAATCCACCGTACCACACCCACCCCGCCTGTGCTCCCTTGCCCCCCACAATACAAGCTGCAGCTTCATCATCTATTATCCCCACACAAAGCAGTCACCACCCACCCTCTCTGTACTCCCGCTCAACCTCTCTCCCTGCACCCCACCCACGTCCACCTCACCTTCTCCCTCGGATCTAACACCTTGCAGCACCTTGGAGCCCACCGCCCTCTTGTCCACCTGCACACCACTGGCAGCAACCATCTCCACCCCCTCCAGCTCCTTCTCCCTCTAAACCACCCTTACACTACCAACAACCTAGCCGGGACTCCCCTCACTTCTCACCCAGTAACACGACAGCTCACTCTCCGCACACATAGCCTCACGCGTGGGCCTCCTCTCTTCATCGGCAACGCCACCTCGGTGCCATATGCCGAGCACACCAGGCCACCCCCCCTGCTCCACCCTCTCTTTTTCCATGGGCCGGCGGTCTCTCTCTCGTGGCTCATCAGCCACCACCCCACCACTTCCTACCCAGCAACAAAGTAGCATGTCGTCCCAATTCCTCTCTCCTCTGCCCCATCCCCACACCATGTGAGAACCAACCCCCACCCCTCCTGCCACAGGCCGCGGCCCATGCATGCAGCATGAGCAGGGGTGGACCCCCCCTCCACAGGGGTGGACCCCCCCTGGTGGAGCATATATATATATAGATATATATATATATAAGAAGAGCCCCTCCCTCATCTCTCTCTCAAAGCCACGTCCCTCTCTCACCTGTTCTATCTCAATTTCTGTTCACCATCGTAACAGAGTCCTCTATCCTTGGTTCTCGGGCTTGTTTTCTCTCATTTGGTTGATGCTGTAGCAAAAGAAGCAATGAAGGGCACGAGACCACTTAGCCTTGTTTTATTATATTGGTTGGGGAATAAAAGAAAGGGAGAGGGGCCGATCATCTACTACTGCCATGGCATATGGTTTGGTTAAAAAAAGAAAAAGGTGTGTGTAAGGAGAAAGAGAGGGGCCGACCTCCCTCTCATCCCACGTCTCTCTCTCTCTCTCTCTCTCTCTCTCTCTCGTAAAAGTCTTCAAAGAAAAAAAAAGGAGTTGGTATTATTATTTTAAAAAGGATAAGTTAAAAAAAAGAATAAATAAATAAATAAAAGAAAGTTAAAATAAAAAAATAGATGATGAGTTTTCACAAAAAATGAGAAGTTTATGGAAGGAAAATGAAATAAAGAAAAAAAGGTTTAAAAGAGAAATTGAAACGTTCAAAAAATGAAAGAAATAAAATATATAGCAAAAAAAGAGAGCAAAAGAAAAGAAATTAGAAAAAAATGATGAGAGAAAGTGAAATAAAATGAAACAGAAAATCAAAAAAAAGGAGATAATAAAAAAATGGAAATAGCAAATATTTTGAGAAAATAAAAAAATCATAAGATTCGGGCTTTTTGTCCCGCATCAGTTTGGTATCAGAGCAAGTTGTCCACTTCTTCTCACAAGTCAGGTCCTTGGCCAAGTCCGCTCCGCCGAGAAGGAAGAATTTGAAGCTTCAGATGCATCATCCTTGAGATGGGGGCGGGTGCAAGGCCCCATTCAAAGCTCCAGATCCGTCCTCCTCCGCTCTGCCGTGAAGGAAGAATTTGAAGCTTCAGATGCATCGTCCTTGAGATGGGGGCGGGTGCAAGGCCCCATTCAAAGCTCCAGATCCGTCCTCCTCCGCTCCGTCGTGAACGGAGAATTTGAAACTTCGGATGCATCGTCCTTGAGATGGGGACGGGTGTGAGACCCCATTTGAAGCTCCAAATCCGTCCTTCTATGCCATTCATCTTCACCGCCCGTCTCCACCGACACCGCTACTCCTCCAAGCAAAGGCCCTAGGTTCGAGGTCGAACCTCCTCCAAGTAGAGGGGTTTGACGAGGATCGTAAGCAGCATGGACATTTATCAATTTATATCTTTTTTGTGTGTTTTATTTTACGTGGTCACATTAGTGAGTCTATACGTGTAATTTTCTTTTAAGATGTCACTATCATGTACTAGTCTTTAGTGTCTTTAGTCTTCCACCGAAAGTTCTATCTTAGGTGATGTTAGTCATAAATGATTAAGTGTTAGGTGTTGAAGATTAAGTGTTAGGTGAGGTTTGATATTAATAGTCGTGGATGTTAGGTGAGGTTTGACTAAGTTGTTCATGTGGAGAGTCTATGTAAGAGTTGTAACCTTATGTTATGGAACAATGAAGTTAAGATGAGATTATTGGAAAGTTATAAGGTGTGATGCCTTTGCCACTTTGCTTTGTTTCTTCTCCGAGAAGGAGATGGGTGAGACACCCATGGGGTGAGAGGCCCCTTTCTATCCCACTCTTTCAATCCACCATACCACACCCACCCCACCTGTGCTCCCTTGCCCCCCACTATACAAGCTGCAGGCTTCATCATCTATTCTCCCCATACAAAGTAGTCACCACCCTCCTCTCTGTACTCCTGCTCAACCTCTCTCCCTGCACCCCACCCGCGTCCACCTCACCTTCTCCCTCGGATCTAACACCTTGCAGCACCTTGGAGCCCACCGCCCTCTTGTCCACCTGCACACCACTGGCAGCAACCATCTCCACCCCCTCCAGCTCCTTCTCCCTCTAAACCACGCTTACACTGCCAACAACCTAGCTGGGACTCCCCTCACTTCTCACCCAGTCACACGATAGCTCACTCTCTGCACACATAGCCTCACGCGTTGGCCTCCTCTCTTCATCGGCAACTCCACCTCGGTGCCATCTACCGAGCACACCAGCCCCCCCTGCTCCACCCTCTCTTTTCCCATGGGCAGGCAGTTTCTCTCCCGTGGCTCATCAGCCACCACCCCACCACTTCGTACCCAACAACAAAGCAGCATGTCGTCCCAATTCCTCTCTCCTCTGCCCCATCCCCACACCATGTGAGAACCAACCCCCACCCCTCCTGCCATAGGCCGCGGCCCATGCATGCAGCATTAGTAGGGGTCGACCCCCCTCTCCACAGGGGTCGACCCCCCTGGTGGAGCATATATATATATATATATATATAAGAAGAGCCCCTCCCTCATCTCTCTCTCAAAGCCACGTCCCTCTCTCACCTATTCTTTCTCAATTTCTATTCACAATCGTAACAGAGTCCTCTATCCTTGGTTCTCGGGCTTGTTTTCTCTCATTTGGTTGATGCTGTAGCAAAAGAAGTAATAAAGGGCACATAACCACTTAGCCTTGTTTTATTATATTGGTTGGAGAATAAAAGAAAGAGAGAGGGGCCGATCATCTGCTGCTGCCATGGCATATGGTTTGGTTAAAAAAAGAAAAAGGTGTGTAAGGAGAAAGAGAGGGGCCGACCTCCCTCTCTCATCCCACGTCTCTCTCTCTCTCTCTCTCTATCTCTATCTCTCTCTCTCTCTCGTAAAAGTCTTCAAAGAAAAAAAAGAGTTGGTATTATTATTAAAAAGGGATAAGTTAAAAAAAGAATAAATAAATAAATGAAAGAAGGTTAAAAGGAAAAAAATAGATGATGAGTTTTCACTAAAAAATGAGAAGTTTATGGAAGGAAAATGAAATAAAGAAAAAAAGGTTTAAAAGAGAAAGAGAACCGTTCAAAAAAATGAAAGAAATAAAATACTTAGCAAAAAAAAGAGCAAAAGAAAAGAAATTAGAAAAAAAATGATGAGAGAAAGTGAAATAAAATGAAATAGAAAATCAAAAAAAGGAGAAGTTCTTTTCAAGAAACATAATAAAAAAATGAAATAGCAAATATTTTGGTAAAATAAAAAAATCATAAGATTCGGGCTTTTTGTCCCACATCAATAGGACACATGAGTGCATGAAGTTGTTCATATGCACTAGGCTATTCACATGCATCATAATGCCTGACCATTGTCTGCATTCACATATGTCATTTCTTAACATTTATATGTCAAGTTGGTTGGCTCGTGCATATCATTCATACTGAAAACACCAAAAAGAGTGCTTGACATGCATGCACATACATAGGTGGAGCTCATGCAATCTAGAGTCTGTCTCGGTGCATTAGGTTGCTCATATGCATAATAATATCAGAAAATTGTTTGCATTCAGGAAATTTATCTCTTCAGTCTGATATTTCCTGCTTACTAGCTCATGCATACACTCAGGGAAGCATTTGTAAGATTTTGAAAATGGGTGTTTAAATATCTGTTTCATCACTCACACTCTGTCTATCTCGGTCGACCTAATTGCTCACTTCGGTCAACCGATGCTCCTTGATTCAGTTTGTGCTATCTTGGCTATGATCTGTTTGAGTAAGACCCTGTGCTACTGTGATTGAACTCAGGTCCACTTAGCCGTTCTGATTTCTGGGTTCTTACCTATTTTCAGCTATTCTGAATTTCACTAATATCTCTGTTGAAATCTTTTGAGTACTTTACTTACATGGCCTTGGAAGCTACTGTCAATTGCTTCTGTTTTTATTGTAAGGGGGCTTGCCATGTTAATATCATCTGATCAGAATTCATTTGCTGCTTGAAAGTCATTTGTCTGATGGACTCCTGGACATCACTGTTATTTCTCTGAGCTTATCTTTATTATCACTCTCTACTCACTATTGGCTATCAATTTGAATTCAGATGCTACATCAGTTTTTCACACCACTGCTAAATGCTCTCTATTACCAGATATACTGACTACTTCTGGAATGCTTTTTCTTTATTCGATATTCATGAGGATTTCAGTGTGCATATCCTGATCATAAATCTGAAAAATATCTATAAGAAGAATCTTCTATTATACGGATCTATGAATGTCTCTTTAACACTCAGCTGGTTTGAGTCTGATGTATTCACTGAGTTTGTACATGAAATTCTTGAAAATACCTGAATCACTTTTTAAAATAAACTTTAACCGGATATTTCATGTTATGTCATGTAAGACCTTCTAGAATCTGAAAATTTTAAGATCATGGCTCTCTTTGGTTGAGATACATCTAGTGAGTATTGTTTTTAAACATCTAAATGATATGAGAAATGTCTGAAAGTAAATATGGTCAGAGCAATGACTTTGGTCACCAAGAAACTGGGTCCTCCGTCAAAGATATGGAGTAAATCTATGTCATGAAGTGCCATAGTTACCTCTGCTGAAAAATAGATTGAAATATCTGTGAAAATTGACAGAGCAATGATATGATGTGTGGTGAGTAACTAGGTCACTTCACCTAAGACGTGTTGTGCCTCACATCAAAAGCCATACTACTTGTTATCTTTGTTCAATTTGAGACATGACAGTTAGTCATATCAAGTGCTTAGGGATACTAGAGTCTAAACAATGTTTATCCTCTAATTACAAGGTGTGTACTAAACTCGATTGCTCCTAGAAAGTTAATATTAAAATTGCTGTTGCAAAATGGAGAAATCTGAAAAATGAGTACAACAAAAATTACTGAAATCATGGATAATATCATATGCATTCATGTGTGTTTAACCTCAATATTACCTTGTGTAACTCCTAAAAGAGTCATTGAAATTAAATGATTAAGATGAAGGGAGGTTAAACTTGACACTAGCTTGAATTGGTTGGTTCACTTTTATTAAAATCTGATTTCAGATATGAATACATAAACATTATTGACAAACCTTGAATACATTACATTTAAACCATGTTGCCTAATAAAGATTCATTCATGAGCCTTTATAATTGAAGAATCTGAAATATCCTCAGTTTCAGAATTATGAGATTGATATCTCCTTGAAAATCTTCTTGAATTATTTGTTCAGTTGGACCTTCAATCTAATTTTGTGCTCTGATACTCTCTACTTGCTCACATCTCGTCACTGTTGCATCTCACCAAATACTCATTGTTGATATTCTCTACAGACTACCTCATCTCATGAGACATTTCTGCCTGAACTGTCTAAATGCCTCTGTGTTTTTGTTGATACATTCAGATCATTTCTTCCATTCCAATCACTTTGTTGTGTCTAAGATGGAGAGTGTCTCTTCAACATCCTTTTTGGCATTAAGGGGGAGATCAGTTTGATTTCTGCATTGTCTGCCAGTTTAAGTTCATTTGGAAGAATAGTTTATGTCATAACCATATCATTGCATGCTCTGCATTTATCTCTACTACTTTTATCAAACTATTATTTCCTTTTTGATGACGTCAAAGGGGGAGAATAGTTTGATGATATGAGTCAGCATGTTGTTTTATGACTCATAGTGTTGTCATCATCAAAAAGGGGGAGATTATTGTACCCCTGTGATTTTGACGATATCAAACACTATGACTCATCTAAGCATGATATCATATGTGTTGTTGTGGCATTTATGTGGTTTGATTGCATTAATGTGGTTTTTATGATGCCAACATTTAAGTGGCCTTTATATGCCATGAGTGAAGCAAAGCAGAGTCAACATGTTAACCACTGCCTCGATACAGTGGAATGTTCAAGGGCATTGCTTTGAAGCAGCCGGGCATTGCCTTGAAGCAGCACTGGTCAAAAGAAACAAATGCAAGTGACTTCCTCGATGCAGTCAGGAGATGCCTCGACGCAGCTGAATGGCTCCTGCAAGAAAAGTCGAAGCAGCAATAGAAAAGTCGAAGCAGCAGTCCTGGCCAAAGAAGTAATCTTCAAGAGAATGCCTCGACGGAGCAAACAGGTGCCTTGATGCAAGGATGCTCTCAGAAGCAAAATCAAAGTCGGTGCAGATGAAGACCTCATGCGGTGTAAGGTCGATGCACACTGTTGATGTTCCACTCTAAGGTCGGTGCACATGAAGAACTAAGAACAAAGGTCGGTGCACATGAAGAAACAAGGTTTGTGCACATGTGAACTACAAGGTTTGTGCACATGTGAAAGGTCGGTGGATGTTTTACCTTCAACAGTACAAGGTCTGTGCACATGTGAACTCTAGGGTTGGTGCACGTTTGGTTTCAAAGTTACAAGGTCAATGCATCAATAGGCTCAATACATAGAAGCCAACCAACAAGGTCTGAGCATACTCTGAAGAAAGGTCGGTGCAGCTGCTTCAGTTTTGCGTAGTAAGGTCGATACTGTTGTGCCCCTGTGATTTTGATGATAGCAAACACTATGAGTCACCATATGTTTGTGTTTGCATGAAAGATTGAATGATTGCATGCTCAGTCATTTATCTAGCACGTTTCAAGCTCTACCACACACATCAGGTCCGAGCATATAGAGTGCGTCGGTGCATTGACCAATTCGTGCATATTTCTGATCAACGCCTATTTTCATATATTAGCCATAGTCAGTGCACTCGTCTGTCTCATGCGTACACTAAGTCTATACATCCATTAGCTGATAACTGAGCAAGTCTATACATCCGTTAGCTCAGCTCGTGACCTAGTCAGTGTAATCCATGTTCATTGTACATGTGTGCATGTCTGTACATTCCTTAGTGGCTAGTCTGTACAACCTCCGGTTGATTCATTCGATCAAGTCTATACAGCCAGAGCTAGTGTTCTTCACGCATATACATAGTCAGTGCATCGCCCTCATGCATACACAAGCACGCAAAGTCTGTACATCATCTTGGCGTATGCACGCAAAGTCTGTACATCGTCTTGGCACATGCACGTAAAGTCTATACATTTCTTGACAGCATGCCTGAGCATTCATCCTCAATGTGCGTACTTTCATCTATGCAAAAGTGCATTACATGCATTTAAATGTCTGAACACTTGTTGAAGGCATGTCAGTGCATCCATTTTCGTTGTACATACCTTGATAGATGCAAATTGCAGTTCACACATTCAAAGTCTGTACATTCTTCAGTAGCATATCTGTGTATCGTTTGCACAGTACATACAATGTCTGCACACTCCTTGATGGCATGTCCTTGCACTTATCTTCAATGTGCATACCTTCCTATATGTATACTACATTCCACGCCATTAAGTTTGTACAATTCTCGAACTTACTCGATGCATCTCCTTCCTTGTTCTTCAGATTAATTCGAACTGATAATCAAGCCTGATCTGACGGAACTGTTGGCACGTGATCCCAGGAAAATGATAGGCACGTGATCCGAGGAAAGGAAGCTTCTATCCCCTAACATGTGGACCAGTGGAATTTCAGTAGGGCTCTGTTGTTTGATCCATACGAAGCCCTTGTTCCTATATAAAGTCACATCACCTTTCGAAGAAGGGTTGTTGGTGCCGGAAGAGAGGCCGTCAAAAGTAAAGAAAGGAGAGCAAGAGAAGAAGAAGAACAGAAGACATCTGAGCACAGCCAGAGAGAAAAGAGAGCAGCAGAGAGAAAAAGAGAAGTTGCAGAAGAATAGAGAGAGAGAGAGTTCATGAAGAAGAAGATAGAAGACTCCATCAGAAGATCTGTCTTCACTGGAATCTTGATCAAATCCAATCCAGTCAGCTCCATGGGAGCCACATTTGCATTTCATTGATTACAGCTTTCAGTCGCTGTTATTTCTTGTTTCCTGCTTTCATTTTTAACCTTCTTCAAGCTGTTAATTTGTCAGCGGGCGAGGTGGATACCTCGGACAGCAAGCTGTGAAGCTCAGCGGTTTGCAGAGGAGGATTCCTTTGGACGGGTTAAGCTGTAATCCCCAGCGGTTGCAGAGGTGTGATATCCTCTGGTCGGCAAAGCTGTAATGCCCGGCTATTCAAGCTGTTTGTCAGCGGTTGTAGGTAAGCTTTGAGGCCCAGTGGTTTAAGCTGTGTATCAGCAGGAATCCACACTCGGGTTGAGTGTGGGGTGGATGTAGGTCTGGAAGACCGAACCACCTAAAAATCTCTTGTCTACCGTGGTTTGATTGCTCATCTGATTATCGCTAGATGAATGGATAGGTGCGTTTCAAGTGAGTATTCATTCTGAATGCTTTAAGGCACACACTGTTCTGATTTGATTCTGTCTACGGCTCAGACTTGCTCAGGTGCCTGCATTGTTGCAGTTCAACTGGTTGATCAAGTGTTTCTTGGAATCTCTTCTTAAAGAGCCCAATTGATCTTTATTCTGCAACTGTGTCTAGTTACAAGCTTTAATTAGGTAATTTTTGAAGGGGAGATTCATTCACTCCCCCTCTGAATCCATAGCACCAGCTACAATAGATACTACAAGTCAACCATACAAGATCACATTGATGCATCAACTATTGACTGCCTACAAGTCAGGGCACCTAGATAATAATTCAACCAGCACGTGAGGAGTTCGTTGAAGGTTGAGTGACCACGTGCTACTCTAGGCACGCAATCCAACACATGTGATAAGACGATGTGCTACCTGGGACTTCTCTTTGGTGCGAAAAGAAGTGTCCATGTGGCAGACCCTTTGAGAGGCCAATAATTGAAGAATATTCTTCTCCATGTGGATGAGATTGGTTCGCTGGGTCTTTAAACTATGATACCCTATTTTATAAATAGAGAGCAACCCCGATCGCAGGAAAAAGGCAGAGACCACCGGAAAGCAGTGAGAGCCCCTACTGTGAAGATCCCATCTGAGAAAAGAAGAAGAGCAGAAGAGATGAAAATTGAAGAAGCTAAAAAGGAAGAGAGAGCTGCGAAGAAGGAAAAGAATCGAGAGCCAGTCAGTGAGCGAAGAAGAAGCAGAGAGCCAGAGTGAGAGAGAAGAAAAAAGAAGAAAGGGGAAAAGAAGAATAGAGAGGCATCCATCAAATTGAAGATCTGAAGATCAGTTTTCATCTGTTTCAGGATCAAATCCTGAACTGACTTTCTCCTGTGAGAGCTATAGTTTTACATCTGAATTTGTATTTTTCTTTTCAGTTTGTTTTTCTTTTCTTTGCTCGTTTGCAACTTCGTTCTTCCGACTCTCTGGTTTGAGGTCGGGTTCCTCCTGTGCGAACAGGAGGAGGGAGACTGGTGTCTCTGGTTGTGAGTGACTGGGTGTCACTCATGGGTTCCTCCTGAGGATTCAGGAGAAGGGAGATTTATCTCCGGTTTCCCTCTGGGTGTCAGAGGAAGGGAGACTGTGTCTCCAGTCGCGAGTGGTGGTGTACTACTCGTGGTTTCCCCTCCGGTTTGGAGGAAGGGAGGATTGGTCCTCTGGTTCTCATCTTGCTGGTGGCAAGGTCAGGTTTCAGATCTTGTGGGTTGCAAGATCGGTGTTGAGGGATTTGTCTCCCTCAGTCTCAAGCTGTTTGGCAGCCGTTGTTTGCAGATTGAGTCTGCTTCTTGCTTGGAGCAAGGGAAGCCTCACTCGGTTAGAGTGGGGGGTGGACGTAGATCTCGGGTCTGAGATCGAACCACCTAAAAATCTAGTTTGCAGTGGTTTACCTTGGTGTGATTGTCCCTGTCTACTGCCTCCGTCAGTTGATTGTTCTATTGAGCACTAGTTACTTGATATCCGTTTGGCTTAAGCTATGAATGTTGTGGATTATATCTTGTCTCTCGCTGATTCAATGTTGGCATGATAAATGTTTGTTGGCTGGTCTAGTAGAAGCCTTAACTTTTAAGTGTCTTCTGTGGAGCAGTTCTTGAAGGACATTGTGCTTGGGCGTCTTCATTGGAGCTCTGTGTTATCCTGGAGACTACTTTGATTTGATTTGCATGGTTGATCCGCATGAAGTGCTCATTAAGTAAAGAGAGCATTGCGATTTCATTTGACCTCTCTGAGTGTAGTTAAACGTTCTTTATGCAAACAGTTTTATCAGGCATCCATTCACCCCCCCTTTGGATCCTTGCTGTGAATCTCTTGTTGGCACTCGAAATATACTCGATGGCGATCAAGCCTTAGAGTCAATTGATGCAGCCCACTGAAGCTGGGAAGCTGAAGGGGACCAACACATTTAAGCCTTCTCAAGCCACCAGACCCCCAGGTCATCTATCATGAATGTCGGGGACGTCACTTGATGAGGATCGAGAGGAACACACCACAAGAGGGCGTTATCCGTAGTCCGATCAAGGACGAGTATGCCCTTGTCATCTGACCAAGGATGAGAATACATCTGTTGTCTGATCAAGGACGCGGATGTACCCATCGTTCGATCAAGGATGAGCATGCCCTCATCGTCCGACCAAGGACGAGAACCTATTCGTCATTCGATCAAGGACGAGGATGTGTCTGCCGTCCGACCAAGGATGAGTATGTATCCATCGTCCGACCAAGGACATGGACACACTTGGCGGCATGCCGCCTGAATGATAGATCCTCTCTAGGTGAGAAAATGCCCTCGGCCTCTCAAAACAAAGGACCGAAGGTTCTGTCAGCAGAAGACCCCGATTACCCGACACGGGTGCGGCTTCTCAGCTTATTGGGCCCATCAGCGGCTAGATGATCCCCCAGTCGAGGCGGAAACACCCCGGGCGGCATATCACTACCCGTGGGAGCTACCAATGCAAGTCTAGGCTTGCCGATCACACGAACCGTTGTGCCGAGAGCCATGTCAGCGAAAAACCCGCGTGTTTAAGCTGAAGGTACACGAGTTCCAAAAGAGGCCTTTTGGTGGCCCGGAAGTCTCGTATGCATTCTCCCTTATGCTCCGGCGAGACCATAGAGGGATAAAGGATCACAACGACCCTCGGGGTCCGTCCGGAGCCCGTTGTCGGACCCTTGTCAGGTTAACGCAATCAAATGGCTCGAATCCGACGCGCTCATCCTAAGCCGGCGCGCCCTTCAAATACGGTGCACCCTTTTGGACTTGGGCAGCCTTTTAAACCGGTGCGCCCCGTTCAGCTCGAATCCATCGCGCGTGAAATGGCCTTAAACCGGTGCGCTAAACCCCGCGCCAGATTAAGCCTGATCGAGGGATTGCCTATAAAAAGGCCTTATGTTTGAGAACAGAAGAAGAGAGCCAGATAGACAGATAGAAGCAAGAGAAAGAGAGAGAGGAAAGCTTGGAGAGGAAGAAGGGGAGCAGAGAGCCCGTCCGTCCCGATACTCTGTTTTCTCTACTGCGAAGTTTCAAGGTGGGTTGGCGAGCTCGTGGCATCTTCTTCTGCTGCTTTCCTCCCCCTTTCTGCTAATATCGCTCCACGGAGCAATGTAATTGAAGGGCGATGATATGAGCCCGTGGCGTTCCTTGAACCTCCTCTCTCTGATCGTCTCTATTTTCCCCCTTTCTTTCGAGAATGAAATCGGTCTCGGACAACAACGCCGAGCCGAATGTGCTGTAATACTTTCACCATGTGATCAAATGAATGAATGAATGAGTGTGTGTCTGTTGCTACCTCCTCTATCTCTTGTGTGTTATTAGTTTGGGCTTTCTACCGCTGAATACGCCTCAGGTTCTTGAGGCAACATTAATAATCCCCCTCCCCGGGGCTCTCCCTCTGTCGTATAGATGATGTGAATAAGTCCATATGTTTGTATGTTCTCTACCGGCCGGAGGATTGCATGTTAGTGCATCACCCTTCGCCCCGGGAGGTGGCTCCCCAATGCATCCCCGTTCGCAGTTCGGGGCTAGGAGAATGAACACCTCGCTGTTATTATCGTGTGTCTGTGTATACTGTAGATGATGTCGAGGTGTTCGACCATTTGCCTCTTCCAGGAGCTCGATCTGTTGGGTGGCCCTTCTGGTCCTAAGTTCAGTCCACTAGCTCCCTTTTACCATATCCCTTCGATGCATATGTGTGTATGTGGTCGTCGGATGTCCGTCCCCCAATCGAATGTATTCCAGCCATAGTGTTCTTTAGTAGTCTATCTTCTCGAAGAACTCGCTGCTCGGGGAGGGGAATATTCTCCATCATCTTCAATCATTGTCGAGTCACAGAGTCACATCTTCTAATGATGTGAACCCGACATCAAATCCACCTTCATCTTGTGGGAGGGGTGGTGGCTGTGAGAAGATTACCTCTCGTAGGCTGGCCCTCGAGGTGGCCTCTCGTCTCAGCCGTCCCTTAATTGTCTTTGACTTGTGGAGATGGATACCCCTAGCAGGCTAGCCCTCGGGGTCTTTTCCCTCCAACGAAGTCCGTCGGTCACCGTCTGGCACTCTCGACCTTAAAGGAGCATACCCCATCTCGTGGGACTATCTCCGCTTTGCCCCTGCAACCCCCCCAATCATGGGGAGGTGCTGCCAAAATTTGGACTGATAACTTAGTATAATTTACAGTTGATATGTTTGGACATGTTTATTGAAGACTATGCTTGAGTAGTAACCTCGCATAAGTCTGTAATTGCCTCGATTATAGTGATACTGGGGCCTGAATGAGTTTTCTAATCTTCTAAAATATCAACAAAGTCTTAATAAATCTGGCTGAAGTTCAATCAGAACTCAAATAAACCAAAAACCCCTTAATCTGGCGCGGCCCTAATCCGGCCCGCCAACTTCTGGCGCCCCCCCTCGCGCCATTTTAGCACTAGACACATAATCCATTTGGCTTCTTTGAGCCTCTATCCGGCGCGCCCAAGGCGCGCTGTATTAGCTTCCATTTGGCCATCGTGCCGTATTAGCCTAGCTAGCCATCGCGCCGTATTAGTCTCCATTTTGCCACCGCGCCGCTTTAGCTTTCATATTGGTATCACGCCATTTTAACGTTAGCTAGCTACCGCGTAGTTTTAGGCTAATTATATCTAAACATGCATCAACCTCATATGCATTTAATTATCGGTGTGTTAGCCCTTGACACTTAATGCTAAAGCCCTAGTTGGCCCAATAAACCTAATTAAATTAAAGAGTAAAAGGGGCTTTTAACACCTCCAGTTGCATCGAATGTCCATTTCAAAAACATGAGCATGTATCCGCATCAGCATACATTGCCATCTAAGTTACTACAATTGCATCTCTAATCACATGAATAAACCAATTAACAACCTGTTACATCTCGCACAGACGGTCAACCAAACGACCGCATCTCACAACATCCAACTAATGCATTCAGTCAGCACTTCTTATGCCTTCACGTTACCCCCCAAGACATCCTTTCTTGGCAATTAATCAAGGGTTGTCCTCTATCTTAGAGGACGTAATTAACGTCATAGACTTTATGGTGTGACGGACTCCGGGTCCCGACACGAATATCACAATCGACTGACCAAGTCAGATCGAGCGCATAATAAATTTGTCACTTCGGTGACTGGCACGCCTAATAATAAATAAAAAAATGAATAAGGATAAAGCTTTAAAAAGATCATCAGACACCTCTATCACTTCATATCTGATCACCACACTCCTATCATCCACCTGGTTTCCAATTCATATACCTTCATCTTCTCCTTTATCTCTCTCTGTCGCTCGTGTGGCCTCGCCACTTCTTTAGACCTCTTTCACGCCTTCTTCGAGCTGAAGGAGCAAACTCACGCCGGGAAGGGTTTCTTGTATCTTCAGGCGAGGAGGGGGAGGAGCTGCGTAACCTTCTCTCCTCGGGATTCTTCGCATAAGGGGTGGAAGACCCAATTTTTCTGGGTAGGGTCTAGCAAGGGTGCTACAAGCTGGGGCTTTCCCGATAAGCCGAACTTTCAGCCGGTATTCCCTCCGAAGCAACCGGCGATCTCCTCGAAGTTGGAGGAGGCAATTAGAGTTCTTCAGGAGAATCATCGATTGACCGTTGAGCTGATGACTCCAGCCAACATTGATGAGTTTCCTCGCCTCGCATTGCCTCCCACCAGTAAGGGTCTTGAAAGCTCAGCTTTTGCATTCTCTCTTCCCAGTCGGTCAAGCCGTTGCTGATGACTTGTTTCCTGATGGGCAGAAATGAGGCGTTGTGAGGACGATGGGCGACCGTCGAGCAAGAGGTCGTCGAGCTGGAGGAGGCGACTGCTCCGAGCGTGCCTCGAGCCTCTGAGGGTCCTTCTTCCACCGGGGATAAGGGCAAGCAAATTGCATGTGCGGATGCCTTAGAGTAATGAGGGTCTAAGAGCAAGGACCCTGGGGAGCGGCTGTTGCTATCCTCGATGAAAGCTTTGACCGCCGAGAAGAAGCGATTGAAGAAGATGAAAACTTTTTGCCCGACCAAGGAGACCCTAGCCGGGGATGTCCACCACCTGAGCCTCCCGTCGACTGAACCAGAGGTGCCCACAGCAGGTGAGAGGACCTCTGCCGAGACTACAGAAGCGCAAGGGGAGGAGGCTGGTTCTGAAGTCCCGGTCGAGGTTGATGGGGCGCACGGTGAGGAGGGGGTCGGGGTGAGGGTCCAGGCAGAGCCGAGCACTACAGTCCCGAGTCTAGGGGCGTCCGAGGAGGATATCCCCGCATCGACTCCCCAAGAGAGGGTTCTTCCCAAGCAGTAAGGGCGGTTTGCCATTCGAGCCTCCTTGTACAATAGGTGCCAAGCTTTGGCACCTCTGTCAGTGCGGGTGGAATTTCGGCATTGCTCACCTCCCATGCTTCTCGATAGGGTCAGGGAGGGACGTCTGTTCATGGCTTAGCTAGGGGCTGAGATAACAGACTTAATGGCACGTCTGGAGAGTGAAGGGACGGCCCAGTCCCAAGTTCGTGCGGAGTCGGGCCGAAGGATTGGTCGGTTGACATCCGAGCTTAAGGTTCTTCGGCAAGAAGTGACCTCGCTCCGGGCATGTGATCGAGCGAGCCAAGAGGAATCTCAGTCACTAGCCGAGCAATTGTCCCAAGCTCGGTACGCGGCCTAGCTTAAAAGCAAGATCCTAGAAGAGGAGCGTTAGGCTCATGTGACACACTCGGGACAATGGGCGGCCGAGCGAGAGGAGCTCGGGGGCCGGTTCTAGGAGGCCGAGCAGGCCAAGAGGGAGGCTGAAGTGGCACGGTCCGAGGCCGAAGCGAAGTTGGCCAAGGCTGAAGCAAAGCTGACCGAGGCCGAAATAAAGGTGGTCGAGCTTGAGGAGAAAGCAGCAGGAGCCGGGGCGGAGGCGGTCGAGCGCTATTTGAGCTCGGAAGAGTACCATGAAGCTCTAAAGCAGGCCACCTTCGCATGTTACGAGTCAGGCTACCGGCGGGGGCTGCGGAAGGGTTTCGCCCAAGGCTTTCGGTGAGCGGTCGCTAAGGCCCGACAGTAGGTACTTGATGAGCTCATCTTCATTCCTGGGCAATGCTACGACTCAAATGAGGAAGGCTTGGATTCTTTGATGGGGGCATCCCTTGCCCCTCCACATTTTTTTTGAGGCTCGAATTGTTCGTCAGCATGCGCCATTATGTTCGTCATGTGTTTTAGAGTCTAGTCATGTAATTTTTATATTTTATTTGAGTCATAAACTATGTAATTTTTTCTTTGTTTGAGTCTTGTACCTAGGTTAGTGAGTCATTTTGCTAAGTTAGTTATCATATGGTTGGTTTGATAGGCTATTGGGTCCAATTCAATGGGCTAGGCCCAGGGGCGCCCCTCCTTAGACTGTGTGGTCAATATGTCAATTGTCCAGAGACACTTTGGTCCTAGGAAAAGTATGGAGGCTATACAAAGTCCCCTCCCCTCTCTCATTTGTAACTTTGGAATGAATTATTGCAAGAAGAAATTCTAGCACTCCTTTTCTTCTCCACTCAATTTCCCCTCTCTTCCCCCCCTCTCTCTCTCATTATCTCTCTTTCTCTCTTTCAACAAAGGGGGATGCGCCCCTCTCTCTCTCTTCCCCCTACCACCTACTTCCTAACTCCCCTCCCCTCATTCAATACCCTCCCCAACTACCTCCAACCCCTCTTTACTCCACCCCAACCCCAAGAGAACCTCCACCACTCCTTGCTCCACCATCCAACCCCCAACTACCCATTTCCATTCCCCATGCACCCCTCCACTTCCCAAGACTGATATGACTCCTCCCTAGGCCCCCAAAATTCAAATTTCCTTCCCCAAGAGCATCCATCCACGTTCCCCCCACCACCCACAACCGCCAGCCATCATCCCAATTCCAAACCATCACCCATCTCCACCTTCCATATCCCATCCACAATCAGTCCTGTTCTGGTTCGCAGGCAGCATACCACCCAGAGATTGCAGAGGCAGTCACCTCATCATCGCGAGGCTCCTGGTAGCATACCATATACCGCTAGATTCCTTGTCAAGTCAGCTTCGCAGCCGACGTGGTCTTGCATCGATCCAACATCCCTGCTGCCCAGAGGATCCAATCTCCCCCGACTATGCAAATCTACTCTGTCAGGGAACCTGAGCCTGAGTGGAACCTCGACCCCGGCCGCTAATGTTTGAGTTTTGGCGCGATTCTTTCACTGCAATCTTCCCCTTCAAGTCCTCTTCTATTCCCAAGAAGCAGAGCTAAGTTTGGACATTGGCATCAAAAGCTACAAATTTTCCATTCCAAGTGCATCAGGTCAGTTTTCCCAAGCCAGAACCGACACATCCTTGCTGTTCGGGCTTTCACAATCAGCTCCGACACCTTCCGACAACGCCGTTGATCCTAACGGAAAGAAGACTCGACCACGATTGCCACGGTATCTGCCTCGCCTCCAATAGAGTACGGGATAGTTCGTGGCGCCCCCGTCTTCCAGCAGCATCACCCTGGGAGCATCCATAACCAGAGCAGACAAGCCTTGTTCCAGGCTCTGCCCCGGCCAGTGACATCATTACGACATTCCAAGAAAATTCAGACGACATCCTGGGCCAGTCTGAAAAGTTTCAGCACTGATTTTGACTAATTCTGAGCTCGACTGAGCCCGTGGCAGCGCCGACATCAACAACCTATCAAGCTGTTCCTGAAGTTGGCAGAACCGGCAAAGCTCGGCAACTTGGTTTCTATCATAGTGTCCCCACCCCGCCTGGCCGGCTGACCGCCCCTCCCTATGTGGACGTAATTTTAGATGTGATTCAATAAGTCCCCGCCCCAAGATCCCCCTCCTGCGAGAGGTGTAGTGGTGTAACATTTTCAATTTCAGATCAAAGCTACACCGACGCGGTATGCGGGTGCATACCCACGCCTCCCCGCTCGCCCCCGTCTCCGGTCGGGATCGGTGTATTCACGCCGATCAGGTGAGCTCCTGAACACTTCACATTTCTAGAATTTAATTGCTTAGTTTAGTATTGTTTTTGGTGGTTCCGTCGACGGTGAGAGAGTGCCCGGTGCCATATTGCCATCAAATTGAGCGACCCCCGCGGAGTGAGTTGTGAGAGAGACCCTATAACCCACGCCCTCGGCGTGCTGACGGCCCGTGAAATTGGGCATCCCGGGCCCTTAGGGGTTCATCCTCATGCTATCCAAATCCCCCGAAGCGTCAAGGTCTCACCCCGGACCCTCTCCATCATCACCGGGTTGCCCACGGGCACATGTGTGCGTACGCGGGTGAGTCCGCTTGTGTGACATCGCCGTGTCCATTGCGTTGCTTGCGATTTAGGTCCTAGGTCGTTTCACATCAAGTGGTATCAGAGAAAGTTCACAACTTGTCTCTACAAGTTGGCCCTATGGCGCGCATATGCATTTAGAGTCACTCTATGCATCACTAATGACACCTAGCATGGTCACCTCATACCGATCATACTCGTCAACCCTCTCCTTGAGTCCAAACCCAAGGAAAACCCACCGCCAATGCTCATGACCTCTATGGCCACGTCAACTACCTCATGGGGGCCTTGACCTATGCCAATGAGCGACTTGATAACCTATCGGGTCGACTCGATCTACTAGGAGAAAATAGGCCCGCCCCAATGACCGACGATAGAAGCACATCTCTCCCACCTCCCAACTTTGATGGAACCCATCCTAATGACTATTTAGATTGGGAGACTTCAATGGACCAATACTTCACTTTGTATCCCATGTCCAAGGATGAAAAGGCCTGGGTTGCCAAAATGCAACTTATCAAACGGGCTCAAACCCATTGGTTACAAATTGTCAGGTTAAGGATAATTAGAGGGGAAGCTCCGATCACCACATGAGAGGGCATGAAAGATCAACTTAGGGCTAGATATGTTTTTCCCTCCTACCCAAGTAGTCATAGCCCAAGGAGTACTACCACTCCTTCACTTCAACCTGGCCCACCTAAGGTCACCCCAATGGCCCAAACCTCACCTCTCCATACGAATCCTACCCCGACCACCTCCCCCACACCCTACCACCTAACCCTCAACACTCAAGCCCAAATGGTCCCGCCCTCTGCCCCTCCATCTACCCCAATGAAGAACGCACCACCCCAACCTAAACCCCCTCACCGAACCCACCTCCCACTTCCTACCCCAACCCGACCTCAACATAAACCTCCACTACTACCACTCCCTGCCCCATTCCAATCCTACCCTAGCCCACCACCACGGGTGCACCATGTATCAGCTATCACCACTCCACCACCAAAAGACCTTGATGCGCACAAAACTCGTCGTTAAAAAGCCGTGCCACAATTTTAAAAATAATCGGACTCACTCACTAAAAAGATATAAAATCTAAGTAGAGTGGTAAGTACGGGTAGATCCCACAGGGAGGAAATATTTCTTTTAAAAAAGTTGAAATTTTTTTTATGTTTTAAAAATCATGTTTTTGAGTGAGTTAAAGCTAATGGAAAATAAATTATGTGAACTTACGACTAGAAATAAATCAAACTAAAGAATATGAGAGGGTTGAGAATAGAGTTTGAGAGGAGATGGAAAGAGAAAATAAAGAACAATTACACAAACTCAATTTTTATTGCTAATGAAGAGTACAACATCTATGAAAATTAAAAATACAACTTGAATAATGCTAAGGGAAGAAAGGAAGAAATGAGCAAAGATGAAGAAGAATAGCGCCGACATATCCATGCCAAGTCTTGGAAGAAGATCACCCCGCCTTAGGATTAGACACTGCATTTAGAGCACCGAAGGAAAAGAATCTCCGCCTTAGGATGTTTGGATGAAAATAGAGGGGAAGAGATAGAAGATGAAAAAGAGAGTTTGAAAATAGTGAAACAGAAATAATGAAAATAGTTCAAGATTAGGAATAACATAACTTTAAAATCAGAGAGAATTAGAAGAAGTGGTAAAAATAAAAGTTGAAGATCAGAGGAAGAGGAAGAAGATTTGTGAAGAGTGCAGAGGGAGAAAAAGACCAGAAGATGATAAAAATTATGGAAGAACAAAAGTGGTCTGTAAAGATGAACAGTAACTGTGCATAAAAACTGAACTGAGAAGAATTAAAAATAACTTAAAAACGTGATGGAATTAGAGGAAGTGGTATAAAAATAAAATCTAGATCTATAAGAGGGGAAGAACTTTTATGAAACACACAAATAGAAAAGAAGAGCAGAAGGACTGCACAACAGAGGCATAATAGAAGCTAGCACCTCAGATGAATAGTAAAATCACATGATATCAAGTTTAAAAATAGGAACTAACTTTAAAATCAGAAAGAATTATAAGATGATGCATAAGAAGAAGTTGTATAACACGTAAAAATAAAGAACTTTCATGAAAAAAGTAAGATGTGAAAATGATTAAAAGGGGAAGAAATAAGGGGATGAACAGAAAGAAACATTGGTTAAGAGATGAACAGGATAGCACAGTGAAGAACACGAAATAGCTTAAACATCAGAAGGAATTGGAAGCTGATGCAGAAGAAGAAATTTAAGAGGACTTAAAAACAAAGAATTTTCGTGAAGAACATGAGGAGAAGAGGGACGAAAGAGGGTGAAATCGGTGACCTAAGATGTCACAGGGAGAGGGTGAAAATTGCCAAAAGAAGGACTCCCCTTCTCCTCCTTGTCATGGGCTATTTATAGGAAAAGTTGGGTCAATGGAGGGTGGAGATTGTATCAAAATGAGATGGATGGCTGAGGTTTAGGTAGAATATGATGTATGGGAAAAAGGAAAAGGAGGTGGGAATCCCCTTTCTTAGACTTTGGGCACCTCATTTCCCAAGGCTCATCATGTCTCCCTTTATTTCAAACTTTGAATTCAATTTTCCCTCCAGGTAAAATATGTGTTTCTTTTCCTCAATTTCAAACTTTTGAAATTTATTTTTCCTCCAACCAAAATATGTGCTTTTGACTTGGTCAAAATGGTCATGACATTTTTACCCTCGACTTCTTTTATAATTATCTTCGGTGTCCTGCACACACATAATTATAATTTAGTCCATAAAAATTACCATAATGTGCACATAAATCTTAAATGCTCATGGCTATGCAATGAAGAATTAATGCTCATGGCCCTCAACTCCATTTTATTAAATGAAATTATCAAATTAATTAATTTACATGAACGGTCCAATCTACATGCGAAGTTGAGATTAATGATAGAACATGCATAATTACCAAATTATATGTACATAAAATGATGTATATGCGATGAATTACCATAGAAAATGGACACTTATCACACCCCCGAACTTACTCATTGCTAGTCCCTTAGTAATATAAATAAATCAAAATTTAGGACTAACAGGAGTTTGTAAAATTCATACTCTCATATCCAGCTCTCCCTTCATAGAATCAACCAAAGATTAGGAATCTGGAATCATTAATGCACACTAGCCTTATGTAAGAACTTAATAGTAAGAATTCAAATCAAAGCTCAATAGCACTTGTGCATGTGTAACTACCAAATTCACACTTTAGATAATTACATCCCATATTCGGTATTCCAAGCAAATGCCTTTCAACCCTGCACCTCTTAAATCAGAGCATTAAGTATATTAACTTTTTGTATGTCTTATTGTTTTATCCTTTTGGGATCTTTTATGCCACACATGATGCTGCACTACCTATCACTGCTCAACGTGAACCTCGACTCTTGCCTTAGGAGAAGCAGGTCCGATTTCGCAGATCAAGGTTCCCTTTTCTATTTTACGCAAAACTCAACACGTCTTAGGTGAAGTAGGCTCAGTTACTAAGACTAGGGGCATTTTTCATGGTATTTTTTCTTTCTTTTTTCTCTCCTTTTTTAATAGATAATTTGATAGAAAGTTTTGTAAAAAGATCTCTTTTCTTAAGAAGTGCAGAATATCAGACAACATGCCAAAACTAGCAAAGGGCTTGTCTTACTTGTTTGATTAATGTGCGACGTGAATTTTTTTCTAAAGTGCACATGAACTTTAAAAAGATTCTTATATCAGTTTTCTATGGCTAGATTAGATAAATTTTCCATCATCCTTATCTAGTCATTTCTATTACAGAATTACTTTCAATAGAAGCATGAATCCTGAAACTCACAATGGGTTTTATTTTGTTAGTTTTCCAAAAAAAAAATTCATGTTTGAGGTTATGTTTAAGGCTGTAAATGAATGCAACATGTGTAACATGATTTTCGTCCCCCCAACTTAAATGACATTATCCTCAATGACATGAACAATATGAAATAATAAAACAAATGTAGACATGAAATTTATGAAGGAACGGGACAACATGACGGAATTGAACTTCGACGGGCACCCTTGCTTGAATGAAAGGCGATTTTTGACTTTTGAAGGCTAGGCATAAGTGTAAGCATTCTTCGCTCTCCCCCCAACTTATCCTTTATTCACACTTGTAAAATAAAAATAAAATCACGATAAAAACTTGAGTTACCTCCCAAGAAGTTATTTATTAGGACACGAAAATCATGAAAACTGTGGGTTGCCTCCCAAGAAGCGCTAAGTTTAACGTCTTCAGCCAGATGCATGAAAGCTCACTAACCAACGTGTGGCATTCAGAATGAGCCACTAAGTGATCTTGTCCTCCTTCAAATTCCAGCCCTGATACCATTGGAAGACAAGAGTAAGCATGTATAGATTGGGACTAGAAATAGGCAGGACTCGCACATTATTAATTTTAATTTTAACTATGTGTGTGAGCCAATTGTCATCTTTAGGGATCAAGAAATAATCAATGGCTAATAATCTGTCAAGATCGGGGTTGAACCTTTGTCCAACATCAACCCATTATTCCCCTTGTCCTGCATCTTCCTGCCTGACTAACCCTTTTAAGATGACTTCCTCCATGGTAAATTGATCAGACACTGGTGGATGATGAATAAGGTTGGTATTATTAGCCACGTTCCTCTCAGTAACAACCTCATGAGCAGTAAGGGCAGTAATCAATTGATTTTCCTAATGGGAAGTTAAATCAAAGGTGAATGTGATTAGCACGTCCCCCTCTGGTCTTAGAATGTCATAGTTGAGAGACTGTACTGTCGGGTGAATCAAATTGGAAGGAAGAGTGAGGCCAGGATCTAACTTATCCAAAGATTCAAACTTCATTGGATAGGGCTCAAGGGTCGATCAAATGTGAAATTTTCTAACAAGGACCCTTCATCACACTCATTACTCGAATGAACATTATCAATCAAACTTTTCAATAATGAGGTGGGAAGATCAAATGTAAATATTTCAAGCCCGGCCCTTTCATCATAGGTCAGATCAAAGGTGAATTTCTCTAAGACGGACCCATCATCACACTCATCACTTAACTGAAGATTATGAATCAAATTTTCCAAAAATGAGGTCGGTAGATAAAATGTAAATTTTTCCAACAAGGCCCCATCATCATGTTCTTCAAGGGGAGGAGGATATTCAGAATTTGTTGTCATTAAATCACGAAGATTGTTTATTACAAAGCAATCCTCCTCGTCATGTATATCCTCAATTGAGTTGTGTGGGCCACTATTCTTCACAGTGATATTCTCAATCTCAAAATATTCATAGGAGGGGGTAACGATATCAATATGATCATTTTTATCCTTCAATCCGCCCCCTACTTCCTTCCCATCCTCCATCATGGTATTACGAGTGCACTCCCCCTCACTCTTAATAGTTATATCTTGAGTCAAAATGGTAGGCATCAGATCATCATCATCATCATTCACGTATGGAGGGGTTTGTTGAATGTTGAAGGAGGGCCATGGTAAGTAGACTGAGAGTACACGACTTGAGATTCAAAGTAGTGGCCCGGTGAATCACCCCTAATATCGATATTGCTTTGAATGTTTGGTTGAGATGAGTTGAGCTAAAGTTGATTGCATATGAGCTGCTCGTGAGTTTCTTGGAGTGAAGGTGTAGACAAATGGACTTGAATTGGTTGGTCCGTCCAAGGCAAATTTAGGTGAGTACTCCAACTAAGATTAGAATCTTCTGAAAGGGTATCATACTTGGGCTGAGAGAACTTTAAGGCATTTTGGACTTGAGCTTGGATGACCAGTGGGAGTTGGGCTATAATAGGATAGTGACTCACATGGTGAGTGAGACTGGCACAGAAATCACAAGCTTCCTTGTGAGTTTGGGTTAGATTTTTGGCCTGTCTGGAAAGTCCTACAGATTATTTATGAGATGAGATTGAGGCATGATTCATCGAATTTTCACTCAAAATTTCAAACATATCATACGCCTCATCTTCATTCTTGTTCATGAACATCCCTCCGCAACATGTATCCACTATTTGTCTATCAAGATCAGATAATCCCTCATAAAATGTAAACATAATTTGCCATTTGGATAACCCATGATGTGGACATTGACGTAACAAATTCTTCAACCTTTCCCAAGATTCATAAATTTGCTCATCTGAAAATTGAGTAAATCCCAAAATCGCCCTTCTCATAATGTTGGTTCGGATTATGGGGTAAAATTATTTTAAAAATTCTAACTACATATCCTCCCAAGTCTTAACATTTTTTTCAAAATTTCTTAACCAACATTTTACTTTATATTTCAACGAGAATGGAAATAAAATCAACTTAAGGACATAATTACTAAAATTTTAGATTTTAAATAGCGAGCAAATTTCTTGAAAATCATCTAGATGCTCATAAGGATTTTCATTGGGTTTCCCGTAAAAAGATGGGAGCATCTGGATGATACCGAGGCTAATCTCATAATAATCCACCAGAATGTCAGGTAGTTTAATACAAGTGGAGGGTTTATAAGTAGAAGGAATAAAGTGTTCCTTCATGAGCTTGAGTTTCCCTCTAAGATAGATGGCCATTAAAAAAAAGGTCGGATCCTGAAAGATTTGTTCAATTTTTTTTCAACAATTATTTTAATTTTCAATTTTTTTCAATTTTTTTTTTCATTTTCCCTTCATTAATCTCTTTTTTTATTTTATTCTCTTTTTTATTAGGATTAGCAAATCACAATTTTTTTTTGAAACTAACACTAACTCAGATGAAGAGAGAGAAGATGATGATTTTTTATTTTTTTATTTTTTTTACATACACAAACAAGTTAATACATTAATTACCTAACGACCTAGATGCGACTCGGATCTACAAATGAGGTTTCACAAAATGACCAAAATATAACTTAAGTTCACCCTCAATATTTTCACCGGCCAGGTAAGGGGTGGGTTAGTGGGAGGCTCCCCTTACTTTCGTAGGGACCTAATTATGTCAAACCACTAGCCCGCTTAAGGCGTTTACCGTCCGACCGTCTTACCTTAGGCACCGGTTTCCACAAGAGGGTAAACTCAAATCATACTAAAAACCCTTGGGCCAATGTCTTCTGACTTTTATTTAACGCTTAGGTCATGTAAAGATGCAAGGAGAAATGTGGTTTGTGGGCTAAGGAATGGTGATGAAATCCCCACCTTATGTTATTTAGGGGTATTGTCCTTAAAGTATTTTGAATGAAATGCACACCACAATTTTAAACAAGGTGTTCTTATGCAATATGCATGCTAAAATATGATAAGTAGAACGTACCTTACCCCTCGCAATCTCTAAAATACAATATAGAAATTAAATAACACGAAAAAAATCCTATGTTAAATGATGCATGACCTAGAACAAGGATGATGTGATTTCTATTCTTGAATGAGGTCTTTTATTTTTGATGTAAGTGTTATTTTTTTTTAGTTAATGAAGCTATCTAGTCAGCACATTTTTTTGAGATTTTTCAATATAAAAGCTAACAAAACACATAAGATAAATTAAATCACAAGAGGAAAGATTGATATACTTATTTAGATCGCGATCCCTCGTTATTAATTTTTATTTTGATTTTTTCAGAGATTATTTGTTTTAAAAATTTCAATTGATGTAAATAAATAGAAAATCAACTAAAATGCATGAACAATATGCATCTACAATAAAAATTTGATAGCTTGAGACCAAAATATATTTGTGATTTGTGATTTTTTATTTTTTTTCAGAGATTTTTTTTTCAGATATTATTATTTTTTTAAAATTTTTCAATAAGAGATGAATGAAAGAAGTTATAAACAATAAAATAATAAAGTCATGAAAATTTATTACAAAATGAAGTTTAAGATGATATTTTTGTGTGTTTTGATTTTTTTCTGATTTTTATAGATTTTTCAGAAATTATTCAGATTTTTTTTGAAGATTTTTTAAAAATTGAAAAAATAGAATCTCCTCCTACGTTTCAGTCCTTTAGCGACGCTTGACTGCTACATTTCCAGACTTTCAGCGACGCTTCATTTTCTGAGAATTTCAGGTCCGATTTTCCTCTTTCTTTGATTTCTGATCTTTTTTTCCAGTAAAATAAAAATAGAAAAATCAATATACAAATATACACATCAAACACAAAAATATCTAACTGTATAAAATTTATTTTTCCTCCCCGACAACGGCGCCAAAAATTGATGCGCACAAAAGCACAAAACTCGTCGTTTAAAAGTCGTGTCACAATTTCAAAAATAATCAGACTCACTCACTAAAAAGATATAAAATCTAAATAGAGTGGTAAATACGAGTCGATCCCACAGGGAGGAAATTTTTCTTTTAAAAAAGTTGAAAAAATTCTTATGTTTTAAAAATCAAGTTTTTGAGTGAGTTAAAGCTAATGGAACATAAATTATGTGAACTTACGACTAGAAATAAATCAAACTAAAGAATATGAGAGGGTTGAGAATAGAGTTTGGGAGGAGATGGAAAGAGAAAATAAAGAACAATTACACAAACTCAACTTTTATTGCTAATGAAGAGTACAACATCCATGAAAATTAAAAATACAACTTGAATAATGCTAAGGGAAGAAAGGAAGAAAGGAGCAAAGATGAAGAAGAATAGCGCCGACATCTCCATGCCGAGTCTTGGAAGAAGATCACCCCACCTTAGGATTAGACACCGCCTTTAGAGCACCGAAGGAAAAGAATCTCTGCCTTGGGATGTTTGGATGAAAATAGAGGAGGGGAAGAGATAGAAGATGAAAAAGAGAATTTGAAAACAGTGAAACAGAAATAATGAAAATAGGTCGAGATTAGGAATAACATAACTTTAAAATCAGAGAGAATTAGAAGAAGTGGTAAAAACAAAAGTTGAAGATCAGAGGAAGAGGAAGAAGATTTGTGAAGAGTGCAGAGGGAGAAGAAGACCAGAAGATGGTGAAAACTCGGGAAGAACAAAAGTTATTTGCACGGATGAACAGTAACTATGCATAAAAATTGAACTGAGAAAAATTAAAAATAACATAAAAACGTGATGAAATTAGAGGAAGTGGTATAAAAATAAAATCTAGATCTATAAAAGGGAAAGAACGTTCATGAAGCACGCAAATAGAAAAGAAGAGCAGAAGGGCTACAAAACGGAGGAATAATAGAAGTTAACATCTTGGATGAATAGTAAAATCACAGGACAACAAGTTTAAAAATAGGAACTAACTTCAAAACCAGAAAGAGTTAGAAGATGATGCAGAAGAAGACGTTATATAACAAGTAAAAATAAAGAACTTTCATGAAGAAAGTAAGAGGCGAAAATGATTAGAAGGGGGAGAAATAAGGGGAAGAATAGAAAGAAACATTAGTTCGGAGATGAACAGAATAGCACAATGAAGAACATGAAATAGCTTGAAAACTAGAAGGAATTGGGAGCTGATGCAGAAGAAGAAATTTTAGAGGACTTAAAAATAAAGAACTTTCGGGAAGAACATAAGAGGAGAAAAGGGACGGAATAGAGCGAAATCTGTGACCTAAGATGTGAGAGGGAGAGGTTGAAAATTATCAAAAGAAGAACTCTCATTCTCCTCCTTGTCATGGACTATTTATAGAGAAAGTTGGGTCAATGGAGGGTGAAGATTGTATAAAAATGAGATGGATGGATGAGATTTAGGTAGAATATGATGTATGTGGAAAAGGAAAAGAGGTGGGAATCTCCTTTCTTGGACTTTGGGCATCCCATTTCTCAAGGCTCATCATGTCTCTCCTTTATTTCAAACTTTGAATTCAATTTTCTCTCCAATCAAAATATGTGTTTCTTTTCCTCAATTTCAAACTTTTGAAATTTCTTTTCCCTCCAATCAATATATGTGCTTTTGATTTGGTCAAAGTGGTCATGACATTTTTACCATCGGCTTCTTTTGTAATTATCTTCGGTGTCCTGCACACACATAATTGTAATTTAGTCCATAAAAATTACCATAATGTGCACATAAATCTTAAATGCTCATGGCTATGCAATGAAGAATTAATGCTCATGGCCCTCAACTCTATTTTATGAAATGAAATCTCTAAATTAATTAATTTACATGAAAGGTCCAATCTACATGTGAAGTTGAGATTAATGATAGAACATGCATAATTATCAAATTATATGCACATAAAATGGTGTATAAGCGTTGAATTACCATAGAAAATGGACACTTATCACACCCCCGAACTTACTCATTGTTAGTCCCTTACCAATACAAATAAATTAAAATTTACGACTAACAGGAGTTTGTAAAATTCATACTCTCATATCTAGCTCTCCCTTCATAGAATCAACCAAAGATTAGGGATCTGGAATCATTAATGCACCTTATGTAACAACTTAATAGTAAGAATTCAAATCAAAGCTCAATAGCACTTGTGCATGTGTAACTACCAAATTCACACTTTGATAATTACATCCCCCATTCGCTATTCCAAGCAAATGCCTTTCAACCCTGCACCTCTTAGATCAGAGCATTAAGTATATTAACTTTTTGTATGCCTTATTGTTTTATCCTTTTGTGATCTTTTATGTCACACATGATGCTGCACTACCCTTCACTGCTCAACGTGAATCTCGACTCTTGCCTTAGGAGAAGCAGGCTCGATTTCGCAGATCAAGGTTCCCTTATCCGTTTTATGCGAACCTCAACACGTCTTTGGGGAAGTAGACCTGGTTACTAAGACTAGGGGTATTTTTCATTGTATTTTTTTTCTTTTCTCTCTCTCTCTTTTTTTAATAGATAATTTGATAGAACGCTTTGTAAAAAGATCTCTTTTCTTAAGAAGTGCAGAATATCATACAACATGTCAAAATTAGAAGCGGGCTTGTCTTGCTTGTTTGATTCGCGTGCGACGTGAATTTTTTTTCTAAAGTGCACATGAACTTTAAAAAGATTCTTATATCAGTTTTTCATGGCTAGATTAGATAAATTTTTCATCATCCTTATCTAGTCATTTCTATTCCAGAATTACTTTCAATAGAAGCATGAATCATGAAACTCATAATGGGTTTTATTTTGTTAGTTTTTCAATTTTTTTTCATGTTTGAGGTTATGTTTGAGGTTGTAAATGAATGCAACATGATTTTCGTCCCCCCAACTTAAATGACATAACAATATGAAATAATAGAACAAATGTAGACATGAAATTTATGAAGGAACCGGGACAACCTGACGGAATTGAACTTCGACGGGCATCCTTGCTTGAATGATAGGTGATTTTTGACTTTTGAAGGCTAGACATAGGTGTAAGCATTCTTCGCTCTCCTCCCAACTTATCCTTTATTCACACCTATAAAATAAAAATAAAATCACAATAAAAACTTGGGTTACCTCCCAAGAAGCTATTTATTAGGACACGAAAATCATGAAAATTGTGGGTTACCTCCCAAGAAGCGCTAAGTTTAACATCTTCAGCCAGACGCATGAAAGCTCACTAACCAACGTGTGGCATTCAGAATGAGCCACCAAGTGATCTTATCCTCCTTCAAATTTCAGCCCTCATACCATTGGAAGATAAAAGTAAGCATGTACGGACTAGGACTAGAAATAGGCAGGACTCGCACATTATTAATTTTAATTTTAACCATGTGTGTGAGCCAATTGTCATCTTTAGGGATCAAGAAATAATCAATGGCTAATAATTTGTCAAGATCGGGGTTGAACCTTTACCCAACATCAACCCATTGTTCCCCTTGTCCTGTATCTTCCTGCCTGACTAACCCTTTTGTGATGACTTCTTCCATGGTAACTTGATCATACACTGATGGCTGATGAATAAGGTTAGTATTATTAGCCACGTTCCTCTCAGTAACAATCTCATGAGCAGTAAGGGCAGTAATCAATTGGTTTTCCTGATGAGAAGTTAAATCAAAGGTGAATGTGATTGGCACGTCCCCCTCAGGTCTTAGAATGTCATAGTGGAGAGATTGTACTATCGGGGGAATCAAATTGGAAGGAAGAGTGGGGCCAAGATCTAACTTATCCAAAGATTCAAACTTCATTGGATAGGGCTCAAGAGTCAGATCAAATGTGAAATTTTCTAACAAGGACCATTCATCACACTCATTACTCGAATGAACATTATCAATCAAACTTTTCAATAATGAGGTGGGAAGATCAAATGTAAATGTTTCTAGCCCGGCCCTTTCATCATAGGTCAGATCAAATGTGAATTTCTCTAAGACGGACCCATCATCACACTCATCACTTAACTGAAGATTATGAATCAAATTTTTTAAAAATGAAGTCTGTAGATAAAATGTAAATTTTTCCAACAAGACCCCATCATCATGTTCTTCCAGGGGAGGAGGATATTCAGAATTTGTTGTCATTAAATCACCAAGATTGTTCATTACAAAGTAATTCTCCTCCTCATGTATATCCTCAATTGAGTTGTGTGGGCCACTATTCTTCACAGTGATATTCTCAATCTCAAAACATTCATAGGAGGGGGTGACAATATCAATATGATCATTTTTATCCTTCAATCCGCCCCCTACTTCCTTCCCATCCTCCATCATGGTATTACGAGTGCACTCCCCCTCACTCTCAATAGTTATATCTTGAGCTAAAATGGCAGGCATCAGATCATCATCATCATCATTCACGTATGGAGGGGGTTGGTTGAATGCTGAAGGAGGGCCATGGTAAGTAGACTGAGAGTACACAACTTGAGGTTCAAAGTAGTGGCCCGGTGAATCACCCCTAATATCGATATTACTTTGAATGTTTGGTTGAGATAAGTTGGGCTAAAGTTGATTGCATATGAGCTGCTCGTGAGTTTCTTGGAGTTAAGGTGTAGACAAATGGACTTGAATTGGTTGGTCCGTCCAAGGTAAATTTAGGTGAGTACTCCAACTAAGATTAGAATCTTCTGGAAGGGTATCATACTTGGGCTGAGAGAACCTTAAGGTATTTTGGACTTGAGCTTGGATGATCAGTGGTTGTTGGGATATAGTAGGACAGTGACTCACATGGTGAGTGAGACTGGCACAGAAATCATAGGCTTCCTTGTGAGTTTGGGTTAGATTTTCGGCCTGTCTGGAAAGTCCTACAGATTGTTTATGAGATGAGATTGAGGCATGATTTCATCGAATTTTCACTCAAAATTTCAAACAGATCATACGCCTCATCTTCATTCTTGTTCATGAACATCCCTCCGCAACATGTATCCACCATTTGTCTATCAAGATCAGATAATCCCTCATAAAATGTAAACATAATTTGCCGTTTGGGTAACCCATGATGTGGACATTGACGTAACAAATTCATCAACCTTTTTCAAGATTCATAAATTTGCTCGTCTAAAAACTGAGTAAATCCCGAAATCGCACTTCTTATAATGTTGGTTTGGACTATGGGGTAAAATTATTTTAAAAATTCTAACTGCATATCCTCCCAAGTCTTAACAATTTTTTCAAAACTTCTTAACCAACATTTTACTTTATCCTTCAATGAGAATGGAAATAAGATCAACTTAAGGGCATCATCACTAAAATTTTAGATTTTAACTAGTGAGCAAATTTCTTGAAAATCATCTAGATGCTCATAAAGATTTTCATTGGGTTTCCCATAAAAAGATTGGGAGCATCTGGATGATATCGGGGCTAATCTCATAATGATCCACCAGAATGTCAGGTAGTTTAATACAAGTGGAAGGTTTATAAGTAGAAGGAATAAAGTGCTCCTTCATGGGCTTGAGTTTTCCTCTAAGATAGATGGCCATTAAAAAAAAGGTCAGATCCTTGAAAGCTTTGTTCAATTTTTTTTTCAACAATTCTTTTTGTTCAATTTTTACAATTTTTTTACAATTTTTTTCTATTTTTAAATTTTATTTTCCCTTTATTAATCTCTTTTTTTATTTTATTCTCTTTTTTTATTAGGATTAGTAAATCACAAATTATTTTTTGAAACTAACACTAACTCAGATGAAGAGAGAGAAGATGATGATTTTTTATTTTTTTTACTTTTTTATTTTTTATTTACATACACAAATAAGTTAACATATAAATTACCTGACGACCTAGATGCGACTCAGATCTACAAATGAGGTTTCACAAAATGAGCAAAATATAACTTAAGTTCACCCTCAATATTTTCACCGGCCAGGTAAGGGGTGGGGTAGTGGTAGGCTCCACTTACTTTCCTAGGGACCTAATTATGTCAAACCACTAGCCCGCTTATGGCATTTACCGTCCGACCGTCTTACCTTAGGCATCGATTTTCACAAGAGCGTAAACTCAAATCATACTAAAATCACAGTGTGACCCTAGGGCAAATATCTACTGACTTTTATTTAAGACTTAGGGCATGCAAAGATGCAAGGGGAAATGTGGTTTGTGGGCTAAGGAAGGGTGATGAAATCCCCACCTTATGTTATTTAGGGGTTTTACCCTTAGAGTATTTTGAAATGAAATACACACCATAATTTTAAACAAGGGATTCTTATGCAATATACATGTTAGAATATGATAAGTAGAACGTACCTTGTCCCTCGTAATCTCCAAAATGTAATACAGAAATTAAATAATAAGAAAAAATCATATGTTAAATGATGCATGGCCTAGAACATGGATGATGTGGTTTCTATTATTGAATGAGGTCTTTTATTTTTGATGCAAGTGTTATTTTTTTTAGTTAATGAAGCTATCTGACCAGCATATTTTTTTTTGAGATTTTTCAATATAAAAGCTAACAAAATACAAAAGATAAATTAAATCACAAGAGGGAAGATTAATATACTTACTTAGATCACGATCCTCGTCCTTTATTTTTATTTTGATTTTTTTCAGAGATTATTTTTTTTAAAATTTTCAATTGATGTAAATAAATAGAAAATCAACTAAAATGCATGAACAATATGCATCTACAATGAAAATATGATAGCATGAGACCAAAATATGTTTGTAATTTTTTATTTTCTATTTTTTTAGGAATTTTTTTCAGATATAATTATTTTTTAAAAAAATTTTCAATAAGAGATGAATGAAAGAAGTTATAAATAATAAAATAACAAAGTCATGAAAAGTTATTACAAACTGAAGTTTAAGATGATATTTTTGTGTGTTTTGATTTTTTTCTGATTTTAATAAATTTTTCAGTAATTATTCAGATTTTTTGAAGATTTTTCAGAAATTAAAAAAATAGAACCTATTCTTACGTTTCAGACCTTTAGCGACGCTAGACTGCTACAGTTCCAGACTTTCAACGACGCTTCATTTTCTGAGAATTTCAGGTCCGATTTTTCTCTTTCTTTGATTTCTGATTTTTTTTCCTGCAAAATAAAAATAAAAAAATTAATATACAAATATACATATCAAACATAAAAATATCCAACTCTAAAAATTTATTTTTCCTTCCCGACAACGGCGTCAAAAATTGATGTGCACAAAACTCGTCGTTTAAAAGCTGTGCCACAATTTCAAAAATAACCGGACTCACTCACTAAAAAGATATAAAATCTAAGTAGAGTGATAAGTACATGTCGATCCCACGGGGAGGAAATATTTCTTTTAAATAAGTTGGAAAAATTCTTATGTTTTGAAGATCAAGTTTTTGAGTGAGTTAAAACTAATGGAAAATAAATTATGTGAACTTAAGACTAGAAATAAATCAAACTAAAGAATATGAGAGGGTTGAGAATAGAGTTTGGGAGGAGATGGAAAGAGAAAATAAAGAACAATTACACAAACTCAATTTTTATTGTTAATGAAGAGTACAACATCTATGAAAACTAAAAATACAACTTGAATAATGCTAAGGGAAGAAAGGAAGAAAGGAGCAAAGATGAAGAAGAATAACGCCGACATCTCCATGCCTAGTCTTGGAAGAAGATCACCCCGCCTTAGGATTGGACACCGCCTTTAGAGCACCGAAGGAAAAGAATCTCCGCCTTGGGATGTTTGGATGAAAATAGAGGAGGGGAAGAGATAGAAGATGAAAAAGAGAATTTGAAAACAGTGAAACAGAAATAATGAAAATAGGTCAAGATTAGGAATAACATAACTTTAAAATCAGAGAGAATTAGAAGAACTGGTAAAAACAAAAGTTGAAGATCGAGGAAGAGAAAGAAGATTTGTGAAGTGTGCAGAGGGAGAAGAAGACCAGAAGATGGTGAAAACTAGGGACTAACAAAAGTGGTCTGCACGGATGAACAGTAACTATTCATAAAAATTGAACTGAGAAGAATTAAAAATAACTTGAACACGTGATGGAATTAGAGGAAGTGGTATAAAAATAAAATCTAGATCTATAAGAGGGGAAGAACTTTCATGAAGCACGCAAATAGAAAAGAAGAGCAGAAGGGTTACAAAATGGAGTAATAATAGAAGTTAGCACCTAAGATGAATAGTAAAATCATAGGACAGCAAGTTTAAAAATAGTAACTAACTTTAAAACCAGAAAGAATTAGTAGATAATACAGAAGAAGAAGTTATATAACACATAAAATAAAGAACTTTCATGAATAAAGTAAGAGGGGAAAATGATTAGAAGGGAGAGAAATAAGGGGATGAACAGAAAGAAATATTGATTCGGAGATGAACAGGATAGCACAGTGAAGAACATGAAATAGCTTGAAAATCAGAAGGAATTGGTAGCTGATGTAGAAGAAGAAATTTTAGAGAACTTAAAATTAAAAAACTTTTATGAAGAACACAAGAGGAGAAGAGGGACGAAAGAGGGTGAAATCGGTGACCTAAGATGTGAGAGGGAGAGGGTGAAAATTGCCAAAAGAAGAACTCCCCTTCTCCTCCTTGTCATGGGCTATTTATAGGGAAAGTTGGGTCAATGGAGGGTGGAGATTGTATCAAAATAAGATGGATGGCTGGGATTTAGGTAGAATATGATGTATGGGGAAAAGAAAAAGGAGGTGAGAATCCCCTTTCTTGGACTTTGGGCACCCCATTTCCCAAGGCTCATCATGTCTCTCTTTTATTTCAAACTTTGAATTCAATTTTCCCTCCAACCAAAATATGTGTTTCTTTTACTCAATTTCAAACATTTGAAATTTCTTTTCCCTCCAACCAAAATATGTGCTTTTGACTTGGTCAAAGTGGTCATGACATTTTTACCCCCGGCTTCTTTTGTAATTATCTTCGGTGTCCTGCACACACATAATTATAATTTAGTCTATAAAAATTATCATAATGTTCACATAAATCTTAAATGCTCATGACTATGCAATGAAGAATTAATGCTCATGGCCCTCAACGTTATTTTATTAAATTAAATCATCAAATTAATTAATTTACATGAAAGGTCCAATCTACATGCGAAGTTGAGATTAATGATAGATCATGCATAATTACCAAATTATATGCACATAAAATGATGTATATGTGATAAATTATCATAGAAAATAGACACTTATCAGACCTTCTCACCCCCTTGGTAGAGGAGACCATGACCCATATGCCCGATCCCATGGGGATAGATGTCAACCCGGAACCACTCCCCACCTTGGAAGAAACTCTCACCCAAGTTGAGGAAGAAGCCTCACACTTTGAACTTCACTCCACGCTATCCCCTCAAATTGAGAGTGAGATCATCATAAGTGGGTCCTTGGTGGGATGGCTAAAGGAGAGACCGGTTCACCCTCTCACATCTCATGTCTACCTTCCCATGAAACGACACCTCCCTATAGTTCCCTTCATCTCCTATCGCACCACCATCCAATCATACTACCAAGTGGAGACTTTGAAGGATCTTCTTAAGGGCATGGCATGACAAATAGAGTTGACCAGCATGTTGACCACATTGGCCAACCGGCCTAGGAGCCTTGACCTCCTACACCTATGTGTCGGGTCTATCACCTTAATTTACACAATTGGTTGCTACACTAGTGACCTTCTTCTATTCCTCCCTACACCCAATGAGCCTAACCTGATCTTTGAAGTGAAACCCCTTGTAACGACCCGAGAATCCGATTACCGGGAAGGCCCGATAACCCGAGACTCGCACCGCCGCCCACGAGCCGGGAGGGCTCGGAAGGGCTAAAAGGAGTGTGGAGGCACAAAGAAATTAGAAATAAAGCAGGACAACTCAACAGTTAACAGAAATAAATAAACAACTACAACAGAGTCTAGTCCAACAGAAAGTATAGTCTAAAGCAGTAAAGCGTACCACATGCCAAGCGAACACTCGGCCCGGCAAGCTGGCAACTGAGAACCTCCGCTCCGCACCCTCGAACATCGAGGAAGAACCGCTACACCTGAAAAGTAGGGAACGAGTCTCCAGAATAGAGACTCAGCAGGGATCCCGTGGAACCCCAATCGGAAACAACGGCGGTAGCGGAAAGGAGAGCTACAACTACAGCAGGAACAGCAAACCGGCGGCCGGTCAAAAACTCGGCACTACAGCTACTCCTACTGCCAGAAGGCAGACCTCGATCACGCAGTCGAAGCAACCGAACCACGCTAGTACCACCTACCGAACTAAGAACACACGGCAACCACGCCGTAGAGGCCTGTCCCTCGGACACAGCCGACCTAGACACGCTGTCCAAGGTGCAACCCTGACCATCCGATCGCGGGTACCGCACAACAAGACCCAACCTCGGTAAAGCCACTAGCACTAATCTCATGACGCGAAAACCAACACACGCATCACGGCGAACCAACCAAAACTCAACGGTCAACACGACCGAAACCCGAAGGTCAAAGTCACGGAAATTGACAGTCTGTCACTCCGTACTCGACAGGAGTACCACCCACTAGAAGCACAGCCGGTAGCGTCCCCTGACGTCTTACACCGCACCGCAGGTGAACCGCCTGACGTGGTAGGTCCTACCCGAGGCGCGAACACCGTACAAGTAACCACAAACAAGTCACTAGTTGGGGTCACGCCCGTCGACGTGCGTCCACTATCCCCAACCACGTGTGCACACACAGACCACGCGTCCTAGGTCTGGCCCTTTGACTGGTTTTCCCCCGCAGCCGGACTCTGGCTACGACGAGGGGCCCGACGGAAACCAGTCTAACCGCCCTCAGGGTAAGCCCGTACACCACTCCCTGGTGCGACCAGCACACACGTACTAGTAGGCTACGACTAGTGGAGGGTCACTGAAGGAGTAGACTCTCAAGTCAATGGAAAATAACGTCCGAATCCGACGACGTACGGGGACCACCCCACGTACCGGCCCCGTCGCACGGTGACCACAGTCGGAGAAGAAACGGGACTCACAGTCCACGGCCACGCACGCACCGTGCGCTAGAGTCGAGAAAACTCAAGTGGCGCTAAGCCACTGGACTCTGGACAGTCCTCCAGACGCACTACACCCAACGGTCCTTGAGTCACAAGACTCGGGGTCAAGACCGTTGTACGCAACAGCACAAGGCCATCAATCTAGTCCAATCTCTAGGTCTAAAACCACGGTAGCACGAGTACCGAGATAACTCACGAGTCGCCAAGACCACTCCCTCGGGAAGGGAATGCAAAGGACCAAGGCCACCCACACGGGCCACACGGAAAACACAGAAGCACGATTCCCAGGGTAGCACACAAGCCACCACGACGATTTCCCATCTTGTAACAAGCGGGAAACCTCCAGCCCTAGGCCGGATAATTGGACTCGCAGTCCAAGGCCAAGCACATGGCCCACATGGGAATCGCCTTCCAAAGGAAACCCACGACATGCGGGGGAGACCCCACCGCACACCCACCGATGCACGGTGACTCGATCATGCGTAACATGAAAGCCCGGAACACGTGGGGTCACCCGGACCCCCCACACCTACGGGCATGCTAATCGAGGCAACACGGTCCCTCCCGACACCCAAAGACACGGTCACGGAACTCCACGGGGTGTCCGGGACACCCACGGTCCAAGGAGAGCACGATCAGCCGCAGACCGCCCGCCCCGGGCAGCCCAGCTGGTCACCTCCAAGAACGCGCTACACGTGCATAGCGCGTTCAGTCAGAACGCGCTATACATACCTAGCGCGTTCAACAAGAACGCGCTACAGGTCCATAGCGCGACCAGACCAGGTCGCGCTATGATCCTATAGCGCGACAACCCTGAACGCGCTGGGGCCCTATAGCACGACAGGAACCGCCAAACTGTTCATCTTCTCCGATGAACGCGCTCTGTCGGGGTAGCGCGACCATCAAGAACGCGCTACTGGAGCATAGCGCGTTCTCAGTCCGCGCCCGAAAATGGTGGAAACCGCGGGAAAAACCATTCCACGCCCTGTCCACCCCCAGGTGAAGGGGAAACAAAAGGGGAAACCTTCCCCAAGCCCCTAGGCATGCATCTAAACCCCTGGATCGCCCGAAAACCCAGTAAAACGGAAGATCCGGCTCACACCTCAAAAACATGCAGTTTCCCCAAATCGCCCCGTTTAGCCCGCTCGGCTCACCACGGCCTACAAAACTCACGGGAAAAGAAGTGCACGAGCTGGGGGTCCATCTCCCTACCTCCACCGAAGAAACGACGCGCCGTGGACACCGGTCCACGAAGAAAACGCCGTTGAAGCCTCGCCGCTCCACGAACTCACGGCCGAGCTTCACCGCGCCCTCGAGCCTCGATCCTCGACCCATCCTCGCCGTCCTCCTCGCCCGCATCGCCCCGCCTCGCCCCCGCCTCGGTCCGTCGGCCGCCGGATAGGAGAGAGTGAGAGGAGAGAGTGGGAGAAGAGAGAGAGGGTGAGAGTGAGAAATGAGAGATGGGGAGAGAGAAAAGGAGGTTATATATAGAAAATCCGGAAATTCTCAAAAATATCAAAAAATAGAAAATCACACCCTCGCGATCCTCGGAACACACCGATCGCAATGGTACCACTCTTGCCTAGGTGAACGGCCCAGTTTACCCGCAACGAGGTTCCGAAGGGAAAGCCGAAACCCACGCCGGGAATCGGAAAACACACGCGGAAAAAGCCGCGGAACGCTTCCGGGCCTCTGAAACGACTCCGGATCGCGCCGATCCGAATATGAAAGATGTCCGAAATAAAATTTCAGACACAACAGAGTCGGACGCTTCGAGAAACCAGATCCGGGACCCACGAACGAGGATCCGAAAACCCCGGCGCATTACAGCCCTGCCCCCTTAAAGGAATTTCATCCTCGAAATTCAGGACCAAGCACAAAGTCACAGGGGAAGGACACTGAGTCAACTGACAACGCTGTCAGAGCCCCAACACAGAAAATCTCGGTTCTCATGAAAACACCGGTCCTGAGGGACACAGCCAGACTTACAATCACAAGCAACACCTCGCTCCTGGCGCCGAGCACACTGGCCAACCGAGCAGGCATATACCGCAGGACACAGTCCGGCATCACCTCAGACAATGCGAGAATCAACCATGGCACCGCAGCCATAATCTCGCTCACCGAGGAATTACAACCCTCGACACGAGCAACAACTACTGATCCATCCAATGGTCGGCAGACAAATCGCACATCAGCTTCGCAGCCAGCTGACAGGTCGCACACCCTCCTCAAGGGAGCAACCAAAACGGAGCCTCTACCAGCTCAAGCAGTCCTCTCCGCAGACCGCAACCCGAACATCGGCTCAGCACCAAGAAACACCCCACACATGGCAAGCCGAAAGCCGGACATAACACTGTGCCAACTATTGTCAGAAGACAAACTTCGACAAAGTCCAGATCCCATCCAGAAAGGCACATCACAAAAATGACCACCAAAGGTCTCGCTGGCACACGGCTCTCGCCACGCTCGAGCCCCAACAACCAGCATCTTCTATCTCTGAAAAGACCATCCACTGGTCACCAACTGCTCGTCAACGAGAAACCTCCGCTTGCTCAGCTTCTTCCTTCTTTCCTGGTCCTCGACCGGGTCCAAAGGAAACATTCCAAACCTCGGCAAGCCATCCGTCGACTCACACACAGACTGATGCCGCATCTCGAGCTGTACTCCTCTCGGACACCGCATCCGAGCTCGAACATCGCTCCAACTCGACCCTCTCGGGGAGCACAACGAAACCAAATGATGGATCCTAGTGTCTTCAATCATCACCTCACTGGACTCAGACTCACAGGGGAATCATCCCATGCTGGTCACCAAACCAGGGATAACCATTGCGACACCAACGTCCTTTCAAGGACCATCCTCCGACGCCCATCTCACAAAAGGCCTCCGCCCACAGGCGTCACTCATCCATCTGGTCTCATCAAATCCTTCAATCAATCCAAGTGGACACCTGCCAATCCCGATTCCGCCCTTACCACAGAGCCACGGGACACCACCTGAACAGTGCTCACGGGTCCCTAAGCAATAACCATCTCACCGTCACAATCCGACAAGACCGTAGAACCAACAGACACTGCTGCGGTCGGTCACACGGTTAGGCTCACCAGCCACTCACAGCCACCAACCGGGACCCATAGTCTGCCAGAGACCACATCCCCAAAAACGACCTCATCCGAGGACACGACTGGGACCACAAGTCGGGTACCAAGCCACCGACTCTGACCAACACGTCCTCGACCTCCGTCAGGCGACATCCTCAACAACCTCTTCTAGGTCCAATACCGACGCCTGACACGGCTTCCTACACAGGAACAGGGTACTCATGCAGCGCACTAGTCAGCACTTTTCCCAACACTCCATCCTGCCAGTGCCAACAACCACCAAATCGCGAGCAACGGCACGGCAACAACACGTTTCACACCGAGGAACCCATCCTCCGATGCTCAACGCGAACTCAGGAATCCGCCCGTAGCAACCAACGCTACGATCCCGAACTAGTGGGTCACAAGCCCACCACGCTTCCGCTGCGCACTCAGATTCGCGCGCATAGTCGAGAAAGCAAACACCGCCCAACCAGCACTCGTTCTTCCGGAACAGTGCCAGCACCCTCACACGACAAGGGAATGGGCACGACTTCTCACAGGCAACCACCCTGCCAAGACAAGGAGCACGTCTCGCACGGACTTCATGGCATACAAGGCCAACCAATCCGAACACGCAATGCAAGACGACGATCCTTAGCCCAACACAATCTCTCCAACCAAAGGGGAGACCAAACGCACTTCCGACCAACGGAAAGACTCCACACTCGACCTGACCTCAAACCTCGCGCACGCTGGAAACAGCACCATCCAGCACCAAGGAAAACCATCACTTCCATCAGGTCAGCGCCTCCGACACACTCGACGAGTGTCACGTCGGACCACAATCATAGCATCTCTCGATGCATCACCACTGCAATTCCTTGAACTGCAACACGACATGCCAAGAGCCGCAACACGAGCCATAACCGGCAACCGCCAACGCTCATCCTCGAGTCCCAAACTCGCCGCGGAGCCTTCACATCTCAAACCAACTCCAGGGCGAACACACCCTATTTGCACACAAGAGCGCAGGAGCAAGACTTACTGGGACACCACAGCCCATCCTGCCTCGAAATCCATAAAACAATCGGGACCGACACGTCATTTCTGACGCCACAGAGCACGACAAGGACATCAGGCTCGACGAAACAGCCGCTCACCGAGAAGACATTCCACTCACCGGAGCACACTTCTCGATTAGAACACCCACCTGCCACCTTAAACCACGACCTGAACACCTCAGGGGCTGGACAAACCTCAAGCTGGAGTGGCCAAAACCGACAGTAGCTCCCTCAGAGCGCGCTCACGGCCTCTAAACCACGAAAAATCCTCTCCAGCCACCTGACCACGCCGCAGATTCTTTGAACGCAGCACCGCGAACTCACGCCTGCCAGCAACCTCTGCCCAACGCAGCACAACTAGGGCCACCACCGATGAGGGAGAAGGCTCTCGAGCTCGATCCTTAGACCACATGCTGGCACGAAAGCCGCGAACAGCAACCACCTTCACAGCGCCGCACAGCGCACTCAAGCTCTCAAGCGAGAAACTAGGCGGAAAGCGAACACAAAACCCTAAGCCAACTGCCGACTGTACTGGACCTTACGGACTCTGATCACTGCAATATTTTTAATTCCTATGTACGTCCACAACCACCGCTCTGATACCAGCTGTAACGACCCGAGAATCCGATTACAGGGAAGGCCCGATAACCTGAGACTCGCACCGCCGCCCACGAGCCGGGAGGGCTCGGAAGGGCTAGAAGGAGTGTAGAGGCACAAAGAAATAGGAAATAAAGCAGGACAACTCAACAGTTAACAGAAATAAATAAACAACTACAACAGAGTCCAGTCCAACAGAAAGTACAGTCTAAAGTAGTAAAGCGTACCACATGCCAAGCGAACACTCGGCCCGGCAAGCTGGCAACTGAGAACCTCCGCTCCGCACCCTCGAACCTCGAGGAAGAACCGCTACACCTGAAAAGCAGGGAATGAGTCTCCAGAACAGAGACTCAGCAGGGATCCCGCGGAACCCCAACCGGAAACAACGGCGGTAGCGGAAAGGAGAGCTACAACTACAGCAGGAACAGCAAACCGGCGGCCGGTCAAAAACTCGGAACTACAGCTACTCCTACTGCCAGAAGGTAGACCTCGATCACGCAGTCGAAGCTACCGAACCACGCTAGTACCACCTACCGAACTAAGAACACACGGCAACCACGCCGTAGAGGCCTGTCCCCCGGACACAGCCGACCTGGACACGCTATCCAAGGTGCAACCCCGACCATCCGATCGCGGGTACCGCACAACAAGACCCAACCTCGGTAAAGCCACTAGCACTAATCTCATGACGCGAAAACCAACACATGCATCACGGTGAACCAACCGAAACTCAACGGTCAACACGACCGAAACCCGAAGGTCAAAGTCACAGAAATTGACAGTCTGTCACTCCGTACTCGACAGGAGTACCACCCACTAGAAGCACAGCCGGTAGCGTCCCCTAACGTCTTACACCGCACCGCAGGTGAACCGCCTGACGTGGTAGGTCCTACCCGAGGCGCGAACACCGTACAAGTAACCACAAACAAGTGACTAGCTGGGGTCACGCCCGTCGACGTGCGTCCACTGTCCCCAACCACGTGTGCACACACAGACCACGCGTCCTAGGTCTGGCCCTCTGACTGGTTTTCCCCCGCAGCCGGACTCTGGCTACAACGAGGGGCCCGACGGAAACCAATCTAACCGTCCTCAGGGTAAGCCCGTACACCACTCCCTGGTGCGACCAGCACACGCGTACTGGTAGGCTACTACTAGTGGAGGGTCACTGAAGGAGTAGAGTCTCAAGTCAACGGAAAATAACGTCCGAATCCGACGACGTACGGGGACCACCCCACGTACCGGCCCCGTCGCACGGTGACCACAGTCGGAGAAGAAACGGGACTCACAGTCCACGGCCACGCACGCACCGTGCGCTAGAGTCGAGAAAACTCAAGTGGAGCTAAGCCACTGGACTCTGGACAGTCCTCCAGACGCACTACACCCAACGGTCCTTGAGTCACAAGACTCGGGGTCAAGACCGTTGTACGCAATAGCACAAGGCCATCAATCTAGTCCAATCTCTAGGTCTAAAACCACGGTAGCACGAATACCGAGACAACTCACGAGTCGCCAAGACCACTCCCTCGGGAAGGGAATGCAAAGGACCAAGGCCACCCACACGGGCCACACAGAAAATACAGAAGCACGATTCCCAGGGCAGCACACAAGCCACCACGACGATTTCCCATCTTGTAGCAAGCGGGAAACCTCCAGCCCCAGGCCGGATAACTGGACTCGCAGTCCAAGGCCAAGCACATGGCCCACATGGGAATCGCCTTCCAAAGGAAACCCATGACATGCGGGGGAGACCCCACCGCACACCCACCGATGCACGGTGACTCGATCATGCGTAACACGAAAGCCCGGAACACGTGGGGTCACCCGGACCCACCACACCTACGGGCACGCTAATCGAGGCAACACGGTCCCTCCCGACACCCAAAGACACGGTCATGGAACTACATGGGATGTCCGGGACACACACGGCCCAAGGGGAGCACGATCAACCGCAGACCGCCCGCCCCGGGCAGCCTTGCTGGTCACCTCCAGGAACGCGCTACACGTGCATAGCGCGTTCAGTCAGAACGAGCTATACATACCTAGCGCGTTCAACAAGAACGCGCTACAGGACCATAGCGCGACCAGACCAGGTCGCACTATGATCCTATAGCGCGACAGCCCTGAACGCGCTGGGGCCCTATAGCGCGACAGGAATCGCCAAACTGTTCATCTTCTCCGATGAACGTGCTCTGTCGGGGCAGCGCGACCATCAAGAACGCGCTACTGGAGCATAGCACGTTCTCAGTCCGCGCCCGAAAATGGTGGAAACCGCGGGAAAAACCATTCCACGCCCTGTCCACCCCCAGGTGAAGGGGAAACAAAAGTGGAAACCTTCCCCAAGCCCCTAGGCATGCATCTAAACCCCTGGATCGCCCGAAAACCCAGTAAAACGGAAGATCCGGCTCACACCTCAAAAACATGCATTTTCCCCAAATCGCCCCGTTTAGCCCGCTCGGCTAACCACGGCCTACAAAACTCGCGGGAAAAGAAGTGCACGAGCTGGGGGTCCATCTCCCTACCTCCACCGAAGAAACGACGCGCCGTGGACACCGGTCCACGAAGAAAACGCCGTTGAAGCCTCGCCGCTCCACGAACTCACGGCCGAGCTTCACCGCGCCCTCGAGCCTCGATCCTCGACCCATCCTCATCGTCCTCCTCGCCCGCATCGCCCCGCCTCGCCCCCGCCTCGGTCCGTCGGTCGCCGGAGAGGAGAGAGTGAGAGGAGAGAGTGGGAGAAGAGAGAGAGGGTGAGAGTGAGAAATGAGAGATGGGGAGAGAGAAAAGGAGGTTATATATAGAAAATCCGGAAATTCTCAAAAATATCAAAAAATAGAAAATCACACCGTCGCGATCCTCGGAACGCACCGATCGCAACGGTACCACTCTTGCCTAGGTGAACGGCCCGGTTTACCCGCAACGAGATTCTGAAGGGAAAGCCGAAACCCACGCCGGGAATCAGAAAACACACACGGAAAAAGCCGCGGAACGCTTCCGGGCCTCCGAAACGACTCCGGATCGCGCCGATCCGAACATGAAAGATGTCCAAAACGAAATTTTAGACACAACGGAGTCGGACGCTCCGAGAAACCAGATCCAGGACCCACGAACGAGGATCTGAAAACCCCGGGGCATTACACCCCTTATCTCAGGTAGACGGCCAAACCTTCCCCTCAAAGCCAACAGCCCATCTCCCGTCACTCTTGGAGAAGACCCATTACCCGGTGAGAGAATTATGATGTGGTAACCTATTGGGGACAAACTTGTCATTGATCCCTTTGACCCCTTCCTATGGGCGCCTAGTTGCCCATGTGACCCACCTGCCTTACTTACCACCCACTACTCCCTACCCTCAGCAACCATAGTAGGACAGGACCACCCCTTCCTAAATGTAGACTATATCATGGGAGCCATGACCTTGGGCAACATACGCCTAAGGATTGAGGAAGTGCCCCACTCCACCTTCCTAGACCCCTTCGACCCTTTTGAGTGGAAGCTCAAAGGTCATCCCAAAATCTCATACATGGGAGTCATCTTTGGGATAGGACTGCATAGGTCTTGGCATCTCACAACACTTGGCATGATTAGTAAGTCGGGTCCTTTCATTCATGTCACCCACATGTCAGGTAGGAAGCATGATTGGTCCATATTTGGGTGTAATGGCCCTCCCACATTCATCATTGGTCTTACACATGTTAGGAGCATTCATGGATGTCCGGGTCCCCCGGTATTTACCACCCCCATGCACGATAGATCCACATATGGGTGCCCTGTCACGCCCCGAGCGCGGAAGATACCCGGAGATGCGCGACGTGTCTATATCAATCATGTCAATCAGAGTGGTCGTGTATTCGTCACAAAGACAGAGATGCGCAAAATAGCAAGATAACCCAATCCTTTATTTCATAACGGATAGACTATTACAAATCCAATACTCTGTTTAATAAAAAGGAAAAGAATACATATTTGACTCAAGAAACTATGGAAAAGACTAGACGACACTTGTAGAAGCTCTATCACTTTCACTCTTGACCATTCCCATCCGATTGACTTCCATCGTCGTCGGACTTACCTGAAAAGTAAAAAGGGACAAACGGAATGAGCGAACGCTCAGTAGGAAATTATATCTCAAGTACTAGCAAGGGGTTTAAGTAATTACATTTTTATGAATGCAATAAGGCTATGCATGCTCGCATGAAACGACAAGATAGAGAGAATGTAATATCAAGGAAATAAGATGAACTTATCATGAACTTTCAACAAGATACAAGTTATTCAAGATATTCAAGCAAGCACGTTTAACGAGTCATGTCAAGAACTTTGGCTATCATGTATCAAGCAAGTAAATTACCCTTTTTCGGGCCACGCATTTCATGTAAAGTCAAGTACGATTCAAGTACAAGATGTGTGTGGAATGTCCAATCAAGCAAGTCAAGTACTCGGTATAATGCCAGATACCTTATCATTTTAACTCCCATGGGCACAAGTACTTTCGGGTGCTCCTCCCAGGACCAGATCGGGCCCTATATGCGCAGGCATTTATCATGTGTTTTGACATCCACTCTTGTTTATAGCCAACATAGAATTTCAATAATCAAGCTTGTAGACACGTATGACAACTTTGATAGAATAGAGTCCAAAATATGACAAAGGACATAGAATGGCGATAATAACGGTATAATCACGATATCGATAAAACTAGGTAGAATATGGTTCCCTTAACTTAGGTACCATGACAAATCAATATGGACATTCTTTATATAGAATTGAGGTCCACATGAACAGTATATCAAAGTAAGATACCCTCACTCTTATCATAGAATTGGGGTTTACAAGAACGACATGATATGGCATGATATCATCATCCCATTAAGAATTTCTTATGATATACTCTTTGTATAATCATAAGGGCCGGTATACCATGTTTCTTTAGAGTGACATGGCATCAATGGTGTAATGGGTTTTTAGGGTACAACCAGCTCAGTCGGCCTTGAGGGAATCCAAGGCTACGAGGAGTCTTACGGAGGTCTCTATGACTAACTCGCTAGTCCAAAGGAACGGAATGTCCAATGGAGAGCTTGTATGTCAATGAGAGTTGAGTGTGATCGATAAAACACCGTGAAAAGTGGGACTATACTCACGGAGTGGAGAATAGTGCCGATATATATATATATATTATGATATATAAAACCATCGGTTAGCAAATCAGAGGAAAAATCAGTTTACAGTAAAATAACGACTTAGGTCAAGTCGTTTCTCAAGTAATTAACGCCTAACAGAAGGGCGTTTACATATGGTCCGTTTTGCAGAATTTTCAATAATTCAATAATTTATCTAAAACGCGCCTTCGGAAGGGGCGTTTCTTCAGAAGTTGACGACTACTATAGCAGGCGTCTTTTTATTTACAATATTTTTCAGAACTTATTTATTTTCAGAAATAATCAAAAACGCGCCCTTGGTAGGGGCGTTAATCATTAAGTTCTTATTTTCACAGAATATATATTCCAGGATTTTAACAGATACGCGCCCTAGTAAGGGGCGTTTATTTTAATTCACGCCCTGTGATGGGGCGTTACCACAGGGAAAACGACCTAGTCTAGGTCGTGAATTCAAGAAATATCAGGAATTTACATGATTAGCAAGATTTGCACGATAATCAAGGATAACAATCATATAGTCATGACAGGAAAATTGGCAGGAATTCACATGCAGTATATCAGATTTGATGTTTCATGTTTATTGGCTTTTAACCGTTAACAATTATTGATTTGATTTCATGTAATTGCATGGATAATCAGTTCTTAAGATTTACATGAAATTAACGCCTGTGTGTAGGGCGTCAAATATGAAATTGACGACCTTGGCAGGGTCGTGACTTGTAAATTAGCGCCCTAGTCTGGGGCGTGTATTTCATAGTCACGCCCTTGCTAAGGACGTTTCTTTCAAGAAATTAACAGAAAGTCGTTCAGAAACTATAGTAAACCAAACCATGTATATGCATGATAATTATTGTACTGTATCAATTTAGTTTGGGCTACAGTGACTTGAGAAAATCCTACCTTAATAATGGATTTGAAGATGAACTCTGAAGGATTTGGTGAGAAGCCTAATACTCTGAAGCTTCAACTGCAACTCAATAATAGCCGTAGCAACAGCAAGAAGAAGAACAATCGTTCTTCAGAAATCTTCACTCTACCGTCAACCTGTAGAGGGAGAGAAAAGGAAGGAAGATGAAGATATTTAAATAATCTTCACAGCTATAACCGAAGTTTTTAGGGAAAAGATAGAAGAACAGTACCTTGTTCTTCACGTTCGACAAGCAGACTTCCTACAAATAAGAGAAGATCAATTAATGTTCTTCACACGATCGTATAACAGAGAAAACGATGAGGAATAACCTTTGGTTCTATACATACCGTAGCAGCAGTCGACCAAATAGCTTCTAGGGTTCGAGCAGAAGATTATTTATAGGGATTTAGGGGGTCCAATTAGGGTTAGAGTTCTAGTGGAAGTAATGCTTCCAATATAGAGTTATTGCCACGTTATAACTCTTTCTAATACTTATCACTTACTCTGGATGAGCTCTGGGTTCGAACGGTTCACGAACTGAATTAACGCCTTTGGTAAGGGCGTCGATTCTTTAATTAACGACCTAGTTCAGGTCGTTTCTTAAGAAACGTCTTGGATAAGGGCGTTCCTTGTTTTTGAAACACGTCCCATATATGGGCGTTTCTTTTACTTGCCTATTTGGTCGTGAGAGTTGACGACCGCACGTGTGGGCGTCCTTTCTTTATTCACGCCTTTGATAGAGGCGTTTCTTTTTGAATTAACGCCCTAATAAGAGGCGTTATTTTAATTTTGTTTTACTTCATCTAATTAATCCTATTCTCATTAGCTGTATTACTACTGTAATATATATATGTTTTAATTTATTTCAAATATTCATTTATCAGGGTTGCTACACCCTCCCCCACTTAAAAAGAATTTGGTCCCCAAATTCAATATATATATAATTATACATGTGGAGAGCGTAGAACATATACCTCTTAGAATAACTCGGGAAATCGTTTCTTCATAGATTATTCGGTCTCCCATGTCGCTTCGCGCTCAGGATTCTTATTCCATTGCACCTTGAGCATGGGAATAACCTTATTCCTTAGAGCTCGTATTTCTCGATCCAAGATCTTCATAGGCTTCTGTTCATATGTGAGATCTTTCTGGATCACCAGATCTCCATGTTCAATAATATGAGATGGATCGTGCACGTACTTCTTCAACATGGATATGTGAAATACATTATGTACCTCGGACAATTGAGGAGGTAATGCGATGCGATAAGCAACCTCGCCAACTCTTTCGAGTATCTCAAATGGTCCGATGAATCTTGGCGTAAGCTTGCCCTTAACACCAAATCTTCGTATGCCACGTCCAGGCGATATCTTGAGAAATACATGATCTCCGATTTGGAATTTAAGATCTCTTCTTCTTGTATCTGCATAAGTCTTTTGTCTGGTCTGAGCAACTTGTAATCTTTCCCTGATTACTTGTATCTTCTCGGTTGTATCCCTTACCATGTCTGGACCTAATAGTTGTTTTTCTCCAACTTCGTTCCAACATATGGGAGATCGGCAACTCCTTCCGTATAAGGCTTCGAAAGGTGCCATTTGGATACTAGCTTGGTAGCTATTATTATATGCAAATTCAACTAAAGGTAAGTGGTCATGCCAGCTTCCTCCAAAGTCAATAATGCATGCTCTCAGCATATCTTCAACAACTTGATTAGTTCGCTCGGTCTGACCATCCGTTTGTGGGTGAAAAGCAGTACTAAAGTTGAGCCTTGTCCCCAACGAATGTTGTAATCCCTTCCAAAAATGAGAAGTAAAACGGGGATCTCTATCAGACACGATTGAGACAGGAATTCCATGTATCCTGACTATTTCTTTGATGTATAGTGCAGCTAGCACATCAATTGACCATCGGCTTTTGATTGGCAAGAAATGTGCCGATTTAGTCAATCGGTCAATGATAACCCAGATTCCATCATGTCCTCCTTTAGATTTAGACAAACCCATGATGAAGTCCATACCAATATCCTCCCATTTCCACTTAGGAATATCTAGAGGATGTAGTTTTCCCGCAGGCTTTTGGTGTTCCGCCTTGACCTGTTGGCATGTGAGACAGCGTGATATATAGTCCACTATTTCTCTTTTCATATTAGGCCACCAAAAGTTCCTCTTTACATCTTGGTACATTTTGGTTGATCCTGGATGAATAGTGTACCTTGATCGGTGAGCTTCATCTAAGATCTTCTTCTTTAATTCCGGACAATCAGGTATACAAGTTCTATCTTTGAATGATAATCTTCCATCAGAAGTTAGTTGAAAATCAGATTGTCCTTCTAATCTGCCCTTGATTTCTACTAACATAGGATCATCCTCCTGAAGTGTTTGTATCTCAGATAACAAATCTGACTGTATGCTTACATGAGATAGTGTGACAAATTTGGATTCCGTGTCCAAGCTTATATTGAGCTCGGAGAATTGTTCAAGTAACCTCCATTCTTGTATCATACAATTTGCTATCATTGCTCTCGGCTTTCGACTAAGGGCGTCAGCAACATAATTACCCTTTCCGGGATGGTATTGTATACTGAAGTCGAAGTCCTTGAGATATTCTAGCCAGCGTCTTTGTCTCATGTTTAGCTCCTTTTGTGAAAATAGATATTTGAGACTTTTGTGATCGGAGTATACAGTAAACTGTGCCCCATATAAGTAGTGCCTCCATATCTTTAGGGCAAATACTACCGCGGCCAGTTCTAAGTCATGGACGGGGTAATTCTCCTCATGCTTCTTCAGCTGACGTGAAGAGTATGCTATGACCTTTCCTTGTTGCATTAGAACACATCCGAGGCCAATGCCAGAAGCATCAGTGTAGACCTCGAATTTCTCTCCTTCTATCGGTAGAGCTAAGACCGGAGCTGTGGTGAGATGATCCTTGAGAGTTTGAAAACTTCTCTCACATTCCTCACTCCATTCGTATCGGATCTCCTTGCGAGTTAACCTTGTAAGGGGCACGGCGATCCTAGAGAAATCTTTGATGAATCGCCGATAATAGCCTGCAAGACCTAAGAAACTTCTGATCTCGCTTGCATTAGTGGGTCTTTCCCAGTTTCTCACAGCTTCAACTTTTGACGGATCTACAGATAATCCGTCCTTTGTTATGACATGCCCGAGAAAAGCCACTTCTTCAAGCCAGAACTCGCATTTGCTGAGTTTAGCATATAATTGATTTGTCCTCAAGACTTGCAATGCAATCCTCAAATGTTCTTCATGTTCTTCCTTAGTCTTGGAATATATCAATATATCATCAATGAAGACTACTACGAATTGATCCAAGTAAGGCCTGAATATGCTATTCATTAACTGCATAAAGGCAGCAGGGGCATTTGTTAGTCCAAAAGGCATAACAACAAATTCGTAATGGCCATACCTGCTTCTGAATGCAGTCTTGTGAATGTCATCGTCCTTGATTCTTAATTGATGATATCCCGACCTGAGATCAATCTTGGAAAAATATTTGGATCCTGAAATCTGATCAAATAATTCATCGATTCTCGGCAGTGGATACTTGTTCTTGATAGTAAGATGATTCAATTGTCGATAGTCGATACACAATCTCATGGATCCATCCTTCTTCTTTACAAATAAGACTGGTGCTCCCCACGGGGAAGTACTTGGTCTAATAAACCCTTTTCGGATTAGTTCCATCAACTGCTCCTTCAACTCCTTGAGTTCAGCAGGGGACATTCTATATGGTGCCTTTGAAACGGGACCAGCACCAGGGACTAAGTCAATGGTGAAGGCTACATCTCTTTGAGGGGGTAATCCCGGCAAATCTTCCGGAAATACGTCTGGAAATTCTCGCACTACCTGAATGTCCTCTATCTTGGTTTCTTTAGCTTCTTTAATAGTGACAAAAGCAAGGAAGGATACACATCCTTTCTTGACGAGCTTGCTTGCTCGAAGAGCCGAAATAAGAGGGGATTTGCTTCGACTCTTAGGACTAGTATAAGTCAGTTCCGGAAATTCCTTGAAAACAATCTTGCTATCACAACAATCAACCGTTGCCTGGTATTTGGATAACCAGTCTGCTCCTAGTATAACATCATACTCTTTTAGATCTAAGCAGATAAGATCAATAGGAAAATTCTTTCCTCGAACCAATACCTCACAGTTTTGATAATGATGTGTGATATCCGTCTCGTTTCCGAGAGGAGTAGACAATATTAACTTCATCCATTCTGGTTCTAGAGGTAATGGGTCAGCAAACTTCTTGGAAATAATGGAATGCGATGCACCCGTATCAAATAAGACATGTGCATATTTGGAACAAATTTTTAATGTACCTTCCACCAATCCGCCTTCTTCTTCTGGTTCGGTCTCTTGGATTGCATGAAGACGCGCGTTCCTTGTCACTGGGCGTTTACCCTCACCGTCTTGGTCATTCATTAATGGACAATCGGGAATCCGATGTTCACGACTCCCACAACGGAGACATGCTCCTAATTTCCTCCAGCATTCTTCTGTTTTGTGACCAGCCTTGTCACAATGCTTGCATATTACGTTTGAAGGTGTAGTGGTGATAGAGAAAGGCTTGGATTTCTTGAACTTCTGATCTTGAGAGGAAGAACCTCCATTATTGGGCCTCTTCTTAAAGTTGGGTTTAAAAGAACCCGAACTTGTGACTTGCTCCTTTTTGTCTTTCCCACGGATCCTATCAGATAGTTCCGTGGCATCTTCAAGCAACTGAGCTCGGCGCACTATTTCGGTATAAACTTGAATATCCATAGGCGCCAGTTGAGTAATGTAGTGGGGCCTAAGCCCATTAAGAAATCTACGGGCTTTCATCTTTTCCGTGCTAATTAAATGCTTAGCATATCTAGACAGTCTAGAGAACTGTGCTTCATAATCAGCCACCGATAAAGATCTTTGCTTTAATGCGGCAAATTCGGCGGCCTTCTTTTCCTGGACCCTATCAGAGAAATATTTGGCGTTGAAATATTCAACGAATTCTCCCCATGTAACTTGAGTTGGGTCTATAGTAGCTTCAATCGACTCCCACCAGCATCCAGCATCCTTTTCTAACTGGAAAGTAGCTAATAAGACTTTGTCCTGATCCGTGCATTGCATGACACGGAATATACGTTCAATCTCCCGAACCCAATGCTCGGCATCGTCTGGATCGGTCGATCCCATGAACTTCGGGGGATTCATATTCTTGAATGCTTGGTGTAAGCTTCCAGCTCGTGGAGCACCACCTTGTGCTACCTGTTGTAGCACTTGGGTCATCCCTTGAAGGGTACGCTGCATGTTGCGCCATTGAGCACGTTCGGCAGCCATTATCCTACAATTACAATAGCTATGTTAGTATTATATCACTATGATCTTATAAAGGACTCCATGATCATTTAACCCTTGGTTCTACCCACTCTCACTTGGTTAAAGGTTTTGAAACCTATCCTTGGACTTGGGTTTCCTAGGAATTGAATACCTTAGGCTCTGATACCACAAAGACTGTCACGCCCCGAGCGCGGAAGATACCCGGAGATGCGCGACGTGTCTATATCAATCATGTCAATCAGAGTGGTCGTGTATTCGACACAAAGACAGAGATGCGCAAAATAGCAAGATAACCCAATCCTTTATTTCATAACGGATAGACTATTACAAATCCAATACTCTGTTTAATAAAAAGGAAAAGAATACATATTTGACTCAAGAAACTATGGAAAAGACTAGACGACACTTGTAGAAGCTCTATCACTTTCACTCTTGACCATTCCCATCCGATTGACTTCCATCGTCGTCGGACTTACCTGAAAAGTAAAAAGGGACAAACGGAATGAGCGAACGCTCAGTAGGAAATTATATCTCAAGTACTAGCAAGGGGTTTAAGTAATTACATTTTTATGAATGCAATAAGGCTATGCATGCTCGCATGAAACGACAAGATAGAGAGAATGTAATATCAAGGAAATAAGATGAACTTATCATGAACTTTCAACAAGATACAAGTTATTCAAGATATTCAAGCAAGCACGTTTAACAAGTCATGTCAAGAACTTTGGCTATCATGTATCAAGCAAGTAAATTACCCTTTTTCGGGCCACGCATTTCATGTAAAGTCAAGTACGATTCAAGTACAAGATGTGTGTGGAATGTCCAATCAAGCAAGTCAAGTACTCGGTATAATGCCAGATACCTTATCATTTTAACTCCCATGGGCACAAGTACTTTCGGGTGCTCCTCCCAGGACCAGATCGGGCCCTATATGCGCAGGCATTTATCATGTGTTTTGACATCCACTCTTGTTTATAGCCAACATAGAATTTCAATAATCAAGCTTGTAGACACGTATGACAACTTTGATAGAATAGAGTCCAAAATATGACAAAGGACATAGAATGGCGATAATAACGGTATAATCACGATATCGATAAAACTAGGTAGAATATGGTTCCCTTAACTTAGGTACCATGACAAATCAATATGGACATTCTTTATATAGAATTGAGGTCCACATGAACAGTATATCAAAGTAAGATACCCTCACTCTTATCATAGAATTGGGGTTTACAAGAACGACATGATATGGCATGATATCATCATCCCATTAAGAATTTCTTATGATATACTCTTTGTATAATCATAAGGGCCGGTATACCATGTTTCTTTAGAGTGACATGGCATCAATGGTGTAATGGGTTTTTAGGGTACAACCAGCTCAGTCGGCCTTGAGGGAATCCAAGGCTACGAGGAGTCTTACGGAGGTCTCTATGACTAACTCGCTAGTCCAAAGGAACGGAATGTCCAATGGAGAGCTTGTATGTCAATGAGAGTTGAGTGTGATCGATAAAACACCGTGAAAAGTGGGACTATACTCACGGAGTGGAGAATAGTGCCGATATATATATATATTATGATATATAAAACCATCGGTTAGCAAATCAGAGGAAAAATCAGTTTACAGTAAAATAACGACTTAGGTCAAGTCGTTTCTCAAGTAATTAACGCCTAACAGAAGGGCGTTTACATATGGTCCGTTTTGCAGAATTTTCAATAATTCAATAATTTATCTAAAACGCGCCTTCGGAAGGGGCGTTTCTTCAGAAGTTGACGACTACTATAGCAGGCGTCTTTTTATTTACAATATTTTTCAGAACTTATTTATTTTCAGAAATAATCAAAAACGCGCCCTTGGTAGGGGCGTTAATCATTAAGTTCTTATTTTCACAGAATATATATTCCAGGATTTTAACAGATACGCGCCCTAGTAAGGGGCGTTTATTTTAATTCACGCCCTGTGATGGGGCGTTACCACAGGGAAAACGACCTAGTCTAGGTCGCGAATTCAAGAAATATCAGGAATTTACATGATTAGCAAGATTTGCACGATAATCAAGGATAACAATCATATAGTCATGACAGAAAATTGGCAGGAATTCACATGCAGTATATCAGATTTGATGTTTCATGTTTATTGGCTTTTAACCGTTAACAATTATTGATTTGATTTCATGTAATTGCATGGATAATCAGTTCTTAAGATTTACATGAAATTAACGCCTGTGTGTAGGGCGTCAAATATGAAATTGACGACCTTGGCAGGGTCGTGACTTGTAAATTAGCGCCCTAGTCTGGGGCGTGTATTTCATAGTCACGCCCTTGCTAAGGACGTTTCTTTCAAGAAATTAACAGAAAGTCGTTCAGAAACTATAGTAAACCAAACCATGTATATGCATGATAATTATTGTACTGTATCAATTTAGTTTGGGCTACAGTGACTTGAGAAAATCCTACCTTAATAATGGATTTGAAGATGAACTCTGAAGGATTTGGTGAGAAGCCTAATACTCTGAAGCTTCAACTGCAACTCAATAATAGCCGTAGCAACAGCAAGAAGAAGAACAATCGTTCTTCAGAAATCTTCACTCTACCGTCAACCTGTAGAGGGAGAGAAAAGGAAGGAAGATGAAGATATTTAAATAATCTTCACAGCTATAACCGAAGTTTTTAGGGAAAAGATAGAAGAACAGTACCTTGTTCTTCACGTTCGACAAGCAGACTTCCTACAAATAAGAGAAGATCAATTAATGTTCTTCACACGATCGTATAACAGAGAAAACGATGAGGAATAACCTTTGGTTCTATACATACCGTAGCAGCAGTCGACCAAATAGCTTCTAGGGTTCGAGCAGAAGATTATTTATAGGGATTTAGGGGGTCCAATTAGGGTTAGAGTTCTAGTGGAAGTAATGCTTCCAATATAGAGTTATTGCCACGTTATAACTCTTTCTAATACTTATCACTTACTCTGGATGAGCTCTGGGTTCGAACGGTTCACGAACTGAATTAACGCCTTAGGTAAGGGCGTCGATTCTTTAATTAACGACCTAGTTCAGGTCGTTTCTTAAGAAACGTCTTGGATAAGGGCGTTCCTTGTTTTTGAAACACGTCCCATATATGGGCGTTTCTTTTACTTGCCTATTTGGTCGTGAGAGTTGACGACCGCACGTGTGGGCGTCCTTTCTTTATTCACGCCTTTGATAGAGGCGTTTCTTTTTGAATTAACGCCCTAATAAGAGGCGTTATTTTAATTTTGTTTTACTTCATCTAATTAATCCTATTCTCATTAGCTGTATTACTACTGTAATATATATATGTTTTAATTTATTTCAAATATTCATTTATCAGGGTTGCTACATGCCCCGACCCCCTGAGTCCATAAAAGTCTTCATCGCATCAATGCATGATAGGTCTATATATGGTTTCCTAGGTCCACCTTTGCAAACCATACATTTCACTCCCATATTGCATCGTAGTACACGACACGAACAATCAAACAAGCATCAAGCAACGAGCGGTGAGATTTATGAAGAGCGAACAAAGGCTCGTGAGCGCCACTTAGATTTCCAAGTAGGCAGTCTCGTGATGATGACTTTGGAGTGACTCTACCCTAGGGTCACCTCCAACTTGAGGGTACGAGGACTTGAACCTTGCCAAATTTCGAGTGACTTTGACAGCCCGGCTTACGGGTTGGACTTATCGATGGGTTTTGGGATTCAAGCTTCTCACGTGGAGGAGCCGGCACCCTATATGTGCACTGCGGTGGATCCTAGTGAGTGCCTTGAGCCTATACCTTCCTTTGAGGGGGACACCTCCGGAGAGCCACCCCAAATCAGCCTTAGAGCCCGACGTGTGCATGCGGAGGTAATACTAGGCAAGGAAGGTATCATCATCAGCACGAGGGTGTGTCCATGCCACTATGAGAAGCTGAAGCGTCATCCCTCGACCTTGGACGCGAGTCGAGTCAAGAGATCATGGTTCACCCAGAGCTGTCTTGGTGCACCACTTCCCGGTGGACCCATACTCGACGGGGTCGAGTTCTCCCCACCCCGGGAGTATGATGGGGGTATCCCTTTCCTCTCCACATTTTTTTCAAGGCTCGGATTGTTCGTCGGCATGCGCCATTATGTTTGTCATGTATTTTAGAGTCTAGTCATGTAATTTTTATATTTTATTTGAGTCATAAACTATGTAATTGTTCCTTTGTTTGAGTCTTGTACCTAGGTTAGTAAGTCATTTTTCTAAGTTAGTTGTCATATGGTTGGTTTGATAGGCTATTGGGCCCAATTCAATGGGCTAGGCCAAGGGGCGCCCCTCCTTGGATTGTGTGGTCAATATGTCAATTATCCAGAGGCACTTTGGTCCTAGGAAAAGTATGGAGGCTATAAAAAGCCCCCTCCCCTCTCTCATTTGTAACTTTGGAATGAATTATTGCAAGAAGAAATTCTAGCACTCCTTTTCTTCTCCACTCAATTTCCCCTCTCTTCCCCCCCCTCTCTCTCTCATTATCTCTCTTTCTCTCTTTCAACAAAGGGGGCTGCGCCCCTCTCTCTCTCTTCCCCCTCTCACCTACTTTCTAACTCCCCTCCCCTCATTCAATACCCTCCCTAACTACCTCCAACCCTCTTTACTCCACCCCAACCCCAAGAGAACCTCCACCACTCCTTGCTCCACCATCCAACCCCCAACTACCCATTTTCCTTCCCCATGCACCCCTCCACTTTCCAAAACTGATATGACTCCTCCCTAGGCCCCCAAAATTCAAATTTCCTTCCCCAAGAGTATCCATCCACGTTCCCACCACCTCCCACAACCACCAGCCATCATCCCAATTCCAAACCATCACCCATCTCCACCTTCCATATCACCTCCACAATCAGTCCTATTCTGATTCGCAGGCAGCATACCACCCAGAGACTGCAGAGGCAGTCACGTCATCATCGCGAAACTCCTTGTGGCATACCATATACCGCTAGATTCTTTGTCAAGTCAGCTTTGCAGCCGAGGTGGTCTTGCATCGATCCGACATCCCTGCTGCCCAGAGGATCCAATCTCCCCTGACTGTGCAAAGCTACTCTGTCAGGGAACCTGAGCCTGAGTGGAACCTCGACCCAGGCCGCTACTATTCGTGTTGTGGTGTGATTCTTTCACTGAAATCTTTCCCTTCAAGTCCTCTTCCATCCCCAAGAAGCAAAGCTAAGTTTGGACATCGGCATCAAAAGTTACAAATTTTCCATTCCAAGTGCGTCAGGTCAGTTTTCCCAAGCCAGAACCGACACATCCCTGTTGTTCGGGCTTTCACGATCAGCTCCTACACTTGACGACAACGCCGTTTGTCCCGACGGAAAGAAGACTCGACCACGATCGCCACGATACCTGCCTCGCCTTCAACAGAGCACGGGACAGTTCATGGCACCCCCGTCTTCCAGCAGCATCACCCTAAGAGCATCCATAACCAGAGCAGACCAGCCCTGTTCCAGGCTCTGTCTCGGCCAGTGACATCATCATGACATTCCAAGAAAATTCAGGTGACATCCTGGGCCAGTCTGAAAACTTTCGGCACTGATTTTGACTAATTCTAAGCTTGGATGAGCCCGTGGCAACGTCGACATCAACAACTTGTCAAGCTGTTCCTGAAGTTGGCAGAACCGGCGAAGCTCGGCAACTTGGTTTCTATCATAGTGTACCCACCCCGCCTGGCCGGCTGACCGCTCCTCCCTACGTGGAGGTAGTTTTGGATGTGATTCCATAAGTCCCCGCCCCTAGATCCCCCTCCTGCGAGAGGTGTAGTGGTGTAACATTTTCAATTTCAGATCAAAGCTACACCGACGCGGCGTGCGGGTGCATACCCACGCCTCTCACCTCGCCCCCGTCCCCGGCCGAGATCAGTATATTCACGCCGATCAGGTGAGCTCCTGAACACTTCTCATTGCTGGGATTTAATTGCTTAGTTTAGTATTGATTTTGGTTGCTCCGTCGGCGGTGAGAGAGTGCCCGGTGCCAAATTGCCATCAAATTGAGCGACCCCGCGGAGTGAGTTGTGAGAGAGACCCTATAACCCACACCCTCGGCGTTCTGACCACCCGTGAAATTGGGCATCCGGGCCCTTAGGGGTTCAGCCTCAAGCTAGCCAAATCCCCCGGAGCATCAAGGTCCCACCCCAGACCCTCTCCATCATCACCGGGTTGCCCACGGGCACATGTGTGCATACGCGGGTGCGTCCGCTTGTGTGACATCGCCGTGTCCATTGCGTTGCTTGCGATCTAGGTCCTAGGTCGTTTCACATCATTCTCCTTCGTCGACGTCGAGTGACGAAGGGGGGAGCAAAGATACCACTGCTTCAGTGGAGGAGAGATTACCAACTCCGGCTGCCTCGGGAGGGCGCGCGGTCGAGGCAGTTCCCATACAAATGGGGTCAGTGCCCGGGCCGACCGTCACCGAGGGAACCGGGGGCAAATCTCCCAGCGTTGAGGCTCCTCTGCCTGCCGAGCTTCAAGAGGGGCCATAGACTTCTCTTTTTTTTATATAACCCAAGTCATCAAGCAGGAAGACGGGAGAGTGCACCCCCATTCTAGAGGAAGGGAATGTTCTCACTCCACCAAATCACCACTTGATGCTTTATTTTATTGATTTTCCAAACTTGAGCAAAGTCATAAGAGGCCAAGCCTCTAAAAATACAAGGAGAATTCAAGTGTAAAAAAATTGAATAATCCTCTAGAGATTGGCGCACGGTGTCTGGCCATGTAGAGTCTGTACAGCCTTTTCTGTGAAGTCTAGACATTGCACTCCCGCCATTGCTGAAGTCTATACACTCAGTGACTGGGCTTTAGGAAGTCTATACACTGCAATCCTTTAACTGCTAAAGTCTATACAGTCTAAGTATTAGTTTGTAAGTCTTGTGAGGTTTGTGAAGTCTGAAGTCTGTACATTGTGAGATTTGTGAAGTCTGTACAGCCCTTACGCAGCTACTTCGTGGAGTCTGTACATTGCACGCCCTTTCACTAAAGTATGTGCATTGCACGCCCTTGCACTGCAACTTCGTAAAGTCTATACATTATGTAGTATGTACACTGCCTTTCGCTGAAGCCTGTGCATTCGAAAAGTCTATACATTGCTCCCCTTGCACTGCAGCTTCGTAAAGTCTGTACATTATGTAGTCTGTACACTGCCTTTCGCTGAAGCCTGTGCATTCGAAAAGTCTATTGGTGAGGACACACGGCGCTATCCTCGACGGAGCACCCGGCACACCGCTACTTCCTTGTGGCTCGGCGATGGCGGCATCTTCTAGCTATCTTCTCTGCTTGCTCAGGCCATGTGGGCCTTGGATTAGTCCCTGCGTGGACATGTTATCTAGTTTTATTGCTATCAGACTATGTGTAGGGATAATGGGTCCTTTTTTTTTCTTTTACTATTGGGCTTGGCCTTGGCCCATAGTGTTTGGATTAGGGTTAGGGTTTGGGGCGCATTCCCCCTTCCCCATCCAAGGTGGCTGCGCCACCTTCCCCACCTTGCCTCCTCTTCTTTCCTTTTTGGGCACACCCCTTTCCCATTCCACCTCCCTCACCTTTCTTCTTTGGGCGCCCCCCTCCCCTTGATCCCTCCTTGATTGGAGGAGGCTTGGCCGCCCCCCCCCCTTGAATGGGGAAGGTCCTGGTCGCACCCCTCCTCCCTTGGCTGGGTGAAACCCTAATTCCCCTCCCCCGATATATAAGGCATGTAATTTCCTTTTGTGAGAATTAATGAATGAATATTGAAGATTGTGCTTGAAGGTGGCTGCGCCCCCCTCTCTCTTTCTCTCTTCTCCTGCGACGGGAGATCGGCGAGGTGCGACGCCTCAGCCCCCGGTGGACTCCGGGGTTCCCCTTTACCCTCTTCTTCTTCGTCTACGGTTCGTGTGCGGAAGATCAGATTTCTACACCGACTTGCAGCAGATCTCGCCCCCTCTCTTGGACGAGTTTGGCTCCCTCCTATTTTCTGGAGATACGTTGGCGGATCAGCTTCGCGTTGGCGCTGGTTTCGCGTCAATCGGAGGTCGGCACCGCCCGTACCGATTTTCTCCGTCGACCTGCGCCAGCACCCCCTTCTCTGCTCGCCCAGCAGGGAGGCCCTTCTTGCGAATTTTCCCCAGGCCTCCACGCTGCGCCTTTTACCCTGGTTTCTTCAGGGTTCGTAGATCTCCAGGTCCTCTGTCCGACGCCGCCGACGGCGTCACGTTTCGACGTCGTCACCGTCCGTGGCAGTCGTTCTAGTGGGCTTGCGCCGGCGGGCCTGCACAGTCCGGCCAGCGAATCAACACCAACTTCCAGCGGCTCCTGCGACTAGTACCGGCGTCATCTGCCCGCGCCGTTTGACCGAGGACGACTTCTACCAGTCAGCTTCCACCTCCAACCGGCCTGGACCTGTTCGGATACCAGAAGGCCGTTTTCCGGATTTTACCGTCGGCGTGCGCTGTTCTGCGACCCCAGAACCAGACCTGAGTTGCAGCAGCGCCCACGGCCACCACCGGCGGAACCAGCGCGTCCCCTCTGACCGGAGCGTACCTGCAGCAGTCAGTGACACGTCCTCCCTGACGGCACCTCATTCGGACGTCGCCTCAGTCCGTGGGACCCATCTTCGTCCAGGCGCGCGCGATACCGATTCTGCAGCATCGTGCCGTCACCGAGTGCGGCCCGTCAACCCGTGCCCGGCAACCCGAATGCTTTGTTTGTAGCCTGTTACCTCCCTGCGAGGAGTGGGCCGTTATTGGGTTGTATTTTATTGGTCTTCAGTGTATCGGGTTGTTGGTCCACGGCCGGGGTTCCTTTCCCACGCCTTGGCGTGGAGGTACGCGTTCCGACTCCTCTCCTGTTGCTTGCTCTTTTAGTATGCTTTTGACTATGCCGCGTGAGAGAGAGTAGGCGCCTAGCTATTTGTTATCATCACTGCGGATTGTGAGTGAGAGCATCCTTCCCTAGCACTAATCAAGCATCGAGTTAGGACTCGATTCCCCTAGTCTTTGGGGTTTGACTACACGCCTAGGCACGTGCGCCTCCCTCATTGGGACGGCCGCGGTCGGAGTGTCTGTTGAGAGACGTCCCTCCATCTGTGGGATATCACGGTGGTCAGCCATTTGGCGACCCTTGTGCGTACTATTGCTGGCCCAGTTAGAGTCTTTGTGACTCTTAGTCCGTGTCGGTCCCCGTCCCCCATCAAAGTGGTATCAGAGCTTAGGGAACCAGTTTGTTCTAACAAATTGGGGTCTTAGGTCATTTGCATCTTTAGGTTGTCTAGGGCACATTTGAGTCCATTCTGCCCTTCGCATTTCCACTTCAAAAGGGTCGTGTCTAATCCCCATAGTTGCCCCGCATGTCCATCCCATAGGAACCCCTCAAAGAGTCCCATGGATTCTCAATTGTTTAGCCCAGCTGATTTGTGGCATATCTCTCAGGGGCATGGGTACCACCCCATCCCATTCCGTAGGCCCGAAGCGCCTACATTTGACGGCTCCCATGACCCGAGTGTCTACCAAACTTGGGAAGCCGCCATGGATAGATATTTTGACTGTTATCCTATGTCCGGAGCCACACAAGTCTCTTTTGCTAGAGAGAAGCTTCTGCATAAGGCCAAGGATAAGTGGAGACATATTGAGGGTTTGAGAGGCATTAGGTGGCAAAAGCCCATCGAATCGTGGTGGGATATGAAGAAAGAGCTTAGGAGGGTCTATGTTCCCCAATCGATCACCTCCAACCGACCCCACCCAATTACATACGAACAAGTGGGTCCTAGTCGGAGGCAACGAGCCCCACACATAGAAGAGCCTAGACCCAAGCCCAAACCAAATGACTACGGGAAAGTCCATCATGATCTTCCTACTCCAACCCACACCATTGCCCAGCTTGTGCAAATGATTTCGGATCGGTTGGATAGGAGGGATGCTTATCTTAACTCACTGTGGCCCTCTAGCCCACAGTCCGCTCCGCCTCCGAGCTCACGCCTACCACCACCCCCGGAGTCCACCCCTGTGACCCCCTATAGTGGGAATGCTCGGTTCTCTGACCGACGTCCTTCACATTCCCCTATCTTGGAGGACACACATTCGGAGGGGGCCCCACCTGGGTTTATTCCAGTGACTTATGAGGCAGGACAGGAGTTGGTTGAGGAGTACCTAGCTGACGTTGAGGAGTTAAGGAGTGAGCCTATGGAGCTTCTAGTCGTGCCTATACCTATGGAGGTTGGGGCTGACACTTTCAGCCTAGCACCCTTGATAGAGAGCCAAGGCCCCACCCACTTCATAGAGGACTCATTTTCCTCACTTGAGGACAATGCTTTTGCCCCTCATCTGGAGCCATCCTTGTCTCTCGAGGGTGAACTTGTCATTGGAGAGCCTCTAGATAGCTGGTTAAGGAAGAGTCCTCATCTGGATGTCTTGATTCCTTACTACCCACCCTTAGAGCCAGCCCTTCCTATTGTCCCCATTAACTCCTTTCACACAACTTTTCAGTCCTTCAGGTTTATAGAAGATGTGAGGGAGTTTCTTAGGAGCTTGGATTGCCAATGGGAGTTGACCTACATGTTGGCCTTAGGGTCAGACCAACCTTATAGTCATAGCTTTATATTCCCTGCCTTGGGCTCCATTACCTCGGTTTACACCATAGGTCATATCACCTCTGAGGTTCTTTTATTCTTTCCCGTCCTGGATGAACTCGATTGCGTCCCCTCTTATGGCAATACGATCTTGAGGAAGGAACAGTGCCTCCCTTACCTTTCATGTGAGCCCCTTGCCCCATCCATCCTTTTGCCTGAGGGTGGCTATCTGCACCAGGGTGAATGTCACACTTGGGCAAGTATTGTGAAGGGACCTGTCGGGAGGGGGTATCATTTCTTTGACCCTTTCGATCCCCTCCCTAGTGAGCCTCCCGATTCGTATTCTTCCCCCCCCCACCTTATCGAGGAGGTCCTTTATCACATCCCTTCCACCCATGCTCGCCAACGTCTCACCCAGCCTACATTCACACCTCAGAGCTTGGTAGGAAAGGATCATCGGTCTTCGTCTCATGCATCTTCAGGGTCATTTAGGGGTTGGTCTCATATAGGGGATGTCATGAGAGAGTTTGGGCAGTCTAGTCCCCATGAGTCTACCACATTCTGTAGGGCACCCATGCACGATAGATACAACTTTGGTTGCCCAGGTCCTCCCTATGTTGCTCAGTCAAGTAGGTGTCATAGCCATGCTAGGTCTGTTTTTGGATGTCCAGGACCACCATTGCATTCATACAGGCATCGATCCACTCAGCTAGTTCGGAGTCTACATCATCATCACCATCTCGAGGCCAGCAACACTCGTTACAAGGAGTTAGCCGACGTGCACAGACGCACACGTGAGTTCCGCGAGGGAGAGTACGTCCTGGTCCGGGTTAGACCGGAGCGGTTTCCTTCGGGAGCCGTCAAGAAACTCCAGGATCGCGGTGCAGGACCATTCAGAGTGTTGAGGCGTATTGGGTCGAACGCGTATGAGATCGAGCTTCCAGACGACTACGGGATCAGTTCGACATTCAATGTCTCTGATCTGGTAGCTTATCAGGATCCCGCGGTGATACCCAGCGAGTTATTTGGGCCTGACCCTCCTGTTGTGAGTGATACACCTACTGAGAGTCCACCTCCTCCAGCCCCACTACAAAAACGCGAGCATATAGATTGCATACTGGATGAGCAGGTGACTACTACCAGGAGCGGAGCCTACCAACGCTTCCTAGTGCGTTGGAGAGGGCGCCCCGAGTCGGACAACACCTGGATTACACGCGGAGAGCTGGAGCGGATGGATCCGGACCTGCTGGAGCGGTACCTCAGCGATCGTGACCCTTACTCGACGGGGTCGGGTTCTTCCCACCCGGGGAGAATTGGTGAGGACACACGGCGCTATCCTCGACGGAGCACCCGGCACACCGCTACTTCCTTGTGGCTCGGCGATGGCGGCATCTTCTAGCTATCTTCTCTGCTTGCTCAGGCCATGTGGGCCTTGGATTAGTCCCTGCGTGGACATGTTATCTAGTTTTATTGCTATCAGACTATGTGTAGGGATAATGGGTCCTTTTTTTTTCTTTTACTATTGGGCTTGGCCTTGGCCCATAGTGTTTGGATTAGGGTTAGGGTTTGGGGCGCATTCCCCCTTCCCCATCCAAGGTGGCTGCGCCACCTTCCCCACCTTGCCTCCTCTTCTTTCCTTTTTGGGCACACCCCTTTCCCATTCCACCTCCCTCACCTTTCTTCTTTGGGCGCCCCCCTCCCCTTGATCCCTCCTTGATTGGAGGAGGCTTGGCCGCCCCCCCCCCTTGAATGGGGAAGGTCCTGGTCGCACCCCTCCTCCCTTGGCTGGGTGAAACCCTAATTCCCCTCCCCCGATATATAAGGCATGTAATTTCCTTTTGTGAGAATTAATGAATGAATATTGAAGATTGTGCTTGAAGGTGGCTGCGCCCCCCTCTCTCTTTCTCTCTTCTCCTGCGACGGGAGATCGGCGAGGTGCGACGCCTCAGCCCCCGGTGGACTCCGGGGTTCCCCTTTACCCTCTTCTTCTTCGTCTACGGTTCGTGTGCGGAAGATCAGATTTCTACACCGACTTGCAGCAGATCTCGCCCCCTCTCTTGGACGAGTTTGGCTCCCTCCTATTTTCTGGAGATACGTTGGCGGATCAGCTTCGCGTTGGCGCTGGTTTCGCGTCAATCGGAGGTCGGCACTGCCCGTACCGATTTTCTCCGTCGACCTGCGCCAGCACCCCCTTCTCTGCTCGCCCAGCAGGGAGGCCCTTCTTGCGAATTTTCCCCAGGCCTCCACGCTGCGCCTTTTACCCTGGTTTCTTCAGGGTTCGTAGATCTCCAGGTCCTCTGTCCGACGCCGCCGACGGCGTCACGTTTCGACGTCGTCACCGTCCGTGGCAGTCGTTCTAGTGGGCTTGCGCCGGCGGGCCTGCACAGTCCGGCCAGCGAATCAACACCAACTTCCAGCGGCTCCTGCGACTAGTACCGGCGTCATCTGCCCGCGCCGTTTGACCGAGGACGACTTCTACCAGTCAGCTTCCACCTCCAACCGGCCTGGACCTGTTCGGATACCAGAAGGCCGTTTTCCGGATTTTACCGTCGGCGTGCGCTGTTCTGCGACCCCAGAACCAGACCTGAGTTGCAGCAGCGCCCACGGCCACCACCGGCGGAACCAGCGCGTCCCCTCTGAACGGAGCGTACCTGCAGCAGTCAGTGACACGTCCTCCCTGACGGCACCTCATTCGGACGTCGCCTCAGTCCGTGGGACCCATCTTCGTCCAGGCGCGCGCGATACCGATTCTGCAGCATCGTGCCGTCACCGAGTGCGGCCCGTCAACCCGTGCCCGGCAACCCGAATGCTTTGTTTGTAGCCTGTTACCTCCCTGCGAGGAGTGGGCCGTTATTGGGTTGTATTTTATTGGTCTTCAGTGTATCGGGTTGTTGGTCCACGGCCGGGGTTCCTTTCCCACGCCTTGGCGTGGAGGTACGCGTTCCGACTCCTCTCCTGTTGCTTGCTCTTTTAGTATGCTTTTGACTATGCCGCGTGAGAGAGAGTAGGCGCCTAGCTATTTGTTATCATCACTGCGGATTGTGAGTGAGAGCATCCTTCCCTAGCACTAATCAAGCATCGAGTTAGGACTCGATTCCCCTAGTCTTTGGGGTTTGACTACACGCCTAGGCACGTGCGCCTCCCTCATTGGGACGGCCGCGGTCGGAGTGTCTGTTGAGAGACGTCCCTCCATCTGTGGGATATCACGGTGGTCAGCCATTTGGCGACCCTTGTGCGTACTATTGCTGGCCCAGTTAGAGTCTTTGTGACTCTTAGTCCGTGTCGGTCCCCGTCCCCCATCATCTATACATTGCTCCCCTTAACTGAAGTCTGTACATTGCTGAGCTTTGTGAGCTCTACACCTCGTGAAGTCTGTACAATCTGGAGTCTGTACATTCGAGGAAGTCTATACACTGCTCCCTTTTGACTGAAGTCTGTACATTGCTGATCTTTGTGAGCGCTTCAGCTATATGGAGTCTGTACATTCTAGAGTATGTACATTGCACGCCCTATCGCTGCAGCTAGTGAGGCCTGTACATTTGGGAAGTCCATACATTGCTCCCTTTCGCTCCTGAAGTCTATACATTGGGAAGTGTCTGTACATTCAGAGACTGCAGCTTCTGAATTCTGTATATTGGCTTCAGGGCATTCCCCAATAGAGGCTAATAGAGACGGATGGCTGGCATTCCAACTTTGTCAATTCTTAATGCTTCCTTGGCCCTTCGTGGGAGGTCCCTTTCTTGAGTGAGGATCGTGTTTTCAGTAATGGTGCATGCATACGAGGCGAGGGAATCAGCAACTTGATTCCCTTCCCTGAAAACATGCCAGACCGGGCACCCATTCTCCTGGAGGAGATCCAAGGTCCTTTTCCACTAGGGAAGGACCATCCAGCTTGGAGCCATTCCATTCTGAATTGCCTCTACTAGGAGGGCACAGTCCGAATACACTGCTGCCAACTTAATATGACATTGCTTTGCTATAGCTAAACCATCATGAAGAGCCCTTGTCTCTGCTAAGATACTATTGCCTCGACCATAATGAAATGCAAAACCAACTATGAGTTTGCCTACATGGTCCCTAATACAACCTCCACCTCCACTTATGCCGGGGTTGCCCTTTGAGGCACCATCTACATGGAGAGAGAAATCTTGGGCGGCCAAACGACAAAAGACCAAGAGTGGCTGTTTGATTTCCACTCGGGGGTGTAAATGGAAGGAGGATAAGCAGTGGGATTGGGCTGGAGATAAAGGCTTGTGGAATTTTAGCTTGTCCAACACCAAAGCTATTGAAGAGATTATTTTCCTTTTGATAGATGCACTGCTGAGGTCACTCCTTCAAATCTTAGAGCACATCTATGTTTCCATATTTTCCAAAGCATCAAAATTACAGCATACATACCAATAAACTGTATTGCAGATGACATGTTGGTTTCAGAGATTAAATTCCAACTTCGGGTTGTAATCTGCTCACAAAGAGCAATCTTGTTGCTGACAAGAGGGTGCACCCAGCCCCATAGGTCGAAAGCCAATTCACTGGAGATGAAAACATGGTTCAAGTCTTCTTAGGAAGGGGATGAACAACAGTTGCACCTAAAAGACATTTGAATTCCACATTCAACCACCCTGCTGTCGACCGGCACTGCTCGATGGAGAATTTTCCAAGTGAAAAGAGCTGCTCTCGGAGCAATTGCTGAGTGCCATAACTTGGCCCAGGCTGGCCTCCGAATACCTTTAGTTCGAAGCAAGTTACATGTTGACTTTATAGAGAAATCACCCTTTAAAGTGCCTGTCCAGATACATATGTCAGCCTCATTGCTGAACTGGATGTGTGGAAAAAGAAAGGTGTTACTGATGGAACCCTTGGCGATATGCTGAGAATCCTGAAGCACTTCTCGGACTGAAGCCAGAGGGAAATCTGCGCCTCTATTTCTACCATCAGCCTGGACTAAATTAATGGCAGGGCCTTGCCCTGTCCAATTATCTCTCAGGAAGTCAATTTCTGCCCCATTTCCAACAAGCCATCTACTGTTCTTTAATAGAAAATCTTGGGCTTGCCTGAAGACTGCCGAAGGCATACCTGCAGGGAAAGGCTTAGTACAGTTGGCAAAATGAAATTTAATGAACCGTTGCCTAGCATATCGAGACCAGAGGGAAGACCCATGAAGAATGTTCCATAAACTCTTAATTGCCAGTGAGATTTGAACCCATTTTAAATCTCTTATTCCCAGTCCTCCTTCTGAGCATGGCCTTTGAACTACTGACCAAGCTATCCAGTGTCTTCGGTTATTGCCATCACTGCCTCGCCAGGAAAAATTTGCACATTGACTGTCAATGAATCTGATAACCTTCTTTTGGATAAAACAAGCAGAAGCAAGGTAGATTGGCATACTATGCAAAACAGAGTCTATTAGAACTACTCTGCCAGCCTGGGATAGAAGCTTGGATTTCCAGCCTTCCAACTTGATCTGAACCCTTTCAATCAGGGATTTGAAGTCAGAGCAAAGGTACCTGCCCTTTTTTACTGGAATGCCCAAATAGTTGATTCCAGTAGACTGATTTTTAAAACCAGTAAGAACTTGAATTGACTGTTTAAGGGAGGAAGGTGCTTTCTCTGAAAGAATAAAGCAGCTTTTGTTAACATTCACTTTCTGCCCCGAGCATTGCTCATATCTGCAAATGAATTGTTGGAAAGCCACAACATTTTGTCTGCTAGCATTAAGAAAAACCAGAGAATCATCTGCATATAGTAAGTGTGTAATCTGCATGGACTGCCTTGGTCCTTTGTAACCTAGTAAGCTTCCAGATTGAAATTGGGCAGAGAGGCCTCTACTAAGAACTTCTGAGGCAATTATGAACAGGTAAGGGGCTATGGGGTCCCCTTGCCTAATGCCCCTGCTGGACTTAAAAAAACCTGATGCCGCTCCATTAAAATTGACTGAAAACCAACAGTTATAGAGAAGCATTCCAATGTACGAGGTAAATCTAGTATTGAAACCAAACTTCCTCATGACAGTCAAGATAAAATCCCATTCCATCCTATCGTAGGCCTTTGCCATGTCAAGCTTAACGATCATATTATGACCGCGTACCTTTTTGTTTATATCCATCATTAACTGCTGGGCAAGAGCCACATTGTCTAAAATGGATCTCCCTTAACAAAAGCCCCTTGCTCCACTGATATAATACTAGGCAATAAGGGAGCCAATCTTTCAGAGATAATCCGGGAAATGATTTTATAGGAAAAGTTGCACAAGCTTATAGGCCTGAAATCACTAAAGGACCTGGGCTCTGGCACCTTTGGGATAAGAGTGATGAGAGGGGAGGATATACCTCTTGGAATAGGGAAGCCTTCAAAGAAAGAACCAACAGCTTCAGTGACATCCTGCCCTATTATATCCCATACTGCTGTATCGAATTCTCCAGAAAAACCATCTGGGCCAGGAGAACTAGAACCCTTTAGAGACCACACCGCTTTCCGGACTTCTGAATAATCTGGTTTGGCACATAAAGTAGAATTTTGAGCTTCAGTAATAACCTGTGGAATACATTCCAACAAGTTGGAATTTATGGAGTGTTCCTCAGTAGAGAAAAGGTTCTTGAAGAAGGCCTCTGCATGACTTCTCAGAGTTTCCTGATTATCACACCATTCTTCAGGGTCACCTACTCTCAATCGTCTGATGGCATTTCTCCTTCTATTGCATTGGGCAACAGCATGATAAAAAGAGGTGTTTCTGTCCCCACTTTCTATCCAATCTACTCTGGACTTTTGGTTCCAAAAAATTTCTTCTCTAAGTAAAGCTTGGCGAAGAGTAGCATTTGCAGCATTTTGCCCCTCTCTATGAACTGGAGAAGGGTCTTAGTCAAAAGTGTCATGTTTGAGTGCCACTTCAGCTTCAGCAAGACTTACATTGCAGAATACATCCCCAAAGACTTCCTTGTTCCATTTTCACAGAGAATCTTTAACAGTCTTCAATTTAGCAAAAAGCCAAAAAGCCGAACCATGGCATTAGGGTGACTAGTGTTGGTTTGCTGCCAAGCATTAGAGACACACTATTTAAAGGATTGGTGTGTACACCACATCCTTTGAAAAATGAAGCGGCCAGGACAGTTAGACAAACTGTCAATATTAAGGAGCAAGGGAGCATGGTCAGAGGGACCTCTTGATAAGTGTTTGATTGTCAAAAAAGGGTTGACAGAGTGGCAAGAGCTATTCACTAATACATGATCAAGCCTTGCCCGTATGTTAGCTAAACCAGCTCTATTATTTGTCCAGGTCATAACTGGCCCTTTAAATCCAGCATCAATCAGGCCAGCAGAATTGAGGAAATTATTAAACTCTGACATAGAACCTAGAGCTGGGAGGCCGCCTCCTATCTTCTCTGAGGGCCTTAAGACGTAGTTAAAGTCTCCGCCCACCATCCAGGGGATTGTTATAGAATCAGCAAAGAGAGCTAAATCACTAAATAGGGACTGACGAATGTGAAGAGCACAAGAAGCATATACAAATGTGTAGTATGTACTGAAAGAATTATTCACTCTCAAACCAAGAGTGATATATTGAGAAGAGGAGGCAATAACCTCCATATCATAATTGTCCTGCCAGAAAATCCAAATCTTTGAATCAAGAGAGTTGTTTCCTGCAAACCTTCCCAACTTGAGGTATCTTCCCAATTGAGGAGCTTTATTAATACTCAGCATAGGTTCACTGATGGCCACCAGATTGACCTTATGAGACTGAACTAATTGTTTTAGACCTCTACGGGAAGCAGAGTTCCCTACCCCACGAATATTCCATATAAGAATTGGTACAATCATGGAGGATTGAGGGAAATTTCCTCCATCGAACTAGCTTTAGATCTAGTAACTATCCCTCCATTATGTTTTCTTCTGGCATTCTCACCACCTTTTTCCAGTAACTGAAACTACAGAATGTCATTGTCCAGATTGGCGGTATTTGCTATTAGCTAACTAGCCTTTTGTGTAATGTCCCGGACCTTCCGGATCCTTCTTCGTGGGTCCCAGATTTGGTCTCTCGGAGTGTCTGATCTATTGTGTCCGAAGTTTCATTTTGGACATCTTTCATGTTCGGATCTGCGCGATCCGGAGTCGTTTCGAAGGCCCGGAGTGTGTCCGTGGCTTTTCCGATGTGTGTTGTCCGATTTTCGCGTGTGGGTTTCGACGAATCCTTTGGAACCCTGTAGCGGGTGAACCGGGTCGCTCACCAGCCCGCGAGTGGTACCGTTGCGATCAGCGCTTCGAGACGGTCGAGAAGGTGTATTTTTCTATTTTTTGATACTTTTGGCATTTTTTGGATTTTCTATTTATAGCCTTTTTCTTTTTCCCTTTTCTTTCTCTTTCTCTTCTTTCTTCTTCCTCCCCCGTGAGCGCAACGATCACACTCCCCCTTCTTGCCCGTTGGACCCCGCGGCGCCCCTTCCTCCTCCGGCGATGGGTGGCGGACGATGGCGACGGCACGGTGACGACGGCGGTGGCGAGAGGATCGTGACGGTGCCCCCATTGGCGCGTGGGAGAGGAGTTCGTAGTTGAGCTAGATTTGAAGATCGGTGACTTTCCGGCGGATTTCGAGCTTCATTGAGGTAGGGGGATGGATCCTTACCCTCTTTACATCGTTCCTCATGATTTCTAGGCCGTGGGGAGGCCGACTGGGGTTAAATCCATGCCGGGAGGGTCATTTTCATGCATGGGGTTTGAGCGCCGGATCCATCGATTCAGGGTGTTTTTGATCGATTTGGGGGCTCTAGATGCATGCTAGGACGTTGTGGGGTGATTCCCCGTCGTTTTCCCTTCACCAGGGGTGGTGAATGGGTGTGGTTTTACGTTTCCTGGACGTATTTCGCGAACCGGGCTCGGCCCGTTGTCGCGCTATAGTCCAGTGGCGCGTTCTTGATGAACGCGCCGTGTCGACCGAGGGCGTTCGTCTGAGAAGACGAACAGTGAGGCGGTGGGGAACGTGCCTGGTGTTGGTAGCGCGATCTCATGATCGCGCTATCCAAGACTAGCGCATTCAGGTGTGAACGCGCTAGCCTTGGGCAGTGCGACCTGGAAGATCGCGCTAGCCATAGCTAGCGCGTTCTTCGGTGTCACGCTAGGGGTACCTAGCGCGACCTTCCCCCTCCCCTGATCAGCATTTTTTCGGGTAGCGTGACCTCCGGTTGGGTGAGTTTGGGACCCCGTGTGGCGTGTGGCCCGAGGGTGGCCGTGAGCACCCAGTGAGAGCCACAGGGGCGCCCAAGATTCCCCGGAGGGTCGGTTACTGGTGGGGGTGCCGTGTGACTTGAGGGACGGTCGGACCTCATATGTGTCCCCGGCATCCGTACTTACCGTATGGTCATCGAGAGTCTGTGCTAGTGTTTGGTCGGTGGTTTCCGTGGATTAGTCCTTACTTCCAGTGACCCTACCACTAGTCGTAGCTTTCCCACGGCACGCGTGTGCTGGCTCGCCTGGGAGTGGCTGAGCGGCGTACCCGAGAGAGGCGGTGAGTAGGCTGGTTACTGTAGGGCCCCCGCGTACTTCCAAGTCCGGGTTTAGGGGGAAATACCAGCTAGAGGACAGGCCTAGGGCGTACGGTCTGAGTGTGCACACGAGGCTGAGGGTTCGGACCCGCGCTGACGAGCGTGACCTCAGCTAGTCCTTGTTTTGCAGTTACTTCTGGTTACTGAGCGTGTCTGAGGCTCGCGCCTGGGGCGTTGTAGCTGGACACTTGTGACGCGGTATAAGACGTCATGGGACGCATCCGGTCGTTCTTCTAGTGGGTGGTGCTCCTGTTCGCTGGCAGGCATGGACTCGTGTTTTGTTGGACCGAGGTTCCGTAGTACGGTACTATTAGAGTAGACGGCTCTTTCCGTTTATTTACTTTAGCTTGTCGGTTCTACCGTACTCTTATTTGGTAGGGTTGTCTTCTTCTTTCTCATTTTCCGTGCGAGGTGGGGATTCGCGGGATCCCTACTGGGCCAATGAGATGAGGCTCACCCCTGCTCTTCAGGTGAGGCGGGGTCGACGGGAGGCGCGGCCGAGTTTCAGCGTGGTTCTTCTAGCCAGGGTTAGTCGCCAGTCTGCCAGAGCCGGGGGATGCCCCGTGTAGTTGTACTCCGGGGGATACCCCGTGTAGTTGTACTCTGGGGGATGCCCTGTGTAGTTATACTTTTCTTTCCTGTTGACTGTACTTTCTTTTGGACATGTGACACTATGGACCTTGTAGCAGTTTATTTATTTATATTATTATGTGCCTTTTATTCTAGATTATTGTGCTATCTATGTGGTCGTTGCAGCTTCTCTTGTACCCCCACACCACTCCTTTCTACCGTTCCGAGTCTTCGGACTCGTGGGTTGGCGGGCCGAGATTTGAGATGCGTCGATTCCTTTCCGGTACTCGGATCCTCGGGTCGTCACAGCTGGTATCAGAGCGTAGGTTGTGGAGGTGCATCGGAACTTGGAACGAATTGCAGTTGTCCAGAAGGTCCATGAATGTCCTGTACAGTCGACGACTGGCTTAGGGTCGTGTGTTTTATTGATTTCCGGTTGCTTTTCCTTGATGCCAGGTGTGTTATGGCGCCACGGAGGAGGACTCGTGCCCAGTAGGGAGAGTCTAGTGGTGGTCCAGAGGAGCAGAGCAGGGCTTCAGTTTCCGAGGGTGTATCTGGAGATGCGAGAGCTCCAGGGATGGATGACTTCTTCCGAGGCATGTTTGAGTATGTGTTTCAGCGGCAGTAGGGAGATCATCAGCAGCAGGGTGACGATGCTGGTGAGGACCGGGCTCGTGGTGGTAATGGTCGTGTACTGAAGGAGTTTTTGAGGTTCCAGCCTCCTTCTTTCAGTGGGCAGCCAGATCCTGAGGTGGACAGAGAGTGGCTGGATGATGTTCAGCGGATTTTCAGTGCGATGGAGTGTCCCGAGGAGGAGCAGGTGGCGCTGGCTACTCATCGTCTTCAGGGATCGGCCCGTACTTGGTGGACGTCAGAGTGGGGTTCAGCGTTTCGATCTCGTCCTCTTCGACAGATTACTTGGCAGGAGTTCATCACGGCTTTCGAGCGTGCCTTCTGCCCGTCTTTTGTCAGGTCGCAGAGGTTGCGTGAGTTTATGGAGTTGACTCAGGGTGACATGACGGTGATGCAGTACCGTGCCAGGTTTATCGAGTTGGGCCGTTATGCTCCTCATATCGTGGCAGATGAGGAAGTCAGGACCGATCAGTTTGTGGGTGGTTTGAGGCTGGAGTTGAGGCATCATCTTCTTGCGTCAGGATTGACCACTTTGGATGCGGCGTGCAAGGCAGCATCGGCACTGGAGAGAGATTTGTAGAAGGTTCGAGGGCAGGGCAGTGCTAGTCAGGTGTAGGCAGGTTTTGGCCAGCCGTCAGTAGTGCAGCAGTAGAGTACCGTCCAGCTCTCGGCAGGTGGTTCAGTGGCGATGCAGTCTGTGGCTCCTGTGCCAGAGTCTTCATCCTTTGGCTCGAGGCTCAAGAAGTTACTCAAGGAGGCGGGCCTCGGCGGGAGACGCCGGGGTAAGAAGGGGCAGTCACAGCAGGAGTCGTCGGCCAGTGATCAGCAGTCCGTGGTTTTGCAGCGTCAGGGTTCGGTGTCAGGTGCTCAGGGCGGTTGTCCCAAATGCGGTGGTTCTCATCCAGGCAGACCGTGTTCGGCGCCCGTGATTTGCTTCAGGTGCGACCAGCCAGAGCACATGGCACGTGACTGTCCGCAGAGACCACGCCAGCCGCACGAGTTTCAGTAGCAGTTTCGGCCCCAGGAGTCATCAGCACAGCCGTAGTAGTACCATCAGCAGGGACAGTTTCCTCAGTTGTCACGGTCAGCTACTGTGAGGAGGCAGAGATCCCGAGGCAGAGTGACTCACATGACCAGGGCGGAGGCTGAGGCATCGCATTTGGTGGAAGGTACTCTTTCGATTTTGGGTTGTGCGGCTCGTGTTTTGTTTGATTCAGGTGCTTCTCATTCGTTCATCTCGAGGATTTTGCCCAGGGCGTGGAGGACCCGGTGACCGAGGTGTCCTGTGACTTGGCGGTAGAGTTGCCTACCGGTGACTTCATGATCACCCCATACTGCTTTCAGAAGGTACCTGTGTGGGTGGAAGGGCGGAACTTGCTGGCTAGACTCTACGCGTTACCGCTTCAGGACTTTGATGTGATTTTGGGCATGGATTGGCTCGAGGTTCATCATGCTTTGGTAGATTGCGGCTCGAAGAAGGTGTACTTCCGACAGCTTCGTGGGCCCACCTTCTATTTCCAAGGTATTCGGTCTTCCTCTTCCCGCTTGCTTATTTCGGCTATCCGTTCGCATCGTTTGCTTGATGCAGGTTGTCAGGGCTTTCTCGCATCCGTGGTTTTGGTCGAGCGGCAGGGTCCTGAGGTAGAGGATGTTCCCGTCATGTGCGAGTTCCCCGACGTTTTTCCTGAGGAGTTGCCAGGGTTGCCACCGCAACGAGAGATTGATTTCGTGGTTGAGGTGGTGCCAGGTACGTCGCCTATGTCGAGGGCCCCTTATCGGATGGCGCCTGTCGAGTTGCGAGAGCTGAAGGCGTAATTACTGGAGTTGCTGGCCAAGGGGTATATCCGTCCTAGTTATTCCCCGTGGGGTGCGCCGGTGTTGTTTGTGAAGAAGAAGGATGGTAGTTTGAGACTGTGCATCGACTACCGTCAGTTGAACCAGGTGACTGTTAAGAACAAGTATCCGTTGCCGCGGATTGATGACTTGTTCGATCAGCTTCAGTCGGCCCAGGTGTTTTCGAGGATCGATTTGAGATCGGGTTATTACCAGCTGCGGATCCGAGAGTCGGACGTGGAGAAGACGGCGTTTCGGTCGAGGTATGGGCATTATGAGTTCTTGGTGATGCCGTTCGGGCTCACCAATGCCCCCGCAACATTCATGGATTTGATGCATAGGGTGTTTCGTCCGTACTTGGACCAGTTTGTGGTCGTGTTTGTGGACGATATCCTTGTGTATTCGCGGTCTGTTGAGGAGCATGTGCAGCATTTGAGAGCGGTATTGCAGACCCTGCGCGATCACCAGTTGTATGCCAAGTACAGCAAGTGCGAGTTCTGGCTTCGAGAGGTGCACTTTCTGGGGCATGTTATTTCTGGTGATGGTGTTTCCGTGGACCCGGCCAAGGTCGAGGCGGTGGTGCAGTGGCCGAGGCCGAGTTCTGTCACGGAGATTCGGAGTTTCTTGGGGCTTGCAGGTTATTATCGAAGGTTTATTCAGGATTTCTCTCGTATTGCGGCCCCGATGACCAGGCTTACGCGAAAAGAGGTGCCGTTCGTCTGGACGGAGGAGTGTGAGCGGAGCTTCATGGAGTTGAAGAGATTTCTTACCACTGCTCCGGTTTTGGTGTTGCCATCTGGCTCGGGTGATTTTGTGGTGTGTACAGATGCTTCCGAGGTAGGCCTCGGTGCTGTGTTGATGCAGCATGGGAGAGTTGTGGCGTATGCGTCGCGGCAGTTGAAGCCACATGAGGCGAACTACCCTACTCATGATTTTGAGTTGGCAGTGGTGATCTTCGCTCTGAAGATCTGGAGGCATTATTTGTACAGCGAGAGGTTTGAGCTTTTCACTGACCATCAGAGTTTGAGGTATGTGTTTACGCAGAAGGACCTTAACCTCAGGCAGAGGAGATGGATGGAGTACATGAAGGATTATGATTTCACTCTGTCCTATCAGCCTGGCAGGATGAACGTCGTGGCTGATGCTCTGAGCAGGAGGGTAACGGTCAGTCAGATGTTGTTGAGGAAGTGGAGGCTTTGGGAGCAGGTCCCGGCCATGACTTTTAGGCTCAAGGTCCCTCAGGACCAGGGTTCGGCTATCCTTGCGAGTCTGACTGTCACGCCTGCGGTGCGTCATTAGGTGACTAAGGCCCAGCGAGCGGACCCCGAGCTACCTCGTATTTTTTCGATGGCCGAGGTGGAGTTTGGCGAGGATGGAGCTATGAGGTTCAGAGGTAGATTGTATGTGCCAGTCGAGGGGTAGGTGCGGCGTAATGTATTGCGTGAGGCTCATGGGAGTCGGTATGCCGTGCACCCCGGATCGGCCAAGATGTACCAGAACCTGAAGAGGCAGTTTTGTTGGCCCGGCATGAAGAGAGATGTTACAGAATTTGTGGCCAGGTGTTTGACCTGTCAGCAGGTGAAGGCTGAGCACCAGCGACCAGGAGGCACACTTCAGCCCTTGGACATTCCAGCGTGGAAGTGGGATCACGTGACCACTGATTTTGTGGTCGGATTGCCGAGGATGTCCACCGGGGAGGATAGTATCTGGTTGCTAGTGGATAGACTGACGAAGACGGCGCAGTTGCTGCCAGTCAAGGTCAGTTGGAGCGTGCAGCGTTTGGCTCATCTGTACGTGGAGCGGATCGTCCCGTTGCATGGAGTTCCTATCTCCATCGTGTCCGATCGTGACCCCCGTTTTACTTCTGGATTCTGGAGGAGCTTCCAGAAGGCTCTAGGCACTGAGTTGGCATTCAGCTCGGCCTATCATCCTCAGTCGGACGGTCAGTCTGAGCGGACCATTCAAACTTTAGAGGACATGTTGCGAGCATGTTGCTTGGAGTGGCAGGGGAGTTGGACCCACCATCTGCCATTAGTGGAGTTTGCCTACAACAACAGCTATCATTCGAGCATCGGTATGGCTCCCTATGAGGCGTTGTATGGGCGACCTTGTCGGACTCCGCTTGATTGGTTCGAGGTGGGCGAACGTGCCTTGACCGGACCAGATTTGGTGCAGCAGTGCATTGAGGTTGTGCATCTCATTCGGCAGAAGATGTTGGCAGCTCAGAGCCGGCAGAAGAGTTATGCCGATCGGAGGAGACGACCTCTTGGCTTTGCTGTGGGAGATAGAGTTTTCTTGAGAGTGTCTCCCATGAAGGGCATGATGCGCTTCGGTAGGCGTGGGAAGCTGAGTCCCCGCTACATTGGCCCCTTTCCCATCGTTGAGCGTGTTGGGGAAGTTGCTTATCGGTTGCAGCTCCCTCCGGAGCTTTCCGCCGTGCATGATGTGTTCCACGTGTCGATGCTTCGGAAGTACATGCCCGATGATTCTCATGTTCTCGAGGATGCCGTTTGGCCCGAGGTGACCCCAGATCTGTCCCTTCCAGAGTTTCCTGTTCGCATTGAGGATCGGCGGGAGTAGCGCTTGCGGAATAAGGTTATTCCTCTGGTTAAGGTGGTCTGGCAGCGTCATTCTAGCGGCGAAGCATCTTGGGAGCACGAGGTTGAGATGCGGGGGCTGTATCCTTATTTGTTTGTGTGAGTCTTCCCCCGTTCTTGTGCCTTGTCCTTGAATTTCGAGGATGAAATTCGTTTAAGGGGGGAGGGCTGTAATGTCCTGGACCTTCCGGATCCTTCTTCGTGGGTCCCAGATTTGGTCTCTTGGAGTGTTTGACTCTGTTGTGTCCGAAGATTCGTTTCGAACATCTTTCGTGTTCGGATCGGCGCGATCCGGAGTCGTTTCGGAGGCCCGGAGTGTGTCCGCGGTTTTTCCGATGTGTGTTGTCCGATTTCCGCATGTGGGTTTCGGCAATCCTTCGGAACCCTGTAGCGGGTGAACCGGGTCATTCACCAGCCCGCGAGTGGTACCGTTGCGATCAGCGCTTCGAGACGATCGAGGAGGTGTATTTTTCTATTTTTGGCATTTTTCAGATTTTCTATTTATAACCTTTTTCTTTTTCCCTTTTCTTTCTCTTTTTCTTCTTTCTTCTTTCCTCCCCCGTGAGCGCAATGGTCACACTCCCCCTTCTTGCCCGTTGGACCCCGCGGCGCCCCTTCCTCCTCCGGCGACGGGTGGCGGACGACGGCGACGGCGCGGTGACGACGGCGGTGGCGAGAGGATCGTGACGGTGCCCCCATTGGTACGTGGAAGAGGAGTTCATAGTTGAGCTAGATTTGAAGATCGGTGACTTTTCAGCGGATTTCGAGCTTCATCGAGGTAGGGGGATGGATCCTTACCCTCTTTACAGCGTTCCTCGTGATTTCTAGGCCGTGGGGAGGCCGACTGGGGTTAAATCCATGCCGAGAGGGTCATTTTCATGCTTGGGGTTTGAGCGCCGGATCCATCGATTCAGGGTGTTTTTGATCGATTTGGGGGCTCTAGATGCATGCTAGGACGTTGTGGGGTGATTCCCCGTCGTTTTCCCTTCACCAGGGGTGGTGAATGGGCGTGGTTTTACGTTTCCTGGACGTATTTCGCGAACCGGGCTCGGCCCGTTGTCGCGCTATAGTCTAGTGGCGCGTTCTTGATGAACGCACCGTGTCGACCGAGCGCGTTCGTCCGAGAAGACGAACAGTGAGGCGGTGGGGAACGCGCCTGGTGTTGGTAGCGCGATCTCATGATCGCGCTATCCAAGACTAGCGCGTTCAGGTGTGAACGCGCTAGCCTTGGGCAGCGCGACCTGGAAGATCACGCTAGCCATAGCTAGCGCGTTCTTCGGTGTCGCGCTAGGGGTACCTAGCGCGACCTTCCCCCTCCCCTGATCAGCATTTTTTCTGGTAGCGTGACCTCCGGTTGGGTGAGTTTGGGACCCAGTGTGGCGTGTGGCCCGAGGGTGGCCGTGGGCACCCAGTGAGAGCCACAGGGGCGCTCGAGATTCCCCGGAGGGTCGGTTACCGGTGGGGGTGCCGTGTGACTTGAGGGACGGTCGGACCTCATATGTGTCCCCGGCATCCGTACTTACCGTATGGTCATCGAGATTCTATGCTAGTGTTTGGTCGGTGGTTTCCGTGGATTAGTCCTTACTTCCAGTGACCCTACCACTAGTCGTAGCTTTCCCACAGCACGCGTGTGCTGGCTCGCCTGGGAGTGGCTGAGCGGCGTACCCGAGAGAGGCGGTGAGTAGGCTGGTTACCGCAGGGCCCCCGCGTACTTCCGAGTCCAGGTTTAGGGGGAAATACCAGCTAGAGGACAGGCCTAGGGCGTACGGTCTGAGTGTGCACACGAGGCTGAGGGTTCGGACCCACGCTGACGAGCGTGACCTCAGCTAGTCCTTGTTTTGCAGTTACTTCTGGTTACTGAGCGTGTCTGAGGCTCGCGCCTGGGGCGTTGTAGCTGGACACTTGTGACGCGGTATAAGACGTCAGGGGACGCATCCGGTCGTTCTTCTAGTGGGTGGTGCTCTTGTTCGCTGGCAGGCATGGACTCGTGTTTTGTTGGACCGAGGTTCCGTAGTACGATACTGTTAGAGTAGACGGCTCTTTCCGTTTATTTACTTTAGCTTGTCGGTTCTACCGTACTCTTGTTTGGTAGGGTTGTCTTCTTCTTTCTCATTTTCCGTGCGAGGTGGGGATTCGCGGGATCCCTACTGGGCCAATGAGATGAGACTCACCCCTGCTCTTCAGGTGAGGCGGGGTCGATGGGAGGCGCGGCCGAGTTTCAGCGTGGTTCTTCTAGCCAGGGTTAGTCGCCATTCTGCCAGAGCCGGGGGATGCCCCGTGTAGTTGTACTCCGGGGGATGCCCCGTGTAGTTGTACTCCGGGGGATGCCCCGTGTAGTTGTACTTTTCTTTCCTGTTGACTGTACTTTCTTTTGGACATGTGACACTGTGGACCTTGTAGCAGTTTATTTATTTATATTATTATGTGCATTTTATTCTAGATTATTGTGCTATCTCTGTGGTCGTTGCGGCTTCTCTTGTACCCCCACACCACTCCTTTCTACCCTTCCGAGTCTTCGGACTCGTGGGTTGGCGGGCCGAGATTTGAGACGCGCCGATTCCTTTCCGGTACTCGGATCCTCGGGTCGTCACATTTTGAATCTCCAATTCTGATAGTAGAGACTCCTCTTTAGAGAAAGAGATTTCAACTGCCTGGTTGGCTAACTGTAGCAGCTCACCAACTTCTTCATTGTCCGATATTAAAAGGGACTGAGGAAAAGGGCCTGGAGGCGCCCCCTCTTGGTGCTCCTGGACCTGAACAGGCCCAACATTGATGCTAGAGATAGAGTTAATGTGTTCCTGTTCCAGTTGCTCCGCATCCTGTTGTAAGATCTCGAACTTGTTTTCCACAGCCACATTATGCCGAACAGCCGGAGGATCAGTCTGCCGGGGCCTGAAGGCCTGTTTGGGGATTGAGGGATCAGGTGCTATTGTTGATCGGGCTTTAGCCATCTTACCCTACTTCTTCTTGCAACCATCAACTGCATGTCCTAGTTTATGACAAAAGGAACATAGCAGCGGAGCTCGGTTGTAGTTTACTGGTTGCCAATAACCATTTCCATCCAAATCTATCCACAACCGTTCCTTGCGTAAAGCAGATAAGTCCATCTCAACACAGATCAAGGCCTCCGATGTATCGGTCATGGCCAGAGTTCTTTCATGAATGCGCAGCACATTCCCAAAATTTCCAGCTATAGATCGAAAGCAATCTGCATGATACAGGTTAGCAGGCAATGCTGGAAAGCCAATCCATACAGGCACCGTCGGTGGATCTGCATCAAAGTTGAAATCCGGTGTCCAGCAAAAGAATCGAAACAAGAAGCCCCTAATATAGAGATTCTTCTGTAACAACAACTTCAAAAAGTCCGGTTCACAGGAAAATCAGAAAAGCAGGTGTCGCGGATTCAATTTACTAATGACAAAGTCTGAAGCTAAACCCAGCCGCTGCATCAAATAGCTTTTGATGTCGGAGAAGTTAGGCCGTCCATAAGAACATTTAGCAACTATGGAGAAAGAGAGGATTTGAAGGGACGCTTGGATATCTGCCTTTGTGAAGAAAACTGCAGGCTCTCCCCGATTGGTGAATGCAGGTTCCTTCACCGGAATTGGAATTGATGGCCTAAATTTGGATTCCATAAGCGCCTGCGCAAAGGTCCGACGAGGGACAGTTTGAGAAGCAGATGGAGCAGTCTCCGGCAAAGGCAGCAGAGGAAGCGGAGGACCTCCCGCCACACCGGCCATGGCCGGCAAGGAGGGAGACACGCAGGGAAGAAACGGCGGGAAAACCAGAGTTTCTCTCACAAGAAAACAGAAGAGAGAGGATCGTCTGACCATAGACTTCTCAAAGTTCCCCCATTTCCATAGATTAGGCACGATCGTACTTGCCTTGTTGGCTCCTTTCCTCTTTTTTGAAATTTCTACCTGGACTTGGATGTGTAGTGTTTTTCTTTCTATATTATGGTAATAGAGTTTAAAACGTAATTGGCTGCTCGTTACCGCCTTTGACCGAGTATGATTATCGTATCTACGGTCGCCATTAAATTGGAGATCTTGTACGAGTCGCAGCCGAAGGATCAGTCTTGCGTGTTGATCGGCCAAGTTGTTGGTGCTGAACTGGCACCTTTTTGTCTTTTCACGCTTTGAATGACTTGCCGTTTCGCGTATTCCCGCGGGAGGGTTCCTTGTGAGAGGTGGCGTAATTGCTCCTAGGGAAGGACATCTACCTCTTGGGTCTTTTCGAGGGGGGAATCAATTAAGGTAAAAATCTCCCCCTTCGGCCTATAAAAGGTCCCGAAGGGCATCTCCTCCTCTCTACGGCGCTTACGGCTTCCCATGCAATCTTTGCCTCTTCCTCCCCTTTTGTAAAGCTACCATCCTATTCTTGGAGATCGTCCTCAGGCGAAGCATGGAGGGTGACTCTGAAGACGAAGACTTTGACGGATGCTGGGGCATTCATGCTGCTTCGGCGTAGAAGAATGGACGGCGAGTGGGCAGATAGCGTACAAGAAGGGACAACGCATGGCGACGTGCTCCCTCCTGACCTCTTGACCGCCACCCCACCCAGGGGGGGATGATTGAGATAGGAGAAGTCATTCAACATCATTGCTTCTCCTTTCTTTCATCCCCGCTCCCCCTCTCCCACTCCCTTCGAGGGAGTGTTCAATCCTTCTCTCTCTTTTGTTCTTCTTTTCGCCCTCACTCTTTGGAGGGTGCCTATTTTTCTTTTTTCTTACTCTTGCTCGCACCACTTGGAGGGTGCTTGCTTTCTATTTCTTCTTGCCCATGCCATCAATTCTTGATGGCTTCGTTATGCTCCATCTTCCAAAGAGTTGGCAGAGGAGGCCTTCTCTTATTTTCTACGGAGCTGGCGTCCAGGCATACCCTCCTCTTCTTTTTCTTTCCTAATGATACCATCTCTTCCAAGCTTCCCGAGCAGAAAAAGTCAGTTGTCCCGTTATCTGAGCCAATTTCCACACTGGGTAGAGTCAGTGGCTCGGCTTGGAGTTTCTAACCTCATCTGCATCGAGTAATCAGTTCGTGTTGTATCAGAATTTTTTTTCTGCATATCATACTGGCTACAGCCTATCTAATGTACAGAGATGTTGATGCAATAAAAAGGAGAGTTATCATCATAATTTGTCTCTTACATGCATGAAAGAAGTTCAAAAATAGAACTTTCGCAATGTTGCCGCGTTCCAAGTCTGAGGGATAGGCATTCCTTCCATGGTAGATAACCGGTACGCTCCTTTTCCGAGGGTCTCGACCACTCGGTAGGGGCCTTCCTAGTTAGGGACCAGCTTTCCCACCGTCTCCAATGGTCGAGAGGCTTCTACTTTTCTTAGAACGAAGTCTCCCGGTTGGAATTGTCTATCTCAGACTCGAGCGTTGAAGTACCGAGTCATGCATTGCTGATATTCCGTAGCTCGGATGCTCGCGACCTCGCGTACCTCGTTTGCCAGGTCCAAGTTTTCTAACATCTTCTGCTTATTCGGCTCAGGTGAGAAGTTGATGACTCAGAGGGAAGGGCTGCCGATCTCCAGGGGAATCACGGCCTCGCTGCCATACACCAGTTGGAAAGGAGTTTTATCGGTAGCGGCTCTTGGAGTAGTTCGGTATGACCACAGTACGCTAGGTAATTCCTCAAGCCAATTACCCTTGGCTTTCTCAAGCCTGATCTTGATGCCTTTCAGGATAGTTTTGTTGGCATTTTTGACTAGCCCGTTAGCCTGGGGGTGGGCTATCGAAGTGAAGTGATTGTAAATGTGTAGGTCGACACACTTGTTTTTAAAATAAGTGGAGTCAAATTGTCGACCGTTATCGCTCATGATCACTCGGGGGATGCCAAAACTACAAATGATCAACCTCCAAATGAAACTCTATATGACTGCTTCGATAATTTTGGCGGTGGCCTCAGCCTCGATCCATTTGGAAAAATAGTTGAAGGCGATGATGACAAACTTCTTCTGATCCTGTGCCATGGGAAATTAGCCTAGGATGTCGATTCCCCACCGAGCGAAGGGATAAGGCTCAGTTAGGGTCACGAGTTTCGAGGCTGGCTGGTGGACTAGATGATCGAACCGCTGACATCGATCACACTTCCGAATGTAGGTCGAGTAGTCACGTTGGAGGGTGGGCCACCAGTAGCCTTGTCGTAGCAGGATCCTTGCGATCGACCTTCCCCCCTTGTGCGCATTGCAGATGCCTTGGTGGACTTCTTCAATCGGTCGGCGAGCTTCTGGATCATCGAGGCACTTAAGGAGGGGACCGACAAAGGACCTTTGGTATAGGGTCTCATCTAGGAGGATGAAATGTCGAGCTTGATACTTCAGTCTCCAAGCTTCCTGAGGGTTGGGATGCTCTTGGGAGTCCCGGAGCCAAGATATATACGGGGTTTGAAGAGGGGCGAACTCGCACTGCTCCTGAGAGGGGAAGAAGATGACCACTTACCCTTGAAGTATAAACTGCAAGAAGGGAAATCAGTCAGAGGTGCCTAGGGATGGATCCCCGGGGAAGACCCTCTGATGCCTAAGTCAACACTGATAGTAGAGCATTGGTGCGAAGAGGAGAATCGGGAGGAAAATGGGAGCGCGAGATCCCTCTCCACCAAAAGGTGAAGTGGTTCTTGCTCAGGCTTACTTGACTTGCCTCTCCTGTCACAGTGGGTCATGTCTTGTTTAAATAGTGGCCTGTTGTGCGAAGGGGTCCCTATAAGCGGAGGGGTTCCAGGGGGGATTACGTCCTTCATGCGGGCGGGTTCCAGGGGGGATTACGTCCTTCATGCGGGCTCCTTACGGCACGCGGACTCTTGGCTTCCCCTGTCCCATTTGAGCTTCCTGTCATTAAGGGGTTCGCAATGGCCGAATCATTAAGCTTCTATCAGTGAGCCCGAGCGAGTGGCACCTGTTCAAGAGTGGTCTCCCGAGAGATAAGTGCTGGGTCGGGACAACGAATAGGGGGCTCCGAGGGAGCTTTCCTGATCGACTGATGCTCGGACTTCCCAACCCGAAGGCCGCATAGGAAGCACTTGTACCGAGTGGATTTTTGGGCTTCATAATAAGTGGGCACGTGGGCTACCACTTTGGGGAGTTGAGCATTGTTCGGTCCAGTTTGGACCTCGTTTGTCCTCTCCATACAGGCGGTGAGATTTCCCCACTCCACTTATCCCCCTCCTACTCTCGAGCCAAGATTAGGCTCGGGCGAGTAGCAATTGGGCTGGACCGTTTGTGGCAATGGTTGGATAAAGATATCTCTTCGAAAGGGGCCACGTGACGCGGCTCACCTTGGAAATACACCCGTTATGATGAGTAAGAGAAGGCCCCTCCTCGGGAGATCGGACGCTGCGCCGCCTCCCGTCGGGGTTTTTTGGCATTGCCTTTATCTATGGGGTTTTAGGGTTTTGCCTCTCTTTGTAGTCGTATTTGAGGGAGGCTTCCGTGCTGTGAGAATAATTTCAGAAGGGCGGAGAATCGTTGTAGCCGTCGGAGCTAGAAGAGCTTCCTGAGGCGGTGATTCGTAAGCTCCCTTTTTTCTCCGGAGTTCTCTGGCTTAAAGCTTTTCCCTTCTTCTTCTCTCTGTCTCATGGCGGATCATCATTCTGAGGCTAAAGGGCGGCAGAGAGAACAGACCCCCAGAGTTTTCTTGACGCCGCCTGAGCCATCCTGCAGCGAGCTGGGGGAGGCGGAGGTGAAGTAGCTGGAGAGTCGCAATGGGCTGCCTTGGCGGTTCCAATTCTGACACCTAAGCCTCATGAGTCTAGCCTATCCACCCATTCTGGCCTCTTTTGCTCTTTTCTCTTAGCTTAGAAGTGTGGCTTTCATCTGCCCCTTCATCCCTTTGTCGCCGGGCTACTTCGGTTTTATCGGTTGGCTCCTGTCCAACTGGTCTCCAACTCTTATACCTTCATCTTCTCCTTCATTTTCCTTTGCGGCCAGTGTGGAGTGCGCGCCTCGCAGGATCTTTTCCACTATTTCTTTGAGTTGAAGGAGCATGCTCATGCGGGGCGAGGCTTCTTCTATCTTCAGGCGAGGCGGGGGAGGAGCTGCGTGTCCCTCTCTGGGAAGGACTCTTCTCACAAAGGGTGGAAGACCCAGTATGATGTGAAACATTGACGGGAATGCAGCAAGTGACAATGATCCCTTGGACTTAATTCGCAAACGCATTCACAAAAGTCGAGAAAACTTGGAAGACGCCGTCTCACCGTGCGCACCCGTTACCCGTGGTGACTCGATGATGCCGAGTCGAGGTGGGGGAGAAGGACCCTTGCTGGTAGAGGGCCAGCGCAACTAAGGTTTTCCCTCCCGAAGGTAGGATGCCCACGATCAAGGGCGGCCGGGTGCCTTGGGGGCACAAGGTCACTCACTCACTATTATCCACGATGACCACTCAGGATGGTGGCTCCGGGAACGGGCACTCTCTCACTAGCCAGCGAACTAGTTTGATGGATATTAAATAAACAGATATTAAGGGGGGAGCAAGGGCAGGAGCTCACCTGGTTGGTTTGAAGAAACCAACCCCGGTCGGAGACGATGGGTGAGCGGGGAAGTGTGGGTTCCCCGCACACTGCGCCGGTGAAGCTTGAATCCTGTTTAATTAGTTACACTCACTACACCTCTCGCAGGAGGGTGGACTTGGGGTGGAGATGATTGAATTACATGCAAACACTACCTCCACGCAGGGAGGGGCGGTGAGCCGGCCAGGCGGGGAGGGGAGATTTGCCGGAAACGCGAAAGGAGAAGTCGAGGCCGAATCTGCCTGCTCTCTGCGATGGCTGACTGATAGTTGATGTCGAGTCCGTAGATCCCGTTCTGGAATTTTGCTGATGGCAGACTAGTGGGGAACTCTTCGTATCTGGGACTAGGATGCCTCTGAATTTTACGGAATTCTTCTGTTGTAGTTGCGGGCACGGGATGAGGTTCGATCAGGGAGATAGAGTCTGGGCGCGGCAGCTTCCTGTTTCTGACAGCCGTTTGCAGAGAGTGCCCCGACTGCTCCTGGACACCGAATCACAAACCGCTGGAGTTTCTGGAACCGTGGACGAGCCCTCTTCGCAGAAAAATTGGTAGGGAAGCCGTCTGATGTCGGAGAGGACTGGGGGACTCAGAAGAGTGGAGGCAGGTCGTTGCAGACTGTGGGAGGCAGACCCGCACAGCCGAGGGAGAAAAACAATAACTTTGTCCTCCGGATGCCGAACGCAGTTCTGCTTCTTGATTCTGATAGAGGACTGGAGGAGGAAGAACTTTGTAGAAGGACTCTTGGCCTGAATCGTCCGCTGTTTGTCGTGGTGCAGCTTCTAATCGGGTTCAGGTGCTCTGCAGAGGGAGTCCTGTGCAGTCGGGGGAGAATGGTTCTCCCGGACAGCTACGACCTCGGATGGAGACGAAACCACCTCGCCTGCGAAGACGACTGGGAGTTCTTTCCGTCGATGTAGACCACGGCCCCAGGAGATCCGGGATGGAGGCTGGGGCGGTGCTTCAACAGACTGTCAGTCTGCTGGTATTCAGCTGTATGCAAATGAGAAGGGAGAAAAGGGTGGAGGGGTGGTTCCTTTGGTGGAGGGGTGAGGGAGATGGATGCCTTGGTGGAGGGGAGTGATTTAGGAGGTGGGAGGGGTGGTGAGGTGGAAGGTCAGGGGCGGAGCTAGCAGGGAGATGGGCTGGGTGCGCAAATGGTCAAGGGGGGAGGTGGTGGAGTGATGGGGGCGCAAGTAGCTTGGGAATAGGGAGGGCTTCCTTTGGAATTGGTGAGTTGGGTTAATGGTGGTGTTAATGGAAGTCTAGGGAATAGGAAGGGGTTGCTTGGGGATGGGAAAGGTTGCCTAGGATAGGGGAGTCTTCCTTGGGAAGGTGAAAGGGTGTATAGGGAATGGGAAGGGTTGCTTGGGAAGTGGGGGAAATTGAAGTGGAGTTAAGGGCCTTGGGAAGGTGAAGGGGTGAGAGACTGATGTGGCAGATGAGGTGGCAAGAGAGGGAGGTGAAGGGGCAGGTGCGCCCAAGGGAGAGAGAGAGAGAGGGATAGAGAGAGAGGGGTTCGCCCCTTTTAGTGAGAGAGAGAAGAAGAGAGAGAGAGAGCTAGAGAGAGAGAGAGATGCACAATTGCTTTGGCAAACTTTATCAATACTTCATTAGCTTCAACTGGTGGGATTGGGGTCCTATTTATAGGAATCTCACAATTCTACATAAGTCCTCACCTTTTGGACTAATGACAAAAGACCAAGGGGTTGTAGGGGGAGCCCATGGGCCAAGCCCGTTGAAGTGGGCCCATTAACCCACTAGGCCACCTAATGACACTTAGACTTAGATAAATGACTCACTAACTTAGGTACATGACTCAATAAAAGGGAAAACTACATGATTTAGACTCAGAAAGAAGTGAAAACTACATAGCTAGACTCAAAAAATCGAGATGAACACAATGGCGAGCATCGGGACCCATGGAGAAATGGGAAATGGTAAGCGATGTCCCCATCATACTCCCGGGGTGCAGAGAACTCGACTCTGTCGAGTAAGGGTCCTCCCTGCTGTGGTACTGCTCCAATAGATTAGGATCCAGCTGTTGGAGATACTCCCGAATCACCCAGGCGTCAACCGAAGGTGGCCGTCTCTTCCACCTAACCAGATATCGCTCATACGCCTTGCTCCGTGTGGTAGTGATCTGTTCATCTAATATCCGCTCCACTTGATCACGCTGGTTTTCTCTGGCCAGATGGAGCTCTCGTTGGTGTGGGGGCTCTCTCAAGGGGTGAATAGGCTGGATCTCCTCATTGGGTGTCACCGTGGGACCCTTGTAGGGCACCAAGTCAGCCACATTGAAAGTGGGGCTTACTCCGTACTCTTCGGGGAGGTCCAACACATAAGCATTTGTGCCAAGGTGCCTCAACACCTGAAAGGAGCCTGCTCCACGAGACCTCAGTTTTGAGACAATCTCAGTCCTCACCATTACAAAATCACCGACATGGATTTCTTGGTGGCGACAGTGGGAATCGGCTAATTCCGTAAGAACCTTGCTGCTCTTGTTGTTGTGTTTGCGAATGTTACCATGCAATGTCATGAATGATGATCCTATAGGGATGAAGGGAGGGCCTGGACAACCAAATTCAGCTCTATCAAGTGTTAGATTGGTTTTGACAGACTTAGGAGGACCAGGGCATCCATGAATTGACCTATCATGCTTAGAAACCATGTGGACATTGATGCACTTAGGTGGACCGGGGCAGCCACAAATGGCCCTATCATGCATGAGGTGGATGAAGAGTGGGGGAGGACCAGCATGTCCAAATGTAAACCTGTCGTGCACTGGACCTAGTGTGTGAATGATATAAATGACGTGACTAGCCTTACTACATGATGCAAAATGTTGTGACACATGCATTACAATCAAGATGGTCCTATCTTTAGGTGGGGGTGGATTCGGGGGTTTCCACTCATAGGGGTCGAAGGGGTCCAAGAAGGTGGACATTTTGGGATAGGTCACTTCCTCATTTCCTAGGTGGATGTCACCCTCGGTCATGGCTCTCATAGTGTGAACTAAGTAGTGGAATGGGTGGGTTGGGTTCGACATGGTGGGTGAGGGTAGGAGGGAGTGGGTGGTGGGTAAGGCGGCTAGGTCCCATGGGTTCCGTGTCTTCCATAGGGAGGGATCAAAGGGGTCATGGAATGTGTTACCAAGGAAGGGGTATTCTATCTCCCCAAGGTCTTCAAATGATGGTGAGTCCTCCTCCTCAAATGAAGTAATTGAACCGAAGTCCTTGGCGGGTTGGTTGGCCATGAATGGAGGGCTTGGCATCCTACCCGAAATAAGCAACTCTAATTCGCGGATAGCATCGGGCTCTTCGGGTGTTGGGAGGAATAAAAGAAGTTCGCTAGTGTAGCAACCCACAGTGTATATTGAGGAGATGGACCCGACACATAGGTGTAGGAGGTCAAGGCTCCTAGGTTGGTCGGCTACAGTGGTCAACATGCCAGTTAACTCCATTTGCCAAGATAGACCCTTAAGAAAATCCCCTAATGTTTCCACTTGATAGGATGATTGGATTGTGGTGTGATAGGTGGGTAAGGGTACTATAGGAAGGTTTTGTTCCATAGGAGGGTAAACATGGGCCATGAGATCTCTAAATGGGTTCTCCTTTAGCCAACGTGAAAGGGGTTCTCCTAAGATGAGCTCGGCCCCTACTAGGGAGGGTGGTGTAAGGTGAAGACCACCATGTGAAGTTTCTTCTTCTTCCTGGACATGGGTGATCTCCATGGCGGGGGTTGGGTCCGGAGTATTCACCACTATGGGGTCGGGTATGGGGATCATGGTTTCCTCTACCAAGGAGGTGAGTAAGTCCATTGTTTGTGGGGTGATAATGACTGGCATATGGCTCTTTTGGGGTGGTGGGTAATGGGGGACTTGGGATAGGATGGGGAGGGGTAGAAGTGGAGGCCTAGGTTGGGCATCTTGTAACTCATGGGGGAGGGTGCATCCCATTTGGCTCAATGGGTCTTCTTTGGGTAGGAATGAGTTCTCTTGACCTATTTGGGCCTCATATTCTTCTTCCCAATCTAGGGGAGCCTCGTAGACTTCGGTCACCTCCTTAAGTTTCTTTTGGAAAGGGGTGGGAGGAGGTTTTGTGGTGGGGACCGTGGAAGCTTGTGGGGTGTGGGTTTGATGGAGGATTTTGGGTTGGGTGGTGGCCAATTTGGTTTGAAGGGTGGTGGTGATCAGGATTGGAATCTTTTGAGGCTGTGGAGTTTGGGCCCTAAGGGTGGTATTGGGTTGACTGGGAGAGAAAGGAGGAGTGGGAGTGCTCCTCGGGTTATGATTCTTAAAGTAGGAGTGGGGTGGTCGGGGAGTGAAGATCTTCCTAAGCTCAATCTTCATCTCTTCCCATGATTCTATGGGTTCTTGCCGCCGGATCCTTCTTAAGCTTACTATGCGTTCCCACTCCTTCTTGGCTTGTCCCCGAAGTCGCCTTGTGGCCCTGCGGACTCTAGTGTGTCCATAGACCCTAGTCCTATCAAAGTGTTTGTTCATGAAGGTTTCCCACCTAACATAATCACTAGGATGTGACCCATCAAAGGTGATACTCTCATCTATAAGGATGTCCGAAAATGGGTGGTCGATCGGACCTTTGTGGAGGGCTGAGTGGGACCAAAGATAGGTAGCCATGTAGATGGGCCGAATGACTCTAAATGCTTATGCGCCATAGGACAAGACTTAGCAGAGACAAGTCTAGAACTTGTTCTGATACCAACTGATGTGAAACGGCGACGGGAATGCAGCAAGTGACAATGATCCCTTGGACTTAATTCGCAAACGCATTCACAAAAGTTGAGAAAGCTTGGAAGACGTCGTCTCACCGTGCGCACCCGTTACCCGTGGTGACTCGATGATGCCGAGTCGAGGTGGGGGAGAAGGACCCTTGCTGGTAGAGGGCCAGCGCAACTAAGGTTTTCCCTCCCGAAGGTAGGATGCCCATGATCAAGGGCGGCCGGGTGCCTTGGGGGCACAAGGTCACTCACTCACTATTATCCACGATGACCACTCAGGATGGTGGCTCCGGGAACGGGCACTCTCTCACTAGCCAGTGAACTAGTTTGACGGATATTAAATAAAAAGATATTAAGGGGGGAGCAAGGGCAGGAGCTCACCTGGTTGGTTTGAAGAAACCAACCCCGGTCGGAGACGATGGGCGAGCGGGGAAGTGTGGGTTCCCCGCACACTGCGCCGGTGAAGCTTGAATCCTGTTTAATTAGTTACACTCACTACACCTCTCGCAGGAGGGTGGACTTAGGGTGGGGATGATTGAATTACATGCAAACACTACCTCCACGCAGGGAGGGGCGGTGAGCCGGCCAGGCGGGGAGGGGAGATTCGCCGGAAACGCGAAAGGAGAAGCCGAGGCCGAATCTGCCTGCTCTCTGCGATGGCTGACTGACAGTTGATGTCGAGGATGTAGATCCCGTTCTGGAATTTTTCTGATAGCGAGACTAGTGGGGAACGCTTCGTATCTGGGACTAGGATGCCTCTGAATTTTGCGGAATTCTTCTGTTGCAGTTGCGGGCCCGGGACGAGGTTCGATCAGGGAGACAGAATCTGGGCGTGGCAGCTTCCTATTTCTGACAGCCGTTTGCAGAGAGTGCCCCGACTGCTCCTGGACTCCGAATCATGAACCGCCGAGTTTCTGGAACCGTGGACGAGCCCTCTTCGTATAAAAACTGGCGGGGAAGCCATCTGATGTCGGAGAGGACTGGGGGACTCAGAAGAGTGGAGGCAGGTCGTTGCAGACTGTGGGAGGCAGACCCGCACAGCCAAGGGAGAAAAACAATAACTTTGGCCTCCGGATGCCGAACGCTATTCTGCTTCTTGATTCTGATAGAGACTGGAGGAAGAAGAACTTTGTAGAAGGACTCTTGGCCTGAATCTTCCGTCATTTGTCATGGTGCAGCTTCTAATCGGGTTCAGGTGCTCTGCAGAGGGAGTCCTGCGCAGTCGGGGGAGAATGGTTCTCCCGGACAGCTCCGACCTCGGATTGAGACGAAACCACCTCGCCTGCGAAGACGACTGGGAGTGATTTCCATCGATGTAGACCACGCCCCCAGGAGATCCAAGATGGAGGCTGGGGCGGTGCTTCAACAGACTGTCAGTCTGCTGGTATTCAGCTATATGCAAATGAGAAGGGAGAAAAGGGTGGAGGGGTGGTTCCTTTGGTGGAGGGGTGAGGGAGATGGATGCCTTGGTGGAGGGGAGTGATTTAGGAGGTGGGAGGGGTGGTGAGGTGGAAGGTCAGGGGCGGAGCTAGCAGGGAGATGGGCTGGGTGCGCAAATGGTCAAGGGGGGAGGTGGTGGAGTGATGGGGGCGCAAGTAGCTTGGGAATAGGGAGGGCTTCCTTTGGAATTGGTGAGTTGGGTTAATGGTGGTGTTAATGGAAGTCTAGGGAATAGGAAGGGGTTGCTTGGGGATGGGAAAGGTTGCCTAGGATAGGGGAGTCTTCCTTGGGAAGGTGAAAGGGTGTATAGGGAATGGGAAGGGTTGCTTGGGAAGTGGGGGAAATTTAAGTGGAGTTAAGGGCCTTGGGAAGGTGAAGGGGTGAGAGGCTGATGTGACAGATGAGGTGGCAAGAGAGGGAGGTGAAGGGGCAGGTGCGCCCAAGGGAGAGAGAGAGAGGGATAGAGAGAGAGGGGTTCGCCCCTTTTAGTGAGAGAGAGAAGAAGAGAGAGAGGGAGCTAGAGAGAGAGAGAGAGAGATGCATAATTGCTTTGGCAATCTTTATCAATACTTCATTAGCTTCAACTGGTGGGATTGGGGTCATATTTATAGGAATCCCACAATTCTACATAAGTCCTCACCTTTTGGACTAATGACAAAAGACCAAGGGGTGGTAGGGGGAGCCCATGGGCCAAGCCCGTTGAAGTGGGCCCATTAACCCACTAGGCCACCTAATGACACTTAGACTTAGATAAATGACTCACTAACTTAGGTACATGACTCAATAAAAGGGAAAATTACATGATTAAGACTCAGAAAGAAGTGAAAATTACATAGCTAGACTCAAAAAATCGAGATGAACACAATGGCGAGCATCGGGACCCATGGAGAAATGGGAAGTGGTAAGCGATGTCCCCATCACAGTATTTTTGGGTGGGCCTGTCGGCAGTTGGTGTAGTCTGGGACTTCCCAACGGCGCCCAATTTTCATCCGAACATTCCTCCGAAGCAGACCGTGTTTTCTCCAGAGGTGGAAGAGGAGGCTATTATCCTTCAACAGAATCGTTGGGAGACTGCTAATTTGGTGACCTCTCCAACATTGAGGGCTACCACTCTCGAGTGCTATCATCGACAGGTAAGGAGCTCGGGAACTTGGTCTTCCTTCTCACTGAGTTTAGGATTTTTCTTCTCTTAGTCTACTTTCTGTGGTTCAGACACGAGGCGAGCGGTCGAGGAGGAGGCACCTTCGTCTGAGTTGGAGGTCATTGACCTGGATGATACGCCGGCTCCCGACGATCTTCAAGTTGCGGAGGGTTCGTCCGGTGCCCAGGGTAAGGGCAAGCGGGCGGCTCAGGATGACGCCTCCGAGCGCCAGGAGATCAAGCATAAGGATCCCATGGCCAAGCTGCTACAGCCTTTGATGCAGGCTCAGTCCGCTGAGAAGAAACGGGCAGGGAAGGAGGAGGTCGTCCGTGCGTCTGGAGGAGATTCCTTGTCGGCTCTCCCCTCAATTGAAGAAGAGGGGCTCGAGGAAGGAGGGATCACTGCCGATGCCGAGGTGCCGAGCGTGGCGGAGGGGCCGCCAGACGTGGGGGTCCGTCCCTAGCGAGTCGAGGCTGGAGGGTCGCAGGAGGTGGCGACTCGATCATAGCCGACCGAATCTGGGGTGGTACGCAGTGGGAGTGCTCATGTTGAGCCGACTGGTGGGGCCCTTGGGACGGGCTTGCCCGAGGGAGATGTCCCCGTCCCGGCCGCTCCGGTGAGAGCTTCCCCTCCTTCTTCCAGCACCTTCAGTGTTCGGGCTCCTCTGTACCGGGCGTGTCATTCCTTAGCTTCTCGAGACTTGCGGAAAAAAGTCCGGAAGGGTCCCCCCTCTTCGCTGTTCGAGAAGATTATGGAGGGAGGGCTGATTTTGGCCCAGCTGGGGGCCAAAGCTGTGGAGACTCTTTCGTGGGCCCATGGTGCGCTCGATCGGAAGGTCGAGCGTCTGACCCTCGATCTAGGAGACCTTTGTTGAGAGATCACTCCGCTCCGAGCGTTGGCGCAGTCGAGCCAAGTGGAGGCTCGTCTTTGGCGGAGAAGATGGCCCAGGCTTATTGAATGGTCGACCGGAAGAGTGAGTTGCTGGAGTCAGAGCGCAGGAACCAGGTCGAGTGTGATGACCAATGGAGGGCCGAGCGAGAGGGGCTCGAGGATCGGGTTCAGGCAGCCGAGGATTCACAGGTCGAGGCTGAGCGAAGGCTATCCGAGACTGAGAGAAGGATGTCCGAGTCCGAGCGGTGGATAGCTGAGCTCGAGCGACAGGCAGAGCTGGCTGGGAAGGAAGCGCTCGAGCAACATAAGTGCTCAGAGGCTTACCAGGCAGCTTTACAACAGGCAGCCTTTCCTTATTACGAGTCAGGCTATCGACGGTGACTCCAGAAAGGCTTCTCCCAACGCTATGATTGGGCCGTCCTGGATGCAAAGGCCCAGTTGTCATCGCTCGATTTTCCTTCCGGTCAGCGCTATGACTCGGAGTGGGGTTCCACTGACTCTTCCCACTATACGTCAAGCGAAGAGGTGAGTTCGGTTCCGTCTGAGCGACCGCCAACTCCAGCATCCTCGGGAGGGCACACGGACGAGATAGTTCCCACACAGGTGGGGTCAGTGTCTGGGCCGACCGTCACCAAGAATATTGGGGGCAGATCTTCTGGTACAGAAGTAGCTTCGTCTGTCGAGCTTGGGGATGGGCCCGAGGCCTGATTGTGGTAGCTCTTTTCTTTCTTTCTTTTTTTTCCATATGTGGCTGAGCAAGGCTCTTTTTGGAAACTACAATAGCGGTAGTATTGAATGCTGAATTGACTATTTCTTACTGTTTTTGTGTGATTTGATTATCGTATTCGCAGTCGTTTGAGGAAGGCGCCGATTTTCTACAGATTTTGTGCCCACCGATCTGTCAAATAACTCACATGGCGTTGGCACCTTTCCATTTTTCCATACCACCCTTAATGACTTGCCACTTCACGCATCCCACTGGGGGAATATCGGGAAATGAGGTAACCAAGTCAGGGGGAGCCTTGGTAGCGTGTTTTGTAAGGGGAAAGTTATTTAAAGCGATCAGCTTCCCCTTCGGCCTATAAAAGGTCCGAGGGGCGTCTCCTTTTTCCTTCATCGCTTAAGGCCGTTCCTGGCGGTTTTTCCCATCCGCGAAGCGTTGTGCTGTTAGTCTTTCCGGGGCATGGAAGGTGTTTCAGAAGATGATGATGCAGATGGCGGTAGGAGGAAAGCTCCTATTGTTCCGCTCTAGAAGAGGGTTCGTCAATCAGAGGCGGATCAGGGCGAAGGTTCATGCCGGAGCATGTCGCCTTCCTGTCCCTGTCCTGCCGGCGCCATTCAGAGGGGAAGAGGGAGCCAACTAAGCTCCCTCCTTTCCGGGCCTTCCCCTGCCTCCTCATCCATCTCTGTCGTTTTCTCTTTCTCTCTCCCCTTTCACTCTTCGAAGGGTGACTGCACTCTCTGCCTTCCAAAGAGTTGGCAGAGAGGAGGCCTTCACTTGTATTCCTTCCTCTCCTCTTCTTGTTGTTTCCCCTCTTTCTTTTCTCCTCCGAGCTTTCTCAAACCAACGAAGCCAATGATCCTTTATCCGAGCCAGTTTCTGCATGAGACAGAGTCAGTGGCTAGGCGTGGGAACGTCTACTGGGGCGGCCGAGCGTTCTGCTCGTGTTGTAGTACCAGGGGATGTAATTTTTGTACATGTATGCTATACCGGCTACGGCCTTCTTGATGTACATCAAAGTTTAATAAGAAGAGAAGAATGGTGTTTATTCTACTTTGCTTACATGTGTATACTTGCCAAATGTTCAAAAGCAGAACTTGCGAAGATTTGTCGCGTTCCACATCCGAGGACGGGTGTTCCTTCCATGGTAGAGAGTCGGTATGCTCCTTTTCCGAGCTTCTTGACCACTCGATAAGGACCTTCCCAGGTAGGGGCCAGCTTCCCCGCCGCCTCTAGTGGTCGAGATGCTTCAGCCTTTCTCAGGATGAAATCTCCTTGCTGAAAGTGCCTGTCTCAGACTCTCGAGTTGTAGTATCGAGTGATGCACCGTTGGTATTCCGTTGCTCGGATGCTTGTAATCTCTCGGATCTCCTCCGTCAAGTCGAGGTTCTCTCGCAATTTCTGCTCGTTTACCTCAGGCTCGAAGTGGACGACTCGGAGAGAGGGATTGCTGACCTCCAACGAAATTACGACTTCCTCGCCATACACCAGATGAAAAGGTGTTTCACCAGTAGCCGTTCTCGAAGTAGTTCGGTGCAACCATAGTACGCTTGGCAGTTCCTCGAGCCAGCTTCCCTTGGCTTTACTGAGCCTAGTTTTGATACCTTTTAAGATAGTCTTATTGGCATTCTCGACCAGTCCGTTAGCCTGAGGGTGGGCTACCGAAGTGAAGTGGTTGAGAATGTTTAGGTCGGCACATCTGTCTCTGAAATAATGAGAATCAAACTGCCGACCGTTATCGCTCACAATCACTCGGGGGATACCATAGCGACAGATGATCGATTTCCAAACAAAACTCCATACGACTGATTTGGTGATCCTAGTGGTGGCTTCAGCCTCGATCCATTTGGTGAAATAGTTGATGGCGACGATGATGAACTTCTTCTGAGCTTGGGTCGTAGGGAACGGCCCCAGAATGTCGATCCCCCACCCAGCGAAAGGGTACAGCTCGACAAGGGTGATGAGTTCCGCAGCGGGCTGATGAATCAGGTGGTCGAAGCGCTGACATCGATCGCACCTCTGCACGTATGTCGAGTAGTCGTGCTGGAGAGTGGGCCACCAGTAACCCTGCCTTAGCAGGATCCTAGCAAGCGATCTTCCTCCTTGGTGCGCTCCGTAGATGCCTTTGTGCACTTCATGAATTGCTCGACTAGCTTCGTCGGCGCTGATACACTTGAGGAGAGGACCGGAGAAAGATCTGCGGTATAAGGCATCGTCCAGCATGACGAAATGCCGAGCTTGGTACTTGAGCTTCCGAACCTCCCGAGGATCGGTGGGCTCTTGAGAATCCCAGAGCCAGGATACGTAGGGGGTCCGCAAGTCGCCTGAAGGTGCCGGGTCAATAGTCATAAGATAGGATTCGATGCTCGTTTGCTCGAGCTCTTCGAGGAAGACCGATTGTGTACTAGCGGGGTCGGGGGAGGAGGCCAGTCGAGAGAGGGCATCCACTTGGGAGTTTTTCTCCCGGGCTATTCGGACTACCTCAAAGCTCTCAAAAAGTTGGGCCACCCTCTTTACCGCTTGGAGGTACTTGACCATTTGTCCTTCCCGAGCTTCGTATTCACCGTTGACTTGGATAGCGACCAATTGGGAGTCAGTGTGAATCCTGACTCGTTCGGCCCCCAGTCTTCGAGCCATCCTGGCTCCCGAGATGACAGCTTCATACTCGGAGGCGTTGTTGGACACTTGGAAGTTGAACTTCAGGGCGTATCGTAGCTCCGCTCCTTCGGGGGACTTGAGGAGAATGCCGGCACCGCTTCCTGTTGAGTTGGAGGATCCGTCGACGAACAGATCCCAGGTAGGCCCGGTCGTTGGTAGAAGTGCTTCTTCAATTGGGACTGTGCTTTCAGTGATGAAGTCTGCGAGAACATGTCCTTTAATAGCCGAGCGAGGGTGATACGAGATATCGTATGCCCCGAGCATGATGGCCCATTTGACGAGGCATCCCGAGGCTTCAGGGTGAAAGAGAATCTTCTTCAGAGGTTCGTCGGTCAATACGACGATGGGGTGCCCTTGGGAGTAGGGTCGGAGGCGCTTTGCCGAGGTAACCAATGCTAGCACAAGCTTCTCGGTTGCAGGGTACCTTCTTTTGGCCTCATTAAGCACCTTGCTGGCGTAGTAAACGGGTCTCTAAACTCCTGCGTCGTTCCTGACCAGGACCGAGCTCACAGTAGAAGGGGTTGCCGAGAGGTAGAGGTGCAGAGCTTCACCTTGCACTGGCTTGGACAGCACCGGGGGCGAGGCCAAGAATTCCTTGAGTTCAGCAAATGCCTTTTGACATTCCTCATCCCAGGCGAATGTAGCTGATGTCATTTTGGGTCCCCTCAACACTTTGAAGAAGGGTAGGCAACGTTCGGCCGCCCGAGATAGGAAACGGTTGAGTGTAGCAATACACCCCGTAAGGCGCTAAACGTCCTTGATGCAGGTGGGTGGCCGCATGTCCAGGATGGCCTGGACCTTGGCAGGGTTGATGGGATGCAATATACGATCTAGAGGGGGGTGAATAGATCAATCACCCAATAAAAAATGAATGCAGCAGTTTCAATTGCAGAAATAAAACAAGCTACTGCAGGACGGCTGAAATATAAGCGAAAGCAATCTCAGAAAGCCAACTCTAGCAGATCTGAACTTAGACGATCCTGCACATACATCTACAGCAGATGGAAGAGATAACCAAGATGCACAATACTTCGCAAGACAAACACATAGTAGACATGAAATTTTAAGGTGGTTCGATCTCAAACCCGAGATCTACGTCCACCCCACACTCCAAACCGGAATGTGGCTTCAACTGCTGATTCACAGCTTCAACTGCTAGGCCTTACAGCTTGCCTACAACTGCTGGGGACTTACAGCTTCACCCATCCAGAGGAATCCTCCTCTGCCCCGCTGATCAATACAGCTTAGCTCTGCTGACTAACAGCTTGAAAACACGGTTTCAAAAAACAAAATAGAACCAAATGAAAACCAAGAAATCCCAGAGGGAATATAGCTCACAATGAGTAATCTCAGTTCTGGTAACTTAACCAAGAAACTGATAAACAGATATTCAAGGAAAATCTCTCAGACTCTCTCACTCAACTCTCTCCTTCTCTTCTTCTATCTTTCTTCTCTTTCTCTTTTCTCTGGATCGAGCAGGCTCTGTCTGCTTCTGGACTCCTGGTAAGTTCCCAATCTCGATCTTTCTTCTCCTCAGGAAGAATCCTTCTTTTTATAGCAGCAGATAGGTGGGTGTGTGGGCATCACGATTCTCGCCCAAACGCCTGGATTACGTGGCAGTCATCCCAACATACTATTGTATACGTGTCATGATCCAAACACCTCCTCTGATCTTGGATCTCGTGCCCTTCTTAAGTTCCTCGACCAGCAGTCCTGTCAGACAAGACTTGTTATCAGTTTGACTTAGTCTGAAAGGAAACATAGAAAGATGTACTGAGTTAGTTCGAAAGATGAACTAAGCATGTACAAACTTGATGGCATGTAATGCAGTATGCATATAGGAAGGTATGCACATTGAAAGTGAATGCACATACATGCCATCAACAAGGGTACAGACTTTTTTTTGAACGGTGCACAAATGCATATAGGAAAGTATGCACATTGAGAGTGAATGCACAGACATTCCATCAATGAGTGTACAGACTTTGGTTGTGCGTGCGACAAGATAATGTACAGACTTGTTGTGCCTGCGATAAGATGATGTTCAGACTTGTGAAGTGATGCACGGACATATCAATAGAGAGTGTGCAAACTTTGTGTACACATGACACAAACAAATGTACTGACTATGTATATGCATTAAGCAAACGAATGCACTGACTATGTTCATGAATGTATATACTTGCTAAGTCATCAAGGCAACCGTGTGTAGACTTAGTGTACGCATGAAGCAAACGAGTGCATTTATTCTAATCTTACATTATTCATTAGTGTTTGCTATCATCAAAACTTGTATAACATCCTCAAGGCACAGGGGGCACAACAATCTCCCCCTTTTTGATGATGGCAACACAATGAATGGATGCAATGAGGTCAGTTCATGCATGCACAGATTGATACCCTTATTCCTTCCCCAAACCCTTCTCCATCTGCACATTCTCCCCCTTTGCCAGTAGCAAAAAAGAAACGGAGGAAAGAAAGGAACACCGTTCTATGAAACAGTTCAGTATGTGAGCAAATTATGACGCAATCCTTAAAATTTATGAATCGAGCAATGGCTTTCTTGATGTCAGTCAGGTTTAACAGTTATAGAACGTAAATGAAATTTACTGACTTTCATCAAATAGGGATTTAGACTCCATTTATAGCAATGAACCTAAGTCGCATAAACATAAAGGTTTAGGTCGAGACAGTACCCTAGTTATTTCAGAGAATGTGAAAGGCAAGGAAGGTCACCTGAATTTGTATTGAGATTAAAGAATTGACACTCAATGATATTTGTTTTCTAAGGGTTACAGCAATTTCATTCACTAGCTTCTGAATCTGGAACTTATTGAATAGACAAGTATTATTTATGACGTTGACATTAGGTGTATACCTTGATTAGAGGCCAATACTCCCAGTTACTAAGTATAAACTACTATATCTATTTCTGATCAAAAACTACAGGGATAGTTTGCACCTTTGACGTTAAAGGTATACCTTAATCAGAGGCCAATACCCCTAGTTACTCAGTGAATTCTCCCTTGTAGATTCGACCAAATGAACAGAGATAACCTGAGTCACTTCATGACTTAAGGTGCTCTCTATTTCTTTGTTGGAGACCTCAGTTTCTCAGTAAAACTCATTCATTGCTCTGCCATTTTGTTCACTTCTTTTTATTTGATGATCTTATTTTTACTGCCCTTATGATTTTAGGAGAGACTTGTTTAAGAGCAATACATAATTTTTGGTTTTCAAACCTTAACCAACACTGAATCTGTCATGTTCAGGAACTGTGAAGACTTCTTCTATCATAATCATGAGATAGAGGTTAAGAGCTATAAGGGCTTTCTATCACCTTATTTTCAGAAGACAGTCTATTGAACTTTACAGTCTATTAAAGTTAAACCTTAGTTTTAATCAATAAGCTCATGTGATTCTTATATCAGAAGGGTTGTAATAATTACAGCTCATGATAAAGAACTAATCACTAGACTGTTATACATTCTGTGAAGAGGTTGAACTTAATTCTGATGATGCAAACCTCCCCCTAGCAACAATATGCATTTTCTAAACTATGCGACGTACACACTATGCAACGACCTTATCATGCAGATAAGACACTGGATGCATCGACTATGTGTAGAGCATGCTCGACAAAAAGTCTATACACGGCACTTGATTGACTACATGCACAACCATCCGTCGACTATATGCCCAACTATGCATAGACTTCAGAAATAATATGTGCAAGGTGTGCAGCACCTTATTCTATCATCAAACAACCTTATTCACAAGTTCAAGAGCAGGCAAACGCAATTATTTCAATCACTCTAGTAAACCAGTCCATTAGTCATTTTCCTGCTGAAATTTACAAAGCCCCAGTTCTCTTCTTAGATATCTAAATCTTTCATTTCCAAGAGGCTTTGTAAAAATATCAGCAACTTGTTTTTCAGTTTCAACAAAGACTAATTCAATATCACTTTTGCTCACAACATCTCAAAGAAAATGATGTTTAATATCAATGTGCTTAGTCCTGGAGTGGTGAACAGGATTTTTAGAAAGGCAGATGGCACTAGTGTTATCACATAGAATAGGAATACATCCCAGGTTTATCTGATAGTCTGATAGCTGATGTTTAATCCATAGTACCTGGGCAGCACAATTCCCTGTAGCAACATATTCTGCCTCTGCAGTGGAGAGTGCTACAGTGTGTTGCTTTTTAGAGGCCCAAGATACCAGGCAACCACCTAGGAATTGGCAATATCCACTAGTGCTCTTCCTATCTATCCAACACCCAGCATAGTCTGCATCAGTGTAAGATATAAGCTCGAACTCACACCTAGCAGGGTACCAAAGACCAAGTTCTTGGTGTTGTGCCCCTTATGCTTTGATGATAATGTGGTGTTTTAATGATAGCAACATGAATGAGTCACCACATTATTTTGTTAATACCAACACATTGAGTCACCATATTGTTCTGTGGAGATTGCATGAGTGTGCTAGGCCATGCAGTATTTCATACTCAATGCATATTTCGCTACATGCTAGTGTTCATACGGTCAAAGGTCTGAGCAATCCTTGGGCACTACATATGCATACTCAGTGCATAAGTCTTCGCATAAAGTATGTGCAGGGCTAGTTCAAGCCTGAGCTAAGGCTAGCTCTAGTCTGTGCAGATGTTTTGCATAATACATGTTATGTCAGTGTGGCTCACGAATCAAGTCTGTGTAGGCAAGTCTATACATTGTGTGGTTGGTTCAACACAAAGTCTATACATTGTCTTGTTGGTCCAAAATAAAGTCTGTACATCGTTTACACTCCACACGACAAGAAGTCGATGCAGCCTTGTCTTGCATGCATAAGTCAAGTCTGTACATCGTTTAGTTGCACGCCATAGAGTTGAGCAAGTCTACACATTCCTTTTTTCAGCAAGTCTATACATCCATATGTTTGTGCATACACCAAGTCTATACATTGCATGCCCGCACATACAAGTCTATACATTCTTTGCAGTTCTGGGTCTGATGTTGTGTCTCACTTAGCGTCTCATGTTGTGTCTCAACATACCCAGCGTCTCATGCAAGTCTGTACATCGTCTGCTCTTCATGCATGTGCATAGTTCATGCATCTCTTCTTTAACTAAGTCTATACATCGCGTGAAGTCTGTACATCGGTCAATGGCTTGTGCAATCCTTCAAAACAAGTCTGCACATCGCCCTGTGTCATGCACTCAAAGTCCATACATGCACACACTTAGTTTTTGCATTGTGCTATCAAGCTTTAACACTAGGCATTACAAAGTCTCTACATGGCTCTGCGCCTTATATACAAAGTATGTACATGTTTTGTTCAGAACACAACTTACTCAGTGCATCCTCGTCTGACCTGACAGAATATCTACTCGAGGAAATTGAGAAGGGCACGTGATCCAAGAAGCCAGGATCGTGACACATGTAGTGCAGCAGGCTGAAATGCTGCCACGTGGTCAAGGCGTTTGGGCGGGAATCATGGAGAGCACACGTCCTATCTGTGCTGCTGCTATATAAAGAGGACTTCTCCATCTAGAGAAGACTGATTGAAGTAGAAGGAGCAGAAGTAGAGAGAGTGCCTGCACGATCCAGAAGAAGAAGACGAGAAAGAAAAAGAGAGTGAGAGATTAGCAAAAAAAGAAGAAGAAAGAGAGAAAATTAAGAGAGAAGAGCAGACAGTGAGAGGAAAAGAAAAGAGGGGCAGAGAGGTATAGATCAGCAGAAGAAGAAGAAGATCAGTAGCCTCTGGATCAAATCCAAGCTACATTTCTCCAAGAGAGAGCTACAGTTTCGAGCTTCATTTCCAGCTTTCCGTTGCTGTTGTCTCTTGTTTTTGTTTTCATTTTAAACCTATCTTCAAGCTGTTCGTCAGCAGTGCAAGCTGTGATGCACAGCGACGAGGTGGATACCTCGGACGGGTTAAGCTGTAGTCCCCAGCGGATGGCTAAGCTGTATTGCCCTGCGGTAGCAAGCTGTGATGCTCAGCGGATGGCAAACTGTGAAGCCCAGCTGATGTATGGCAAGCTGTGATGCCTAGCCGTTCAAGCTGTGAGTCAGCGGAATCCACACTCTGGTTTGAGTGTGGGGTGGATGTAGGTCTGGAGGACCGAACCACCTAAAAACCCTTTGCAGTGGTTTGTGTGTTATCTTTGTCTTCGTTAGATGAATGCATAGGCGCGCTCCAAGTGTTTGCTTACAGGTTCAATAGATGACTTGATTAGTTTTTTTTAGTGTTTTAATTTGTCAAGTGATCGAAATTTTAAGAGAGCAAAATTTTAATTGAGCAATATTTTTTAAAAGATCCATTCACCCCCCTCTGGATCCATTTCTATCAGCTCACGCACCCCAACAATTGGTATCAGAGTAGGTTGCTATGCATGGGATCTAACAATCCGCAGTAGATCCTGCATCTTTTGTGGTGCATTTCAGAGTGAGTCTGGTTTTGTTGTTTTCGGTGCTTTAGTCTCACTGAATTGGCATATTACCGTATCCCTGTTGATTCCGGTGCATTTCTCATATCATTCAATTGATTAAGTCATTTCTCGATGGCTCACTCATCGATCTTCAGAGGTGATGATTTTGATCTATGGCTGGAAAAGTTGCGTCGGTATGTAAGGATAACCGATCCTGATCTTTGGCAGGTAATGACTCACGGTTCATACAAACTGTCGAAGGATAAATCCAAATGGACCGAGAAGGATAAAATGAAAGACTCCATCAACTCTAGAGCATTGAATATGGTAAAAGCATCAATTGATAGAGCACTAATCTCATGTGTCTCATCCTGCAGGTCTGCCAAGGAAATCATGGATAAATTGAAGATTGCTTGCGATAGAGACGATGATCAATGCATGATGGCTCAAGGGAGTGAACAAAGTAGCAATCATGATGAAGAACAAGACGATGATCAGGTAAACATCTTCGAAAATTATACCCTGGATGATTGGATTGCTGCATATAATGAACTGCTGGAGTCTTATGATCATTTAAGAAAACAGCATAAGAAAATGAAAAAGAAAATTGATAAAAGTGATTCTAATTCATCATGTGAAAAGTGCTTGAAAATAAATGAATTATATGATGAATGTCTATCTGAGTCTCACCTGAATATGAAACAAATGTGCCTGTTGAAAAAGGAAAATCAAGAAGATATCAATAAAATCTCTGAATTAGAAAGTCAGCTGAAACTGAAAACTAATGAACATTTGATGAACCTTGAAGATTTGGAAAGGATTAAGTTTGATCTGAAGAAATCGAAAGCTGAGAATGTAGAAATTCAGAGGAAGAATAAAAATCTTGAAGCTGAAATAGAGAAAGTCAACAAGGAAGGCGTGCATGTTTCCTCTCTAAAATCAAACTATAATATGTGCTCGGCTCTAAGAGAACGTAATGAAGATCTTTATAGTGAGAATGAATGGCTGAATAAACAAATTGCCTCATTTAAAGAGGATCACAAAAACTTGGTTGCTGAGAAAATTAAAGTAGAAGAAAGAGAAGAGGAACTAATTGAGAAACTGGAGTTGATGTCCAGTAATGAAAATTGTGATGAAGAAGTTAAGAAGATGACCAAATAAAACACTGAACTGAAGGCTGAAGTTGAAAAACTAAAGCGGTTAAACACTGGCTTGTCTGAAAGACTTCTCACCATAAAAAAAGGAAAAGCTGTCCGTGATGAAGAATCACAAAATTTGAACAATCTGACACAAGAAATTGAGAAGTATAAAACTACAAATATAGTTCCAAGCGAATCTGTTAATTGCAGTGAACAGGAGATAGCCAGTTATGAACTTCATATTACCTTTTTGGAAAATAAAATTCATGTTTTGGAAAACTCAGCATCCAAGTCTGCTAAAAATGAAGGAAAAATGAAAGCTGCCATGAAAGATAAGAATGACAATTCAAGAGAGGGGATAAGTTGCAGTTCTGATGTTAAGGAGATCACTAAACACCAACTATACACCACTTTTGTGCAAAGCTCTGATGTAGCTGGTACCTTAAATAAATCCCCAAAATAAAATAAAAATCAGAAATCACCTTCATCATCTATATTTCAGTTCAAAGCCCAGAAAAATGAAAAGCAAACGAAGATTGTGAAAGGGGGTAAAAAATTGAAAAAGAATGGTCAGATGAACAAAGTCAAAATTGTCCCTGCATGTAATGTGAATTCTGCTAGCTGTGTGGAGTCTGATAGATTAATGCATGCCACTCACAAATCATCTACTCACTCACGTGCATCTGAGAAGGAATTCTCATGTTATTACTGTGGCAAAGCAGGGCATATCATGGACGATTGCAGACTATTAAAAAAAGATGAGCATGCAAATAAAACACTGCATTCTAGGAATTCATCTGATAGAAACCACACCACTAAGAAATCTGATGCATCATGTTATTACTGTGGTAGGCGTGGTCATCTAATGAATGCATATTTTATCATGAAAGAAGACAATAAACTACATGCTAAAATTCTCTCACATGCTCATGGCCCATATAGATATAAATCTATTTCAGGCCAGCATATTATTTGTTTCACTTGCAACAAGCCTGGGCATAAGGCAGATGAGTGCTGGTCAGAAAATCATTGGGGTAACAATGAATCAAGAAGCAAGCATCTTAGATGCCTTGAGTGTGGGAAATATGGTCATGCAGTCAAGGACTGCTTGCATGTTTAGGGAAATCATGTTAATTTCAGATCTGCTGAATTCCCCAGAACAAGAAGTGTAAACATTTCATGTTTCAACTGTAATAAGCCTGGTCACAAATCTACAAACTATTGGTTGTCAAGGAATAAGAAACGAACTGTCCATGCATACAATAGAACATTTCATAATTATTTTCATGGACCTCATACTGTTGCTGATATGCATTATAGGACCAGAAATTTTGTTCCTTCATGTAGATACTATGGAAAATTTGGTCATTCCATGGATAGCTGTTACCTGATGGATCATGATGATAATATGGCTAAAAGATTGTTCATAACACCTATCAAGGTTAACGCAGGACCCAAGACTGCTTGGGTTTCTGCAGGATCAAAAGGATTAATCTTTGCAGGTGTGCCTTGGAAGCTGATGAATAAAGGGGTTAATAATCCAAGGCACTCAAAAGTGAAACCCCCAGGAGTGCACCACTCAGGTAAGTTCTGAAAACCTGTGTTAAAGTCTATTCTCTGACATTCTCTGCCCTTTAGATGATCGCATATCATAATAATCTGTCTGTGCTAAATTGATTTATCTTGAAAAGTTGATTGCTCTCGCATGATGCTCTCTGAATAAAGAATGCTCTGATGTTTGAATAATCATTCTGCATAGCTGAATGTCATACGCATGCTTTGCATAGTTGACATTTCAAGTCGATGCATGTATTGCACCGAGTATAGGTAGCTGCATGTCTTGCATATAGTCGGTGCATCTCATGTTCACAGTGCATATTGTTGTGCCTTCATTGCATATCATGCATTTTGTCAGGGGGAGCTTGTCTGCTGTCGCTTGGTCATCATGCTATCCTTATCATATTTGTTGCATACTGCACATATGAAGAGTAGTGCATGTCATAAAATTTTGAAAAATCTAAAAAGATATTCCATTGCATTTGGACAGGGGGAGCATTCCTATTTCATCTCTTCTTCACCTCATGAACTCCTTTTGTCTAGTAATCTGATCCATTCTCTTGCCTATGTGCTGTTCAATTGAATTCTCTGTTGTCTTCACTAAAACAACTGATCAGTCTGTATTCCAGACTCATCTACTGTTTGTTGATAAACTCTCTTCTAATGCTCTTCTCTATTGGTGATTGACTCTTACACCAGCTTACACTCATCCTTCACATTCTTCTTAGCTGGTTTGAATGATTGTGCCTAGTGGTGATTGTTGATCAGCTGTGTCTGTATTCGGTCTGAGGAACTTAAGCTGCATGTCATGCAATTCAGTCTGAGATCTTTGTAGAAATTCATATCATATAGGTTTAAGAATTACCACTGAATCAGACTGATATAAGATTAATGTATTCTCAGATTTATAATTAAATGAATTGAAAATGTCTGAATGATAAGCTTTAATAAATCTTAACCATCTGTGTCATAAAAACCTTAGACTCACTCATCAGATATCTGAAAATTTGAAATCAGGGCTACTTTGGTTAAGATACATAGAGTGAGTATTGTTTTTAAACATTAACTTTGAAAATTTTGACAGGAAATAAAATCAGTGAGTAATGAAATGACTTTGTTCACTGAGAAACTGGGTTTTCCATCCAAGAAATGGAGTGAACCCAAGTCATGAAGTGTCATAGTCACTTAAAATGAAAATTCATTGAGAACCTGACAGAGCAATGGCATTTCTGTGTTGAGTAACTGGGAAGTCTGGCCTCTGATCAAGGTATCTTCTCATGTAAAAAGACACTTATATTGCTAACTCTGTTCTCGAAGTTGAGAGGCAATGACAGTTATCACACTGAGTAACTGGGTCACTTCACCTGAGACGTGTTGTGCCTCATGTAAAAAGGTGTTGATCAACCTAAATTGCTCAGGAGAAATATAATGTGCTTCAAATGAAAATATATTGAAAATTCTGTCAACTCATGTTCTTGTAAAAGTGTTTAACCTCAGTACTAATCTGTGTAACTTTCAAAGGAGCTATTGAGATCATGTGTGTAAGATAAAGATGATTGGTTTTGAGAGTTATCTGACTATTTGGTTCACCTTTATTAAAACTTGGATTCAGATATGAGTATTGAGTTTAATTTGACAAATTTGGTATACATCAAAATTAAATCAGATTGGTTGTGTTGCCAATTCATAACCCTTTATGATAGAAGAGTCTAATCTTCTTAAGACTTATTGTAGTGGTGCAAGCATTAAAATCCCTCATGATCAGATTCATTCTTGACAGCCTGATCAACATAAATCTTGGTGCCAAATCTCTCTTAACTAATGATTATTCATTGAGATGTCTTGTGATTATTGTTGTCTACTTTTACCTTCCTATCATCAATCACTTTATTCTCCACACTGTTGAAATCTTTGGTTATTATTTGCTTTAAGAGGAGAGTAGTTCTACATGCATGTTGATAGGGGGAGAGCTGTTTTCTTGTCATAAGGGGGAACTCTATTTCAGTGAACTATGTTTCATTCTTTGTATTTGTGTGCTGAATTTGGTCCCTCAAACCATTTCTTTCATTTTGATTATGTCAAAGGGGGAGAATAGTTTGACGAGTCAACGTGACTCATTATGTTGCCATCATCAAAAAGGGGGAGATTGTTGTGCCCCTTGTGCTTTGATGATAATGTGGTGTTTTAATGATAGCAACACGAATGAGTCACCATATTATTTTGTTAAGATCAACACATTGAGTCACCATATTGTTCTGTGGAGATTGCATGAGTGTGCTAGGCCATGCAGTATTTCATACTCAATGCATATTTCGCTACATGCTAGTGTCCATACGGTCAAAGGTCTGAGCAATCCTTGGGCACTGCATAAGCATACTTAGTGCATAAGTCTTCGCATAAAGTATGTGCAGGGCTAGTTCAAGCCTGAGCTAAGGCTAGCTCTAGTCTGTGCAGATGTTTTGCATAATACATGTTATGTCAATGTGGCTCACGCATCAAGTCTGTGCAGGCAAGTCTGTACATTGTCTGGTTGGTTCAACACAAAGTCTATACATTGTCTTGTTGGTCCAAAATAAAGTCTGTACATCGTTTACACTCCACACGACATGAAGTCGGTGTAGCCTTGTCTTGCATGCATAAGTCAAGTCTATACATCGTTTAGTTGCACGCTACAGAGTTGAGCAAGTCTGCACAGTCCTTTTTTCAGCAAGTCTATACATCCATATGTTTGTGCATACACCAAGTCTATACATTGCATGCCCACACACACAAGTCTATACATTCTTTGCAGTTCTGGGTCTCATGCTGTGTCTCACTTAGCGTCTCATGTTGTGTCTCAACATACCCAATGTAGCAACCCTAATAAATGAATAATTGAAATGAATTAAAACATATATATTACAGAAGTAATATATAAAAGGAATAGGGTTAATTGGATGAAATAAAACAAAATTAAAAATAACGCCTCTTATTAAGGCGTTAATTTATAAAGAAACGCCTCCATCCATGGCGTTACTAAAGAAAGGACGCCCACACATGCGGTCGTCAGTTCTCATGCGACTAAATAAGTAAGTAAAAGAAACGCCTCTATCTTGGGCGTGTTTTAAAACACGAAACGCCCTTTTTCAAGGCGCTTTTTAAGAAACGCCCTAAAGTAAGGCGTCAATTAACGAATACACGCCCTGACCTAAGGCGTTAATTCAGTTCGTGAACCGTTCGAACCCAGAGCTTATCCAAGGAAAGATTAACCTAATCTAGTAAGTGTCTATTAGAGTAAGGACTCTATTAGGGATATACTACCCTCAATCAAACCCTACTCTTGTTAGGACTCCAAAATCCTATAAATAACCTTGTTCAAACAAACCCTAAAGATATTTGGCCGAAGAAGGTTCTGCTGCAGTCATCCGTGAAAGAGAGGTTGGTTCTTCCTATTGTTTCTCCTCTGTTGATTAGGTATTAGGAGGAATAATTCTTCTCCATCTTATTCTTCTATCACAGGTTGAGGAAGCCTAGACATCGTGAAGAACAAGGGTAAGTTCTTCTAAACTTCCATCTTCAGCCAAGCTTATGAAGAAATTTCTAATATCTCTTCATATTCCTCTGTAGGAAAACTCTAGAGATCGACCAAAGAACAAATGTTCTCTGCCTACTGCTGATTCAGTTTATCCTTATCAACGTCTTCACGTGTCTGTCACCTTCAAATCCATTGTTAAGGTAGGATTTTCTCAAGTTATTGTAGCCCAAATAAGAATTAATGCAAGATATCTATACATACGTATATGAGCATGGCATGCATACTGTTTATAAGGTTTTATTACGTTTTCTGCAAAATTTTGAAAGAAACGCCCTTGATTAGGGCGCTAATTTAAAAGAAACGACCATGCTAGTGGTCGTCAATTTAATATTTGACGCCCTCTACGCAGGCGTTAATTTCATAAGAATCGCATGTGATTAATAATTGATCCTGTTTAAAAATTACAATACATATGAAATATTGATTTTTAATATCTTGCATGACTCTGTGAATTCCTGTTAAATTTTACTGCCATGACATGTCTCCTGTCTCTCGAAATATTATTTATTAAAATATCGTAAATCCCTTGAAATTCACGACTTGGACAAAGTCGTTTTCCATATTCTAACGCCCCAGTACAAGGCGTGAATCTGAAAAGTAACGCCCCTTCCTAGGGCGTGTATCTGTTAAAAACCTGAAATTCACATATTCTGTAAAATGGAATTAGAAAGTAACGCCCCTTCCAAGGGCGCGTTTTTGATAAATTTCTGAGAATAATTATATCCTGTCGAATATGTAAATGATGAGACGCCTGCCCCTGCAGTCGTCAACTTTGAAGAAACGCCCCCAGGAAAGGCGTGTTTTTGATAAATTAATGAAATAATGGAAATTCTGCAAATTGGCAATATATGTAAACGCCCTTCTGTTAGGCGTTAATTACTTGAGACACGACTTGACCTAAGTCGTTATTTTACTGTAAACTGATTTTATCCTGATTCTATTACCGATGGTTTCATATTATACATATATATATATATATCGGCACTATTCTCCACTCCGTGAGTATAGTCCCACGTTTCATGTTGATTTATCGATCACACTCAACTCTCATTGACATACAAGCTCTCCATTGGACATTCCGTTCCTTTGGACTAGCAAGTTAGTCATAGAGACCTCCGTAAGACTCCTCGTAGCCTTGGATTCCCTCAAGGCCGACTGAGCTGGTTGTACCCTAAAAACCCATTACACAGTTTTTGCCATGTCAATCTAAAGAAACATGGTATACCGGCCCTTATGATTATACAAAGAGTATATCATAAGAAATTCTTAATGGGATGATGATATCATGCCATATCATGTCGTTCTTGTAAACCTCAATTCTATGATAAGAATGAGGGTATCTTACCTTGATATACTGTTCATGTGGACCTCAATTCTATATAAAGAATGTCCATATTGATTTGTCATGGTACCTAAGTTAAGGGAACCATAATCTACCTAGTTTTATCGACATCGTGATTATACCGTTATTATCGCCATTCTATGTCCTTTGTCATATTTTGGACTCTATTCTATCAAAGTTGTCATACGTGTCTACAAGCTTGATTATTGAAATTCTATATTGGCTATATAAACAAGAGTGGATGTCAAAACACATGATAAATGCCTGCGCATATAGGGCCCGATCTGGTCCTGGGAGGAGCACCCGAAAGTACTTGTGCCCATGGGAGTTAAAATGATAAGGTATCTGGCATTATACCGAGTACTTGACTTGCTTGATTGGACATTCCACACACATCTTGTACTTGAATCGTACTTGACTTTGCATGAAATGTGTGGCCCGAAAGAGGGTAATTTACTTGCTTGATACATGATAGCCAAAGTTCTTGACATGACTCGATAATGGTACTTGCTTGAATATCTTGAATAACTTGTATCTTGTTCATGAAAGTTCATCTTATTTCTTTGATATTACATTCTCTCTATCTTGTCGTTTCATGCGAGCATGCATAGCTTTATTGCATCCATGAAAATGTAATTACTTAAACCACTTGCTAGTACTTGAGATATAATTTCCTACTGAGCGTTCGCTCATTCCGTTTGTCCCTTTTTACTTTTCAGGTAAGTCCGACGACGATGGAAGTCAATCGGATGGGAATGGTCAAGAGTGAAAGTGATAGAGCTTCTACAAGTGTCGTCTAGTCTTTTCCATAGTTTCTTGAGTCAACTATGTATTCTTTTCCTTTTTATTTAACAGAGTATTGGATTTGTAATAGTCTATCCATTATGAAATAAAGGATTGGGTTATCTTGCTATTTTGCGCATCTCTGTCTTTGTGTCGAATACATGACCACTCTGATTGACATGATTGATATAGACACGTCGCGCATCTCCGGGTATCTTCCGCGCTCGGGGCGTGACAGTCTTTGTGGTATCAGAGCCTAAGGTATTCAATTCCTAGGAAACCCAAGTCCAAGGATAGGTTTCAAAACCTTTAACCAAGTGAGAGTGGGTAGAACCAAGGGTTAAATGATCAATGAGTCCTTTATAAGATCATAGTGATATAATACTAACATAGCTATTGTAATTGTAGGATAATGGCTGCCGAACGTGCTCAATGGCGCAACATGCAGCGTACCCTTCAAGGGATGACCCAAGTGCTACAACAGGTAGCACAAGGTGGTGCTCCACGAGCTGGAAGCTTACACCAAGCATTCAAGAATATGAATCCCCCGAAGTTCATGGGATCGACCGATCCAGACGATGCCGAGCATTGGGTTCGGGAGATTGAACGTATATTCCGTGTCATGCAATGCACGGATCAGGACAAAGTCTTATTAGCTACTTTCCAGTTAGAAAAGGATGCTAGATGCTGGTGGGAGTCGATTGAAGCTACTATTGACCCAACTCAAGTTACATGGGGTGAATTCGTTGAATATTTCAACGCCAAATATTTCTCTGATAGGGTCCAGGAAAAGAAGGCCGCCGAATTTGCCGCATTAAAGCAAAGATCTTTATCGGTGGCTGATTATGAAGCACAGTTCTCTAGACTGTCTAGATATGCTAAGCATTTAATTGGCACGGAAAAGATGAAAGCCCGTAGATTTCTTAATGGGCTTAGGCCCCACTACATTACTCAACTGGCGCCTATGGATATTCAAGTTTATACTGAAATAGTGCGCCGAGCTCAGTTGCTTGAAGATGCCACGGAACTATCTGATAGGATCCGTGGGAAAGACAAAAAGGAGCAAGTCACAAGTTCGGGTTCTTTTAAACCCAACTTTAAGAAGAGGCCCAATAATGGAGGTTCTTCCTCTCAAGATCAGAAGTTCAAGAAATCCAAGCCTTTCTCTATCACCACTACCCCTTCAAACGTAGTATGCAAGCATTGTGACAAGGCTGGTCACAAAACAGAAGAATGCTGGAGGAAATTAGGAGCATGTCTCCGTTGTGGGAGTCGTGAACATCGGATTCCCGATTGTCCATTAATGAATGACCAAGACGGTGAGGGTAAACGCCCAGTGACAAGGAACGCGCGTCTTCATGCAATCCAAGAGACCGAACCAGAAGAAGAAGGCGGATTGGTGGAAGGTACATTAAAAATTTGTTCCAAATATGCACATGTCTTATTTGATACGGGTGCATCGCATTCCATTATTTCCAAGAAGTTTGCTGACCCATTACCTCTAGAACCAGAATGGATGAAAATAGTGTTGTCTACTCCTCTCGGAAACGAGACGGATATCACGCATCATTACCAAAACTGTGAGGTGTTGGTTCGAGGAAAGAATTTTCCTATTGATCTTATCTGCTTAGATCTAAAAGAATATGATGTTATACTAGGAGCAGATTGGTTATCCAAATACCAGGCAACGGTTGATTGCCGTGATAGCAAGATTGTTTTCAAGGAATTTCCGGAACTGACTTATACTAGTCCTAAGAGTCGAAGCAAATCCCCTCTTATTTCGGCTCTTCGAGCAAGCAAGCTCGTCAGGAAAGGATGTGTATCCTTCCTTGCTTTTGTCACTAATAAAGAAGCTAAGGAAACCAAGATAGAAGACGTTCAAGTAGTACGAGAATTCCCAGACGTATTTCCGGAAGAATTGCCGGGATTACCCCCGCAAAGAGATGTGGCCTTTACCATCGACTTAGTCCCTGGTGCTGGTCCGGTTTCAAAGGCACCATATAGAATGTCCCCTGCTGAACTCAAGGAGTTGAAGGAGCAGTTGATGGAACTAATCCGAAAAGGGTTTATTAGACCAAGTACTTCCCCGTGGGGAGCACCAGTCTTATTTGTAAAGAAGAAGGATGGATCCATGAGATTGTGTATTGACTATCGACAGTTGAATCATCTTACTATCAAGAACAAGTATCCACTGCCGAGAATCGATGAATTGTTTGATCAGATTTCAGGATCCAAATATTTCTCCAAGATTGATCTCCGGTCGGGATATCATCAATTAAGGATCAAGGATGATGACATTCACAAGACCGCATTCAGAAGCAGGTATGGCCATTACGAATTTGTTGTTATGCCTTTTGGACTAACAAATGCCCCTGCTGCCTTTATGCAGTTAATGAATAGCATATTCAGGCCTTACTTGGATCAATTCATAGTAGTCTTCATCGATGATATATTGATATATTCTAAGACTAAGGAAGAACATGAAGAGCATTTGAGGATTGCATTGCAAGTCTTGAGGACAAATCAATTATATGCTAAACTCAGCAAATGCGAGTTCTGGCTTGAAGAAGTGGCTTTTCTCGGACATGTCATATCCAAGGACGGTTTATCTGTGGATCCGTCAAAAGTTGAAGCTGTGAGAAACTGGGAGAGACCCACTAATGCAAGCGAGATCAGAAGTTTCTTAGGTCTTGCAGGCTATTATCGGCGATTTATCAAAGATTTCTCTAAGATCGCCGTACCACTTACAAGATTAACTCGTAAGGAGATCCGATATGAATGGAGTGAGGAATGTGAAAGCAGTTTCCAAACTCTCAAGGATCATCTCACCACAGCTCCGGTCTTAGCCCTACCAATTGAAGGAGAGAAATTCGAGGTCTACACTGATGCTTCTGGCATTGGCCTCGGATGTGTTCTAATGCAACATGGGAAGGTCATAGCATACTCTTCTCGTCAACTGAAGAAGCATGAGGAGAATTACCCCGTCCATGACTTGGAATTGGCCGCGGTAGTATTTGCCCTAAAGATATGGAGACACTATCTCTATGGGGTACAGTTTACTGTATACTCCGATCACAAAAGTCTCAAATATCTATTTTCACAAAAGGAGCTGAACATGAGACAAAGACGTTGGCTAGAATATCTCAAGGACTTCGACTTCAATATACAATACCATCCCGGAAAGGGTAATTATGTTGCTGACGCCCTTAGTCGAAAGCCGAGAGCAAAGATAGCAAATTGTATGATACAAGAATGGAGGTTACTTGAACAATTCTCCGAGCTCAATATAAGCTTGGACACGGAATCCAAATTTGTCACACTATCCCATGTAAGCATACAGTCAGATTTGTTATCTGAGATACAAACACTTCAGGATGATGATCCTATGTTAATAGAAATCAAAGGCAGATTAGAAGGACAATCTGATTTTCAACTAACTTCTGATGGAAGATTATCGTTCAAAGATAGAACTTGTATACCCGATTGTCCGGAATTAAAGAAGAAGATCTTAGATGAAGCTCACAGATCAAGATACACTATTCATCCTGGATCAACTAAAATGTACCAAGATGTAAAGAGGAACTTTTGGTGGCCCAATATGAAAAGAGAAATAGCGGACTATGTATCACGCTGTCTCACATGCCAACAGGTCAAGGCGGAACACCAAAAGCCTGCGGGAAAACTACATCCTCTAGATATTCCTAAGTGGAAATGGGAGGATATTGGTATGGACTTCATCATGGGTTTGTCTAAATCTAAAGGAGGACATGATGGAATCTGGGTTATCATTGACCGATTGACTAAATCGGCACATTTCTTGCCAATCAAAAGCCGATGGTCGATTGATGTGCTAGCTGCACTATACATTAAAGAAATAGTCAGGATACATGGAATTCCTGTCTCAATCGTGTCTGATAGAGATCCCCGTTTTACTTCTCATTTTTGGAAGGGATTACAACATTCGTTGGGGACAAGGCTCAACTTTAGTACTGCTTTTCACCCACAAACGGATGGTCAGACCGAGCGAACTAATCAAGTTGTTGAAGATATGCTGAGAGCATGCATTATTGACTTTGGAGGAAGCTGGCATGACCACTTACCTTTAGTTGAATTTGCATATAATAATAGCTACCAAGCTAGTATCCAAATGGCACCTTTCGAAGCCTTATACGGAAGGAGTTGCCGATCTCCCATATGTTGGAACGAAGTTGGAGAGAAACAACTATTAGGTCCAGACATGGTAAGGGATACAACTGAGAAGATACAGGTAATCAGAGAAAGATTACAAGTTGCTCAGACCAGACAAAAGACTTATGCAGATACAAGAAGAAGAGATCTTGAATTCCAAATCGGAGATCATGTATTTCTTAAAATATCCCCTGGACGTGGCATACGAAGATTTGGTGTTAAGGGCAAGCTTACGCCAAGATTCATCGGACCATTTGAGGTACTCGAAAGAGTTGGCGAGGTTGCTTATCGCATCGCGTTGCCTCCTCAGTTGTCTGAGGTACACAATGTATTTCACATATCTATGTTGAAGAAGTATGTGCACGATCCGTCACATATTATTGAGCATGGAGATCTGGTGATCCAGAAAGATCTCACATATGAACAGAGGCCCTTGAAGATATTAGATCGAGAAATACGAGCTCTAAGGAATAAGGTTATTCCCATGATCAAGGTGCAATGGAATAAGAATCCTGAACGCGAAGCGACATGGGAGACCGAGGAATCTATGAAGAAACGATTTCCCGAGTTATTCTAAGAGGTATATGTCCTACACTCTCCGCATGTATAATTATATATATATTGAATTTGGGGACCAAATTCTTTTAAGTGGGGGAGGGTGTAGCAACCCTAATAAATGAATAATTGAAATGAATTAAAACATATATATTACAGAAGTAATATATAAAAGGAATAGGGTTAATTGGATGAAATAAAACAAAATTAAAAATAACGCCTCTTATTAAGGCGTTAATTTATAAAGAAACGCCTCCATCCATGGCGTTACTAAAGAAAGGACGCCCACACATGCGGTCGTCAGTTCTCATGCGACTAAATAAGTAAGTAAAAGAAACGCCTCTATCTTGGGCGTGTTTTAAAACACGAAACGCCCTTTTTCAAGGCGCTTTTTAAGAAACGCCCTAAAGTAAGGCGTCAATTAACGAATACACGCCCTGACCTAAGGCGTTAATTCAGTTCGTGAACCGTTCGAACCCAGAGCTTATCCAAGGAAAGATTAACCTAATCTAGTAAGTGTCTATTAGAGTAAGGACTCTATTAGGGATATACTACCCTCAATCAAACCCTACTCTTGTTAGGACTCCAAAATCCTATAAATAACCTTGTTCAAACAAACCCTAAAGATATTTGGCCGAAGAAGGTTCTGCTGCAGTCATCCGTGAAAGAGAGGTTGGTTCTTCCTATTGTTTCTCCTCTGTTGATTAGGTATTAGGAGGAATAATTCTTCTCCATCTTATTCTTCTATCACAGGTTGAGGAAGCCTAGACATCGTGAAGAACAAGGGTAAGTTCTTCTAAACTTCCATCTTCAGCCAAGCTTATGAAGAAATTTCTAATATCTCTTCATATTCCTCTGTAGGAAAACTCTAGAGATCGACCAAAGAACAAAGGTTCTCTGCCTACTGCTGATTCAGTTTATCCTTATCAACGTCTTCACGTGTCTGTCACCTTCAAATCCATTGTTAAGGTAGGATTTTCTCAAGTTATTGTAGCCCAAATAAGAATTAATGCAAGATATCTATACATACGTATATGAGCATGGCATGCATACTGTTTATAAGGTTTTATTACGTTTTCTGCAAAATTTTGAAAGAAACGCCCTTGATTAGGGCGCTAATTTAAAAGAAACGACCATGCTAGTGGTCGTCAATTTAATATTTGACGCCCTCTACGCAGGCGTTAATTTCATAAGAATCGCATGTGATTAATAATTGATCCTGTTTAAAAATTACAATACATATGAAATATTGATTTTTAATATCTTGCATGACTCTGTGAATTCCTGTTAAATTTTACTGCCATGACATGTCTCCTGTCTCTCGAAATATTATTTATTAAAATATCGTAAATCCCTTGAAATTCACGACTTGGACAAAGTCGTTTTCCATATTCTAACGCCCCAGTACAAGGCGTGAATCTGAAAAGTAACGCCCCTTCCTAGGGCGTGTATCTGTTAAAAACCTGAAATTCACATATTCTGTAAAATGGAATTAGAAAGTAACGCCCCTTCCAAGGGCGCGTTTTTGATAAATTTCTGAGAATAATTATATCCTGTCGAATATGTAAATGATGAGACGCCTGCCTCTGCAGTCGTCAACTTTGAAGAAACGCCCCCAGGAAAGGCGTGTTTTTGATAAATTAATGAAATAATGGAAATTCTGCAAATTGGCAATATATGTAAACGCCCTTCTGTTAGGCGTTAATTACTTGAGACACGACTTGACCTAAGTCGTTATTTTACTGTAAACTGATTTTATCCTGATTCTATTACCGATGGTTTCATATTATACATATATATATATATCGGCACTATTCTCCACTCCGTGAGTATAGTCCCACGTTTCATGTTGATTTATCGATCACACTCAACTCTCATTGACATACAAGCTCTCCATTGGACATTCCGTTCCTTTGGACTAGCAAGTTAGTCATAGAGACCTCCGTAAGACTCCTCGTAGCCTTGGATTCCCTCAAGGCCGACTGAGCTGGTTGTACCCTAAAAACCCATTACACAGTTTTTGCCATGTCAATCTAAAGAAACATGGTATACCGGCCCTTATGATTATACAAAGAGTATATCATAAGAAATTCTTAATGGGATGATGATATCATGCCATATCATGTCGTTCTTGTAAACCTCAATTCTATGATAAGAATGAGGGTATCTTACCTTTGATATACTGTTCATGTGGACCTCAATTCTATATAAAGAATGTCCATATTGATTTGTCATGGTACCTAAGTTAAGGGAACCATAATCTACCTAGTTTTATCGACATCGTGATTTTACCGTTATTATCGCCATTCTATGTCCTTTGTCATATTTTGGACTCTATTCTATTAAAGTTGTCATACGTGTCTACAAGCTTGATTATTGAAACTCTATATTGGCTATATAAACAAGAGTGGATGTCAAAACACATGATAAATGCCTGCGCATATAGGGCCCGATCTGGTCCTGGGAGGAGCACCCGAAAGTACTTGTGCCCATGGGAGTTAAAATGATAAGGTATCTGGCATTATACCGAGTACTTGACTTGCTTGATTGGACATTCCACACACATCTTGTACTTGAATCGTACTTGACTTTGCATGAAATGTGTGGCCCGAAAGAGGGTAATTTACTTGCTTGATACATGATAGCCAAAGTTCTTGACATGACTCGATAATGGTACTTGCTTGAATATCTTGAATAACTTGTATCTTGTTCATGAAAGTTCATCTTATTTCTTTGATATTACATTCTCTCTATCTTGTCGTTTCATGCGAGCATGCATAGCTTTATTGCATCCATGAAAATGTAATTACTTAAACCACTTGCTAGTACTTGAGATATAATTTCCTACTGAGCGTTCGCTCATTCCGTTTGTCCCTTTCGACTTTTCAGGTAAGTCCGACGACGATGGAAGTCAATCGGATGGGAATGGTCAAGAGTGAAAGTGATAGAGCTTCTACAAGTTGTCGTCTAGTCTTTTCTATAGTTTCTTGAGTCAACTATGTATTCTTTTCCTTTTTATTAAAAACAGAGTATCGGATTTGTAATAGTCTATCCATTATGAAATAAAGGATTGGGTTATCTTGCTATTTTGTGCATCTCTGTCTTTGTGTCGAATACATGACCACTCTGATTGACATGATTGATATAGACACGTCGCGCATCTCCGGGTATCTTCCGCGCTCGGGGCGTGACACCCAACGTCTCATGCAAGTCTGTACATCGTCTGCTCTTTATGCATGTGCATAGTTCATGCATCTCTTCTTTAACTATGTCTATACATAGCGTGAAGTCTGTACATCGGTCAATGGCTTGTGCAATCCTTCAAAACAAGTCTGCACATCGCCCTGTGTCATGCACTCAAAGTCCACACATGCACACACTTAGTTTGTGCATTGTGCTATCATGCTTTAACACTGGGCATTGTAAAGTCTGTACATGGATCTGCGCCTTATATACAAAGTTTGTACATACTTTGTTCAGAACACAACTTACTCAGTGCATCCTCGTCTGACCTGACAGAATATCTACTCGAGGAAATTGAGAAGGGCACGTGATCCAAGAAGCCAGGATCGTGACATGTGTAGTGCAGTAGGCTGAAATGATGCCACGTGGTCAAGGCGTTTGGGCGGGAATCATGGAGAGCACACGCCCTATCTGTGCTGCGGCTATATAAAGAGGACTTCTCCATCTGGAGAAGACTGATTGAAGCAGAAGGAGCAGAAGCAGAGAGAGTGCCTGCACGATCCAGAAGAAGAAGAATATAAAGAAAAAGAGAGTGAGAGATTAGCAGAAAAAGAAGAAGAAAGAGAGAAAATTAAGAGAGAAGAGCAGACAGTGAGAGGAAAAGAAAAGAGGGGTAGAGAGGTATAGATCAGCAAAAGAAGAAGAAGATCAGTAGCCTCTGGATCAAATCCAAGCTACATTTCTCCAAGAGAGAGCTACAGTTTCGAGCTTCATTTCCAGCTTTCCGTTGCTGTTGTCTCTTGTTTTTGTTTTCATTTTAAACCTATCTTCAAGCTGTTCGTCAGCAGTGCAAGCTGTGATGCACAGCGGCAAGGTGGATACCTCGGACGGGTTAAGCTGTAGTCCCCAGCGGATGGCTAAGCTGTATTGCCTAGCGGTAGCAAGCTGTGATGCTCAGCAGATGGCAAGCTATGAAGCCCAGCTGATGTATGGCAAGCTGTGATGCCCAGCCGTTCAAGCTGTGAGTCAGCAGAATCCACACTCTGGTTTGAGTGTGGGGTGGATGTAGGTCTGGAGGACCGAACCACCTAAAAACCCTTTGCAGTGGTTTGTGTGTTATCTTTGTCTTCGTTAGATGAATGCATAGGCGCGCTCCAAGTGTTTGCTTACAGGTTCAATAGATGACTTGATTAGTTTTTTTTTAGTGTTTTAATTTGTCAAGTGATCGAAATTTTAAGAGAGCGAAATTTTAATTGAGCAATATTTTTTAAAAGATCCATTCACGCACCCCAACACTTGGGTGCCTGACAAATACCTAAAGATCCTTTTCACTGCAGTAAAATGAGACTCCTTAGGACTAGCATGAAATCTAGCACATAAACATACTGCAAATTGTATATCAGGCCTAGATGCAGTGAGGTACAAAAGGGATCAAATCATACCTCTGCACAGCTTTTGATCCACCGGGTTACCTTTTGTATCTTGATCAAGACTTGTGGAAGTACCCATTGGAGCTGCAATGTCCTTGAGGTTTTTGAACTTATATTTCTTCAGGAGGTCCCTAATATATTTGGACTGGGCGATAAAGGTTCCATCTTTGGTTTGACTCACCTGCAATCCAAGAAAGAGTTTTAGCTCACCCATTGAGCTCATTTCAAACTCGTGTCATTAAGTCATAAAAGTCCTTACACATCTTTGGGTTAGTTGAACCAAAAATAATGTCATCCACATAAATTTGAACAATAAGTATGTCAGGATGACTTACCTTTGTAAACAACGTTTGGTCAATCTCACATCTTGAGAACTTCTTCTCGGTGAGGAATTTGCTGAGCCTGTCATACCAAGCTCTAGGAGCTTACTTCAAACCATAGAGAGCTTTATTCAATTTATATACATAAGAAGGAAAGTCTGAGCATTCAAATCCAGGAGGTTGATGAACAAAGACATCCTCCTTGATTTCTCCATTGAGAAAAGTAGATTTTACATCCATCTGCTGGAGTTTTATTCGAAGGGAGTATGCATAAGCTAACAAAATTCTAATAGCTTCTAACCTGGCTACAGGGGCAAATGATTCCTCAAAGTCAATACCGAATTCCTGGTTGTACCCCTGAGCAACAAGTCTGGCCTTATTTTTGACAACATTACCTAGCTCATAAGTTTTATTCCTAAAGACCCACTTTGTTCCAATGACATTTCCATGAACAGGAGGTGGAACTAGGTGCCACACCTTGTTCCTATCAAATTGGTTTAGCTCTTCGTGCATGGCATTTATCCAATGCACATCTTTAAGAGCATTGTCAATGGTTTTGGGTTCGACATTAGAAATCAATGCATATACATTTAATTCATTTTGAGCTCTAAGAAAGCCTCTAGTCTTAGGAGGTTCATGCAAGTCACCAATTATGTTCTGAACAGGATGATCTCTTAAGAATCTGAGATTGATAGCTTGGTTACCTTGATCTTTATTTACCTCCCCCTGAATAGCAGGCTCCTCCTCATTGACTTCTTCAACTTCTTCTTCTTGGTCTGATTGCTCTTTAAGTTTTTTTTCTTAAGAATTTCTCCGTCATCTTCTTTTCTGTACAGACCATTTTCACATTTAGTCAGAGACTCATCAAAGACAACATGTGGAGATTCCTCAACAGTTTTAGAATTAAAATTGTACACTCTATATGCTCTAGTGTATTCAGAATACCCAAGAAAAATTCCTGGATCACTTTTAGGTTCAAATTTATCAAGATCTCTTTTATCATTAACATGAATGAAACATTTACAACCAAAGAGCTTGAAATAAGCAACTGAAGGCTTCTTACCTTTCAGAATCTCATAAGGAGTTTTCTGAGTGAAAGGCCTTACCATGACTCTGTTGATTACATGGCATGCGGTATTAACTGCCTCTGCCCAAAATTTCCTTGGTAAGCCACCTTCAACAAGCAGTGTACGGGCCATCTCCACAATCATCCGGTTCCTCCTTTCTACTATACCATTCTGCTCAGGTGTTCTAGGTGAGGAGAACCGATGGGGAATTCCATTTTCCCTTCAGAAGTTTTCAAATTGCGAGTTTTTAAACTCACCTCCATGATCAGATAGAATATTTTTGATTAAATGTTCATTTTTTTTGATGTTTAAATCGAACTCCTGAAATTCTATGAATGCATCATTTTTATGTGTAAGGAAAAAGACCCAAGTATACCTAGAGAAGTCATCAACTAAGACATATCCAAATCTCATCCCTGACAAGCTGACTGAACGTGTGGGTCCAAATAAATCCATATGTATCAGCTCATAAGGCTTGAGGGACATGTTTTCAGTTCTAGATTTAAATGACTTTCTAGTCTGCTTGGACTGTGTACCAGCATCACAAACCTTATTTTTCTTTTTAAAAGAAATTTCAGGGAGTCTTCTAACCATGATGTGTTTATTCAATTTATGCAGAATAGTGTAACTGGCATGGCCTAATCTACGATGCCACAAGAATGCTACATCAACTTTATTTGCAGTGAGGCAAAGATTAGAATGAGCTAAATCGTCTAAATCTACCAAATAAATGTTATTCACCCTTTTTCCTGAGAATTTAACTACATCAGAACCAGGTTCTGTTATGCCTCCTGTTGAAGCCAGTTTTGAGGATAGCAATCTCAAGTGAATGCATGCTTTGTCTCTCTTCATTCTTTGCATAAAGCCAGTTTTGATGATAGCAATTTCAAGTGAATGCATGCTTTGTCTTTCTTCATTCTTTGTATGAAGAGTCATTTGGGCTCTAAGCATATACAGTGCGTCGGTGCATTGACCAATTCGTGCATATTTCTGATCAACGCCTGTTTGCATATATTAGCCATAGTCAGTGCACTCGTCTGTCTCATGCGTACACTAAGTCTATACATCCGTTAGCTCAGCTCATGACTTAGTCAGTGCAATCCATGTTCATTGTGCATGTGTGCATGTCTGCACATTCCTTAGTGGCTAGTCTGTACAACCTCCGGTTGATTCATTCGATCAAGTCTATACAGCCAGAGCTAGTGTTCTTCACGCATATACACAGTCAGTGCATCGCCCTCATGCATACACAAGCACCCAAAGTCTGTATAGCCGTTATTGATATGTGCATTTAAGTTCATACATCACTTCATCAAGTCTATATAGAATGCATTCATGCATAAACACTAGGTAGCAAAGTCTGTACATCGTCTTGGGGCATGCACGCAAAGTCTGTACATTCCTTGACAGCATGCCTGAGCATTCATCCTCAATGTGCATACTTTCATCTATGCAAAAGTGCATTACATGCATTCAAATGTCTGTACACTTGTTGACGGCATGTCAGTGCAACCATTTTCGTTGTACATACCTTGATAGATGCAAACTGCAGTTCACACATTCAAAGTCTGTACATTCTTCAGTAGCATATCTGTGTATCGTTTGCATAGTACACACAATGTCTGCACACTCCTTGATGGCATGCCCTTGCACTTATCTTCAATGTGCATACCTTCCTATATGTATACTACATTCCACGCCATTAAGTCTGTACAATTCTCAAACTTACTCGATGCATCTTCTTCCTTGTTCTTCAGATTAATTCGAACTGATAATCAAGCATGATCTGACAGAACTGCTGGTCGAGGAAATTAAGAAGGGCACGTGATCCAAGAATAGATGATGGCTCAGGATCGTGACACATGTAATGCATTAGGCTGAATTGCTTCCACGTGGCCAAAGCACATGGGCGGGAATTGTGGAGGACGCACGCCCACCTACTTTTCTGCTGGTATAAAATAGAAGACTTCTCCTTCTGGAGATGATGATCGTTCAAGAAGATCTCTGTGTGCTATTGAGAACAGAAGAAAAAGAGAGAGTGCAGCAGAGAAGAAAAGAAACGATCCAGAGAGAAGAGAAAAAGATAGTTGAGTGAGAGGAGTCTGAGAGACTTTCTCTGAATGATTGTTCATCAGTTTCTTGGTTCAGATACCAGAACTGAGATTGCTCATTGTGAGCTACATCCCATTTGAGATTTCTTGTTTTTTGTTTGTTTCTATTTTATTTTCTGAAACCTTGTTTTCAAGCTTTTAGTCAGCAGAGCTAAGCTGTATTGCTCAGCGGGCAGAGGAGAATTCCTCTGGACGGGTTAAGCTGTAGTCCCCAGCGGTTGGCAAAGCTGTAATGTCTAGCGGTCAAGCTGTTAGTCAGCGGTTGTAGGCAAGCTGTGAGGCCCAGCAGTTGAAGCTGTGAATCAACGGTTGAAGCCACATTCCCGGTTGGAGTGTGGGGTGGACGTAGATCTCGGGTTTGAGATCGAACCACCTTAAAAACTTCTTGTCTCCTGTGTGATTGCCATGCGAATTGTTGTGCATCATGATCATTTCCATTATACGCTGTAGATGCATGCTTAGGTCCGTTTAAGTTCAGATCTGCTATAGTTGGATTTCTGTGACTGCTCACTCTTACATTTCTGCCGTCCAGCAGCAGTTTGTTTTATTTCCGCACTAGAAACTGTTGCAGTAGATTTTATTGGGTGACTGATCTATTCACCCCCCTCTAGATCGTTCATAGACCTTCATCACTTGGTATCAGAACGTTAGAGCCTAACTCCTTTTCAGGGACTAACATCCTAAAGAGGAATGACCATGAACGTTAAGGGAATGACAGCAAAAGGACATTCAACCTCCAAGCCTCCGTACTTCGATGGCTCTAACTACGCCTATTGGAAGAATAGAATGTAGGTCTTTCTGAGAGCGAAAGACTACGAGATCTGGCGAGTAGTGAGCAAGGGACCATTCGAACTGCACGAGAATGAAGAGGTTCGGATGAGAGAGGAAATCATAAAATCTACTTTGAACTGGAGTGCCATCAACGCTATCCAGTGCGCACTTCATCCTACTGAATTCTCCAGAGTGTCATCGTGCAAAACCGCCAAGGAAATGTGGGATACACTGGAGGTTATCTACGAAGGGACATCACATGTGAGAGAGACCAAGGCGAACATGTTGGTCTCTGAATATGAAGCATTCCGGATGAAACCTGGTGAGATTGTGACTGAGATGTATGCTCGTTTGACTATCATAACTAATGGTCTGAGGAATTTGGGAAAGAGCTATTCAGACTACGAGATTGTAAGGAAGATCTTGCGGTCTCTGACTCCTGTTTGGCACACAAAGGCAACAATGATCGAGGAGTCAAGAGATCTTCAAACGATGAAAGTTGACGAGCTAATAGGTTCTCTAATGGCATATGAGATGAACCTTCCTAAAACTGATGAGCTCGATAATAAGAAGAAACCAATCGCGCTGAAGGCTAGTTCCAGCAGAACTAGCAGATCAAGCCATAGTGGATCATCAAGCGAGTAGAGCAATCTATCTGGGCCAGAAATAGATGGAGACCAATTGGCCATGCTGACCAGAGAATTCAGGCAATTTCTGAGAAAAGAAGGCAGAAATTTCGGCCGAAAATAATTCAGTGACCGGCGACACAACAGGTATAGGTCTAACCCAGCGAAGAAACCTGACACTAATGTCTGCTATCATTGCAGGAAGGCTGGGCATATGAAGGCAGATTGTCCATAGCTCCAGAAGCTGAAAGAAAAGTCCAAGAAAAGAGCTCCCAGAGGAAAAGCAATGGTGAGCACATGGAACGACGAGGACGAGGGCAATTTGAGCAGTACATCAGAAAGTGAAGATGAAGAAAAGCCTATCTGCATGATGGCCAGGAATTATGAAAAGGAGGAAGAAGACTCCGATGAGGTATCCTCTCTGTTGGGTTCTGTGCGTCCCCTCGTTGTCTTTGACAATGGTTTTGATGATTCCAATATATCGTGTGTTTTGTGTTTACTTCAAAGTGGAAATCTTGATTGTTTATGTTTTATGGCATCCTGATGATAAAACAAGCTAACACTATGATATCTTGTTTTACAGGTGGTTCAAACACAATGATCCTTCATGCACACATCCTTGATGTTGATGTTTGTATTGGTGTCTTCATGGAAACATTATGTTGGTGTTCTTAATGAACTGACAAACCGAACTGCATGGTTCTGGAAATCTGGGACCGAACTTGGAACTTAATCTGCTCATGGGGTCTTTAATGAATTCATATAAATGCTTGACTGTGTGCTTTATATTGTGAAGGTTCAGTTTGTTCTAGATTGAACTTAATTGTCTTGAACTGAACTTGGAAGTCCTTGTGCTGAATTTGAATATCTTGGACTAACCCTAACATTCCTGGACTAAATATGGAACTCATATGTGCTATGTTTTTGAGCTTGGAAATGGTTTTCATGTCGGTTTTAAATGAATGATAATGCGCACCACTCAATATGTTTGTGAGAGGTTGAAGAGCTTAAGAACATGAATGAGGTTTCTAGTCTCTTCATAAAAGGATAGATGGTTCTCAATGAGCTTAATTTGATTTGTATAACTCTTGGTATTTCTTGACCATGAACTTGCTATTGTGCATCTCACTTGTATTGCTTGAAGATTGACCTGATTGACTAATTATACAAGTGCCCACAATTTATGGATTGCATTGGAAATGCCCTTTCCATGGATGGATCTATTTTTGAAAAGAGAGCTTGAGTTTAAATGCTTGAAAGTGCTGAATCACTTTTTGTATATGGTTGCAATTTTATTTTATAAAGATCCAGGTTCAAGGAACTTTGGTATGATGAGTATTCATTTCATCTGACTGAGTTTTCAATGGAATAAATGAATTTTAGTTGTAAGTAAAGGCTCCATATGCAATTGGCTCTAAATCAAATGATTCATGTTGATGCACGTTCATTAGTGTTTCATAGTCTTGGAAGCCTTGGCTATAAGAACATGTCCAGTGATGAAAGACAAGGTTGATAGAAAAATCACAAGTGTTGAAATGCATTGAAGAGGTGGTATTGTGTGGATAATGCATTCAAGTTTGATTCTTCATTTGCATGGATCAAAGCATAACATGAATTTGATTTTCTAAAGATGCAGGTTTATTTATGTCCAGAAACCTATGGAGACATGGTAAGAATTTACCGTTTAATTCAATTCATGATTGGGTTCAATGGATTGCACTTTTAGATCATTGGGAATGCTTTAAAATATCATTTCATGACGTTTCATGGCAAATAGGTCGACCCCCCCCACTCAATGGGTCGACCCTTGGGCAAGAAAAGGCTTAAAAGGGCTTCTGACTGAAAGTGGGTCGACCCCCCCTCACAAGTGGGTCGACCTTCCTGTAACAAACCTGCCAGACAGCATTCTATCTGGCAGGTGGGTCGACCCCCCTCCTAAGTGGGTCGACCCCCCCTCATTCGCAGCTCCGTGCGGGATTTTCGTAAGTCACCGAAACCTAGTCTAATGACCTCCGATTGGGATGAAAATTTACCCTAATGCCCTTGGGTTACTAATGAACATATTAGGGTGGTTTTGTTAGGGTTTTGCAAGGGAAGTATGGTCTTTTCATCATTCTATCATGGGGCTATATATATGTTGCGAATTTGGAAGAAATGATAAGAAGCTCTAATTTTCTCTATCTATTTTTACAGGAAAAGAAGGGAAAGGGCGGCCAGAGCTGAGGAGAGGTTGAATAGAGCAAGGATTCAAGATCTACATCCATTCTCAAGCCTCCAATGCCAGATCCGTGACCGGTTCTTTAAGGAGAAAGCACCGGTGGCTCGATTTACCTCGAGTTTCTTCTTCCTCCTGTGTGGAACCAACGAAGCATCTTCTATCGGCCTCCAACCTAAGAGAAGACATTGTTGATCTTGTTTCTCTTGATGATTCATGTCTATGTTCATTTCTATGAGTGTTTCATAGTCAATCTTCATCTAAATACTTCTGTGGGGATTCATTGTATATCTTGTTATTTTATCAAACTCGGAATATCAAAGTGTGTGCGGAGCTTCGTCTCCGTGTGTTGGGTTTCACTGTGGGGAAAGTTTCCTCATGGTTGGTTATGTGTAGACGGAGCTGCGTCTCCGTGTGGATTTAGTGTCCGGGGCGTGTTCCCCGATTCTGTGTGTGGTTGTGTGCTGCGGTAGCAGCGTGTTGGGGATTTTCCCTGTGTGTGGATATTGCTGCGGAAGCAGCGTTTGTGTGTGTGGTTGGGGTTCATCCCCGTGTTGCTACGAAAGTAGCGTGTAGTGAAGCCTCACCTGGTTGGGTGAGGGGTGGACGTAGGGAGCCCGTCGTGGTCCCGAACCATCTAAAAATCCTTGTGTCTCGTGTGAATGCTTGTGTGTTTGTCCCTTTCTTCTATCTCCATTCACAGGTTAATTTAATAGATTTTTACTCACTACACCACTGCACACTGCTACTTCTGTTATCCGTGTTGGGAATATTTTTATCTAAGGGTTGCATAGTTATTACGAGTGAGATCGGAAAGATCGAGTGAATCTTTTAAATCTCATGTTTGTTCAGGCTAATCAAGTGGTTTGTTTTAATTCCATCGTGTTCAGTTAAGAGAGTTTTTTAAATCCGCCATCTAGGTCAAAGGGACAATTCAACCCCCCTTCTTGTCCGCCATCTAGTCTGGGCCAACAATTGGTATCAGAGCCCAGTCTCTGATTTTTATTCAGCGGACCTCACGGTTTAGGAGAAACGATCTTTTTATGATGGCTAATCTGAACTCTGTTCCTGTCTTTGATGGTTTTAATTATATATCTTGGATTGGAAAATTTACTATTTGAATTTCTGGTATTGATCCAAAACTCATGAAATTAATCTCTCATGGTCCACATGTCTTACCCAAAAATGAACTAAGGTGGACTGATGAACATAGGAAAATGAATTCTGATAATCTTTTTGTTTTGAATGCTCTTAAAGCTGCAATTGACTCTAACAAATTTCCGTTTGTTCTTGATTGTAGCTCGATCAAAGAAATCATGGATCAACTGATCAAGGTTCATGAAGGAGGGCTAGAAGATGCTTGCATGATGGCTAATAGTAAGGATGATCATTCAGGCCTAGAATCCAAGGAGGTATCTTCTGACTCAAATTCTGATGATGAATTAAGTTTTGAAGAATTAATGGATGCCTATGATGAGTTGCTTGAAAGACATAAAACAATAAAATCTGAAAATTGAAAACTCAAAAAGAAAATTGAAAGCTCGTGTGTTGATAATTCTGCATGTGAAAAATGCATTGAGCATGAAAAATCAATTGAATCTCACATGCTTGTTGAAGAAGAACTCAAAGAAACGATTGCAAATCTGAAATCTGAAAACAAATCTCTACAGGATAAAATTTCAGAATTTCAACTCATTGAGAAAGATAATGAGAAGTTGAAAATATTGAACAACTCTCTGTCTGAAAAAGTCCTTTTGAAAAAAGGAAAAGTAAATCTGAATGTTGACAAGATAAATGAACTGGAGGAACTTAGGAAGAAAAAAGAAAGTTTCAGGAATTTGAATGACAAATTTGAAAAAAATGAAATAATGGGTAGAATGGTTGGTCAAAATGCGAGTCTTCAAATGAATGAACTTGAACACACTTCTATGAACAAAAATTCATTTGAAAAACTCCAAAATGAAAATAGTGCTTTGTTGATTCAAATTTCATTGCTTGAGAGTAGATTGAAAAATCTTGAAAAAGGAAAAAGTGTAGTTGTTGCTAATGACTTTGAAAATGCTCATGCTATGGAACAAGACATTGAAAGTCATAAAACTATCAATGTCATTTTGAATGAAAAAGTCACCTCATGTGAAAAAGATATTGCTGATCGTGAAATGCACATTTTAACATTGGAAGAAGAGATCAAAAATTTGAATGAATCCATGTTGTTGTGTGATAAGCAAAATGAAAAACAGAAAAAGGATGTTGATTGTTCTTGTATGCATGCAGAACCCTCATATAATAAACACAATCATGCTTCAAGAAAAAGAAGAAATGTTTCATGCTATTATTGTGGACAATATGGACATGACATGTATGATTGTTCCTTGATGGAATTTGATGATAATGAAGCATTGAAGTCACAATTGAAAATTGTTGATAAGCCTAACAATCTTGATAAACCAATGAAGAAAACCTTCAATGCTCATTGCTATTACTGTGGATTGCATGGACATGTTTTTGAAAATTGCTTCATTAAGAAAAATGATGATGAATGGTCTCTCAGAAAGAATTTTTCCTGTCATTACTGTGGTCAAAATGGACATGTGATGAATGATTGTCATGTAATGAAAAATGATGACAATTGATTTTTAAAAGGAAAATCTTCTAATTGCTATTATTATGGTGAGAATGGTCATTCAATGGATGATTGTTCCACCATGAGAAATGATGATGATTGGTTTGCTAGGAGATACAAGAATCCATTTGTTCATGTTAACACTAACCCCTCGGGACCCAAGATGGCTTGGTTACCCAAAACTCCAAAATGAGAATCTGTCTTGCAGGGGTGCCTTGAGGAGGAAGAACTAGATGACAAATAAAAACCCTTCAAGGTAAGAGAAATAATGAGCTCTTCTGATAATGAATTTGGTACATTTGCTATTTTTTGAATTATTCAACTCAGGTAAGAGGTTGAAATTTGTGAAATACATCGTGCTTCTAATTGCAACTTCACCTTAAGAATGACAGTTCATGCTTGCTATTTTCCATATTTCTGAATGGAAGTCAAATCCTTGGTTTTGATATTAATCTTGCTAAGGTCTTTTTGAAAAACTCGGAAAAAGTGAAATGTGAGTTTGAAGAAAAATCTTGAAATTAAAAAGATGCATTTCTGCGTCATTGATTTTCTCAACTTCTGAAATCATGAGATCTTGTGAGCTTCATGCCTAGATGAGTTGAACACTCTTTTCTACATATTTTTCAAATAACAAGTTAGTTTTGAACGCTTTACACTATGCATAGAGTCCTTCATACTCTTACTTACTTTTTGTAAATAACAACTCGCATGTGCATACATAGAACACATACTAAGCTTCATGATACTCATTGCACATATCATACACATCTTTGCACACTTGTGAATAGGAATAATTTTTTCAATCATCCTTTCAAGTTATATGCATACACATGCATATCATTGCATACTTCTGTACTTGAATGTCATGATTATTTGGTATATCAATGGCGATAGTGGAAGGTTGGATTATGTCCAACTGGAAGCTTTTCTCATGCGTGATGGTGGTCTTCGGACCAATGTACTCCGCCAAGTACCAATAATCATTTGCTTGAAAACATTGAAAGATTCCTGGTTGAATGCATGTATATACTTTATACCCATCTTTTTTTGACTTCTTCTATGACTCATCCATTGCTAAATGAAATTGCATTGATTTAGACATGTTTGTTACATGGCACATATTAAGGGGGAGAATTTTTATAACCGTGCATACATTTAGGGGGAGACATTACTGTGATATGGCTAATTCATCTTCTTCATTCAATACAACCACCCACACAAAATGCATCTTTTTGAGACAATGATTCAATTTAATAAGGATTACTATTTTCTACTATACACTTTAGAGGACTATTGATTCTATACATGGAAATCACATATCTCGTGAGGAAAAAGCTGTTTACCCCACCAAAAAGTCGTATAAGTGGAACGTGGATCTGAGTAGTCGGGAATCCCCCCTGAAACAAAGGAGGAAACTCGCGCCGAAAGGAGAAACTATTTCATATGAAAATAAGTGTGATTTGCCACCGAGTAGCCGGGAAGTGTCCCTGAGACAAAGGATACAACTCGCGTCGAAAAGTGTCTCATCCACATCATAAAAAGTGACAAAACTGAGTAACCAGGAATTACCCCTGAAACAAAGGGCATGACTCGCATCAAAAGGTTAGTCACGTCATTTATAGTACTTTAAAGTAAAAAATTGGGGTCATACGTAGCTACCAATAGTCAAGCACTGTGTTGAAAGTGTATGGATGATAAGTACTTTGTAGTGTTCTTTAGAAAATCTGATTTCCCATATTGACTTGAACTTCATTGCTCAATCTTCACATTTGCACCTTGGGTTTGATTGTTTGAATGTTCCTTATGAATCTGTCGCTTATCATGGTTTATGCAGTACTTATTTATGTAAGCACGACTTTCTTAGTATTGTACATGCACATCATGTTCTATAATCGATTGCATTATCTTTACACCCGTCCCGAAGGGACTTGCATGAGTCTAAACTTAACTATGCATGCTTGAATGCCTGAATGCTTGATCTGTCTGTTCATAACATGCTTCATTTCATTTACATGCATCTTTAGGCTATATTTGTATATAATAGGTTCAATAACCCATTGTCGGTTGGTTTTTGCTCTTGACAATTGGGGGAGAATAATGTGCTTTTCTAGCACAATACACTCTGTGCATAACTCAATTTTCAGATTTTGCATATAGTTACCTTATGCCACTTGTGCATATTTTGTTAAACATATAACAAAAATTTACAAAAATTGAGCCTTTGCAATTATTTCACACATCTCCTGAGTGCACATCAAATTCCAAACTTTTGATTGGTTCTTAGTTTACACACCTTCCTCTCATGGTAGGTGTATTGCTGGGTTCGTGCTCTACTTTTTGAATCTTCATATCTATTCCTTAAGTCCCCCATTTTTTTGCTAATGACAAAGGGGGAGAGAACTTTAAATTGTCACAATATATTGTCATCATCAAAAAGGGGGAGATTGTTGGGTTCTGTGCGTCCCTCGTTGTCTTTGACAATGGTTTTGATGATTCCAATATATCGTGTGTTTTGTGTTTACTTCAAAGTGGAAATCTTGATTGTTTATGTTTTATGGCATCCTGATGATAAAACAAGCTAACACTATGATATCTTGTTTTGCAGGTGGTTCAAACACAATGATCCTTCATGCACACATCCTTGATGTTGATGTTTGTATTGGTGTCTTCATGGAAACATTATGTTGGTGTTCTTAATGAACTGACAAACCGAACTGCATGGTTCTGGAAATCTGGGACTGAACTTGGAACTTAATCTGCTCATGGGGTCTTTAATGAATTCATATAAATGCTTGACTGTGTGCTTTATATTGTGAAGGTTCAGTTTGTTCTAGACTGAACTTAATTGTCTTGAACTGAACTTGGAAGTCCTTGTGCTGAATTTGAATATCTTGGACTAACCCTAACATTCCTGGACTAAATATGGAACTCATATGTGCTATGTTTTTGAGCTTGGAAATGGTTTTCATGTCGGTTTTAAATGAATGATAATGCGCACCACTTAATATGTTTGTGAGAGGTTGAAGAGCTTAAGAACATGAATGAGGTTTCTAGTCTCTTCATAAAAGGATAGATGGTTCTCAATGAGCTTAATTTGATTTGTATAACTCTTGGTATTTCTTGACCATGAACTTGCTATTGTGCATCTCACTTGTATTGCTTGAAGATTGACATGATTGACTAATTATACAAGCGCCCACAATTTATGGATTGCATTGGAAATGCCCTTTCCATGGATGGATCTATTTTTGAAAAGAGAGCTTGAGTTTAAATGCTTGAAAGTGCTGAATCACTTTTTGTATATGGTTGCAATTTTATTTTATAAAGATCCAGGTTCAAGGAACTTTGGTATGATGAGTATTCATTTCATCTGACTGAGTTTTCAATGGAATAAATGAATTTTAGTTGTAAGTAAAGGCTCCATATGCAATTGGCTCTAAATCAAATGATTCATGTTGATGCACGTTCATTAGTGTTTCATAGTCTTGGAAGCCTTGGCTATAAGAACATGTCCAGTGATGAAAGACAAGGTTGATAGAAAAATCACAAGTGTTGAAATGCATGGAAGAGGTGGTATTGTGTGGATAATGCATTCAAGTTCGATTCTTCATTTGCATGGATCAAAGCATAACATGAATTTGATTTTCTAAAGATGCAGGTTTATTTATGTCCAGAAACCTATGGAGACATGGTAAGAATTTACCGTTTAATTCAATTCATGATTGGGTTCAATGGATTGCACTTTTAGATCATTGGGAATGCTTTAAAATATCATTTCATGACGTTTCATGGCAAATGGGTCGACCCCCCCCACTCAATGGGTCGACCCTTGGGCAAGAAAAGGCTTAAAAGGGCTTCTGACTGAAAGTGGGTCGACCTCCCCTCACAAGTGGGTCGACCTTCCTGTAACAAACCTGCCAGACAGCATTCTATCTGGCAGGTGGGTCGACCCCCCTCCTAAGTGGGTCGACCCCCCCTCATTCGCAGCTCCGTGCGGGATTTTCGTAAGTCACCGAAACCTAGTCTAATGACCTCCGATTGGGATGAAAATTTACCCTAATGCCCTTGGGTTACTAATGAACATATTAGGGTGGTTTTGTTAGGGTTTTGCAAGTGAAATATGGTCTTTTCATCATTCTATCATGGGGCTATATATATGTTGCGAATTTGGAAGAAATGATAAGAAGCTCTAATTTTCTCTATCTATTTTTACAGGAAAAGAAGGGAAAGGGCGGCCAGAGCTGAGGAGAGGTTGAATAGAGCAAGGATTCAAGATCTACATCCATTCTCAAGCCTCCAATGCCAGATCCGTGACCGGTTCTTTAAGGAGAAAGCACCGGTGGCTCGATTTACCTCGAGTTTCTTCTTCCTCTTGTGTGGAACCAACGAAGCATCTTCTATCGGCCTCCAACCTAAGAGAAGACATTGTTGATCTTGTTTCTCTTGATGATTCATGTCTATGTTCATTTCTATGAGTGTTTCATAGTCAATCTTCATCTAAATACTTCTGTGGGGATTCATTGTATATCTTGTTATTTTATCAAACTCGGAATATCAAAGTGTGTGCGGAGCTTCGTCTCCGTGTGTTGGGTTTCACTGTGGGGAAAGTTTCCTCATGGTTGGTTATGTGTAGACGGAGCTGCGTCTCCGTGTGGATTTAGTGTCCGGGGCGTGTTCCCCGATTCTGTGTGTGGTTGTGTGCTGCGGTAGCAGCGTGTTGGGGATTTTCCCCGTGTGTGGATATTGCTGCGGAAGCAACGTGTGTGTGTGTGGTTGGGGTTCATCCCCATGTTGCTACGAAAGTAGCGTGTAGTGAAGCCTCACCCGGTTGGGTGAGGGGTGGACGTAGGGAGCCCGTCGTGGTCCCGAACCACCTAAAAATCCTTGTGTCTCGTGTGAATGCCTGTGTGTTTGTCCCTTTCTTCTATCTCCATTCACAGGTTAATTTAATAGATTTTTACTCACTACACCACTGCACACTGCTACTTCTGTTATCCATGTTGGGCATATTTTTATCTAAGGGTTGCATAGTTATTACGAGTGAGATCGGAAAGATCGAGTGAATCTTTTAAATCTCATGTTTGTTCAGGCTAATCAAGTGGTTTGTTTTAATTCCATCGTGTTCAGTTAAGAGAGTTTTTTAAATCCGCCATCTAGGTCAAGGGGACAATTCAACCCCCCTTCTTGTCCGCCATCTAGTCTGGGCCAACACTCTCCCTTTGAGCACTATACAATTTCCGATTGGGAGGATGCTTACGGAGACTTGCTAGATAAAGTAGATGATATTAGAAAGGAGAACAGGCATTTGAAGAAGAAAGTAAACTCCATTTTGAATGATAAAATCATGTCTGATAAAATAGCCTGTCTGCAATCAGAAAATGACAATTTAAAAATTTCATGTGCTGAGTTTGATGATTTGAAGCATGCTTTAACAGATACTAGAAAGGAAAATGAATTGTTAAAGAATGTTAATGATGATTTGAAGCTGAGAGTTCAAATATTTGAAAATGAATTAAAAATTTAAAATGAGAAATATGAAGCTGTCTTGTGTGTGAATTATGAATTAAAGAAAATAGTTGAAAATTTAGAGAAAGAAAATGCTGACAAAAGGAAAATAATAGAAAATATGACCCAAGGCACAGACAATCTCAATGCTTTGTTAGGGTCAAAGGTGAACTTCAGAAAAGAAGGTCTTCGATTCAACTCAACTGCCACTAAAAGCCTTGCCATGAAAACCATATCATTTGTGACAGAGAAAAAGAAGGGACCTCTCATAAAAATGGCAAGTGAAAATTCTGTTTCAAAAACTGTTAGTTCGAAAATGTCCAGTGCCAAGGACAAGGGTAAACAGAAGGTTGGTGAGCCCAGTAGATCTTGCCCTTCACCCAAATGTGAGTCTCAGGTTCGGGGTCAGCCTCCAAGCAAGTCTAAACCCCAGGGCAAAGCCACCAAGTCTCCACCATCATCACCGGACCAGAAGAAGACCCAACATAAACATGTACAGAAGTCTAGTTGGTCAACAATGCAGGGGAGACATAATGCTGCATGGGGCCAGAACAGCCACAATCACCAGCCCAAGGTCCAGACCTATTACACCTATCCTCAGAAACAGGTCCAACCATTCTATAGGTCTGGATGGAATCAGGTCCAAGGGAGGTCTAGATATCAACCTTTTCTCACTCATTGGCATAGACCTCAATTTGCTAGATGGGTTGGTCAGCCTAGGACTACAGCGGGCCGCAATTATCTCAGGACCTATCTGTCTGGGCACTGGCACAAGAACAATTATGCCACTAATAAAGAAGGAGCAAGAATTCAACAAAAATCAAAGCACCAAAAGAAGAAAGTTCAATCAGTCGGTGCTGAGAAAAAGAAAGATGATGAACAGAATGTCAGAAATTCCACTAAGCCAACCATGTTAAAACAAATGTGGATTCCTAAACAATTACTATCTTGTTTCAATTGCTCTGTTTCTGCTTCGGAGCCCAAACAGTTTTGCGTTCCAAAATTCTCTACCTGATTGTGATTGCAGGTATGCCTGGCAACCAGAAGCAATATGTGGGATCTTGATAGTGGCTGCTCCAGGCATATGACAGGAGATAATACCAAATTTTGCATGCTGACTGAGAAGAATGGAGGCCTTGTCACCTTTGGAGGAAATATAAAGGGTATAATCATCGGATCAGGTAAAGTAGGTAAGTGTACTACCTGTTGCATTGAAGAGGTATTGCTGGTTGATGGTCTTGCATACAACTTACTTAGTATCAGCCAGCTATGTGACAAAGGACACAAGGTAGTATTTGACTCTCAATATTACAAAATCCTTGAACCTGATTCTGATATAGTTAAATTTTTAGGAAAAAGGGTAAATAACCTCTACTTGGTAGATTTAGATGATTTAGCTCATTCTAATCTTTGCCTAACTGCAAATAAAGTTGACTTAGCATTCTTGTGGCATCGTAGATTAGGCCATGCCAGCTATACGGTTTTGCATAAATTGAATAAACATAGCATGAAGAAGTTACAAAGACTAATAGGCCTGTAATCAGAAATTTTTGGTTTCAGCAATAAATTCATTTGCCTTATTGAAAGAATGATCAATAACTGCTGGTTCTCAATTTTGTTGAATGGAGACACTGCTGGATTTTTTAAATCCACTAGAGGCATCCGTCAAGGTGACCCAATTGCACCTTCCTTATTTATCATAGCGGAAGAAGCCTTGAGCAGAACTCTAAGAGAAGCTTTCAACAATGGTCGGGTGGAATGGTTTGCAGGGTTTCAGAGATGTCCAAAAATTTCCCATTTACTATTTACAGATGACACTTTAATTCTCAGCAAAGCCTCTTCTTCTTCAATCAGAAATCTCCTCAGTATTCTCCATTTGTATGAGCAAGCATCAGGGTAGCTAATCAATGTCAGTAAAAGTGGATTTCTCATTCATCCGAGGCAACCTTCATCAGTTACACAGAGAATTCAGAGACTCACAGGATTCACAAAACTGTCCTTTCCTCATAAATATCTTGGTCTGCCTTTAGTGATTGGTAGAACAAAAAAGATCTATTTTGCAAGGATTGTCAATTCCATACACAAGAGAGTTGCAGGGTGGAAGGTAAATCTTTTATCTCAAGGGGCCAGATTAGTCCTTATTAAACATGTGCTCACTTCCTTGCCAATTTACTCCCTGTCTTCCTCTCCTCTGCACTGTGGCACACATAAGCTGATTGAACAGGCCTTTGCAAATTTTTTTTGGGGGTCTTCTTCCTATGGCAACAAGAGACATTGGAAGTCTTGGCAGGTATTATGTAGGCCTCAGTCAGTAGGGGGTCTTGGCATTAAGTCCCTTAGAAATATGGAAACTGCACTGCGGGTTAAAATGCTTTGGAATGCACTTCACAGTGAGTCATTATGGGCTTCTTACTTTAGAGCAAAATATATGCATCAAAAACATATCCGAGATGTTAACTTCAGGAATATGAAAGGTTTTACTAGAAGAAGTTGGTTGAAGGCCAAGGATTACATAACTCAATTTAAGAAGGTTATCATTGGAAATGGGGAAAACACTAGCTTCTGGTTTGACAATTGGATGGGCCAACACTGTTTAAGTGATTTTATATCTGATGATCAGATCCCCAACCTGAAAGCAACAGTCAAAGATGTTATACTGAATCCTTCAGCTGAAGAATCTGCTCTCATACATGCATTACTGCCAAATAGAATTCAGAAAGCCATCAGCTCTGTTACTTTGACTCAGGAAGTGGACCTGGGTGTTTGAAGCCTCTCCTCCTCTGGTCAGTGTTCAGTGGCATCCACCAATGATTATATTGTTAATAATCAGTCAACTGCTGTTATCTCATGGAGTCGACTGTGGTCTAATTGGGTTCCCATTAAAATCTCCATTCATTTATGGAAGATTATGAATAATTGTCTGCCGACTGATGCTAATATACAAAGAGCTGGTATTGTTTTATGCTCCAAATGTTGCTGCTGCAGAATCTCGCAGGTTGAAGACATCAATCACTTATTTATTCACAGTGATATTGCAGTCTCTGTTTGGACTTCACTCAAAGCAGCTGGTTTATTCTTTCAAGGGCGCACCATTAAGGAATTCATTCTAAATTCCATCTGTACTGCTCAGCCAGGCTCAGCTTTTGCAGTCCTCACCCTTGCCTCCATCGGATATGGGATGTGGGAAATCTGGAAAGCTAGGAATAATGTTAAACTTGAAGGAAGAATGTTTTCCAAAAATAGTTGTATTCATCAACTTCTTTTCCAGATTAAGAGGCTTTGTTCGGCTGCTCCTCTCAAAGAATATAAGTCTAATTTCAGGAATACCTTGGATCAGTGGGGCATACCTTATGAAACTGCTTGTAAAAGCCAGGTGAAATTAGTAAGATGGATCTGTCCCCCTTGGCCATTTCTTAAACTTAATACAGATGGTGCATGTAAGATTTCTACAGTCACTGGAGGAGGAGGAATTATCAGGGATCATAGAGAGAAAATTATTCTTGCATTCTCTCATTTCTATGGCCACTCAAATAGCTTAATTGCAGAAGCTAGAGCTCTCCTGGATGGCATTAAATACTTGAAGACAGTGAATGCAAATCCAACTCTGATTGAATGTGATTCCCTCACCCTTGTTAGGATTATCAATAAAGAAATATGTTGTCCTTGGTCCATTCTAAGCTATGCCAGGGCTATCTGGAGCATCACATCACAGCAAGACAAGATCTCTCACATCTTCAGAGAAGCCAATACTGTTGCTGATTTACTTGCATCTTTAGCATGCTCCAATAAATGTAATTCTTTCTATTCTAACAGTGAGCTGCCTTCCATTATAAAAGGTGCAGCTCGACTGGACTATCTAGGCTTGCCTAGTATCAGATTGATGTAATTCTTTTTATCTCTTATGAAATAAAATCGCCTCCTAGTGGTCCAATGGTGGAGTGGCTTCTCCTAACCTCTGGTAAGGGGTGCACTCTCCCACTGAGCCCTAGGTTAGGTTTTTCTATTAAAAAAAAAAGAATAAACATAGCATGGTTAGAGGACTCCCTGAAGTTTCTTTCAAGAAGGAAATTAAGGTGTGCAGTGCGTGTACACAGTCCAAGCAAACTAGGAAGTCATTTAAATCAAGAACTGAAAACATGTCCTTTAAGCCTTATGAGCTGATATATATGGATTTATTTGGACCCACACGTTCAGTCAGCTTGTCAGGGAGGAGATATGGATATGTCTAGTTGATGACTTCTCCAGGTATACTTGGGTCTTTTTCCTTAAACATAAAAATGATGCATTCATGGAATTTCAGGAGTTCTATTTGAAAATAAAACAGAAAAATGAAAATTTGATTGAAAATATCTTATCTGATCATGGAGGTGAGTTTGAGAATTCTCAATTTGATGAATTTTGCAGGGTCAATGGGATTAATCATCGGTTCTCCTCACCTAGAATGCCTGAGCAGAATGGAATAGTAGAAAGGAGGAACCAGACGATTGTGGAGATGGCCCGTACACTGCTTGTTGAAGGTGGCTTACCAAGAAAATTTTGGGCAGAGGCAGTTAATACTGCATGCCACATAATCAACAGAGCCATGGTAAGGCCTTTCACTTAAAAAACTCATTATGAGATTCTGAAAGGTAAGAAGCCTTCAATTGCTTATTTCAAGGTCTTTGGCTGTAAATGCTTCATTCATGTTAATGATAAAAGAGATCTTGATAAATTTGAACCTAAAAGTGATCCAGGAAGTTTTCTTGGGTATTCGGAATACACTAGAGCATATAGAGTGTACAATCTTAATTCTAAAACTGTTGAGGAATCTCCACATATTGTCTTTGATGAATCCCTGACTAAATGTGAAAATGGTCTGTACAGGAAAGAAGATGATGGAGAAATATTGAATGAAAGATAATCTGTAGACCAATCAGATCAAGAAGAAGAGCCAGAAGAAAATAATGCAGAAAAGCCTGCTGTTCAGGGGGAAGTAAATGAAGATCAAGGTAACCAAATTACCAATGTCAGATTCTTAAGAGACCATCCTATTGAGAACATCATTGGTGATTTGCATGAACCTCCTAGGACTAGAGGTTTTCTTAGAGCTCAAAATGAATTAAATGCATATGCATTGGTTTCGCATGTAGAACCCAAGTCTATTGACATTGCCCTAAAGGATGTGCATTGGATCAATGCCATGCACGAGGAGCTTAATCAGTTTGACAGTGATGGGGACATCCTTAGTCACCCCATCCTTTTTTTGAGACTCTGGTTGCTCGCCATTGGCACATCATCATCTCCATCACTTAATTTTGAGTCATAGTATGTAATTTTCATTTCATTTGAGTCTCCTTATATGTAATCTTCCCTTTTTTGAGTCACTTAGTAAGTTAATGGGTCATTAGAGTGGCTAGTGGAGTCAATTGGGCCCAACTAGTGGGCTAGGCCCATGGGCGCCCCCTTCAGGACTTGTCTAGTCATTTGTCTAAAAAGTTAGGGTTAGTTTGGTCTCATGAAATTATGTAAGCCTATAAATAGGCCCCCCTCTCCCCTCATATGGAGGGAATTTTGAAGAATCATTTGAATAGAAAAAATTCTCTAGTCTTACTCCACTCCACCAAATCTCTCTTCACTCTCTCTCTCTCATTATCTCTCTCTTTCTCTAAGGGGTGCGCCCCTTTTCTCTCTCCTCCCCCTCCCAACCACTTTATCTCACTTCCCCTCCCCTAATAACTCCTTCCTTAGTTCCCACACCCTTCCATTAACTCACCCCAACCCCAAGAGCTCTCCTCCAATCCACACCCCACCTCCCAACCCCCAACTACCCACTCACCTTCCCAAAGCATCCCACCACCTTCCCAATGCTAACTTAGCTTCTCCCAAAGTCTAAATTTGAATTTCCCTCCCATCTCCCACCCCCCTTAGCTCCCTTGGTCGCCCAAATCCAGCCCCAAACCCAGCCAAGGTCGCCCCCCACCACCACCCCTCCATCCATATCCATTTCTTTTGCAGGTCAAGTTCTGGTTGCAGGCAGCAGGTTGGCCGCAGGTTGCAGAGGCCACCCCATCGTCCCCTCTGAGCTTCTGATGACCTACCTTACATCGTTGGAATCTTCTCCCAGTCCGCTTCGCAACGGCAGTGGTTTCGACTTCATCCGAGCACCGTGCTACCTGGGAGAGCCATTCTCCTTCGACTGCGCGAAGCTTCCCCGGCAGAGCACATGAACCGGTTTGGAAGCTCAACTGCGGCGATCCTTGCGGGAGTCTGGATGGGAGTTCTTCATCAAAAGTATTCAACTCTGAGTTCTATTTCTTCCCAAAAAAGCAGAGCTCAGTTTGGCATCCGGATCTAGAAGTTATCAATTTTCTCCCCCGGGTGCGCGGTTCTGCCTCCACTCAGTCTGCACCAACCTCTCATCAGTGATCAGAGCCCACCGGCCTTCTTTGACATCATTTGGCTTCCTCGCCAGTTTTGTTTCGAAGAGGACTCGTCAACGGTTCCAACGGTTTCAGCGGCATCTGATTCGGAGTTTGGGAGCGGTCGTGGCATCCTCTGCTTCCTGCTGCTGAGATCCTGAGACAGTCAGAACTGTTAATCTGCTCCCCTGTTCAAGCTCCTACTCCGACCAGCACCGGTGCCCGAAGAAATTATCAAAATTCTGGCGTCATCCTGGTCCTTCTACAAAGAATTTACCACAGGTTTCGTCATCATAAAAATTCCGGAGTGGCCGCAGCATCAAGATAACCAACTGTCACTCTAGGAGCACAGAGAGTGATCAGATTCGGCTTTGGCTACCTTTCTTGTTTCTAGCTCAATTTCCCCCCTTGTTGCTTGGCCAGATGAAGGCCCCTCCCTGTGTGGAGGTAATTTTGGATGTATTGACAATGAACCCCTACCCCAAGATCCCGCTCCTACGAGAGGCGTAGTGTTGTAATCGTTTAAACAAGTTGAAGCGGCATCGACACGGCGTGCGGGTGCGTACCCACGCCTCCCCGCTCGCCCTCGTCTTCGGCCGGGATCGGTGTTCTCACACCGATCAGGTGAGCTCTGGGACACATCCTTTGCTGGTTTACTTTTGCTTGATTAGTATTGTCTTTTAGCTCCGTCGGTCGGTAACTGAGTGCTCGATCCAAATTTCCCTCCAATTGAGTGGCCACCGCGGAGTGAGGTGAGAGCGACCCTACGACCCATGCCTTGGGCATGCTGACCGCCCACAAAATTGGGTATCCCAGCCCCTTAGGGGTCATTCAAAGTGAAGCCTAGCCTCGGAACATCAAGGTCCCACTTTGGACTCTCCCCACCATTGCCAATTTGCCCACGGGAAATAGTGTCCGCTAAGCGAGTGAGCTCGCCCGAGTGGTTTCATCATCAAAGTTGCTTGCTTGCGAGTCATAGGTCCAAGGTTCATTGGCCTTGTGATTATCACCCCAAGGTGGTGCCACATCAAGTGGTATCAGAGCAAGTTCACAACTTGTCTCTATCAAGTTGGTCCTAGGACACACATATGCATTTAGAGTCTTCCAGTGCATCACTCTTGTCCACTAGTATGGCCACCTCATACCGACCTTACCAATCGGTCCTCTCCATAAGTCCAAACCACCAAGGGATGCCTACCACTAACACACATAACCTCCCTGGCCATGTTAACTACCTCATGAAGGCCTTGACCCATGCCAATGAGCGGCTTGATAACATATCGGGTCGACTCAACCAACTTGGAGAAAATGGGTCTGCCCCAAGGACGGATGATAGAAGGACATGTCCCCCACCTCCCACTTTTGATGGAACTCATCTTAATAACTATTTAGATTGGGAGGCATCTATGGATCATTACTTTGAGAGGAATCTCATGTCCGAGGATAGGAAGGTTCGATGTGCCACAATGCAACTAACCAAAAGGGCCCAAACTCATTGGTTAAAAATTGAAGGCTTAAGGATAATTAGAAGGGAAGCTCCCCTCACAACATGGGGGGATATGAAGGAAAAACTTAGGGCTAGATATATTTTCCCCTCCCATTCCGAACACCAAAGCCCAAAGAGCATTTCAACTCCTTCATTTCCTCTTGGCCAACCCAAGACCCTAATCACGCATTCCCCACCATTTCCCACCTCTCCTACTCCAACCACAGCATCTGCATCCTACATCCAAGTCCTCACCACAACCATATGTCCACATACCCAATTGGACCCCATGTCCACCCCTCCACCTAGGCCCATAATGGCCACCACCCCCAAACCCAAATCCCCTCACCAAACCCACACCCCACAAGCCCCCTTGACCACCACCGCAACCTCACCATCGTCCCCAAAAAGGGACACATCTCCCAAAATCAATCAACCCAAATCTCCTCACCCAACCCACCTTCCACTTCCCACCCCAATCCTACCCCAATTTAGGCCTCCACTACTTCCACTCCCAATTCCAACCCACGTCCAACCTTGCTCACCTCCTCGGGTGCGCCATGCATCGACTATCACCAACCCACCCACCATAGACCTTCCTACCCCATTGTCCTTAGGAGTTGCAACCCACACACCCACCCAAGTGGAGAGGGATACCAATCCAGATCCACCTCCCAAAATAGAGGAAATCCAAGAGCCACACAACTCACCCACCTCTCCTAGCCTGGCTCCTCAAGAGCTACACACCCTTCCCCATGACACCGTCACCATAGATGAGTCTATACTCCAATGGCTCAAGCGAGGCCTCACCATTCCTAGTTTACAACCATGCCACCTACCCATGGGACATCAATCCCAAATCATTCCCACTCAGCCTCATATCACTTATCAAACCTCCTATTGTGTGGAAGATTTGGGAGACTTAGTGGACTACCTACATTGCAAGTCCACTTGACCGATATGCTAGCCATGAGGCCGTCGGAGCCTAGCACCATTAGCCTAGCTTAACTCGATGTTGGCTCCATCACTTCCATCTACACTAATGGCCAATTTACGAGTGAGATCATACTCTTTCTTCCCATAGAGGAGGAACCCATCCTAGTCTACTCCCCAACCATTGAGATCTCGAGTGCTTTGATTGGCCAACTCATTAGAAACCTTGGCCCAATTATTTTGGAGGAGAATGACTCACCATTTGAGGATCTTGAGGACATGGAGTACCCCTATCTAGGTGACCCTTACCATGATCCCTTCGACCTTTTCCTATGGGAACCTAGATCACCATGTAACCCACCCACCTTATTCACCACCCACCTCACCCTACCCATATCACCCATGTTGACCCAAACTCCTCCCTTCCTAGAATCGGGTTACACTATGAGAGCCTTGGCCTTAGGCAACAAACACCTTGCGATTGATGAAATGCCCCACGCCATAACCACCTTCCTAGATCCATTCGACCCATTCACATGGAAGTTCAAAAGTCATCCCACATCTATGCACATAGAAGTCACCTTTGGGATAAACATGCATGTGTCTAGGCTTACCACACCATTTGGCATGATTCATAAGTCGGATACATTCATTCACATCACCCACATGTCAAGTAGGAAGCATAAGTGGACCGTATTCGGATGTATTGGCCCACCTTTATTCAACATGAGTCTTAAGCATGAGAGGAGCATACATGGATGTCTGGGTCCCCCGACATTTGTCACACCCATGCATAAAAGGTTCATCTATGGATGTCCCGGCCCTCCTAAGTCAGTCACAGTCTTCATGGCATCAAAGTTTGAAAGGTCTACATTTGGCTGCCCCGGTCCACCTTTGCACACAATACTTTTCACACCAACATCACATCATAGTGCATGGCATACGCATTCTCGCAAACATCTAGCAATGAGTGGTGAGGATCATAAAAAGCGGGCAATAGCTTGTAAGTGGCACTTGGGATTCCAAGTAGGCAACTTGGTAATGGTGACATTGGAGTGGCTCTACCCTAGGGCTATCTCCAAATCGAGGGCACAAGGACTCGGACCTTCCCGAGTTCTGGGTGGCATTGGCAAACATGCTTTTGGTCTGAACTTACCAAAGGATTCTGGGACACACCCAACTTTTCGTGTGGCAGATCTAGCACCCTATAAGGGCCCCGCGGTGGAACCTAGTAAGCATCTTGAGCCTACACTTACCTTTGTGAGTGACACCACCGGAGAGCCTCCACATATCAGCCCGAGAGCCCGACGTGAGCACATGGAGACAATACTGGATAACCAATATACCATCGCCAGGAAGAGGGTGTGCCCACGCTATCCTGAGAAGTGGAAGAGCCATCCCTCGGCTACAAAGGTAGAGTTGAGTTGGGAAGATGTTCGGCACCCGGATCCGCTTTGGTGTGCTGCTACCCCGGTGGACCCACACTCGACGAGGTCGAGTTCTCCCCACCCTGGGGGTATGATGGGGACATCCTTAGTCACCCCATCTTTTTTGAGACTCTGGTTGCTCGCCATCGGCACATCATCATCTCCATCACTTAATTTCGAGTCATAGTATGTAATTTTCATTTCATTTGAGTCTCCTTATATGTAATCTTCCCTTTTTTGAGTCACATAGTAAGTTAATGGGTCATTAGAGTGGCTGGTGGAGTCAATTGGGCCCAACTAGTGGGCTTGGCCCATGGGCGCCCCCTTCAGGACTTGTCTAGTCATTTGTCTAAAAAGTCAGGGTTAGTTAGGTCTCATGAAATTATGTAAGCCTATAAATAGGCCCCCTCTCCCCTCATATGGAGGAACTTTTGAAGAATCATTTGAATAGAAAAAATTCTCTAGTCTTACTCCTCTCCACCAAATCTCTCTTCACTCTCTCTCTCATTATCTCTCTTTCTCTAAGGGGTGCGCCCCTTTTCTCTCTCCTCCCCCCTCCCAACCACTTTCTCTCACTTCCCCTCCCCTAATAACTCCTTCCCTAGTTCCCACACCCTTCCATTAACTCACCCCAACCCCAAGAGCTCTCCTCCAATCCACACCCCACCTCCCAACCCCCAACTACCCCACTCACCTTCCCAAAGCATCCCACCACCTTCCCAACGCTAACTTAGCTTCTCCCAAAGTCCAATTTTGAATTTCCCTCCCATCTCCCACCCCCCTTAGCTCCCTTGGTCGCCCAAATCCATCCCCAAACCCAGCCAAGGTCGTCCCCCCACCACCACCCCTCCATCCATATCTATTTCTTTTGCAGGTCAAGTTCTGGTTGCAGGCAGCAGGTTTGCCGCAGGTTGCAGAGGCCACCCCGTCATCCCCTGGGAGCTTCTGATGACCTACCTTACATCGTTGGAATCGTCTCCCAGTCAGCTTCGTAACGGCAGTGGTTTAGTATTCATCCTAGCACCGTGCTACCCGGGAGAGCTGTTCTCCCTCGACTGCGCGAAGCTTCCCCGGTAGAGCACCAGAACCGGTTTGGAAGCTCAACTGCGGCGATCCTTGTGGGAGTTTGGACGGGCGTTCTTCATCAAAAGTCTTAAACTATGAGTTCTCCTTCTTTCCCAAGATGCAGAGCTCAGTTTGGCGTCTGGATCTAGAAGTTATCAATTTTCTCTCCCAGGTGCGCGGTTCTGCCTCCACTCAGTCTGCACCGACCTCTCATCAGTGATCAGAGCCCACCGGCCTTCTTCGACATCGTTTGGCTTCCTTGCCAGTTTTGTTTCGAAGAGGACTCATCAACGGTTCCAACGGTTTCAGCGGCATCTGATTCGGAGTTTGGGAGCGGTCGTGGCATCCTCTGCTTCCTGCTGCTGAGATCCTGAGACAGTCAGAACTGTTAATCTGCTCCCCTGTTCAAGCTCCTACTCCGACCAGCACCGGTGCCCGACGAAATTATCAAAATTCTGGCATCAGCCTGGTCCTGCTACGAAGAATTTCCCATAGGTTTCATCATCAGCAAAATTCTGGAGTGGCCGCAGCATCAAGATAACCAACTGTCACTCTAGGAGCGCAGAGAGTGATCAGATTCAGCTTTGGCTACCTTTCTTGTTTCTAGCTCAATTTCCCCCCTTGTTGCTTGGCCGGATGAAGGCCCCTCCCTGTGTGGAGGTAGTTTTGGATGTATTGACAATGAACCCCTACCCCAAGATCCCCCTCCGATGAGAGGCGTAGTGTTGTAATTATTTAAACAGGTTGAAGCGACATCGACACGGCGTGCGGGTGCGTACCCACGCCTCCCCGCTCGCCCTCATCTTCGGTCGGGATCGGAGTTCTCACACCAATCAGGTGAGCTCCGGGACACATCCTTTGCTGGTTTACTTTTGCTTGATTAGTATTGTCTTTTAGCTCCGTCGGTCGGTAACTGAGTGCTCGATCCAAATTTCCCTCCAATTGAGTGGCCACCGCGGAGTGAGGTGAGAGCGACCCTACGACCCATGCCTTGGGCATGCTGACCGCCCACAAAATTGGGTATCCCAGCCCCTTAGGGGTCATCCAAAGTGAAGCCTAGCCTCGGAACATCAAGGTCCCACTTTGGACCCTCCCCACCATTGCCAATTTGCCCACGGGCAATAGTGTCCGCTAAGCGAGTGAGCTCACCCGAGTGGTTTCATCATCAAAGTTGCTTGCTTGCGAGTCATAGGTCCAAGGTTCATTGGCCTTGTGATTATCACCCCAAGGTGGTGTCACATCAGAAAGGAACAAGGTGTGGCATCTAGTCCCACCTCCTGTTGATGGAAATGTCATTGGGACAAAGTGGGTCTTTAGAAATAAAACTGATGAGCTAGGTAATATTGTCAAAAATAAGGCCAGACTTGTTGCTCAGGGGTATAACCAAGAATTTTGAATTGATTTTGAAGAGTATTTTGCCCCTGTAGCCAGGTTAGAAGCCATTAGAATTCTGTTAGCTTATGCATGCTCCCTTGGAATAAATCTCTAGCAGATGGATGTAAAATCCGCTTTTCTCAATGGGGAAATTAAGGAGGATGTCTTTTGTTCATCAACCTCCTGGCTTTGAATGCTCAGACTTCCCTTCTTATGTATATAAGTTGAATAAAGCTCTATGGTTTGAAGCAAGCTCATAGAGCTTGGTATGACAGGCTCAACAAATTCCTTACCGAGAAGAAGTTCTCGAGAAGTGAGATTGACCAAACGTTGTTTACAAAGGTAAGTCACCCTGACATACTTATTGTTTAGATTTATGTGGATGACATTATTTTTGGTTCAACTAACCCAAAGATGTAAGGAATTTTCTGACTTAATGACACAAGAGTTTGAAATGAGCTCAATGGGTGAGCTGAAACTCTTTCTTGGATTGCAGGTGACTCAAACCAAAGATGGAACCTTCATCACCTAGTCCAAATACATTAGGGACCTCATGAAGAAATACAAACTCAAAAACCTCAAGGACATTGCCATTCCAATGGGCACCTCCACAAGTCTTGATCAAGATACAAAAGGTAACCCAGTGGACCAAAAGCTGTATAGAGGTATGATCGGATCCCTTTTGTACCTCACTGCATCTAGGCCTGACATACAATTTGCAGTATGCTTATGTGCCAAATTTCAGGCTAGTCCTAAAGAGTCTCACTTTAGTGCAGTGAAAAGGATTTTTAGGTATCTGTCAGGCACCCAATAACTTGGTCTTTGGTACCCTTCTAGGTGTGAGTTAGAGCTTATATCTTACACTGATGCAGACTATGCTGGGTGTCGGATAGATAGGAAGAGCACTAGTGGATATTGCCAATTTCTAGGTGGCTGCCTAGTATCTTGGGCCTCTAAAAAGTAACACATTGTAGCACTCTCCATGACAGAGGCAGAATATGTTGCTGTAGGGAATTGTGCTGCCCAGGTACTATGGATTAAACATCAGCTTTCAGATTATCAACTAAGTCTGGGATGCATTCATATTCTATGTGATAACACTAGTGCCATCTGCCTTACCAAGAATCTTGTTCACCACTCTAGGACTAAGCAAATTGATATAAAACATCATTTTCTTAGAGATGCTGTGGGCAAGAGTGAAATTGAATTAGTCTTTGTTGAAACTGAAAAACAAGTTGATGATATTTTTACAAAACCTCTTGGAAATGAAATATTTAAATATCTAAGAAGAGAACCGGGGCTTTGTAAATTTCAGCAAGAAAATGACTAATCTTTTTCTCTTGAGATATCTTTTAGAATGCTTGCAATAATTGGGTGCATGTTCTTAAACTTGTGGATAAAGTTGTTTAATGATAGAATAATCTCTTGTGGACTGAGTACTTAAGTTGATGCACATCATCAGTTGGTATCATGAGTTGGAGTCAATGCATAGTTGGACATATAATCGACGGATGGTTACACATGTAATCAATCAATTGCATTGTATAGACCTCATGTCGAAACATGCTCTACTCATAGTCTATGCATTCAATGCCTTAACTGCATGATAGGCCGAATCATTGCATATTTTTGTGAAATGCATACTGTTGTCAGGGGGAGGGTTGCATCATCTAAAATAAATTCAACTCCTTCACTGATTGGATAACTGTCTAGTGATTGGTTCATTATTGTGAGCTGAAATTATCATAACCCTTCTGTTATAAGAATCTCATGTGCTCATTGATTGAAACTAAGGTTTAACCTTAATAGACTGTAATGTTCAAAAGACTATCTTCTGAAAATAAGGTGATAGAAAACATTTATAGCTCTTAACCTCTGTCTCATGATTATGATAGAACAAGTCTTCACAATACCTGAACATGATAGATTTAGTGTTGGTTAAGGTTTGAAAACCAAAATTTTTTATTGTTCTTAAACAAGTCACTCCCAAAATCATAAGGGCAGCTAAAATTAAGATCTTCAAAGAAAAAGGAAGTGAACAGTGGCAGAGCAATGACTTAGTTTCACTGAGAAACTGAGGTCTCCATCAAAGAAATGGAGAATACCTTGAGTCATGAAGTGACTCAGATTATCTCTGTTCCATTAGTCGAATCTACCAGGGAGATTTCACTGAGTAACTAGGGGTATTGGCCTCTGATCAAGGTATGCCCTTAACGTCAAAGGTGCAAATTATTCCTATAGCTTTGATCAGAAATAGATATAGTAGTTTATGCTTAGTAACTGGGGGTATCAGCCTCTGATCAAGGTATACACCTAATGTCAACGGCATAAATGATACGTATCTGTTCAATGAGTTCATGTTTCAGAAGTTTGTGAATGAATTTGCTGTAACCGTTGTGTAACACCCGGTAATTTTGAAATAGGACTAAATAAATTTAGGTTTTCAAAAGAAGGAAACACCTATACATGATGATAATTACATATTCTTACAAATAAGTTGATAAATAAGAATATTATTCTTCGAACAAATTAATGGCTAAGTGACATTCCATTTTGGGATGGAAGTTAATATTTTGCTAGGATTGCACCTACCTCTGATACCCAAGACCATGATTAAGAAGGTAAATAAAGTGAAGGAAGTTATAAGAAATAGAATCCCTTTAAGAAGTACTACATTAATCAAACTCTCAATTGATAAAGACCCTACTATATGGAAATGGGCTTAACATTCAAGGCCAACTACTGTACACTAGTAGACCCTTAAGACCCCACGTATGGGTTAGTATTAGTACATAATGGGATTTGGGAAATATATATATAAATATACGTGTCTATAAGTATATTGGGCCATATGGTAAGGTAAAGACATGTATATGGAGTAGCCACCACCGTCACTAATGAGCCTCGTCAGACACTAAAACCCAAATCATAAAAGTCATAGAATTTTCCAAAGGCTCTCAAACCATACACATTAAAAAAGGGCAAGAACCAATAAAGATTAAAAACCCACCATACGTCCAAAGGAGAAATAATATATATATATATATATATATATTCCAATAGGCTTATACCCATGAAGATACCAACACGGGGGCTCACACACACAAAGGGGCATGGGCAACAGGAAATAAAATTAATAAGGGAATCATATCACCCAATATAAGGGCCTTAACCTATTACTAAATCCATACACTTAATGGGCTTTAACATACATATTATCTTCTTCCATTAACATAATATATATATATATATATCTCAAATTAATTAGGCCAACACACCCACGTATATAATGGGCCTTCACCCATACACATACAGCAATCCATACCCACGGCCCATTCGAATCACACCCAATCCAAAGCCCATAGGTAGTAGCCCAACACATGGAGTATATATGTATAAATGTCCTATATCCATATGCATGGCTTCACGTTACCTATTAGGTGGGCCTTGACAGAATCCAACCCACGAATGCTATGTTCAACCAGTGCACGAGGGTTAGTCTTAGAGTTTTCATCAAACCATGGCAGGCGACTATAAAATCTACAGGTCGAGGGTTTGAAGGATGGCAAGATGTAGCCTTGCCCTCGATTAACGTCCGACCCTCACTAAGGTTTCCTCCACTATAAAATAGGCCCTCCACCGATCGGCAATAGGTTATTGTAGCTGCTGCCGATCGAAGAGTCACCCCCCTACTGGTATTGTTCGCCTTCATGCGAAGGGCACTCCTGCTACTTGCAACGTGAAGGAATAGTGGTTCTTTCCTTTCTTCCTCCTGCGGCAATCCTGTTGCTGGAGTTACAGTGCTGAGGTCACTGCATCCTTTTTCCTCTGCATCCTCTTCTTCCTGCTGACGAGAGGGAGGAGCATCTTCTTCCACTTCTTCCTATTCTTCTTCCTATAACACGTTCTGCACATCGAACAGGTAGGTTATCTCAAGTCTCGTAGCCCAAACAAGCATAAAGCATGATCATATTGTAGGTTTTCTCAAGTTTCGTAACCCAAACAAAGTTAAACCATGATTTAGGGTCAATATGATGGACAAAAAAATCATGCATTTATATCATATATAACATATCTATGCTTATCGTTGTGTTCTGTTGAAATTAGAATTTTTATAATAAATAACGCCTTTTTTTAGGGCGCTATTTTATTTTGACGCCCACCAAAAAGGTCGTCAATCCCATTTGGAATTAACGTCTTTGCATATGTCGTGCTTTCTGAAGTTGATGCCACGGTTAAAGACGTTAAAATGGTAAAAAGCGACAACCGAGAAGTCGTCATTTAATAAAATTCTAAAAAGATGACGAACAGTAGACGTCAATTAAATTTATGAGTTTTGAGTTTTAGTTTGTTTATAGTTATAGAAGTATCCTTTGACCATAAAAATTTATGGACGTACTATTGGGATGAGAATCGAGGTAATGGAAGTGGTTGCATCATTTTTCGTGCCCTCTATTGCAAGATCCCCCGTCTCTCATCGAAAAATTATTTTGAACACATGGTTATGTAGAGTTTTTCGAGCCGGTCATTTCGGTATATTATAAGCTAAATTCTGACACAGTTTAGTATAGAAATCGGAGGTCTAAAAAAATGGACTTTTTGAAATAACGACCTATGTGCGGTCGTCAAAACCAAATTGGACGACACTGTTGTTAGTCGTCACTTTTGACTATTATATATATATAAATATATACATATATCCTATATGTGTATCTTTGGAAATCTATATTTATTAAAATTTGTTACCAAAAATTATGAAAAAAATATATTTGGAATCCTTATATTTTTCTCCTAATTATCATATAATATATTTTATTAAATTATTTTAAATAAATCAATGTTCCTTTTAATGTGTGTTTTAGAATTTATTCAATTAAATAGGTATGAATGAAAATTCTTGCTAAATAAATTGAGTTAAATTCATGAAAATTAACGTTCCCCAAGAGGATGCTAATTAATAAATGACGGCACCCACGGGCGTTAAATAATATAAGTTTATTTAATTATAGCTAATTATAAGGTAGGATGAACATGAACTCTATGATTGACGCATTCTTATTCTCACCGTTTTCTTCCGTTTTTGACCCATACCGCGGGTCTTTTGGCACTCTCATCTCATGTCCGTAGATGGAGTCCCTGTTTCATGATTGGTTCACGTATACACCTCAACTCTTGGTGACATACGAGCCCTCCGTTGGACATTCCGTTCCTTCGGACTGGCGAGTTAGTCATTGGGACCTCCGTAAGTCTCCTCGTAGCCTTGGATTCCCTCAAGGCCGACTGAGCTGATTGTACCTTAAACACCTTGTACCTTTTGATTGTCACATCTTGTGGTAAACCGGCCCTCTCATGTCGCCATCTTGGTCCATGAGAAAATAATCTTTGCCCTCGGAATGATGATATCCCACTAGGCGGTATCTTGGATTGAGTCCCTTATAGATGGGGTCAATCTCTCAGCTTGGTTCATGTCCCTTGATTGGTGACAGGTTTAGTCATCCACTCAAGTTATCACGGCTACCTAGTTAAGGTACCGAATCTACCCAGGTTATCGACATGTCATGTTTCTCGTTAGTTTTATCATCGTCTATCTAATATTCTTCCTTGGCAATCCGTGGAACCTATCCACGAATCTACCTTGATATCCTACATGAGTTTGTTCTTAGAATTCCATGGCTATCACTAAAGTGGTTGTCTAGATATTACATGTAACAATGTCCGCGCATATAGGGCCCGATCTGGTCCTGGGAGGAGCACCCGAAAGTACTTGTGCCCATGGGAGTTATATTGATCACGGTGTGGCATTGCACCGAAGTGCTTGCTTGAATCTACGACACTCCACTATCTCTCTCTCTCTCTCGCGTGCTTGACTTGATTGACTTGACACGACTTGCGTGGCCCAGAATGGGCAAAGTACTTGCTTGTTAATAGCCATTATCTCATGACATAAAAAACTTTATTGATATACTCGGTACTTGTTCAAATACTTGAGATCTTGAATACTTGAAATTCCCTATCTTGGATCGACAGTACGTGTTATTTCCTCTCGTTATCATGTTCAATTTCATATCATTCTATTTTACATGATTGACATGCTAGACTTGCATTTTCATTTGGAAGAGGTAATTACTTAAACCAATTGCTTGTTCTTGAGATATAATTCCTACTGAGCGTTCGCTCATTCAGTTCTCTTCCAACATTTTTCAGGTAATCAGGTGACTAGCGAGATCGTGACTCACATGGGAGGGACAAGTGTGCAAGTGAGCTTCAAAATCTAGTGAACCCGAGTCTTTTGTCTTTCTTCGAGTCTAGCATGGTGTCTCTTATTTGGTTATCTTGTTTAAGTCTGTTAGAGCATCATCTCCTTTTCTTCATAGTGACGTAGTTGAGTCTTCAAGTTTTTAAATTGAAATTGTAAGAGACTTATATTAGAAATAAAATTTTTATTGTTGTTCCAAATTATTTGGACTTATGCAATTGCTCTTGATTATTCATGACTGTTTAACTGCCACGTTCCGAGCAAACGACACGTTCCGCTGCTATCGGTTCGGGGCGTGACAGAGGTGGTATCAGAGCTTCGGCTTTCATATCCTCAAGTTATTAGGTTCCAATGATAGGTCAAGTATTCTTGTCGGTCATATCAGAGCTTCAGCTTTCAACTCCTTAGGACATTAAGTCCAAGAGATTGGTTGAGTATCCTTGTCGGTCATCCTATAGGAATTCCGTGAGATTTGGGTAGAGCTTGGGGTTAAATTACAAAAGAAGGATAACATACTTAAGTTTCATTATTATTAATTCTTATGTCTCCCCAATTAATCTTGCAAGAACATAAATAGAATGGAGGCATCTAAGCCAAACTTTATCCCCGAGATGGTCTTAGTGGACGTTGAAGCTTATGCGGACCTCGTTAGAAGGGTCCAAGAGTTAGAAAAAGTGGTAGAAGAAAAAGAGAGAGTTGAAGAAAGGAACCAAGCCGTTAATTCTAAAATGTCTATCCCAGATAAGAAGAGGCCCAATGAGGACTACAATTCCCAAAGGTACATGAAATGTAAGAGGGGGAAAGGTGTGGTAGCCCCTATTGACCCATCGCAAGAAAGATGTAAGTTCTGCGAGAAGTTTAATAACCAATCGGAGGTCTGTTATCGGAGGACGGGAGCATGTCTCCAATGTGGGAGCCTCGTACATAGGATAGCCCAGTGTCCTATTCAGAACTCGAAACTCCAAGAGGGAGCCCAAGCCTTAGTGGAAGATGGGTCAGCCAAAGAAAAAGCCATGGAAGGTAACCACATCCTCGAACCTAAATTAAATTCTTTTCTGATTGATATGTTCTAGATTTTTTTATTTATTATAATGGGTTATAGCTAGTTTCCCCATCTGGAGTAGGAAGATGGTGTGAATTTGGGGACCAAATTCTTTTTATGTGGGGGAGGGTGTAACACCCGGTAATTTTGAAATAGGACCAAATAGATTTAGGTTTTGAAAAGAAGGAAACACCTATACATGATGATAATTACATATTCTTACAAATAAGTTGATAAATAAGAATATTATTCTTCGAACAAATTAATGGCTAAGTGATATTCCATTTTGGGATGGAAGTTAATATTTTGCTAGGATTGCACCTACCTCTGATACCCAAGACCATGAGTAAGAAGATAAATAAAGTAAAGGAAGTTATAAGAAATAGAATCCCTTTAAGAAGTACTACATTAATCAAACTCTCAATCGATAAAGACCCTACTATATGGAAATGGGCTTAACATTCAAGGCCAACTCATGTACACTAGTAGACCCTTAAGACCCCACGTATGAGTTAGTATTAGTACATAATGGGATTTGGGAAATATATATATAAATATATGTGTCTATAACTATATTGGGCCATATGGTAAGGTAAAGACATGTATATGGAGTAGCCACCACCGTCACTAATGAGCCTCGTCAGACACTAAAACCCAAATCATAAAAGTCATAGAATTTTCCAAAGGCTCTCAAACCATACACATTAAAAAAGGGCAAGAACCAATAAAGATTAAAAACCCACCATACGTCCAAAGGAGAAATAATATATATATATATATATATATATATATATATATATATTCCAATAGGCTTATACCCATGAAGATACCAACACGGGGGCTCACACACACAAAGGGGCATGGGCAACAGGAAATAAAATTAATAAGGGAATCATATCACCCAATATAAGGGCCTTAACCTATTACTAAATCCATACACTTAATGGGCTTTAACATACATATTATCTTCTTCCATTAACATAATATATATATATATATATATCTCAAATTAATTAGGCTAACCCACCCACGTATATAATGGGCCTTCACCCATACACATACAGCAATCCATACCCACAGCCCATTCGAATCACACCCAATCCAAAGCCCATAGGTAGTAGCCCAACACATGGAGTATATATGTATAAATGTCCTATATCCATATGCATGGCTTCACGTTACCTATTAGGTGGGCCTTTACAGAATCCAACCCACGAATGCTATGTTCAACCAGTGCACGAGGGTTAGTCTTAGAGTTTTCATCAAACCATGGCAGGCGGCTATAAAATCTACAGGTCGAGGGTTTGAAGGACGGCAAGATGTAGCCTTGCCCTCGATTAACGTCCGACCCTCACTAAGGTTTCCTCCACTATAAAATAGGCCCTCCACCGATCGGCAATAGGTTATTGTAGCTGCTGCCGATCGAAGAGTCACCCCCCTACTGGTATTGTTCGTCTTCACGCGAAGGGCACTCCTGCTACTTGCAACGTGAAGGAATAGTGGTTCTTTCCTTTCTTCCTCCTGCGACAATCCTGTTGCTGGAGTTACAGTGCTGAGGTCACTGCATCCTTTTTCCTCTGCATCCTCTTCTTCCTGCTGACGAGAGGGAGGAGCATCTTCTTCCACTTCTTCCTATTCTTCTTCCTATAACACGTTCTGCACATCGAACAGGTAGGTTATCTCAAGTCTCGTAGCCCAAACAAGCATAAAGCATGATCATATTGTAGGTTTTCTCAAGTTTCGTAACCCAAACAAAGTTAAACCATGATTTAGGGTCAATATGATGGACAAAAAAAATCATGCATTTATATCATATATAACATATCTATGCTTATCGTTGTGTTCTGTTGAAATTAGAATTTTTACAATAAATAACGCCTTTTTTTAGGGCGCTATTTTATTTTGACGCCCACCAAAAAGGTTGTCAATCCCAGTTGGAATTAACGTCTTTGCATATGTCGTGCTTTCTGAAGTTGACGCCACGGTTAAAGACGTTAAAATGATAAAAAGTGACAACCGAGAAGTCGTCATTTAATAAAATTCTAAAAAGATGACGAACAGCAGACGTCAATTAAATTTATGAGTTTTGAGTTTTAGTTTGTTTATAGGTATAGAAGTATCCTTTGACCATAAAAATTTATGGACGTACTATTGGGATGGGAATCGAGGTAATGGAAGTGGTTGCATCGTTTTTCGTACCCTCTATTGCAAGATCCCCCGTCTCTCATCGAAAAATTATTTTGAACACATGATTATGTAGAGTTTTTCGAGCCGGTCATTTCGGTATATTATAAGCTAAATTCTGACACATTTTAGTATAGAAATCGGAGGTCTAAAAAAATGGACTTTTTGAAATAACGACCTATGTGCGGTCGTCAAAACCAAATTGGACGACACTATTGTTAGTCGTCACTTTTGACTATTATATATATATAAATATATACATATATCCTATATGTGTATCTTTGGAAATCTATATTTATTAAAATATGTAACCAAAAATTATGAAAAAAATATATTTGGAATCCTTATATTTTTCTCCTAATTATCATATAATCTATTTTCTAAATTATTTTAAATAAATCAATGTTCCTTTTAATGTGTGTTTTAGAATTTATTCAATTAAATAGGTATGAATGAAAATTCTTGCTAAATAAATTGAGTTAAATTCATGAAAATTAACGTTCCCCAAGAGGATGTTAATTAATAAATGACGGCACCCACGGGCGTTAAATAATATAAGTTTATTTAATTATAGCTAATTATAAGGTAGGATGGACATGAACTCTATGATTGACGCATTCTTATTCTCACCGTTTTCTTCCGTTTTTGACCCATACCGCGGGTCTCTTGGCACTCTCATCTCATGTCCGTAGATGGAGTCCCTGTTTCATGATTGGTTCACGTATACACCTCAACTCTTGGTGACATACGAGCCCTCCGTTGGACATTCCGTTCCTTCGGACTGGCGAGTTAGTCATTGGGACCTCCGTAAGTCTCCTCGTAGCCTTGGATTCCCTCAAGGCCGACTGAGCTGGTTGTACCTTAAACACCTTGTACCTTTTGATTGTCACATCTTGTGGTAAACCGGCCCTCTCATGTCGCCATCTTGGTCCATGAGAGAATCTTTGCCACCGGAATGATGATATCCCACTAGGCGGTATCTTGGATTGAGTCCCTTGTAGATGGGGTCAATCTCTCAGCTTGGTTCATGTCCCTTGATTGGTGACAGGTTTAGTCATCCACTCAAGTTATCACGGCTACCTAGTTAAGGTACCGAATCTACCCAGGTTATCGACATGTCATGTTTCTCGTTAGTTTTATCCTCGTCTATCTAATATTCTTCCTTGGCAATCCGTGGAACCTATCCACAAATCTACCTTGATATCCTACATGAGTTTGTTCTTGGAATTCCATGGCTATCACTAAAGTGGTTGTCTAGATATTACATGTAACAATGTCCGCGCATATAGGGCCCGATCTGGTCCTGGGAGGAGCACCCGAAAGTACTTGTGCCCATGGGAGTTATATTGATCACGGTGTGGTATTACACCGAAGTGCTTACTTGAATCTACGACACTCCACTATCTCTCTCTCTCTCGCGTGCTTGACTTGATTGACTTGACACGACTTGCGTGGCCCAGAATGGGCAAAGTACTTGCTTGTTAATAGCCATTATCTCATGACATGAAAAACTTTATTGATATACTCGATACTTGTTCAAATACTTGAGATCTTGAATACTTGAAATTCCCTATCTTGGATCGACAGTATGTGTTATTTCCTCTCGTTATCATGTTCAATTCCATAGCATTCTATTTTACATGATTGACATGCTAGACTTGCATTTTCATTTGGAAGAGGTAATTACTTAAACCAATTGCTTGTTCTTGAGATATAATTCCTACTGAGCGTTCGCTCATTCAGTTCTCTTCCAACATTTTTCAGGTAATCATGTGACTAGCGATATCGTGACTCACATGGGAGGGACATGTGTGCAAGCGAGCTTCAAAATCTAGTGAACCCGAGTCTTTTGTCTTTCTTCGAGTCTAGCATGGTGTCTCTTATTTGGTTATCTTGTTTAAGTCTGTTAGAGCATCATCTCCTTTTCTTTCATAGTGACGTAGTTGAGTCTTCAAGTTTTTAAATTGAAATTGTAAGAGACTTATATTAGAAATAAAATTTTTATTGTTGTTCCAAATTATTTGGACTTATGCGATTGCTCTTGATTATTCACGACTGTTTAACTGCCACGTTCCGAGCAAACGACACGTTCCGCTGTTATCGGTTCGGGGCGTGACACCTTGCAAACAAATACCATTGAGTGTCAATTGTTTATTCTCAATACAAATTCAGGTGACTTTCCTTGCTTTTCACTCTCTCTGAAGTAACTAGGGTATTGTCCCGACCTCGACTCTAATGGTTATGTGACGTAGGTTCATTGATATAACTGCTGTATATTACCCTATCTCACAAAGCCAGTGCTTTCTCCTTACCTTCTATCACTGTTAAACCTAACTGACATCAAGAACGCCATTGCTCGATTCATATATTTTAAGGATTGCGTCATAATCTGCTCTCTGAACTGCCATATAGAACGTTGTTCCTTTCTTTCCTCCTTATTTGCTGATGGCAAAGGGGGAGAATGTGCAGGGGTATGTACAGGGGGAGATAGGAGGCTCATTTAGTGCATAAGTCTGTGCATGCATGGCATCAATTCATTATGTTGCCATCATCAAAAAGGGGGAGATTGTTATGCCTCCTGTTGAAGCCAATTTTAATGATAGCAATCTCAAGTGAATGCATGCTTTGTCTCTCTTCATTCTTTGCATAAATCCAGTTTTGATGATAGCAATTCCAAGTGAATGCATGCTTTGTCTTTCTTCATTCTTTGTATGAAGAGTCATTTGGGCTCTAAGCATATAGAGTGTGTCGGTGCATTGACCAATTCGTGCATATTTCTGATCAACGCCTGTTTGCATATATTAGCCATAGTCAGTGCACTCGTCTGTCTCATGCGTACACTAAGTCTATACATCCGTTAGCTCAGCTCGTGACTTAGTCAGTGCAATCCATGTTCATTGGGCATGTGTGCATGTCTGCACATTCCTTAGTGGCTAGTCTGTACAACCTCCGATTGATTCATTCGATCAAGTCTATACAGCCAGAGCCAGTGTTCTTCACGCATATACATAGTCAGTGCATCACCCTCATGCATACACAAGCACCCAAAGTCTATACAACCGTTATTGATATGTGCATTTAAGTTCATACATCACTTCATCAAGTTTATACAGGATGCATTCATGCATAAACACTAGGTAGCAAAGTCTGTACATCATCTTGGCGCATGCACGCAAAGTCTGTACATTCCTTGACAGCATGCCTGAGCATTCATCCTCAATGTGCATACTTTCATCTATGCAAAAGTGCATTACATGCATTCAAATGTCTGTACACTTGTTGACGGCATGTCAGTGCATCCATTTTCGTTGTACATACCTTGATAGATGCAAACTGCAGTTTACACATTCAAAGTCTGTACATTCTTCAGTAGCATATCTGTGTATCGTTTACATAGTACACACAATGTCTGCACACTCCTTGATGGCATGTCCTTGCACTTATCTTCAATGTGCATACCTTCCTATATGTATACTACATTCCACGCCATTAAGTCTGTACAATTATCAAACTTACTCGATGCATCTTCTTCCTTGTTCTTCAGATTAATTCGAACCGATAATCAAGCCTGATCTAACAGAACTGCTGGTTGAGGAATTAAGAAGGGCACGTGATCCAATAATGGATGATGGCTTAGGATCGTGACATGTGTAATGCAGTAGGCTGAATTGCTTCCACGTGGCCAAAGCACTTGGGCGGGAATTGTGGAGGACACACGCCCACCTACTTTTCTGTTGGTATAAAATAGAAGACTTCTCCTTCTGGAGATGATGATCGTGCAAGAAGATCTGTGTGTGCTATTAAGAACAGAAGAAAAAGAGAGAGTGCAGCAGAGAAGAAAAGAAACGATCCAGAGAGAAGAGAAAAAGATAGTTGAGTGAGTGGAGTCTGAGAGACTTTCTCTAAATGATTATTCATCAGTTTCTTGGTTCAGATACCACAACTGAGATTGCTCATTGTGAGCTACATTCCATTTGAGATTTCTTGTTTTTCGTTTGTTTCTATTTTATTTTCTGGAACCTTATTTTCAAGCTTTTAGTCAGCAGAGCTATGCTGTATTGCTCAGCGGGCAGAGGAGGATTCCTCTGGACGGGTTAAGTTGTAGTCCCCAGCGGTTGGCAAAGCTGTAATGCCCAGCGGTCAAGTTGTTAGTCAGCGGTTGTAGGCAAGCTGTGAGGCCCAACAGTTGAAGCTGTAAATCAGCGGTTGAAGCCACATTCTAGGTTGGAGTGTGGGGTGGACGTAGATCTCAGGTTTGAGATCGAACCACCTTAAAAACTTCCTGTCTCCTGTGTGATTGCCGTGCGAATTGTTGTGCATCATGATCATGTCCATTATATGCTGTAGATGCATTCTTAGGTCCGTTTAAGTTCAAATCTGCTATAGTTGGATTTTTGTGACTACTCTCTCTTACATTTCTGCCGTCCAGCAGTAGTTTGTTTTATTTCCGCACTAGAAACTGTTGTAGTAGATTTTATTGGGTGACTGATCTATTCACCCCCCTCTAGATCGTTCATAGACCTTCATCACTTGGTATCAGAACGTTGTTTCTAATCCATCAGGTTCAAGGATTTTGCAGTAATGAGAATCAAATACTACCTTGTGTCCTTTATCACATAACTGGCTGATACTAAGTAAGTTATATGCAAGACCATCAACCAGCTGTACTTCTTCAATACAACAGGTAGTACACTTACCTACCTTACCTGACCCGATGATTTTACCCTTTGTATTTCCTCCGAAGGTGACAAGACCTCCATTCTTCTCAGTCAACATGCAAAATTTGGTCTTATCTTCTGTCATATGCCTGGAGCAGCCACTATCAAGATACCACATATTGCTTCTAGCTGCCAGGCATACCTGCAATCACAATCAGGTAAAGAGTTTTGGAACCCAAAACTGTTTGGGCTCTGAAGCAGAAATAGAGCAATTCAAATAAGACAGCATTTGTTTAGGAATCCACATTTGACTAATCATGGTTGGCTTAGTGGAATTCTTAACATTCTCTTTATCACCTTTCCTCTTCTCAACACCAACTGCGTAATCCTTCTTCTTCTGGTGCTTTGATTTTTGTTGAGATCTGTGTCCATCATTATTAGCAACATGATTGTTTTTATGCCAGTGCCCAGCCTAATAGGTCCTCAGATAATTGCGGCCCACTGTAGTTCTTGGCTGACCAACCCAGCTATCAAATTGAGGTATATGCCAATGAGTGGGAAATGGTTGATATCTAGGCCTCCATTGGACCTGATTCCATCTAGACCTATAGAATGGTTGTACCTTGGGCTGGTGAGTATGGCTGTACTGGCCCCAAGCAGTATTAGGTCCCCCCTTCATTGTTGACCCAATGGACTTTTGTATAGGTTTATGTTGGGTCTTCTTCTGGACAGATGATGGTGGTGGAGACATGATGGCTTTGCCCTGGGGTTTAGATTTGCTTGGAAGCTGACCCCAAACTTGAGACTTACTTTTGGGCGAAGGGCAGGATCTGCTAGGCTCACCAACCTTCTGTTTGCCTTTGTCCTTGGCACTAGACATATTAGAATTAGCTTTATCAGAAACAGAGTTTTCACTCACCATTTTTATGAGAGGTCCCTTATTTTTCTCTGCCACAAATGATATGGTTTTCGCAGCAAAGCTCTTTGTGACATTTGAGTTAAATCCGAGACCTTATTTTCTGAAATTCACCTTTGACCCTAACAATGCATTGAGATTATCTGAACATTGGGTCATGTTCTCAATAATTTTATGTTTATCCTTATTTTCTCTCTCTAGGTGATCAATTGAATTTTTTAGTTCATGGTTGACACCTAGAACAGCTTCATATTTCTCATTCACAACCTTCATTTCATTTTCATAATTCTGCAATTTTAATTTTAATTCGTCAGCCACATTTTTCAAATCATCATTTTCTTTTCTAGAGTTTATTAATGCATGCTTAACATTATCAAATTCAGCACATGAAATTTTTAACATGTCATTTTTAGATTGCAGGCAGGCAAGTTTATCAGACATGGTTTTGTCATTCGTGAGAGAGTTTACTTTCTTCTTCAATTGTCTGTTCTCTTTTCAGATATCATCTACCTTATCTAGCAATTCTTCATAAGCATCTTCCCAATCTGAAATCGTATAATGATCAAAAGGAGATGATACCTCGTCAGATTCTTCTACTTCCTTTTCATCGTTCTTGGCCATCAGGCAGATGGGCTTTTCTTCATCTTCACTTTCTGATTTACTTCTCAAATTGCCCTCGTCCTCATCGCTCCATGTGCTCACCATTGCTTTTCCTTTGGGAGCTCTCTTCTTGGCATTTTCTTTTAGCTTCTGGGGCTCTGGACATTCAGCCTTCATGTGACCGGCCTTCCTGCAGTGGTAACAGACATTAGTATCTGATTTCTTGGCAAAGTTAGATTTGTACCTATTGTGTCTTCTCCCGCCATATTGTCTTCGGCTGAAATTTCTTCCTTCTTTTCTAAGAAATCTTCTAAATTCTCTAGTCAGCATCGCTATTTGATCTCCTTCAATTTCTGATCCAGAGAGACTCTCATCACTGGATGATCCATTGTGGCTGGATCGACGGGAACGACTCGCACTCGCCTTCAGAGCAATAGGCTGCCTCTTTTTCTCAAGCTCCTCTGTCTTTGGCAGATTCATTTCATATGTCATCAATGAGCCTATTAGCTCATCCACCTTAGTGTTTGGAAGATCCCTCGACTCCTCAATAACTGTAGCTTTTGTATGCCATGCAGGAGTCAGGGATCGCAGAATCTTCCTCACGATCTCATAGTCAGAGTAGTTTTTCCACAGATTTCTAAGACCGTTGGTTATGAGGGTAAGACGAGCATACATCTCGGTGATGGTCTCGCTGAGCTTCATCCTGAAGGCTTCATACTCTGAAACTAGTAAATTAGCCTTTGTCTCCCTCACCTGAGAGGTTCCTTCATAGATGACCTCCAGCTTATCCCACATCTCTTTCGTTGTGGCACACGAAGAGACTCTTGCAAATTCAGTGGGATGTAGAGCGCACTGTATGGTGTTGATGGCGCTCCAGTTGAGAGTAGATTTCCTGATCTCCGATCTTGTCCATATATCCTCATTAGGATGCTGCTCAAATGGTCTTTACTTACCACCTTCCAGATTTCATAGTCTTTCGCCCTCTGAAACACTTGCATGCGATTCTTCCAGTAAGCGTAGTTCGTCCCATCAAAGTATGGGGGCTTCATGGTGGAGTGTCCTTCAGCTGTCATTCCTCTTGCATCCATGGCCGTTTCTCTTCAGGACGTTGATCCATGCGGAAGAGTTAGGCTCTGATACCAAGTGATGGGATTCAATATACGATCTAGAGGGGGGTGAATACATCAATCACCCAATAAAAAATGAATGCAGCAGTTTCAATTGCGGAAATAAAACAAGCTGTTGCAGGATGGCTGAAATATAAGCGAAAGCAATCTCAGAAAGCCAACTCTAGCAGATCTGAACTTAGATGATCCTGCACATACATCTACAGCGATGGAAGAGATAACCAAGATGCACAATACTTCGCAAGACAAACACACAGTAGACAGCAAATTTTAAGGTGGTTCGATCTGAAACCCGAGATCTACCTCCACCCCACACTCCAAACCGGAATGTGGCTTCAACCGCTGATTCACAGCTTCAACTGCTGGGCCTTACAGCTTGCCTACATCCGCTGGGGACTTACAGCTTCACCCGTCCAGAGGAATCCTTTTCTGCCCGCTGAGCAATACAGCTTAGCTCTGCTGACTAACAACTTGAAAACACGGTTTCAGAAAACAAAATAGAACCAAACGAAAACCAAGAAATCCCATAGGGAATATAGCTCACAATGAGCAATCTCAGTTCTGGTAACTTAACCAAGAAACTGATGAACAGATTTTCAAGGAAAATCTCTCAGACTCCTCTCACTCAACTCTCTCCTTCTCTTCTTCTATCTTTCTTCTCTTTCTCTTTTCTCTGGATCGAGCAGGCTCTGTTTGCTTCTGGACTCTTGGTAAGTTCCCAATCTCGATCTTTCTTCTCCTCAAGAAGAAGCCTTATTTTTATAGCAGCAGATAGGTGGGCGTGTGGTCATCACGATTCCCGCCCAAACGCCTGGATTACGTGGCAGTCATCCCAACATACTACTGTATACGTGTCATGATCCAAACACCTCCTTTGATCTTGGATCTCGTGCCCTTCTTAAGTTCCTCGACCAGTAGTCCTGTCAGATAGGACTTGTTATCAGTTTGACTTAGTCTGAAAGGAAACATAGAAAGATGTACTGAGTTAGTTCGAGAGATGAACTAAGCATGTACAAACTTGATGGCGTGTAATGCAGTATGCATATAGGAAGGTATGCACATTGAAAGTGAATGCACGGACATGCCATCAACGAGGGTACAGACTTTATTTTGAACGATGCACAAATGCATATATGAAAGTATGCACATTGAGAGTGAATGCACGGACATTCCATCAATGAGTGTACAGACTTTGTTGTGCGTGCGACAAGACGGTGTACAGACTTGATGTGCCTGCGATAAGATGACGTACAGACTTGTGAAGTGATGCACGAACATATCAACAGAGAGTGCAAACTTTGTGTACACATGACACAAACGAATGTACTGACTATGTATATGCATTAAGCAAACGAATGCACTGACTATGTTTATGAATGTATATACTTGCTAAGTCATCAAGGCAACCGTGTGCAGACTTAGTGTACGCATGAAGAAAACGAGTGCACTGACTATGGCTAACACATGCACACACGCATCGAACGAGTGCACTGACTATGTTTATGCATGAGATGGTCACTGCACCGACTATATGGCGTGCAACCATATTTAATGCACCGAATATGCATGTGTTTCTACGTAGTTAACGCTAGACTGAGTCGACGCACTCTATATCCTAGAACCCATGTGACTCTACATGCATGACGCACAGACTATGTATGCAGAAGTATGAAGAAGGGTGAAACATGCATAACATTTATTTATTCTAATCATACATTATTCATTAGTGTTTGCTATCATCAAAACTTGTATAACATCCTCAAGGCACAGGGGGCACAACAGGGGTTGGCCTCGATTCCACGCTGAGTGACTAGGAAGCCTAGGAACTTCCCTGATCTTACTCTGAAGGCGCACTTCGTGGGGTTGAGCTTCATGTTGTGCTTCAGGAGAGTGTCGAATGTCTCAGCTAAGTCAGCGAGGTGGTCTTTGGCCTTCGGTGTTTTGACGAGCATATCATCAATATAGGCCTCGATGTTTCGACCGAGCTATCCTTTGAAAATGTGGTTGATCAGTCTTTGATATGTTGCTCTAATGTTCTTTAACCCGAACGGCATCTGGGTGTAGCAGTGTACGCCAAAGTCGGTGATGAAGGCGGTCTTCTCGATGTCCTCCGGGTCCATCCTGATCTGATGGTAGCCGGAGTAGGCATCTAGGAAGCTGAGTAGCTCGTTGCTAGAGGTTGAATCGACCAGTTGATCGATGCTCGACAGTGGGTAGCAGTCCTTCGGGGTAGCATGGTTGAGATCGGTTAAGTCCATGCACATTCATCATTTCCCAGAAGCTTTTGGTACCAGGACGACGTTGGCGAGCCATGTATGGTACAGAATCGGACGAAAGAGGCCAATATTCTGTCCCTTAATGATTAGCTCTTTGATGATCGCTTGCTTCTGTGAGGAGTGCTTTCTTCTGCGCTGTTGTACTGGCTTCGCTGTTGGGTCGAGGTTGAGCTTGTGCATTACCACGTCCCCCGAGATCCCGGGAAGGTGCTCATCAGACTATGCAAAGACTCGGATGTACTACACAAGGAAATCTTTATATCTTTCTTGTTCCTCAAGTGGGCGTTCGGCTCCAATCTTCATTCCAAGGGTCGGGTCACTGTTAAGGAAGACCGTTAGCAACTCGCCGCCAGGCTCAGATGTTGCGGGTCTCTCTTCGGCTCCCTTTACCCCTTTATTCTCCCCTTCCGGCCTAGTGGCGTCAACCGAGACTATATAGCACTGTCTAGCCAATGCCTGGTTATCTCGAACTTCCCCCACGCCATATTTGGTTGGAAACTTCATCTTTTGGTGAAAGGTAGAGGGCACCACTTTCATTTGGCTGTGAATGCCCTAGCCGAAGATGGTGTTGTATGCCGTCATCCCCTTAATCACGATGAAGTCTACCATAACCGTAGCGATTTTGGGCGGGGTGCCGATAGTAACAGGCAGACTCAGTGCTCCCTCGGGATAAGTAGCCTAGCCGTTGCACCTGCAGAGAGGGGTTTGGATCGGGCGGAGTTTAGATGGATTCTCTCCCATTTTGAGGAAACACTCATAGGATAATACATCAGGGGCACTACCATTGTCGACTAAGATTCAGTCCACATTACAATGGTTTATTGTGGCTGATATAATGAGAGCGTCATCGTGCAGGGTGGTTAGCCTTTCCAGGTCTTGGTCAGAGAATACCAGGGCATGCGGTTCACTATTCGGTGGGGCCGCAGGTGCCTCAGCAGAGGCTCTGATCGCCCGCTCGGTGTGACGCTTTCATCCTCAGCTACTATCTCCGCCTGATGTTGTTCCGCCCATGATGACGTTGATGTGGACTCCGTGGGGGATATTATCAATCTCTTCCGTGGCGTCTCGGTCTTCTTTTTGCCCGGAGACATACTGAGATAGGTGTCCCTGGTGGATGAGGCGCTCGATCTCATCTTGAAGTTGATGGCAATCGCTGGTGTGATGCCCATGGTCACCGTGGAACAGGCAATGCTTACGGCGATTGCGATGCTTGGTCTTCATGGGCTCGAGTTAATTGAGAAGACCCAAGCCTTTGATGTCTTCATAGATCTCATAGACGGGGGCGGTAAGTGGGGTATACCGCTCGTACTTCCGGGAATGCTCTTTTCGATCTCCGTCCTGGTTCCGCCTTTTTCCTTGTCACGTCCCTTGCTCGGACGGTCTCTTCTTGTCCCCCTCCCGACCCGAGCCGGCTATGCCTCGGCAGGCGCTGAGTACTTCTTCGCACTCGACATGGCGCAGAGTTAAGGTCACTAGCTCGGCGAGGGAGGTAGGGAGATGAAGCACTAGCTCACGCCGTAGGTTCTCGTCGCGGGTACCCCCGGTCAAGGCGGTGATGGCAGAGGCCACATCTAGGTGGGGGATGCGCAGGGCTTCCGGTTTAAATCGGATGATATAAGCCCTTAACTTCTCCCCCTATTCCAGTTTGAGGGCCAGTAATCCCGCCACTGACCGGGGTGGACCGTTGCCGGTGAAGCTTTCTTTGAATACTTGTGCAAATTGCTTGAAGTTGTGGATGCTGCCGGGGGCGAGGGCTCTGAACCAAGCCAGGGCGCCCTAAACCAGAGTGGTCATGAATGCTCGGCACTTGATCACGTCAGATGCCCCATGTAAGGTCATTAGGGCGTCGAAGCTGTCGTAATGGTCGTCCGGGTCTCCCTGGCCATCGTATGACTTGAAGGACGGAAGTAAGATTTTGGGAGATATCTATGCCTTTAGGATGTAGTCAGAGAATGAGGATCGCTCCTTGTCCTCCACAGGAGAGGTCTTCTGCAAGGCACGGAGAACGCACTCTTGCTCGATGATACATCTCTCGAAGTCTCGCAGTCGGAGAGAGAGTTCCGGTTGTCGGTGTCCCGAGGGGCTAGGGGGGGGGCGCTTGCATGCGGTTCCGACGCTCCTTAGGCACCTCGGCGTCCGAGAATGACTTGGGTGCTCCGGTCTTCTCCCTCCTCGGGGTTAAGGAGGCTTCTTGCTCTGGGGGAGGGGCGTGCGATGGTCCTCCTGACGCGTTGCGGATGAGCCGCTGCCCCTGGAGGGTGAAACGGCCTCCAGCAGTGTGCTGGGAGGCATCTCCACGTGGGGGGCTTTTCTTAGGGAGCTGTGACTTCTCCTCCCTTGCCGCCTGGGCCCTCATGAGATCCACTAGGACATCCAGTTTTACGTTGAGGGTTTGGAGGGCGTCGGTGCTCCCGTCGAGAAGTTGTTCCCCCACCACCGATGAAGGTAGCTCGTTGGCTTGATTATCGGACGGGGAATGCTCCGTGGGGAAGGTGGGTGCGCCCTCCTCTGGTACCAGAGCCTTTCCTGTATCGGCGATAATCCTCCTGCCATAAGTTCTTCACGCCATGATGTCTCTTTATGCATTTCCCACAGAAGGCGCCATATGAAGAGGGGCAAACTCGCGCTGCTCCTGAGCGGGGAGGAAGATGACCACGTACCCTTGAAGTATAAACTACAAGAAGGGAAATCAATCAGAGGTGCCCAGGGATAGATCCCTGGGGAAGACCCTCCGATGCCTAAGTCAGCACTGATAGTAGAGCATTGGTGCGAAGAGGAGGATCAGGAAGAAAATGGGAGCGTGATATCCCTCTCCACCAAAAGGTGAAGTGGTTCCTACTCAGGCTTACCTGACTTGCCTCTCCTGTCGTAGTGGGGCATGTCCTGTTTAAATAGTGGCTTGTTATGAGAAGGGGTCCATGTAAGCGGAGGGGTTCCAGGGGGGTTACGTCCTTCGTGCGGGCTCCTTACGGCACGCGGACTCTTGGCTTCCCCTGTCCCATTTAAGCTTCCTGTCATTAAGGGGTTCGCAACGACCGAATCATTAAGCTTCCATCAGTGAGCCCGAGCGAGTGGCACTTGTTTAGGAGTGGTCTCCCGAGAGATAAGTGCTAGGTCGGGACAAGGAATAGGGGGCTCCGAGGGAGCTTTCCTGATCGACTGATGCTTCGACTTCCCAACCAGAAGGCCGCCTAGGAAGCGCTTGTACCGAGTGAATTTTTGGCCTCTCCGTATGGGCGGTGGGATTTCCCCTCTCCAGGGTCTTCCAGTTGCTAGACGATATTTGTACAAAGGTCACGAGCTCAGTTTCCACGCTCGGCCGCTTTAATTCCTCAAGGAGGATCAACTGGGTGCCTTTTGGGTTGATGGAGGAGGCCAGGCGAGAGAGGGCATCTGCTCGTAAATTTTCTTCCTGAGCTATCTGGATTACCTGAAAGCTCTCGAACAATTGGGCTATTCCCCTCACCAGCTGAAGGTACTTGATCATTTGCGTTTCCCGAGCCTCGTAGTCCCCGTTGATCTAACTGGCGACCAGTTGGGAGTCGGTATGCATTTTGACTCGCTCGGCTCCCAGGCGCCGCGCCATCTTGGCTCTAGAGATGAGGGCCTCATACTTGGAGACGTTGTTGGACGCCAGGAAGCTGAATTTAAGGGCATATTGTAATTATGCTCCTTCTGGGGATCTAAGGAGGATACCAGCACCGCAGCCGGCCGAGTTGGAGGACCCGTCAATGAATAGGTGATAGGTGGGGCCAGACGTTGGCAGGGATGTCTCCTCGGTCGGGACAGTGCTCTCCGCGATGAAGTTTGCGAGGGCTTGTCCCTTGATGGCCATGCGGGGGCGGTAAGAGATGTTGTAGGCCTCGAGCAGTATGGCCCACTTGACTAGGTGACCTGAAGCTTCGGGGTGAGCCAAAATCTTCTTCAGGGGCTCACTAGTCAGCACCACGATGGAGTGTCCTTGGAAATAGGGCCGGAGGCGCTTAGCAAAGGTTACCAACGCTAGCACGAGTTTCTCAGTTGCGGGGTACCTTCTCTCGGCTTCGAGGAGCACCTTGCTGACATAATATACTAACTTTTGTACACCCCCATCGTCTCGAGCTAGAACCAAGCTTACTGTGGAGGGAGTCACCAAGAGATAGAGGTATAGTGCCTCTCTAGGAATTGGCTTCGATAGCACTGGAGGTGAAGCCAGAAATTCTTTTAGCTCGGTGAATGCCTTCTGGCCCTCATCATCCCAGGCGAAGATGGCAGACGCCAACTTGAGCCCTCTTAGCAATTTGAATAAAGGTAGGCATTGTTCCGCCGCTCGGGACGGGAAATGGTTGAGTGCAGCAATTCATCTAGTCAGGCACTCGACGTCCTTGACACAAGCGGGTGGCCACATGTCTAGGATGGCCTGGACCCTATCAGGGTTGGCCTCGATCCCCCGTTGAGTCACCAAGAATCCCAAGAACTTCTCGGATCTAACCCCAAAGGGGCACTTAACTGGGTTGAGCTTCATGTTAAACCTCTGAGAGTGTTGAAGGTCTCAGCCAGGTCGGCGAAATGGTCCTCGGCCTTGGGTGTCTTGACAAGCATATCGTCAATATAGGCCTCGACGTTTCACCCGATCTGGTCTTTAAAATTGTGGTTAATCAGCCTCTGATAAGTTACTCTAGCGTTTCTTAACCCGAAGGGCATTCGGGTGCAGCAGTATACGCCAAAGTCGGTGATGAAGGCGGTCTTCTCGATATCTTCAGGGTTCATCCCGATCTGGTGGTAGCCGGAGTAGGCTTCCAGGAAGCTGAGAAGTTCAATACCCGAGGTTGAATCGATCAATTAATCGATGCTCGATAATGGGTAGCAGTCCTTCGGAGTGGCTTTGTTGAGGTCGGTGAAGTCCACGTACATCCGCCACTTACACGTAGCTTTTGGTACCAGGACGGCATTTGCGAGCCACGTCGGGTAAAGGACCGGACGAAATAGCCCAATTTTCTTTCCCTTGTTGATTTGCTCTTTAATGACCGCGTGTTTTTCTGGGGCATGCCTTCTTCTCCGCTGCTGTACAGGTCTCACCGATGGGTCGAGGTTGAGTTAATGCATTACCACCTCTTCAGCTATTCCGGGGAGATCCTCATCAGACCATGGGAAGACTTGAAGGTACTCAGAAAAGAAGTCTTTGTATTGCTTTTGTACATCGGGTGATAAATCTGCCCCAATTTTCACTTCGAGAGTCGAGTCATCTTTGAGGAAGACCGACAGTAGCTCCCCGCCAGGCTTGCTAGCTATCAATTTATCCTCGACTCCCTCGACCTCTTTCTTTTTTCACTCTGGCCTTATAGCTTCGATCGAGATCACATAGCACCTTCTAACTGTTGCCTGGTTACCTCGGACTTCCTCAATACCGTATTTGGTGGGAAACTTCATTTTTTGGTGGTAGGTGGAGGGCACTGCCTTTGTTTGGCCGAGGACACCTCGGCCGATGATGGCGTTATAGGCCGACATTCCCTTGTTGTACCCTTGTGGTTTTGATGATGTCAAACACTATGACCCATCTAAGCATGATGTCATATGTGTTGATGTTGCATTTATGTGGTTTTGATGATGTCATGGTTTAATGATGCCAAACACTGTTGATGTTGCATTGATGGATGTGATACATTACATTTTTGCTGACATAATTGCTCTTAAGATGATCTTATTATGTGTAGAAGATGTGTGTTAAAATCTCCACATAACATGCTCCAAGAATAAGGCAAAAGGTTAAGTCAAAGTCATGAAGAAATCAGTGAAGCTGAAAGAGCAGGTTGACATACTCTGACTGAGCAAGGGTATCAGATCGATGCAGCTAGGCACTGCATCGATGCAGCAATGGCCATAGAAGCAAATATGAAGAGATTGCCTCGACGCAGTTGGCCAATGCCTCGATGCATCGGCTCACATTCCTTAAGGAAGAATTTTGCCTCGACGCATCTACAACACATGCCTCGACACATCAGTTCAGGATCTCAATCTGGAACTTTACAAACTGGAAGCACCAAAAGGTCTACCTCGACGCATCAGATGCAGCTGAAGAGCTTCATGCTGACAGGTCGATGCAGTAGTGCGACTACTGCCAGATAAGGTCGATGCAGAATGAGTCTTGTTGTAAGACAGGTTGAAGCAGCAGTTCATCAAGTGGATGCATCTTGAATCTTCACCTCGATCAGGTTAATGCAGCTGAGTACTGCCTCAACATAGTGATGGTCAAAGAAGCCAAGTCTAAGACACTGTCTCGATGCAGCAGTATCAGCTAATAACACTCAGGTCGATGCACATCAGCATTCCTTGATCAGGCAGGTCGGTGCACCTCAAACAATACAAGAACCTCAGGTCGATGCCCATCAGCATTCCTTGATCAGGCTGGTCAGTGCACCTGAAATAATTCAAGAACACCAGGTCGGTGCACTAAAGCATTTCAGTAGCAAGGTCGATGCAACTTCAGTTATTTTAGAAGCAAGGTTGATGCACCTCAGTTATGATCAGAACAAAGGTCGGTGCAACTATTTCATGTCACACCCCGACGCGGAATATCGGGACGCAGCAGTAGAAAGTTAAAATATGTTGATTTCCAGACATGCTATGCCTTGCGTTAGCGATTAAATAACTTCAACACCACACCATGGCAAAGAGAAGAAATACTTTCCAAAGTAACCATTTAATCCCAACTAATTAAACATAACGAGTTTCAACAAACACCGACAAAGGAAAGTACCACAGAAATTCTCAAACTCCACCAACTTAACACAGTTACATAACAACCGACTTAAACAAAATTTACAACTCTTGAACAGTATTACAACTCTCAGACTCAAACTATCTAATGACATCTCTAAAGGCTATCTAGCTGGCTCGCTCCAAGGTCTTCACTCCTTCCCATCCCCATCGGTTTGAGAGTCATCACCAGAGCTACCTGAAAAGGGGGGGGGAACAACTGGGTGGGTGTGGAACGGTTATTTATTTTATTTATATTTTGTTTAATTTGGTTTGATTGTTTATTAGTTTATTAGGCGTGCCAGTCACCGGAGTGACAATCTATGATGCGCTCGATCTGACACAGTCAGTCGATTGTGAAGTCCAAGTCGGGACCGAAAGCCCGTCATACCATAAAGGCTATGACGTTAATTACGCCCTCCCAAAGAAGGACAACCCTTGATTAATCGCCAAAGTAGGAGGGGCCCCAGGGGCAAAACGAAACAAGACTGGTGCGTTGATTTATTTGCAAGATACGAGATGCATATGCATATATATATGTGTGCCCACGTAGTTAATAATTTCATTATGACTCATCTGCCTGTTTCCCGATACGGGGGCGGAGAACTTAGGTTCAAGAACCACTCTCACGCATAACGATGGCTTCTATTCAGGCATAACCCGGTTTTCATCCACTCGTTACTTGATATACCAAGGGCGCAGGAGAGGATGATTTCAAATTTGTTTGATCGCATTAGGAGCGCAGCATGAAATAGACAGATTCGCTCATTATGGAGCCATGCGAGCATAAATAGAGTAACAAGAATCATTAGGATATTATAGCATTGTGCCCGTCTATCAGTCTCGTTTACATGAATCGCGGAGTGAACCCGACAACATCTCCCCTGATCTTGGTTCATACCAAGTGGGAATAGGGTACCATCCACGCAGAGGCGAGATGGAGCCCATAATGATATGGGAACGTTAGTGCCCGAAGTGATGCGGAGCGGGACTAAGCTGATATGGATTAATCCGAATGACACTTGCCCGAGGGGGGCTTATTGTTCTGTTCCCTGAGACGGATCATTAGAAACCCTGCGGGGGCAAGACATCTTGAATCCAAGAGGGTTTGACGTATCGATGGTTAAACATAAATCCGGCAGCATCTCCCCTTGTCTTGGGCTATGCCAGAAGGGGAAATAGGACATCCATCCACATAGTGCCAGGATGGAGGCCAAAAGAAAGGTGGTCATATAGCCCAGAACTCATGGAAACACGGCGGTTTAGTATCCATTATTATGGCATTCGGTCAATATCCCCTTGAGGAACCGTCGGAGAACATGCAGTGGCAGATCTCCGTAGGTTAATAGGGTTAAAGGGACATCCTCCATAAGCCCACCCAATGTAATGATATGATCTTGTTAATATAGCCCCCAGTGTCTTGAGTGAGACCCCTGACATTTCCTTCTCTCGACAGGATGGAAGTTTACAAAGGGCTTGATGATAATTAGCTAGAGTTGATCATAGTCTAAGGCTCCTGGTGCACTGGCCTCGGCGAGAGCAGACATGACTGGGCATCGGCGCAGACGGTGGATTGGGCATGAATGGGCTTCGGCGCATAGCCTCCTTCGGCGCGCATCCATCCCTCGGTGCGAGAATGCTCACGTCGATGGGGGGAGCGTGTGCCGAGGGGGATTGGCACCGAGAAGCCTCTGAAGCCAGGTTTTGGGGTTTTTTTTCCAGGGACAGGTTTCCAGGGTTTTCAGAGGCAGGTTGTTAGGGGTTTGAGGCTTCGATCAAAGGGGGTTTCAGAAGCAGATATTCAGGGGTTTACAGAAGTTTGGGACTAGCTTAAACGAGGTCTCATGGGGTGCAAAAAGGATGGATTTTAGAGGGATAATCTCAGGGGATGGGATCACGTTTCACTCAGCGAGGCTGCTGGGGGCCAATCGTTTATTGAATCCTTAGGGATGGGATTCTATCATATCCCTCACCATTTCATAGATGAAGGGCCACAAGATGAACTATCTCGGGCTTCACTATGATTTGGAGGTTAAGAGGGAGAAGGAGCGGGAGAAATGCTAATCCAGAAGCTCTCATACAAACACATCCCACAGCGTTCTACAAATGAGAAGCCACGAGATAGACTGTCTCGGGCTCTCATCGTGAATCAGGGACTAGAAAGACTCAGACGATGCAGTAGAAGCAGATTCAGATGATCAGGCAGCATACACATAACAGAAACGATTTCCTTATAACCATGATCAGATACAATACATTTCAGAAGAAAATGGGGAGGGAAGCAGATGGAAGGAAACTCAGAATTTCGTATTTCATTTCATTCCGGACGAATGCATCCATCTGACATTAGGGGAAATCAAATTTCAAGGGCATCCATATGAACAGATGCTCCTCGAAAACATATCAGACAATACTGATGCTCAATATTTACAGAGGGATAGAAAGAAAACATAATAAGCATGAGAGCAAGTTACAGAGGGATAGAAAGAAAACATAATAAGCATCAGAGCGAGTTATAGAGGGAAAGACAGATCGGAAGACTCGAGATGGGGAGGGGGAAGGGACAGATGTAGCCCTTTAGGGCATCGGAGGACTATTCCCCACCTTGAATCTCTTCTCCCAGGCTCTTCAGCTCTCTCTCTCTTTCTTCAGAGTCTTCAGCAGGCCCTCAGACCCCTTTTCTCTCAACTTTTTCTCTTCCTCTCAGATGGCTTCTCAGACGGCTTCAAATGTTCTCCCCCTTTTGGCTTTGTCGAAGGCCGGGGTTTTTATAGAGGGTTAACCCTATGTCCATCGGAGCATGCCTTTGCCGGCATGGATCAACCGGCGCGCCATCTAGATCTGGCCACTCGGCGCATCTTTCATCATAGTGGGCTTGAGCCCATTTCATCTGTGTACTGATAAAGGCCATTCGAATGTCTAGACTTTTTCATCAGTTAAGTGGGCTTCCTAGAATGCCCATTGGCCTTTCATTAGTTAAGTGGTATTCTTAGAATGCCCATTGGCCTTTCTTGTTGTCTGTTTCAGCATCTGTCATTAACACATTGTGTGAAGCTGTGTGAGCCCCGTTTCATGAGTATCAGAATATACTGAGGATTTTCTTTCAGCGGGCAGATGATTGCACGGGTGTTGACGTAGTTTTCATCAGCCCGACTGTCTTGAGCGATGGCCATTGACGAGATCGTCACGGGATGGACAAGCGATGGCGGATGATCGGCGAGGCGGCACTGGCAACATCAAACTATATTAGCTATATCTAAGTGTTTTATGTTAATGGCCTGCATGAAATTATAAATGGGCCTAATATGTGTGCTTTTATTAGGAAATTAGGTATATATATATATATATATCCACCTCCTTATTGTAATGATTTCCCACGGTAGGAACCCATGACCCATCTGATTCCAAAGTGTCCCTTCCCTTCCCCATGTCCCATGGGTTCTCAAGGTGTCTCTTCCCCTTCCCAACCCTTTCCTTATTTAAACACCATGTAACTCACGTTGGAATACAATATAGAATGAGAAATGTGATCTTTTAGCCATTGCTACTTGTGTTCTCTAATTTTTGGAACCCCATGGGCGAAAAGCCCACAACCACGTCCATCCCGCCATGAGGAAGATCTGAAGCTCCGGGTGCACCATTCCTGAGAGGGGAGCGGGCGAGAGGCCCCATCCAAAGCTACCAGCCATCTTCCTTCGCCATTCATCGCCGCCGTTCATGCCCACCTCCGCCGCCATCGTTCAACTTCAAATCCCACCGCCACCACCACAGAGATGGATCGAGGAGTACTCCAGCCGCGTCGGCCCTGAGATGGGGTCGGGTGAGAGGCCCCGGCTAGGCTTCTCCCTTCACCTCTAAATACATCCCCCACCCACAGCCACCAACCTTCTAGAAAAAAAAACACAGAACCCTCCCCCGTGGTCTCTCTCTTTCCCACTCTACCATTCTATCCCTCCTCCTCTCACCCTCTCTCTCTCTCTCAATACAGTTCTTTTGAGAAGTAAACAAAAGGAAAAAAAAGTGAAAGGAGAAGGAGCTACGTGAGTGCATGGCTTCCCTTGGTGCATGTGTTAACGCTGCCTTCCCTCATTTGGAGTTACGTGAGATGCATGGAAAGAAATGCAATTTGACTTGGAGTCATTGAGAAAAGAAGCAGGATATTCAAAGACAGTAGAAGAAAATAGCAATGCACTTTTTGTCTACATGAGTGGTACCACCGGTAAACCCATGGGCGTGGTCACACACACAAAGGCTTAAGCGCTCAGGTTTAGATTTTGACAAAGGGATGGGGGTATTCATCATCAGATCAAGTTCTACACTACCTATCCTCACATCACGTGCATGACCTATTTTAATACGCTGTTTGCACCTATTTATGCTGGTTCTATGGTAGAGATCATGCCAAGAATTAGTGTGTGTAGTATCTGGGAAAGATGGCATGAATTACCCCCCAAGGATGAAACAAAAGTTGACAACGCTATCATTGTGTTCACTAGATTCCCAACCATGCGTACCAGGTTGCTGCAAGACTATGAAGCAAGGGACCCAAAACTAGCTCAAGGAAGAAAATCATAAACTTGGGGCATCGTTTCACGTCAATTGTGGTTTGGAAAAAAAAGTGAAGGTTCAAAAAAAAGAGATGAAAAAAAATCAGAGAAAAAAAATGAAAAGATAAGAAAATTTTGGACTCGGAGGCTCGTCTCGCATCAAATGGTATCAGAGTTTAGGAAATCGGGTTGCTCTAACCAACCGGGATCCTGAGCTACGAGGTTCGAGGTCGAACCTCCTCAAAGCGAAGGGATTTGACGGGATCGTCATAGGATCGACAAGCGATGGCGGACGATCGGCGAGGCGGCACCGGCAACATCAAACTATATTAGCTATATCTAAGTGTTTTATGTTAATGGCCCACATGAAATTATAAATGGGCCTAATATGTGTGCTTTTATTTTATTAGGAAATTAGGTATATATATATATATCCACCTCCTTAATGTAATGATTTCCCACGATAGGAACCCATGACCCATCTCCAAAGTGTCCTTTCCCTTCCCCATGTCCCATGGGTTCTCAAGGTGTCTCTTCCCCTTCCCAACCCTTTCCTTATTTAAACACCATGTAACTCACGTTGGAATATAATATAGAATGAGAAATGTGATCTTTTAGCTATGGCTACTTATGTTCTCTAATTTTTGGAACCCCATGGGTGAGAAGCCCACAACCACATCCATCTTGCCATGAGGAAGATCTGAAGCTTCGGGTGCACCGTTCCTAAGAGGGGAGCGGGCGAGAGGCCCCATCCAAAGCTACCGGTCGTCCTCCTTCGCCCTTCATCACCGCCGTTCATGCCCACCTCCGCCGCCATCGTTCAACTTCAAATCCCACCGCCACCGCCACAGCTATGGATCGAGGAGTCCAACCGCATCAGCCCTGAGATGGGGTCGAGTGAGAGGCCCCGGTTAGGCTTCTCCCTTCACCTCTAATTACATCCCCCACCCACAGCCACCAACCTTCTGGAAAAAAAAACACAGAACCCTCCCCCGTGGTCTCTCTCTTTCCCACTCTACCATTCTATCCCTCCTCCTCTCACCCTCTCTCTCTCTCTCTCAATACAGTTCTTTTGAGAAGTAATCGAAAGGAAAAAAAAGTGAAAGGAGAAGGAGCTACGTGAGTGCATGGCTTCCCTTGGTGCATGTGTTAACGTTGCCTTCTCTCATTTGGAGTTACGTGAGATGCATGGAAAGAAATGCAATTTGACTTGGAGTCATTGAGAAAAGAAGCAGGATATTCAAAGACAGTAGAAGAAAATAGCAATGCACTTTTTGTCTACACGAGTGGTACCACAGGTAAACCCATGGGTGTGGTCACACACACAAAGGCTTAAGCGCTCAGGTTTAGATTTTGACAAAGGGATGGGGGTATTCATCATCAGATCAAGTTCTACACTACCTATCCTCACATCACGTGCATGGCCTATTTTAATAAGCTGTTTGCACCTATTTATGCTGGTTCTATGGTAGAGATCATGCCAAGAATTAGTGTGTGTAGTATCTTGGAAAGATGGCGTGAATTACCCCCCCAAGGATGAAACAAAAGTTGACAACTCTATCATTGTGTTCACTGGATTCCCAACCATGCGTAACAGGTTGCTGCAAGACTATGAAGCAAGGGACCCAAAACTACAAGCAACAGAGCTCAATGAAGAAAATCATAGACTTGGGGCATCGTTTCACGTCAATTGTGGTTTGGAAAAAAAAGTGAAGGTTCAAAAAAAAGAGATGAAAAAAATCAGAGAAAAAAAATGAAAAGATAAGAAAATTTTGGACTCGGAGGCTCGTCTCACATCAAATGGTATCAGAGTTTAGGGAATCGGGTTACTCTAACCAACCGGGATCCTGAGCTACGAGGTTCGAGGTCGAACCTCCTCCAAGCGAAGGGATTTGACGGGATCGTCACAGGATCGACAAGCGATGGCGGACGATCGGCGAGGCGGCACTAGCAATATCAAACTATATTAGCTATATCTAAGTGTTTTATGTTAATGGCCCACATGAAATTATAAATGGGCCGAATATGTGTGCTTTTATTTTATTAGGAAATTAGGTATATATATATATATATATATATATATATATATATCCACGTCCTTAATGTAATGATTTCCCACGGTAGGAACCCATGACCCATGGGATTCCAAAGTGTCCTTTCCCTTCCCCATGTCCCATGGGTTCTCAAGGTGTCTCTTCCCCTTCCCAACCCTTTCCTTATTTAAACACCATGAAACTCACGTTGGAATACAATATAGAATGAGAAATGTGATCTTTTAGCCATTGCTACTTGTGTTCTCTAATTTTTGGAACCCCATGGGCGAAAAGCCCACAACCACGTCCATCCCGCCATGAGGAAGATCTGAAGCTCCGGGTGCACCATTCCTGAGAGGGGAGCGGGCGAGAGGCCCCATCCAAAGCTACCAGCCATCTTCCTTCGCCATTCATCGCCGCCGTTCATGCCCACCTCCGCCGCCATCGTTCAACTTCAAATCCCACCGCCACCACCACAGAGATGGATCGAGGAGTACTCCAGCCGCGTCGGCCCTGAGATGGGGTCGGGTGAGAGGCCCCGGCTAGGCTTCTCCCTTCACCTCTAAATACATCCCCCACCCACAGCCACCAACCTTCTAGAAAAAAAAACACAGAACCCTCCCCCGTGGTCTCTCTCTTTCCCACTCTACCATTCTATCCCTCCTCCTCTCACCCTCTCTCTCTCTCTCTCAATACAGTTCTTTTGAGAAGTAAACAAAAGGAAAAAAAAGTGAAAGGAGAAGGAGCTACGTGAGTGCATGGCTTCCCTTGGTGCATGTGTTAACGTTGCCTTCTCTCATTTGGAGTTACGTGAGATGCATGGCAAGAAATGCAATTTGACTTGGAGTCATTGAGAAAAGAAGCAGGAGATTCAAATACAGTAGAAGAAAATAGCAATGCACTTTTTGTCTACACGAGTGGTACCACCGGTAAACCCATGGGTGTGGTCACACACACAAAGGCTTAAGCGCTCAGGTTCAGATTTTGACAAAGGGATGGGGGTATTCATCATCAGATCAAGTTCTACACTACCTATCCTCACATCACGTGCATGGCCTATTAATTTTAATACCCTGTTTGCACCTATTTATGCTGGTTCTATGGTAGAGATCATGCCAAGAATCAGTGTGTGTAGTATCTGGGAAAGATGGCGTGAATTACCACCCCCCCCCAAGGATGAAACAAAAGTTGACAACGCTATCATTGTGTTCACTGGATTCCCAACCATGCGTGCCAGGCTACTACAATACTATGAAGCAAGGGACCCAGAACTACAAGCAACAGAGCTCAGGGAAGAAAATCATAGACTTGGGGCATCGTTTCACGTCAATTGTGATTTGGAAAAAAAGTGAAGGTTCAAAAAAAAGAGATGAAAAAAAATCAGAGAAAAAAATATGAAAAGATAAGAAAATCTCAGACTCGGAGGCTCGTCTCACATCAGCCATGCTTGGCAGTGGCTAAGCCAATGATGACTTCAGCTGGACAGAATGTCAAGTGTAACAGATCCTTTCTATTCTGATTCTCATAACCTTTAGGGATAACATGGGAGCCGCACCCTTGGTTGACCTTCAAAGCCTTTGGCTTACTTTGGCTTCTTTTCTTTATCTCTATATATTTTGATGTCAATAAATGCGCCCCACCAGCTGGCGGCGTGACTGAAGGATGAGCGGCACGGGGCCTGCGGGTGCACCCTTCAATATCTGTGCATGTATCTCTTGCTTGAACTGCTTGTCCAGCTCAAAATCCTCTTCATAATCATAGCATTCTTTAGCATTTCATAGATGTTCTTGAGGCTAGGGCCAAATTGTTTGAGTTTTGGACAGCCAGTAATCTAATTTCATCGGTTGCATCTTCACCCCGGCGTGAACGGCATCGGCACGAGCATCCCAGCTTAAGGGCAGAGGATGCCTCTCGGTGCGGTCATGTGTTGGCAGAGATGGGCGCGTCTCGGCGTGCTCGTCTCGGCGCGTCTCGGAGTGGTCATCTCGGCGCGCTTTTTACCGCGCGAAGGGTTTCTCGTCGCGCCTTTTCACAGAGCGGAGGGGAGCTTCTCGGTGCGCTATTCTTCGCGCCGAGAGGCTTGGCCTCTTTTCACTTTTTAAGGCATCGAGGAGAGGGTTTGGGTCATTTTACCCTAAACCTTCTCTCTCCCCAATCCTCTGCGGCGGCAGCGATCGGCGCGGTGCCCTCCTCGCGGTCGTCCTCCTTCTCCGTCTCTTCTTTTCTTCACCGTGGGACTTTTCTTAGGTGCTGCATCTTTGCGACTGTGTCCCTTACTTCTTATGGGGCCATTCCCTCTTGATGAATGGCTTCTTATTATATTTCGGGCATACCCAATATAAGGGGGAAATGCTGCCGAAATTTTTGGAAAAATGTTTAACTCTGTTTTATCTGCTGATTCCCTTCTGAGGGCTCATCCTTGCATCTTCTTTGGACTGCAGCTACTGCAATGGCGGCTACCTCTGGTTCGGTCTCTACTATTCCCGAGGCTATTGGTGCGGGCACTTCTGCTCAGCCCGACATATCCGGCCCATTAGTGAACAGGCTGAACATCCATCAACTAGACTGTGGCTACGAACAGATTACCGTAGTTGATGAGTCTTCAGATTCGGAGACCGACACTGTTTCATCCACCCGTGTCTTCTCCGTCAAAGAAGTAATGAGCTTTTGACATGACAATGACTACCACCCGGATTTCCCAAAGGACTGCCATTTAGTGCCATTCATTCGCACTTTTACCGTGAGCGACATGAGGGATCTGTTTCTGGCTCATGCGGTGGAGCAAGCCATGTTATCGGAGAGGGACAGCCTGAAAGGCTCTGTATATCGGGGCAAGGCCATATATCTTTCGGGGGAGCAATGCGAATGGGATGCTGTCCTTGGTGTTACTTATCTGGTGTCGGAGCAGAAAATGCTGACCAGGGCTCCCGAATTCACCCCTGCCCGATGGGACACTGCAGCAGGTCGGGTCAACAGGGAGAAACCCGACTATGGTTTATTTCTGGCACCGATAAAGTGGGGCTATAGGGACGAGCCGTTTCTCATGAATTGTCTGGCCGTCCATTTCAAATTCCAGCTAGCTGCAGACTGGTTTACAGATACAAAGGTGGCATATGCTCATGTCTTCCGCATAGGGGCAATAGAGTTTACAGAGTTGGTGCTGAAGGAGTATGCTCCTCTGCTGATCAGGGCCGGGGTGTACCACAGTGTGTACGCTTCACGGTTCCGATATCCCATCTTCAAGGGCTTGTGCTGTGGGATGTTTGAGGTTTTCTGTCCCCAGTTCAACACATTTTACACTGCAGAAGGTGAAACATCTCTGGACCTCTGGAGTTTATCACAGCTCTTGGGCTTGTCAATCGACGGAGAGCCATATGAAGAGGTCTGCTTATATGATTCAGTTAAAGATGAAACTGATGGCGAGGGCCAGTACTCCTTGGGCTTTGCATATCGGTATTTGAGGAAGGCATACTATTCCATCTGCTTGTCTCATTACAAAGGGTCGTCTAAGGGTTATCATACCCATGAGAAGAGTAGCAGACTGAAGGTCCGGGTTGGACAGTGGATACAATACTTCTTCAATGGCCCTTTGAAGTATAGCGAGTTCCCTTCGGTGGCTTCAACTGCAGGCAAACAGAACAGGACCCCGAAGTTCAAATCAGAATTACCAGCTTCCCTCCGACGAACTGGCCAAGAAGGACCCAACCCTGCCGGAGTGGACCCTATTACTCATTGTGCTGCTTATCTGACTTTTTGGCTGTGCACCTTTGCTCTTTTACAGGGAGATGAAACAATTATCAGACCGGAGGTAATATACCCGGCCTGCCAGATGGCTTGGGGGATGCAGCTTTCTTTATGCCCGGCGGCACTTTGCTTGATATACAGGTCTCTGGGAGACTTACACAGACATTGGGTTCCCAGGTCACTCAGAACAGTGGGCCCATTTCACTTCTTCAATGCTTGGGTGTGCAGTTTGTTTCCCGAACTTGCTCCGAGGACTCTGCAGACAACTACGCTGTATCCCAGAATGCTAGAGTTTGCCAATGCCGAGCCTGGTCCAGTGTGTAGTAGCTTTTTTAGATTAGAGGCCGGCTGACCAGGGTTCCAGTGGATTCTATCGGGACTATTCATTTTTGGACTTTGGCAGCACATTCTGCTCGCTTGGCAAACCCACAGCGGGAATGCAAGCTGAGAGACGTGGAGACTCTTACTCACCCCATCTCTGGTGCTAAAATGACCCGACCGCTTCTGGAACCTGAGCTGGTTGAATGGGCTTTGTCAATCAGCCCGAGTGTTTTAGTTTTTAGGAAGGGTGGCATGCTTCATCTGGAACCTTACTATCCGTTCTGATTCGGACGGAATTTTGGTTACGACCAACACATTCGCACTTCAGTTGCCCAATTTCCACTAGAGAGCCGGTCAAAGCATAGATCCATTGCAACTAGTGACGGCCGCATTTGGTGGGACTTCTTTCATCGCCAGGACGATGTTGCTTTCAGGGTGCCATCGGTGTCAAACCGCATTCCTCGAGTCACCATGGAATATGTTAAGTGGTGGAATGCGCATACGGGCTTCTACCGTAACGCCAGGGGAGCTTGCTAGGATGTAGCTGAACGCACATTCTTGAGTCAGCAGCCTGGGCTAGTGCTTGATATTGACGAGGCCCATTTGAAGAGATTGTATTCTCAGCATCTGAGAGAAGCAAAAAAATATGTAGCCAAGCGGCGAGCCCTGAGGAGGATGCATCTCAGCAGTTGGCGCCGGTTCTGGCTAATATAAATGGAGACACCTTTCTGATAGATTTGAAGCACTTATGCCAGATCGGGAGTGCTCGTCTGGAATCTCATCTATTTCCATTCCCCATAGAGGAGTCGCTTCCGAAGGTAGCTTCATGGAAGAGCCAAATAGACCGCGCTTGCCCGTATAGGACATTTGTGAGGAGAGAGGACAGGACCTTAACATATTATCAGCATACGTCCTGGCTGTTCATTCTGATGAATTGGCTGTCTCTTGATACTCCTGCGGCAAGCATCTTGGACAGGCCTCTATTTGTGTCTTTTCAGTATGCCGATGGCTGGGGAATGGATCACATGGGCCTGTATCATTGCCTCGCTTCTCGCGGCCATGCAGACTTAGCTAGCTTGGCGGAGAAGTGTCAGAGGATAGGTGATGTCTGTTGGCTTGTTAGGGAACCTGCTTCCCGTAGCAATGAGGTGGCCTATCAGTATTGGCCCCTTTCATCTTTTTACAATGGTCCGGCAGGTGTGGCTTTCTCCGGTCAACATGGTGCTTTCTTCATTGTTTGATCTTCTTTTCTAACAATGTGCATTCTCTTTGACAGATAGGCCAGACATAAAGTAGCAGGGAGTCTATCGGAGGATTATCTACCAGGCCAGAAGCCTTCATATTTTGATATCCCTGAACCGGAGCCAACCACCACCCCGCTGCCTCCTGGCAAGAAAAGGGCAGCTTCTGAAGTAAAGGTCGCCGTGAGCCGGGCAAAGAAGGCCCGAAAGGCCATGGCGAAGAAATCCTCCTCCGCAGTCGACGTCATCAAGGGCTCTCTGCCACGTGTGCCTTCCTTTGAGGAGTTCGCCATTCAGCGGGAAGCTGCTCAACAAGCAACTAAAGGTATCATTGTTATTCATGAACTGCATTCTTGTAGATTCTGTGGTATCCTCATCCTTGACTTGACATGTCCTCATTTGGTAGTGGCTCAAGAAGAAACTACCATTATTGCGGCTGCCGGGGAGACCAGAGATGCAGCGGAAGCGATGGGAGGGTAGCCTCCTATTGTGGCCCCGGAAGATGTGAGATTACCTTCACCCACACCAGCTAGTGAAACTGAAGGTGGGCTTGACTTGTCCTTCCTAGTCCTTTCTTATCTTTGACAACCATTCTGCCATTCTTCATTCATGAGATCATGTTGCAGCAGCCAACGGGTTGAAACTGTCATCAAGACCCCAGCTATGGATGTTCCCCAACCACAGGAGGGTCACAAAACCATGTTAAAGAAGGGCACCATCCCCTTACGGCAAATAGTCACCCGTTCAACAGCCCGGAAGGTGACAGAAGTGAGGGGTTTGCCCATGCTTAGTGTGGAGATATCTTCTAGCAACTCTACTACTGCCTCTGATGAAGAGTTTGATTTTGGCTTCTCTGAAGATGAAGAGGAAGTTCATGGACCAGCCAAAGAGGGAGCAGTGGCACCTACTGTGTTATCAGAGGATTTTCCACCATTTAGCCCTCCGAGGCCGTCTATGCCGTCATCTGAGGGTATGTCAATAGAGGAATTTGCTGGTATTGATATGGAGGAGGAGATAACTCCCCCTTTTGTTGCTTCGTCGGCGGAACTGTCATCCTCAATGCAGGCGTTTGAAGAGATCGACCCCGCCATAAGAGTGAGCTATGAGCCTTCCTTCTTATTTTGACTGCATAACCTTCTGGTTGGTTTGCCATTTTGATGCTTAGTTCATTCTTGTTTCAGGAGTCCGGTGCCACCAACCTAGACTTGATATCTGCTTCCGATATTATCTTTCCAGAAGCCTTGGCCGTGTTGCTCCCGGGCGCTGCAGTGTCTGTCGGGACGACTGCTATGTTCCACCCCGTGCCAGTGAGGGTACAGTCGATGATTGACATCTCGTCATTGGAGCTGGGGGCATTAGGGGAAAGTTCTGCTCCAGCTGGGGCTTCAGAGCTGAGAGCTGAAGCAGATCAGGCTAGGGGTTCTACCTTTGTACCGGCCACCGTACTGACTATTTCCCCAGAACTCATGGTTCCATCCATGCAAGCAACAGAATCTGGATCACCGCCATCTCCTGCAGCTATTCAGGAAACAACTCTCGAGGGTCTAGCAGCAGAGGAGACCACAATTCATGAAGAGGTTGCCGAGAACATTAGTTCACCTCCAGCAGCTACTCCGGAAGAAACCCCAAAAGATTTGGTAGCGGAAAAGAGAGTAGTTCAGGAAGAAGTTGTTGCAAAGATTATTTCACCTCCCCCGAAGACTGTTCCTTCTTCATCTTCTCAGCCAGATATAGGCTCGTGGGTGGCTATTGACGATGAGGTCACCTTTGAAGTAGCCCCAACAGCTTCCCTGGGCTTCACCTCACCAGAGGACTTTATCTGACAGAATTTAGAAATGTTGTGCCGGGTGGTGGAGTCTCAGCCGGCATTAACCTATTTGCAACTGAAGGAGGTGGTGGAATGCCTGACAGCAGGCGTACAAGCACTGGGTTGCCCCTTGGAGACATGGACCCAGCGTGTGCTATTGTTACTAAAATTTGTAAATCACCGGGACTTTCTGGGGCGCATTGTAAATGACAAATTGACGGCCCTTAAGCTGCAGCGAGCTGATTGCCGGTCCGGGCTGGAAGAATTGAATTCTCACCTTTAAGAGCACAGATCCCAACTAGAGACTGCATCTACCCGTGCTGACTTGGTGCGCAGTCGAATGGATGAACTGCGAGCAGAGTTGAGCGCTCTTGAAGCTGAACTGCCGTTAGTAGAAGCGACGCAGTCCCAAAGTGCCGAAGAGATTGCTTTGCTGGAGGGACGAGTAGCTTCACAGCAGGATGAGTCGGCTCGCCTCCAAGAAGAGGAATCTCGGCTTCGTGAATTGGGAGCGACTCCAACTGTCGGACTTCTGGACTATGAAGACATCTTTCGACGATCTTAGTCACTTTCCTTTTTTGTAACCCATCCCCCTCGAAGGGCCCCTAATTGTCTTCATCTTTTTCCTTTTGTAATGAAATACAAATTTCTCTTAATGCTTCTGGTGTTCATCTTCACAATTTGTATTATGTCATATCTTGTGACTATTTTGGCAACTTGCATGGAAGCATTCCTGCATCTGCACTGCAGGAGAGCGTCCACCCTTTCAAGGAAAGGATGGGGGCATCGCTCCACCACGTGCCGGGATTCCAGGAGTTGCCAAATTGGCACAAATGTAAGTCTTTTCGGCCAAAAGTGCCGTAGGATCATAAAAAGCTTCATCATCGGTATTGGGTTCATGCCAATGCAAGGAAACGGGTGTGCTTCATCAAAGTAGACGAAAGGTCTGCACCGGATAGGTTTCATTATCGATCCAGGCGATGATGCCTTGTGACCGACATAAGGTTTTATCGTCGGTGGGACTTAGGATAATAGAAAATTGGTGAGTTTCATCAAAGTAGATAGAGGGCCTACTCTAGGTAAGTTTCATTATCGGTCTAGGCAATGATGCCTCAGGACCGACAGAATGTTTCATCATCGACATTGGGTTGATGCCGACGCAAGGAAGTCGATAAGTTTCATCAGAATAGACGAAAGGTCTATTCTTGGTAGGTTTCATTATCGATCCAGGCGATGATGCCTTGTGACCTATAGAAGGTTTCATCATCGCCATTGGGTTTATGTCGATGCAAAGAAATTGATAAGTTTCATCAGAACAGATGAAAGGTCCATTCTGGCCGGGTTTCATTATCGATCTAGGCGATGATGCCTTGTGACCAACAGAAGGTTTCATCATCGACATTGGGTTTATGCCGACACAAAGAAATTGATAAGTTTCATTAGAGTAGAGGAAAGGTCTATTCTGGATAGGTTTCATTATCGATCTAGGCGATGATGCCTTGTGATTGACATAAGGTTTCATCATCGACATTGGGTTTATGCCGACGCAATGAAATTGATAAGTTTCATCAGAGTAGACGAAAGGTCTATTCTGGATAGGTTTCATTATCGATCTAGGCGATGATGCCTTGTGACCGACAGAAGGTTTCATCATCGACATTGGGTTTATGCCGACGCAAAGAAATTGATAAGTTTCATTAGAGTAGACGAAAGGTCTATTCTGATAGGTTTCATTATCGATCTAGGCGATGATGCCTTGTGACCGATAGAAGGTTTCATCATTGGTGGGACAGTTGGTAGAAATGTCTCCAAAAGGGTATAGTATATATTTTCATTCTATGGTAACCACATTACTGACCCAAGCGTCCTTTTGGGTTTTCACCGGAGCCATCCCCCTCTTGCTTTTGCCCACGCGCCCTTTCGGGTTTTTACGTGGCGGGGTACCCGATTTTGCCTGCAGTGCCCTTTCAGGTTTTCACCACAGCTAGGTTATAGCCCTTTTTACCCTTGTCCAAGGTGTTTGAACAAGTTCGGCGGGGCACCTCTATTTTAAGCCCCATTTTTTTATCATCATTGTTTCTTCCCCTTTTTTTCTTTTTTTTTTAATATCTGAGAGTGCACGTTGCTTATTGAGCATGTAGAAGAATTCATCGTTGATGTGGGTTTCAACATCAATGCAAGGAAAGTATGGTTTCATCATCTATCAAGACAGAAGGTCCGGACTAATATTTACGTGAAGGAGGCTTAGGCCCGAAGCCGTTCGCCTAACATGTCTCATCATTGATGTGGGGTTAACATCAACGCAAAGGAGATAAGGTTTCATTATCGGTCCAGATGGAAGGTCCGGAATGATATTTATGTGAAGGAGGCTTAGGCCCGAAGCCGTTCGCCTAAAATGTCTCATCGTTGATGTGGGGTTAACATCAACACAAATGAGATAAGGTTTCATTATCAGTCCAGACGGAAGGTCCGGACTGATATTTAAGTGAAGGTGGCTTACGCCCGAAGCCGTTCGCCTAGAATGTCTCATCGTTGTTGTGGGGATAACATTAACTCAAAGGAAATAAGGTTTCATTATCAGTCTAGACGGAAGGTCCGGACTGATGTTTATGTGAAGGAGGCTTAGGCCTGAAGCCGTTTACCTAGAATGTCTCATCGTTGATGTGAGGTTTACATCAACGCAAAGGAAATAAGGTTTCATTATCGGTCTAGACGGAAGGTCCAGACTGATATTTATGTGAAGGAGGCTTAGGCCTGAAGCCGTTCGCCTAAAATGTCTCATCGTTGATGTGGGGTTAACATCAACGCAAAGGAGATAAGATTTCATTATCAATCCAGACAGAAGGCCCGGACTGATATTTATGTGAAGGAGGCTTAGGCTTGAAGTCGTTCGCCTAAAATGTCTCATCGTTGATGTGGGGTTAACATCAACGCAAAGGATATAAGGTTTCATTATCAATTCAGACGGAAGGCCTGGACTGATATTTATGTGAAGGAGGCTTAGGCCTGAAGCCGTTCGCCTAAAATGTCTCATCATTGATGTGGGGTTTGCATCAATGCAAAGGAAATAAGGTTTCATTATCGGTCCAGACGGAAGGTTCGGACTGATTTATGTTAAGGAGGCTTAGGCCTGAAGCCGTTTGCCTAAAATGTCTCATCGTTGATGTGGGGTTAACATCAATGCAAAGGAGATAAGGTTTCATTATCAATCCAGACGGAAGGCCCGGACTGATATTTATGTGAAGGAGGCTTAGGCCTCAAGCCGTTCGCCTAAAATGTCTCATCGTTGATGCGGGGTTAACATCAACGCAAAGGAGATAAGGTTTCATTATCGATCCCGACAGAAGGTCCGGACTGATATTTATGTGAAGGAGGCTTAGGCCCGAAGCCGTTCGCCTAAAATGTCTCATCATTGATGTGGGGTTAACATCAATGCAAAGGAGATAAGGTTTCATTATCGGTCCCGACGGAAGGTCCGGACTGATATTTATGTGAAGGAAGGAGTAGCCATCCTTATTGTCCTCATCGTTCATCAGAGCTTTCAACACCGTCATTTCTTTATGTTGAGGTTTGTTCATTCAATTGTTCGCCACTCCCTCGAAGGGTAGTGGTGCAGCATGGTAGAGTTTCAGATGCTTCCCATTGAGTGGCGGGAATTGAACTTCACCCCGATGGTTGACAACCACATAGGCTCCGCCTTCATAGACCCTTTGGACCACATACAGACCCAACCAATTTGCAGCCAGCTTGCCCTTTGGGTTGGAAGCCATGACTTCTTTCTTCTTGACCATGACTAGGTCACCTTTCTTAAACTCTCGCCCTTTGACGAGTTTGTTGAAGGCATTTGTCATACGGGCTTGGTATGCCTGGATATTATTTTGTGCCTGAAGGCGTCTCCCTTCCAGCTCAGCCAATTCTTCAAATCTTCTTTTAGCATTTGATTGCTCATCGCGGGCTAATCCATATTGAATTGCAACCCTAAGTGATGGAACTTCCAGCTCTATGGGGACTACTACCTCAGAGTCGTACACTAAGGAGAAAGGTGAATAGCCTGTGGGGGTCTTGTAGACGGTACGATACACCCATAATGCTTCGTACATCTTTTCCCCTAGTCTTTCTTGTTAGAGCTGACGGTCTTAGCCAGGAGGGTGCACAAGGTTTTATTGAAGGCTTCAGCCAATCCGTTTACTTGTGGATTGTAGGGGGTGGATGTCCTCCAATCAATCTTGTACTTCTCGACGAGTCGATATATTTTCTGATTCTTGGAGTGGCTTCCGTTATCAGAAATTATTCGGTTGGGAGCACCAAACCAAAAAATGATGTTTTGTTTGATAAATCTGGCGACCAGCTCACCAGTCACTTCTCTGAGTGCTATAGCTTCTGCCCATCTGGAGAAGTAGTCTGTTATAGCCAAGATGTACTTGTGTCCAGCTGAAGACGTTGGCAGAGGTCCAACCACATCAGTCCCCCACTGAGCGAAGGGCCAGCTATGAACTGTCGGGTGTAGGGGCACAGGCGGCCTTCTAGGCACGGTAGCATGCTCCTGGCATTTCTAGCATGTTTTTGCAAACTGACAGCAGTCTTCAAACATAGTAGGCCAGTAATATCCTAGTTTCTTGATTTTGATCTTCATCTTTGGTCCAGCTTGGTGTGCTCCAGCTGTCCCTGCATGTATCTCTTTCATTACTTGCCACGCTTAATTGGTGGATAGGCAGCGGAGCAGAATCTTCTTACGAGTATCTGCCATGATTCGAAATAATGTTCTGCTTCCGAGCTCATAGGAATCCTTTGTCCGGAGGAGTCTTATTCTTTCTTCTTTGCTTCTGGGTAGCTGCTGGTGAAGGAACCACTGTAGCAGATGCTGTCTCCAGTCGGGCTCTTGTACATGTTTCTTCGGCTACATTGACATCATATTCTTCCAGGCATGATTCTAACACACTGGGAACCTATCGCCGGTTTATCATGATAATGTTGAGTGTTTCATCCGGTGGGACTACTAATGAACTGGCTAGTTTTGCCAAAGCATCAGCCTGAGCATTATTTCCCCGGCCCACATGGTTGAGTTTGATATGGTGAAATCCCGCCATCAGGCGCAACACTCTTTGGTAGTAGGGGTTTAGCTCTGGCTTCCGCACTTCAAACTCCCCTTGCATCTGTTTTATTATCAGCATTGAGTCACCAAACACTTGGAGCATATGGATCCCCATGCCAAGTGCAATTTGCAGGCCAATTATTAGAGCTTCATACTCAGCTTCATTATTAGTGCAAGGCTTGTTTATTGAGCACGAAGTGTATACCACTTCCCCTTCAGGTGACTTCAGAACAATGCCAGCTCCTGCTCGGACTCTGACCTGTCCAGCTGAGGTAGTCTCTATTCTTGATGCCCCATCAAAGTAGAGGTGCCACATCACCGGCTGGGCTTCACATGCCTCTAGTGTCTCGTCATCGGGGAGTTCAGCTTCTAACAGAACATCCTCTGGTGCGGGGTGTGCCGCAAAGAAATCAGCCACGGCCTGGCCTTTTATGGCTCTTTGAGGTACATATGAGATGTCAAATTCCATCAGGATGATGGCCCATTTCCCGAGTCATCCCTTAAGTGCTAGCTGAGATAATATATACTTGAGCGGGTCTGCTCCTGATATCAACTTGATTTCATGAGACAGCATGTAATGCCGGAGTTTCTTGACAACGAAGACCAGGGCCAGACAGGTCTTCTCTATAAAAGTGTAATTTTCTTCAGCCCGTACTAACCTTCTGCTAAGGTAGTAGAGAGCTTGCTCTTTGCCTTCTTCATTTACTTGCGCTAGCATTGCCCCTAGTGAACAGTGAGTAGCTGCTATGTAAAGAATCAGAGGTCTTCCTTTGATCGGCGCTCCCAACACCGGAGGGGTTTTCAGATATTCTTTCAACTTTTCAAAAGCTGTTTGGCATTCTTCATCCCAGAAGAACGGCATATCCTTCATCATTAGCCTGTGAAAAGGGTGACATCGACCCGACAGGTTTGAAATAAATCGACGAATGTACGCCAGCCGGCCTTGCAAGGATCGTAGCTCCGACAGACTCCTCGGAGGAGGGAGTTCTTGAATAGCTTTAATCTTGGACGGATCACTCTCAATGCCCCTGTGTCGGATGATGAACCTAAAGAATTTTTCGTTGGACATGTCGAAGGCGCATTTCATGGGGTTCATTTTTAGCTCATATTGGCATAGCCTTTGAAACACCACCCTCAAATCTTGCAGATGGTCTTTCTTTCTTTTGGTCTTCACTACCAAATTATCAATATAGCACTCCACTTTCTTGTAGAGCAAGTCGTCGAATATCTTTGTCATGGCTCTTTGATATGTGGCGCCGACATTCTTGATGCCGAATGGCATTCTCTTGTAATGGAATACCCCCTTTGGGGTGCGGAATGCAGTATTGACCCTGTCTTGCTCAGCAATCCAAATCTGGTTATATCCGGATGATCCATCCATAAATGAAAAGGCTTCATGGGCTGTGGTGGCATCTATCATCACCTCAGTGATTGGCACATGGCAGTCATCTTTCGGGCATGCTTTATTGAGGTCCCGAAAGTCGACACATATTCTGATCTGCCCATTTTTCTTTTTTACGGGTACTATATTTGCTAACCATGTTGTATATTGGTTTTCTTCGACAAACCCCACATCAATGAGCTTGTCGACCTCTCCATTAATTTGATTGATCAGCTCGGGCCGCATTTGCCTGGAAGGCTGCTTTACACGCTCTGCTCTTGGATCAATGGACAGTAGATGTTAGGCTACATCGGGGCTCAACCTTGGCATCTCATTGTAGGTCCAGGAAAAACAATCCTGGAACTCCCTTAGAAATTGTATATACTGCTTTTGTTCTTCTGTTGACAATAGTGCACTAAGAAAGGTGGGTCTTAGATCCCCTTCACTCCCCAAGTTCACTTCTATCAGTTCATCAACGGTAGCTTGACCGTCGTCTTCGACTTCTGGTGGAGCTTCCTCAAGGTTGATGAAGCCTCCGTTGATGTAGTCTTCTTCAGCTTCCAGGGCCTCCAGCTCCCTGGCTAGTGATTGCTGGCTTTCTTCAGATGGGCTCTCTAAGGTTTGAGGAGCTTGTCTCTGAGCCTCTTGGCTCCATTGCTGAATTATCAGACCCTTCACCGGGTTTTGGTCAGCTCTGACCGGCTATTCTGGTGTCTCATCTTGTGTTCCCGACATAGGGTCTTCTGCCCCCTGAGGGTCTGCATGCAAAATTTCTTCTACTAGATCTGCTAGGTCTTGTATGGCCCAGATTTCCTCCAGTATGCGCTCAAACTCCAGGCGATCCCTTTCTTTCTCATCGGCCTGATCTTCTTCAGGTGTTCCCCTGTCAAATTTGACTTCATCTTGGAATAGATCTTCCCTGGAAAGAGGTTCCTTCCAATACTGGCATAGAGTAACTTCATTTTGTTCCCTTGAGCCTTCATAACTGTCATGGGTTTCAGTGCGACGTTTGGGGCATTGTATCAGTTCTTCACCATATGGTGGATAATCATCATAGTCTTCCTCGAAGGGATCTTCATGGGTGAAGTAGGTGGAGATAACATCTACCTCCGTCTCATAATACTCCTACAGAGTATAGCCCAGCCCCGGATGCCGAGTGATCTTCAGTAATTCTTTGTTGTTATTGGGTGGATCCCAGAGCTTCTGGAATGACTTCTTCTGGCCAACGGGCTACAGTAAAGGCATTTGCATTTTAGCAAACATCTGGGAGACCCGTTGGGTAGTGTAGGCAAGACCCGATATTGGCACCATCCTGTTTGTCGCCTCTTCTGGGATCACACAATCTTCATCATCCTCATCGGTTGGCTCGCCAGGATAGAATAACGTAGGGGGTTCGTCGAAACGAGGAACCTCCGTGGTCTTCAGTGGTTGCACTGTGTGGCATTCCAAGCTCGGAATGGGCTTGAATAGTCCAGGCGGGATCTCAACAAGCTTGAGCTTCTCTTTTATGTCATCATCTGCTTTGATAGGGTAAGCAGCTGGTGGTGCAATTCTAGCAAAGTCCCCAGTCTAAGAGACATGGGTGACCTCTTGTTGTTCCACGTAACCCGAGGGTAGTGGAGGAGACCATTCTTTTGCTTCTGATATTGCTTTCTTCTGACTGGCAGGAGTTTATTTTTTCTTCACCTCTTGGGTGACCTCTGTGTAGAATGTTGCATCAAGCATGTGGCACTCATAAACTTCGAAGGGATGCAAATCTGTAAACACCCTTTCTTCTTTGTCATTGTAGCAGTATTTGATACATTGATGTAAGGTGGAGGGCACTATCCCGTATCTATGTAACCAGGGTCGTCCCAGCAAAGCCTTGTATGTGGTATTTGAATTTATCACATAAAATTGCACGGTGGTGGTGAAGTCACCCAAGGTGAGGCTGAACTCTGCCACTCCGAGTGGAGTCTCGCACTTCTGATTGAAGCCAGCAATTCTCATATCTTTCACCTTGGTGAGGTGCAGATCAAAGTAGTACTTCTGGTAGATGTGGTAAGGTAGGATATTTACAGCAGCTCCTGGATCTATCAGGATCCGGCTCAGTGGTTGGCAGTTGAGATGCCCCCTCATATACAGAGGCCTGTTATGATTGGGGTCAAGGATTAACATATCATCCTATGTGAATGTAATTGTTGGTCCAGAGTTAACTTCTGTCGAGAGAGCTTCATATTGGGCCGGTGCCTGTAGTGCATCAATAATGGCTTGACGAGCTTCTTCGCTCAAGGAGAGGATCTCTCATATAGAAAACCTTGTTGGGAGCTTCTTCAGCATCTTCATAATTCGGCTACCAACATGAACGTTGGGCAGTCGCATCTCCTCTGCCCAGCAGGGTTTCGGAGGCTCAAGTGGTGCCTGCGGTATGGCTTGCCCTTCTCTTGCTGTAGCACCCCTGGAAAATTTTAAAAGAATAAAATAGATTCTAAATAAATTTAAACTAGTAAATCTATACATGCTAATGTTGGTCAAAAATTAAATAAAATAAAAATTCGATAAATGGAAAATATCCTAAACTGATAACGGGCCTTACACTTAAAAGATATAACAAATGGGCCAAAACAAAATAACGCCGTCCCATAAGGCGCCAATTATAGTAATAACGCCCTTATCATGGGCGCTAATTAATACCAAGAAAAATTAGAAATAAAGCGGCGAAATGTAGAAAAGTAAAAGAAGACCTTGGTTAAGGCGTTACCTAATGAAAACACGCCCTCGAGTAAGGCGCTATTTAGTGAAAAACACACCCTTATCTCAGACGTCATTTTCCCTGAGAGTTAAATAAGGAAACCGAGCAACCATTAAGGCAGGCTCGGTCGATGCATGGATAGTGTTAGGGCTTTCCCTATGAAAATGGAAGCATGCTGCTGCTATCTAGGAAGGGAGAGGATCATGCACGGTAGGATTAAAACCCTGCCAATCTTGATCACAAACCCTTTCCATAACCAAGCATTAGAACCCTCCAGAACATTGAAAGCCTTATAAAAAACCTTTCCCCATCGAACGTAACTCGTTGATGATATTGCGTTCGAGGAGATTCTTCATCCTACGCTTCCCTACTACGAGGAGGTCTTCTTCCTCTTCTTCCTGCTAACTCCATCGTGAAGGGGCGAGCATCTCCTTCCTCCTGCTGTGCAGACGTGCAAGAAGAGGCTTCACCCTCTTCTTCTTTCTTCTTTCTGCCTGCCGGACGTGAGAAGGCGTGAGGCTTCTTCCCTTCAACCACCTGCAAGCCTGGAAGAAATGCCTTCTTCCTCCTGCTACCCTCTTCCTCCTGTTGCGTGAAGGAAGTTGCAGAAGTCTTCATCCTGCAAGCAATCGACATACTCTGTTCAAAACAGAGTATCGGTTCTTCGTCCTGTTCATCCCTCAAATCTTCAGAAAAGGTAGGTTTTCTCAAGTTTCGTAGCCCAAACAAAGTTTAATCATGATTAAAGGCCAATATGATAGATAAAGATCATAAATATATCATGCATATGGTTATCGCTGTATTCTGTCGAGATTTGAAATTTTACAGTAAATAGCGACCCTCATCAGGGCGCTAATTCTTTTTGACGCCTTCTCTAATGGTCGTCAATTCTCATTTAATTTAATAATTACACATGTTAAAAATTTAATATCTATGTAACCAAATATCTGATTTAATGCATGTATATATTTTTAGAATCCTGCTATTTTTCTTGACCTGTCCATGTACTTGTTATCATAATATTTTTATGTTGGAAAATGCCACTGTTCACAATGTGAATCTGGAAATAATGGAAATGACGACTTCCACAATGTCGTGTCTCTTACAATTGACGCCCCTGGCTAGGGCCCTATCTGTTTTTAACACGGCTTCAGAGCAGGCGTTATTTAACTAATTTACATTGATATATATATATAGAAATTGAAATGGACGACTCTTGGTGGAGTCTTCAATTGATAAAATAGCGTCCCTGACTAGGGCGCTATATGTCTTTAAAATGGCAGCAGGCCATGCGCCATTTACCAAAAATCTGGAAATTGATACTTATATACAAAATTACATATACAAATTGACTACTCTTGAAAGAGTCTTCAATTTGAGAAATAACGCCCCTGACTAGGGCGTCATTCACTGAATTGAAGTCACTTGCTAAGGCGCTAATTTCCTGTCATCTGATTTTTCGTGATATTTCCTGTAACAATGGATTTATAGATATATATACATGTAATGGCACTATATTCCAATCCGTGAGTATAGTCCCACATTTTTTTTGGTGTTTTATCGATTATCCCTTCAACTCTCGATGACATACAAGCCCTCCATTGGACATTCTGTTCCTTTGAACCGGCAAGTTAGTCATTGGGACCTCCGTAAGTCTCCTCGTAGCCTTGGATTCCCTCAAGGCCGATTGAGCTGGTTGTACCTTAAAAACCTTGTACCTTTTTATTTCTACGTCATGTGGAAAAAACCGGCCCTCTCATGTTGCCATCTTGGTCCATGAGAGAATAACCCTAGCCGGTGGAATGATAATATTCCACTAGGCGGTGTCTTGGATTGAGTCCCTTATAGATGGGGTCAATCTCTCAGCTTGATTCATGTACCTTGATTGGTGGCAAGTTTAGCCATCCACTCAAGTTATCATGGCTACCTAGTTAAGGTACCAATTCTACCCAGGTTATCGACATGTCATGGTTCTTGTTGGTTTTCATCATTGTCCATCTACTATTCTTCCTTGAAATCCGTGGAACCTATCCACGAATCTACCTTGATATCCTACATGAGTTTGTTCTTGGAATTCCATGGCTATCACTAAAAGTGGTTGTCTAGATATTACATGTAACAATGCCTGCGCGTATAGGGCCCGATCTGGTCCTGGGAGGAGCACCCGAAAGTTCTTGTGCCCATGGGAGTTATATTGATCGCGGTGTGGCATTGCACCGAAGTACTTGCTTGAATCTACGACATCTCCACTATCTATCTCTCTCTCGCGTGCTTGACTTGATCAACTTGACATGACTTGCATGGCCCGGAATGGGCAAGGTACTTGCTTGCTAATAGCTATTATCTCATTACATGAAATACTTGGTACTCGTTCGAATACTTGAAATCTTGAATACTTGAAATCCCCTATCTTCGATCAACAATACATGTTATTTCCTCTTGTTATCATGTTCCATTCCATAGCATTTCATTCTACATGATTGACATGCTAGACTTGCATTATCATTTGAAAAAGGTAATTACTTAAACCAACTGCTAGTTTTTGAGATATAATTCCTACTGAGCGTTCGCTCATCCAGTTCTTTTCCCCAAACTTTTCAGGTAATACGGACCCTGACTCGGACTCGGATGGGTAGGAGCAAGAGTGATGAGCGTAGAGTCTGCAAGCGTCTTGCCACTACGCCTTATCGTGTCAAGTTGCCTTTAGTTCATGGAGTCTTGTCGTCAGAACTTTTGTTATTTTCAAATTTGTAATATTTAAAGGCTGTGGGCCTGATTAGACTTGTTAAGTCATGACGTTGTTTAAAGGATTAAGTTGTTATCAATGGTATCAGTATTTGGTTATGTTTTAAATTCTTGTCTTAATGTGCACTCTGTTATGATGTAGAAATTCTACTTGCTCTGATTGACATGATTGATATAAACTCGTCACGCTCTCCCCGGGTTCCTTCCGCACTCGGGGCATGACACTTGCCCTTCTTCTGCGGAGACCGTTGGGGACTCTCCGTTGGGACTGTTACTTTCGATGTTGAAGGAAGGTTGTTGCTTGTTTCATCTTTCTCTTTGCTTATGGCGGCAGATGGCTGCCGCGGATTTTCATCTTCAGAAGTAGTGTTTGGGGCTAGCTGTTTGCCTTCTAGAATAGAGAGAAATTCGAGAAATGATGGGGCCTCATCATCCCCTTTTGTCTTTGCATAGAGGCCTGCCGGGGGAGGGATCTCAATGCCCCGGACCTCTGGCTCTGGTATCTGATAGGGTTGCTCACCCCTGAAAATAATATTGTGGTTGGGTGGAGGGAAACTCCCCCAGCTTCTCCCAGAGCGGGTAGCATGCATTGAGGTTGAAACCTCGGTTTGATTTGCTTCTAGTGATGGAGTGAAAGACTCCCCTTCATTTTCTTCCCCTGGTAGGGTAAACAGTACTGATAGAGTGTTGCACTGTAGTGTGACTATTTTCTTCTTGTTTCTTTGTTTATTCTTCTTCCTGTGCCTGGACTCGGCTGGTTTGTGCCCCTAGAAGAGGTCGACTTACGCTTTCTTCGGTTCTTTTTCTGACTGCTCTTCGATAGTCAATCCCTCCAGTTGTTCCCAGAGGACATGATCTTTCACTAATATTGGCTTCAACTTTGGTTGCTCATATTCATCAAGCTGGTTTATATATTGTTGTAAGTGCCTGGCCTCGGGGCTTGTCTTCTCATGGGTTGGCAGTGGAGTCTGCTTCTTCCGATTTGGGGTGAATATTTGGATAACTGGTGGTGACTCTGTAGTGCGCCACACAGTGTTCATTGCTGGTGGGGGTTGCTTTGGAGTGCCACCCCAAATGGAGGCCCCTGGCACTTTAGAAGCTAACGGCTGTCTCTTGGTTTTGGTTGGTACCGTTTGCCACCCCACCTGATCTTTGATGGGGGTAAGAAAGCATGTCTCATATGTGTGTTGTGTGCATTTCTCAGCAGCCTCTTCAGGCAATTATTGGTATATGGAGACCATATTGACACCTAGTCTCATCACTGGGGGTTCATGAGGGCGTGGAGGATCCACTTGGTGCTCTCCCATCTAGAGCTCACCCTTCTTAATCATGCTTTCCATGACATCTTTGAAGACGTAACAATTTTCAATGGTGTGCCCCAGTGCCCTGTAATATGGACAGAATAGGGGATCATCCTTCTTGGCTGCATTTTCGGGTCTCTTTGGCTCGGGCAATGTTATCTTGTTGTATTTATATGCCCAGTTAAACTAAGGCCCTGTCTTTTCCTTGGGAAAGGAATATAACTTCCTCATCTTATTCCTCAAAGTTACTTTTTCTTTCTTCTCTGCTGCCTCTGCTGGCGGAGGGGTAGTTGTTGCTTTGGCCTTCGCCGTTTGCTGGTCAAAGGTGTGGAAATCAACAATATTTGCTTCATTCGGCGCTGATCGCCGTTCAACAGCCTTCCCTTTCTGAGTAGCAGGAATGTTGCTGGCCGGACGTCTGGATAAGAAGGTTTCGACCTCTGCAATTACACTATTCAGACAGTCAAATGTCTTGATATTTATTCCGATCATCTTCTCAAGCACTTCCCGCCTGAGGTTCTGCTTGCATATCTGCATAGCATCTTCTTGGTATGGAGGCCGCTTGTATCTCATGGATAGGTTCCTCCATCTTTTGATATAGTCCAGGGTTGTTTCGTCATGCCTCTGTATGGTGGAATATAACTCCGCCACTGTGATCTCTCTTTCTATGACATGGAATCTTTCGCGAAACTTCCGCTGCATATTGGGCCAGTCAGTCACGGACCCGGCAAGTAAGCTGGAGTACCATTCAAAGGCCAAGCCCATAAGGGATGAGCCAAAGAACTTCAGAAAGTAAGCTTCTGTGGACGCACTTTTTGACACGCTCGTTCGTTTGTTTCTTTAAGTCGGTTTATTTGGTGGGTTTATTCATTTATTAAGTGCAGTGGGCGTGCCAGTCACCTAGGTGACGATTTATTGTACGCTCGATCTGACTAATCAGACGATTGTGTGGTTCATGTCGGGACCAAAACCCGCCGCGCCATAAAGGTCACAACGTCATTTACATCCCCTCGGAGAGGGGAACACCCTTGATTAATCGTCGGGAATCAGGGCCTCATGGCCAGGAAACTATATCGAGAGAAACAAGCCGATATCGGTCTCGAATCAGTCAGAAAACCCGATGTCTAGGGAAGCGAGCATTCAAAATATGTCGGTCACTCAAGGGACCATTTTGATATTCGGACGAGCGTCCGGCCTCAGAAAATCATGATCGTCACGGGGAAAATCGGAGCATATGTACGTCGGGATACGACAAATTTATTGTTCGAAGGAACGGGAAACGTTCAGTTAAATCCCAGTTAGAGCGGTCGAAAATCGATAGGTTTGTCAGCCCGGTGCAAGATCGAGCTGCGACCATACTGCGGTGGGCCCCCCCGCGGTCGAAGTCAGGCTCGCGTGGGCATCGTCAATGTTCCCGGTGCCGAGGGGCAGCGGGAAAGTGTCCCGGGACTAGATTCCAAAGCAAAGACGTATATAGAGATAGCTGGCTATAGGCCTAGACGTGGGTCAGGCGATGACCATGGTTGGGGCGAACCCGAGGTCCAGATGTGACTCACGAAGGTCTTATTGATATTCCAACACGTAGGGTTCGGGGAAGACGAGAGCCATCTCGTTCCATTCTGATTTTGTTGGTCATTCATGGACCATTTTATGTTCGGACAAAGATCCGTATTGAAGACGTAAATGGAAATAAACCCGTACAAATGTCTGCCGTGAGTACGGCAAGTTTAATGCAAGCGCGGGATTAGATCCCGGGATATATGTCAGTCACTAACGGACTATACACTGTTCGGACGAGAGTCCACATTTGAAGCATCGAAGATAACGACAAAGCTGTACGGATATCTGCCGTGGATACGTCAAGTTTAATGTGGATGCAGGATTGGATCCCGATAGAGGTAGGTCAAGCTGATGAACTATCGGCCCGAGATGGTTTCGGACTATGGCCATAACGGGGTTCCCGAGGTCCACGTCCGTTGCCATGGGGCGTCATTGCTTTTCTCTTCACACACAGTCCGGGGAAACGAAGGTTCCAAGGTATACGTGCATGTCAGTCACGGTCGGACCATTCATTGTTCGGACGTGAGTCCACGTTTGAAGCATCAAAGACGATGATAAAACCGTGCAAATGTATGGCTTAGACATGACAAATTTAATGTGGGGTTGCGGGATTAGATCCCGGGAGAAGCGGGTCGAGTTAACGAACTATTGGCCCGAGATATGTTCGGATCATGACCATGTCGGGGGTTCCGAGGTCCACGTCCGATACCACAAGGCATCATTGATTTTCTCTTTGCACCCAGTCCAGGGGAGTGAATTGTTAAGTGTGAAGCCCAAACTCGCCAACGTGCGGCCTTGCATGCGGATCGACCTGCGCGGTCAGGTCGCGGGGTTCAAGGGGGCAGCGCCCCTTGCGGGGGTTTCCGGGGGTAGCGCCCTCGGAGCAAAATTTTAATTAAGGCGCGGGTGATGAAGTTCCTTTCATTCATTTTTTATTAATGGCATTGATCTTTGCATTCCTTTCTTTGTTTGAACCTTTCTCTCTTTTTTATTTGCCCCCCCCCCCTTTTTATACAAAAGAGAAACAAAGGGATGGTACCGCTTTAGGATGGGCGAAAGGGAGACTTAAACCGGCGCGGCAAAGGGGCGCGCCGGAATAGGGGGTGAACCTGGAGAGATTTTTGGGCGCGCCGAATGTGGCCACGCCACTTAAAGGGGGAATACAAGGGGCGCGTCGGGTAAGGGTGGCAAGGGGAGCACGCCGTTTTAGAGTTCAGAGGAGGAAATGGGGCGCGCCGGTTCTGGCCATGCCGTTTTAAGGGTTAAACAAGGGGGGGGCGCCGGTTTTGGCCATGCCGTTTTAAGGGTTAAACAAGGGGGGCGCGCCGGTTTTGGCCAAGCAAGGGCGCGCCGGGTAGATTCCAAGGAGGAGGAGCTCGCCATATTAAGGTTCAATGGGGAGAGGGGATTCTTGAGAGGAGGGTTAAACTGGCGCGGTGGAACAGTAACCGCGCCGGATTAGCCTCTCCCGAGAGTTTGTTTCAAAGCGATTGACTGTGTGTTTCTTTTCTTTCACCCATAGGTGGATTTTAATGGTTGGTTTGTTCGTTCACTTGATAAATTAGATTGGTAATGAGGGGGTTTAAGTGATTTGTTTGGAGGAATTTGTTGTGCAAGATTTTAGGGGTTAATTCACAGAGGGTGTCTTTGTTCGTTTATTCTTAAGTGTTCTTGATCCCCTGGCGAAAATCGGGCAGCATCTCCCCCAGACCGGGGCTTGCCAAAGGAAAAGGAAAGTCACCAATCGGATTGCTCCGGGGTAGACTCTCAAAAAAATCAGAGTGGCCTCACGGCGGTCCAAACCCAAATGTGAGTATAGAACGATCGAGGGCTAGCCTTCAAGAACGACCACGGCTCACGGGCGAGGAACTTTCCAAACAGGACAAGTGTTTGACACAAGGGCCATAGATGTTCATCCGGTGGAGGGCTCCTTTGAGGGTCATGCCACGGAGAGGCAAACCTCAAAGGCTCAGGATGATCGGAGAGTGAATAAAGGAAGCGGAGGTTACACGAGGAAGATTAGGCTTGCAAAATGAAAACTCTTCTCTTTTATTCATCCACACAAACGGGGAAGGGTTAGACACAGGGAGGCCCATCCCGAAGGAAAGGGGAAATACATCGGAGGGGGATGAAGGAGATGCACCAGTGGGGGAGAGGGGATGGAGTACAAGCTCCCCCCCCTCCGGACTCACCTTCCATCTCTCACACACTCTCCCTTTCTTTCTCTTCACCTTACCGGCGTGGGTGGATCGAGCTCCTTCTCTCTTTTTCTTCTTCCCTTCACTGCACATAGCCGAGCGCCTTCTCTTCTCCTTTTTGGATGGCCTACCGGGGGAAAGCCAGCCTCTCCTTTTTTCTTGTTATCATAGTAATGCCCCTTTTTATAGAATGGCTCACCTGGGAGGTTCCTGCCACTTCCACCTCATCCGCGACGAAGCTCGGAGTTGACATGGTGCGCTGGACGACGCTGGTTTACGCCGTACGCTGCTGTTCGTCTGAGGATGAGATGGTCGCAGGTCCGCAGGGGTTGCTTCGCCGCTGCCGCTCCTGTGCTGTCGAATGGAGGTAGAAGCAGAGCGTCGGACATTCAATGTTCTCTGCACGCCATAATGATGCAAAACAGAGCATCGGTATGCCGACGGGACATGATGGGGTTAAACCGGCGCAGTGGAACAGTGCCCATGCCAGTTTAAACCCAAGTGCAATTGGCGCGCCGGTTTAGCTTTCATGCAAGTGTGGCACCGTTTTAAGCATCAAAGGGGGATGGCCCCTTCGACCAGGAGCGCACCGGATGACCAAATCAAGGATGGGCGCCGTTTTAAGCATCAAAGGGGGATGGCCCCTTCAACCAGGAGCGCGCCGGATGACGAAAGCAAGGAGGGGCGCACCGTTTTAATGCAACACAAGGGGGCGCGCCGATTAAGGTCCTTGTCACGCCGTTTTAAGCACCGAATGAATTCATTTCAAAGTCGCGGCTATTTATACGAACGTTGGCGTCCCCGAAATGTTTTAGTTGCGATGCATGGCTTCTGCAATTTTCCGTTCGTAGCTTCTGGGGCTCGGTCCAGGGCTTTGCGTGACTTCCGACAAGTGCCGAGACTGTGCCGAAGTTCTCAACTTTTCTTTGATTCAGCTCTCGGCATGGCCGGTTGGAGAATTGTGGTGGTATCTTCCGCTCGAAGGGGCTCCCTTGATGGGTAGTGTGCCACCGGGCGAGTTCTCGTCCTGACTGGGTGAGGTATAGGTTTATTCTACATTTTCATCTTCGGCTCACTCTCGAGTGTCGAGACATGCATGCCGTATGATCCTCATCGGCATTTTTCGACGTCCACAGCTTCATCAGTGGCCAAGTCTCCCATGACCGTTGTATAGTAAGCAATATGTGTTGGAGTTAGATGGAAGGCTCTTTCACCATAGAATGTGGATCTAGAGGGGGGGGGTGAATAGATCAACAGGCTAATAATAAATTATGCCTAGATTCAAATGCAGAATTAAAAGAACACTAACCACAGTCAAAGCACCGAATGATGGAAACAAGATCTACTAAATAGACAGGTAAACACACGAGAGGCACAAAGACTTTTAGGTGGTTCGGTCAATCCGACCTACGTCCACCCCACATTCAACTCGAATGTGGATTACTGCTGATACACAACTTCAATCTGCTGGGCACTACAGCTTGCCAACAACGGCTGGGGCTTACAGCTTATCCCGACCAGAGGAACACCCTCTGCAACAGCTGAGCTTCACAGCTTGCTCTGCTGGGCACTACAGCTTAGCCGACCAGAGGTAACACCTCTGCACACCGCTGCCTCACAGCTTGACCCCGCTGACTAACAGCTTGATCGAACAAGAGTTTTCAAAGGAAAAATAACAAGACTGAAAAGCAAGAAAAACACAATCGAATGGAAGAAAGTCAAAATGATTGTAGCTCAAAGTGAGCAATATCAGCTCTGGTATCTGGATCAAGATGCTGATTCACAAGCTCTCATATCACTCTCTCAACTCATTTCTTCTCACTTTCTTCTTCTCTCCTTTTCTTCTCTTTGGATCTCGATGGCTCTCTCCTGTCTCAGGTTTGTCTCACTGTTTAGACTTGCCACGCTTCGATCAGCCTTTAACAGAAGATGAAGACTTCTATATATATACAGCAGTAGATTGGATAAGGGCACGTGGCTTCCACATTTTCCCACCCAAGGAATTCGCCAGATCCGAGGTGCTTTCATCCACGTGGCAGCATCTGATCACCTCGTCCTCCTGGGATCACGAGCCATGTCAACAATCTCAGTAGCAGATCCCTGTCAGACAGAGTATCGGATTATCAGGTTATATGAAGAACTCTGTACAGACTTATAAGATGAACTGCATTGTTTAGACTTCACTGTATGGACTTGTGAATTCGAATGCAGTGTACATACTCTGCCCAATGTATAGACTTCATCTATGTGAAGCTATGCGATGTACAGACTTCATATGTGAAGCAACCGCTGTACAGACTTAAGTAGTATGAAGTCTTGACTGACAACTGACGATGTATGCACTTCAAGTGTGAAGACGTTGTGAATGCAAATGCAGTGTACAGACTTCATATGTAAAGCAGCTGCTATACAGACTTCACCAGACTTCACTCGATGTACAGACTTCACGAACGATGCATGTAGTGCATTGAAGGATGTACAGACTTCCTGAAGTGTGAAGGAGTTGAGTGTATAGACTTCATCATGTGAAGACTTGAACAAGGCATGTATAGACTTCACGTCGTGAAGCAATGTATATACTTAGCTGAAGAAACTATGTACAGGCTTGACCAAGGCAAGGCAATCGAGTGTATAGACATCCACAATGTACAGACTTGCCAAGCGAAGGGGCTGTACAGACTTAATGAATGATGCAAGGCAAACGAAAGTATAGACATTCAATGTATGGACTTTCCAAAAGAAACTATGTACAGACTTGATCAGATCTAGACAACTGAATGTATGGACTTCCAATGTGTAGACTTGACGATGTATAGACTTGATCGATGCAACGTCTGTACAGACTTGCTCAACCAGTCTGATGTATAGACTTGGAAAACTAATGCCAATGTACAGACTTCACCTCGTGCAAGCTACAGTGAATGAGTGTATAGACTTAACATGATGCACAAAGACACAGTCCAATGTACAGACTTCATAAACAATGCATGAACGAGATGCTGAAGTCTGTATAGACTTTAACAATGAATACATGCTGCGATGTACAGACTTTGTCCACGAACTGTGCACATGCATGAACGATGTATAGACTCTGAAATGCAAGCAATGCAGCATTGTCTAGACTTTGGGCTTTACCCTGTAGTGTATAGACTTTCTGGTCTGCTAGGAATGCAATGTATGGACTTGGAAAATAAAGGGGGCGTCGACCCATCAGAAGGGAGCGTCGACCCACAACTGTCCAGACTACACAATGAAATGTATGGACTCTATGTTCATGCTGCAATGCAATGTAGACCTATGGGTGTGTGCACGACAGTATAGACTCTGATTGCATTATGTACACAGACAACCTGATAAAAACAATTTTATCAAAATAAGAACAGTTGCCAATCAATCAAAACAAGTTGTTGCCAATGAAGTAAAACTTATTGTCAACATTATCAACACAGAGGGGTCACAACAATCTCCCCTTTTTGATGATGGCAACACCCTATTATATAGAATAGCAACATCCTGTCAAATAGATGTATTTTTGATGAAGGACATGATTCGTTATTCAGATTGTCATGCAGATGCTATGAATGACATGCTGAGACATGAACACAACTCTCTGCTCACAAGATCTCCCCCTTTGCCATAGACATGATGCATACACTTCCCTGGAATGAACTCACTGGAATGAACTCATCAAGTGGACAATATATTTTGCCATAGACATGATGCATACACTTCCCTGGAATGAACTCACTGGAATGAACTCATCAAGTAGACAATATATTCTCCCCCTTTGCCATCAACAAAGAGGAGGGAAATAAGATGCAAGGGAAGGAACAATAAGAATCAGCTGACTGGCATTCTTAGCAAGTAGTTCAGAAATTAAGCAGCTAAAGCACAGAACCTTCAGTCATATGAATTGAGAAACTGCTTAGAAAGTGAGGTTTTGGTTTAAAGGTTATAAAAATGAGAGTTCATGCACTACATTCATTGGATAGGGTAGCTGTGCATGATAAAACAATCAACCAGAATCACATTTGCATGAGAGAGTCAGTTTCAAAAATATCTTACTGTCATATACTCAACAAAAATAATTGAGAGATACCAAGTCATGTATTGAAACTAAACAAATTGACATTCATAAAATTACTTTTGAAGCTACAGCATTTATCAATATGAGTTCATTTTGGGCAGTCAGGTACCATTTGTCTTTTTGCTTAAGGGTATACGTTTATCAGACGCCAATACCCCTAGATACTCAACATGATGGACCATTCTGCTATGATCAAACTCAATATAAGTGATTTACATCTTTTTTCTTGAGGGTACACATTTATCAGACGCCAGTTACCCCCAGGTACTTAATGAAACTACCCTACTGTTTTGATCATTTTATACAGAGATAGCTGATACACGTCATGACATGAGTGTTGCCCACTTCTTTGATGGATCACTCAGTTTCTCAGTGATTTACCAGTCATTGCTCTGCCAATGCTATTTTTTAATTTATTTTCAGTGTTTTTCAATATCTTTCTTAGCTGTCCTTTATTTGTTTCAGAATGACTTGTTTAAGGACAATACACATACTTAGTTTCTCTAACATGATTTCAGATGAGTTTTCAGATTTCAGATATAATTAACTTTGTCTGACATGAAATAAGATGAGGGTTGAGTGCTTTATCAACTTTCAGCATCCTTATTTACTGATTGTAGTCTTTCAACTCTAAAGATTATAAAATTTAAACCATTAAGTCAGTATGTAAGCAATTAAAGTTCTTATGAGGGAAGAGGTCTGTTTTCTATTGCTTAATATTAGAACTGATTAAAAGATTGCCATACTGTCAGACTCAATCATTCAGAGTCAAAGGATGAATAGACAGAGTCGACGCTGGGAGTTCAAGGCGTCCACGCATCAGTTGAAGAGGCAACAGTATAAAACACTGAGATAGTGTCAGTGCGTCGACTCCACGCTATTGCAGCGTCAACTCATCAGAATAATGAAACAGAGACATTCACAGATCTAGTTCACTGCGTCAACGCCACAGTATAGCAGTGTCGATGTAGCAGTTCACCTGAAATTCTGACAAGACTCCCCCTGTCTATATGCATGCAGTTTTGCAAAAGATGACTGATCAAATGATTTTTGAAGTTCATGCTTATTCAGACTGCACTAGCATGCAATGTGACCACCAGGGTTATACAGAGAAATGTAGTGCAAAACAGTTCTATATGCATGTGATTTTAGACACATTCATGACTAAATGATATGCAGTGATGATCATGAGAAGACAATATGAGTGTCATGCATGATCATGAGTCTGTTGCACCAATCAACCTTCATAGAGTTTTATTCAGGCTATCAGATGTAAGTCCAAATCAGAAATTGTATTCAAAATAGCTGAAAATTTTATTCATCATGATGAAACTTACACAAGCCAAGTTCTCTTCTAAGAAATTTAAACTTTTCATTTCCAAGTGGCTTAGTAAAGATATCAGCAATTTGTTTGTCTGTTTCAATGAAATTCAGTTCGATTTCCTTTTTATTCACAGCATCTCTCAGAAAATGGTGTTTTATCTCTATATGCTTAGTCCTTGAATGGTGAACAGGATTTTTAGCAAGGCATATGGCACTAGTATTATCACATAAAATTGGAATGCATTCCAATTTTATCTGATAATTATCTAGTTGGTGCTTGATCCATAGTACTTGGGCAGCACAATTACCAGCTGCAACATATTCAGCCTCAGCTGTAGACAAGGCTACCGTGTGTTGCTTCTTAGATGCCCAAGATACTAGACAGCCACCAAGGAATTGACAATAGCCACTAGTGCTTTTTCTATCTACTCGACACCCAGCATAATCAGCATCAGTGTAAGCTAGAAGCTCTAACTCACACCTAGCAGGATACCATAATCCTAGCTCTTGGGTGCCTAGCAGATATCTAAAAATCCTTTTTACTGCTTTAAGATGAGTTTCTTTAGGGCTGGCCTGAAACCTAGCACATAATCCTACAGCAAATTGAATATCAGGCCTAGATGCTATTAAGTAGAGAAGGGATCCGATCATACCTCTGTATAGCTTTTGATCAACAAGTTTACCTTTAGTGTCTTCATCCAAGCTTGTAGGGGTACCCATTGGAGTAGCTACTCATTGAGGTTGTCCATCTTGTATTTCTTGAGTAGATCCCTTGTGTACTTGGACTGAGTGATAAACATTCCGTCCTTTGTTTGTGTAACCTGCAGTCCAAGAAATAATTTGAGCTCACCCATTGAGCTCATTTCAAACTCATTAGTCATTGTTTTAGAAAATTTCTCACACAATTTGGGGTTAGTTGACCCAAAAATAATGTCATCCACATAAATTTGTACAATAAGAATGTCAGAATGACTCACCTTAGTAAACAAGGTCTGATCAACTACTCCTCTAGTGAAATTTTGATCAGTAAGGAACTTGCTCAACCTGTCATACCAAGCTCTGGGAGCTTGCTTAAGACCTATTTAATTTGTAAACATGATTAGGGAAATCTAGACATTCAAACCCAGGGGGCTGTCTTACATAGACCTCCTCACTAATTTCCACATTCAAGAATGCAGATTTTACATCCATCTGCTGGAGGATTATTCCTAGGGAGCATGCATAAGCCAATAAAATCCTAACAGCTTCTAATCTGGCTACAGGGGCAAATGACTCTTCAAAGTCAATACCAAACTCCTGGTTATACCCCTGAGCAACAAGTCTGGCTTTATTTTTAACAATATTCCCTAATTCATCAGATTTATTCCTGAATACCCACTTAGTCCCTATGACTGTTCCATGATCAGGAGGTGGGACCAAGTGCCACACCTTGTTCCTGTCGAACTGATTAAGCTCCTCATGCATGGCATTAGTCCAATGCACATCCATGAGGGCACAGTCAATGGACTTGGGTTCAATTTGAGAGACAAGAGCATATGTATTTAATTCATCCTGGATTCTAAAGTGACCTCTAGTCCTAGGGGGATCATTCAGATTGTCAATGACATTATTCACAGGGTGATCTTTAAGATATCTGATATTAACAATCTGAGTTTCAGGAATTTCACTTACCTCCCCCTGAACTTCAGATTCTTCTTCATTCTGCTCTTCTTTTTCTTCCTCACCATCAGACTGGTCTGCATAGTTATCATCTTTTAAAATGTTCCCATATTCATTCCTGCAATGACCATGGTTAGTTTTCATCAAGGTTTCATCAAAGATAATGTGTGGAGATTCTTCAACAATTTTTGAGTTTAAATTGAACACTCTATAAGCCCGGGTGTTTTCAGAATAACCGAGGAAGATTCCTGGTTCACCTTTTGGCTCAAATTTATCAAGGTCCCTCTTGTCATTTATATGTATAAAACATTTACAACCAAAGACCTTGAAGTGGGTGATTGAAGGTTTCTTACCTCTCAAAATCTCATAAGGGATTTTCTGGGTGGAAGGTCTTACCATTGCCCTGTTAATTACATAACAGGCTGTGTTGACTGCTTCAGCCCAGAATTTTCTTTGCAGTTGACCTTCAACTAAGAGAGTTCGGCCCATCTCCACTAGAGTTCTGTTCCTCCTCTCAACAACACCATTCTTCTTAGGTGTCCTGGGTGAGGAGAACTTATGATGAATCCCACTTGACCTGCAAAATTCTTCAAAGTGTGAGTTTTCAAACTCACCTCCATGATCAGTCAAAATATTTTCAATTTTCTAATTTATTCTTATACAGAACTTCTGAAATTCTGAGAATGTATCATTCTTATGTGACAAAAAAAATACCCAAGTATACCTAGAAAAATCATCTACTAAGACAAACCCATACCTCTTCCCTGATAAACTGACAGGCCTGGTTGGCCCAAATAGGTCCATGTGTATCAGTTCATAAGGTTTAGTGGATAGATTTTCTATCCTAGATTTGAATGATTTTCTAGTCAACTTGGACTGAATGCATGCATTACAAAATTTATTTTCCTTTTTAAAAGAGACTTCAGGGAGTCCTCTAACCATGCTATACTTGTTTAGTTTATGCAAAACAGTATAACTCGCATGGCCTAACCTACGATGCCATAAAAATGCTAAATCTTCTCTTCTGGTAGTAAGACATAGGTTAGAATGCTGAATATCATCTAAATCTATCATGTATGTGTTATTTATTCTTTTTCCAAAAAATTTGACAATATCAGAATCAGGTTCAAAAACCTTACAGCGTTGAGAATCAAATAAAACTTTATGTTCCTTATCACACAACTGGCTAATACTGAGTAAATTATAAGCTAACCCTTCAACCAGCATAACATCATCAATGCAGCAGGTAGAACAATTACCTACCTTACTTGATCCAATGATCCTACCCTTTGTGTTGCTTCCAAAGGTGACAAGGCCTCCTAGCTTTTCAGTCAGCATGCAGAACTTGTCCTTATCTCCTGTCATATGCCTAGAGCAGCCACTGTCCAAGTACCACAAGTTGCTCTTGGCTGCCAGGCATACCTGCACTCACAATTAGGGTAAAGAGTTTAGAACCCAAGACTGATTGGGCTCCAGTGCAGATGAAGTGCAAGTAAAGAAAGAAAGCATGGATTTGGGAATCCACATTTGTTTAAAAGAACTTTGTTCAGTGGATTTTGTAGATTTCCTTCTGTCATTTCTTCTCTTATTTTTGTTGTTCTTCCCTTTATTTGCACCAACAGAGTTATTCACAGAATTGTTGTTATTGTGTCAATGCTTCAGCCAAGTAGCATTCATAAAGTTTTGATCAGTGTAATATTTGGGTTGGCTGTAAGATTGGAAGTTCCTGGTTGTTCGACTACCATACCCATTACCCCAATTTCTGACATAGGGTATGTAAAATTGTGTAGGTTGTTGAACATACCCTGTATGCATCCCTTGAGTTCTAGTCCATCCAAACCCATTCGGATAGATTGACTGTGTGGGATAGTAGGACTAGACTCTAGGTGGATTGAATTTGTAGGGCTGACTCCTGAAAGTATTTTGTCTTCCCTGCACTCTTGACCCTGCTGACTTGTTCATAGGTTTTTGTTGGGTCTTTTTCTGTGATGGTGGTGGTGAAGAATTTTTGACATTGACATGGGGTTTATTTACCTGAGCAGGCTGACCCCTAGCCTTGGGTTGAGCACTAGAGCTAGGTTTGGAAGTGCCAATTCTACTAGGCTCACCAACTTTCTTTTTGCCCTTCTCCTCTACATTGGGCTTTTTCAGATTCACATTAGTGTTCACAACATTATTAGAATTTATGTTAATCAGAGGTCCTCTCTCCTTTTGTGCAACGAAGGAAATAGTTTTCATTCCAAAGCTCTTAGTTGCACTAGAGTTAAATCCTAGGCCCTCTCTCCTGAAATTAACCTTCGACCCCAATAGAGCATTTAAAATTTCAGATCCTTGGGTCATTTTCTCAATGGTTTTCAGCTTATCCTCATTGTCTTTATGATTTTCATCAATAAACTTTTTCAATTCATTATTTACATTGAGGACAGCTTCATATTTTTCAGAGGTAATTTTTATCTCACTTTCATAATTCTGAATTTTCAATTTCCATGCATCAATTTCATTGTCTAATCTCACATTTTCTTCCTTAGAGATTTTCAGTTCTTTCTTGATTTCTTCAAATTCAGAGCATGTGAGTTTCAGCTTACTATTCTCATTCTCTAAGCATGCAATTTTATCTGACAATGAAGTATCATTTTGCATGATGTTAATTTTTCTTCGTAGATGCCTATTTTCTTTTCTGACATCATCTACTCTATCAGCAAGTTCATTATAAGCATCCATCCAATCAGCAATAGTAAAGTCTTCAAAACTAGAGGATACCTTATCAGATTCTTCCTCTCTATCTTCTGAGCTGGTTGCCATGAGACAGATTGGCTTCTTAGCTTCAACTTCACTGTCCGAAGTGTTGCTCAAGGATCCCTCGTCCTCATCACTCCAGGTACTCACCATAGCTTTCCCTCTTGTGTTCTTTTTCTTGGGCTTGTCCTTTAGGTTCTGATTTGTCGGACATTCAGCTTTAAAGTGACCAGCCTTCCTGCATTGATAGCAAACATTAGTCTCAGCTTTCTTTACAGGGTTTGATTTGTACCTTGTGTCTCGGCGGCCACCACTGGGATTTCTTCGGCTGAATCTTCTTCCTTCTTTCTTGAGAAAACGTCGGAATTCCCTAGTAATCATAGCCATATCATCATTTGCCATTTCTTCTTCAGACAAGCTCTCTTCAGTTGATGATCCGTTGGGGCTGGATCGACTGGATTTGCTAGCACCAGCCTTCAGAGCTATTGGCTTCCTCTTTCTATCAGCCTCCTCTATCTTCGGCAGATTCATCTCATATGCCATTAGAGATCCGATAAGCTCATCTGCCCTTGTATTGTGCAGATCTCTTGACTCTTCCATAACAATGGCCTTTGTGTGCCAAATTGGAGTCAAGGATCGCAAAATCTTCCTGACTATATCATACTCAGAGTACTTCTTCCCGAAACCTCTGAGACCATTTGTGATAATAGTCAACCGAGCATACATTTCTTTGATTGTCTCATTAGGCTTCATCTTGAAAGCCTCGTATTCTGAAACCAGTAGATTAGTCTTGGTCTCTCTAACTTGTGAAGTCCCCTCGTAGATGACTTCAAGTGCATCCCACATTTCCTTCGCTGAGGAGCAGGCAGATATTCGTGAGAACTCGATGGGATGCAGAGAACACTAGATTGCATTGATTGCACTCTAGTTGAGCGTGGACCTTCTAATTTCCTCCTTGGTCCATGCATCTTCATTAGGGGACAGCTCGAAAGGTCCCTTGCTAACCACCTTCCAGATTTCATAGTCTTTAGCTCTCAAGAATACCTGCATACGGTTCTTCCAGTATGCGTAGTTGGTTCCATCGAAGTACGGGGGCTTGGATGTGGAGTGTCCTTCAGCTATCATCCCACTTCCGTCCATCTGTGCTTATCCTCTTCGGGTGGTAAGTCCCTGTAGAAGAGTCCAGCTCTGATACCAATTGTTGGAGTTAGATGGAAGGCTCTTTCACCACAGAATGTGGATCTAGAGGGGGGGTGAATATATCAACAGGCTAATTAAAAATTACTAATTAAAAATTATGCCTAGATTCAAATGCGGAATTAAAAGAACACTGGACTACCACAGTCAAAGCACCGAATGATGGAAACAAGATCTGCTAAACAGACAGGCAAACACACGAGAGGCACAAAGACTTTTAGGTGGTTCGGTCAATCCGACCTACGTCCACCCCACATTCAACTCGAATGTGGATTACTGCTGATACATAGCTTCAATCTGCTGGGCACTATAGCTTGCCAACAACGGCTGGGGCTTACAGCTTATCCCGACCAGAGGAACACCCTCTACAACAGCTGAGCTTCACAGCTTGCTCTGCTGGGCACTACAGCTTAGCCGACCAGAGGTAACACCTCTGCACACCGCTGCCTCACAGCTTGACACCGTTGACTAATAGCTTGATAGAACAAGAGTTTTCAAAGGAAAAATAACAAGACTGAAAAGCAAGAAAAACACAATCGAATGGAAGAAAGTCAAAATGATTGTAGCTCAAAGTGAGCAATATCAGCTCTGGTATCTGGACCAAGACGCTGATTCACAAGCTCTCATATCACTCTCTCAACTCATTTCTTCTCACTTTCTTCTTCTCTCCTTTTCTTCTCTTTGGATCTCGATGGCTCTCTCCTATCTCAGGTTTGTCTCACTGTTTAGACTTGCCACGCTTTGATCAGCCTTTAACAGAAGATGAAGACTTCTATATATATACAGTAGTAGATTGGATAAGGGCGTGTGGCTTCCACGTTTTCCCGCCCAAGGAATTCGCCAGATCCGAGGTGCTTTCATCCACGTGGCAGCATCTGATCACCTCGTCCTCCTGGGATCACGAGCCATGTCAGCAATCTCAGTAGCAGATCCCTGTCAGACAGAGTATCGGATTATCAAGTTAAGTGAAGAACACTGTACAGACTTATAAGATGAACTGCATTGTATAGACTTCACTGTATGGACTTGTGAATTCTAATGCAGTGTACAGACTTTGCCCAATGTATAGACTTCATCTATGTGAAGCTATGCGATGTTCATACTTCATATGTGAAGCAGCCGCTGTACAGACTTAAGTAGTATGAAGACTTGACTGACAAATGACGATGTATGCACTTCAAGTGTGAAGACGTTGTGAATGCAAATGCAGTGTACATACTTCATATGTGAAGCAGCCGCTGTACAGACTTCACCGGACTTCACTCGATGTACAGACTTCACGAATGATGCATGCATTGCATTGAAGGATGTACAGACTTCCTGAAGTATGAAGGAGTTGAGTGTATATACTTCATCATGTGAAGACTTGAACAAGGCATGTATAGACTTCAAGTCGTGAAGCAATGTATATACTTAGCTGAAGAAACTCTGTATAGGCTTGACCAAGGCAAGGCAATCGACTGTATAGACATCCACAATGTACAGACTTGCCAAGTGAAGGGGCTGTACAGACTTAATGAATGATGCAAGGCAAATGAATGTATAGACATTCAATGTATGGACTTTCCAAAAGAAACTCTGTACAGACTTGATCAGATCAAGACAACTGAATGTATGGACTTCCAATGTGTAGACTTGATGATGTACAGACTTGATCGATGCAACGTCTGTACAGACTTGCTCAACCAGTCTGATGTACAGACTTGGAAAACTAATGCCAATGTACAGACTTCACCTCGTACAAGCTATAGTGAATGAGTGTATAGACTTAACATGATGCACAAAGACACAGTCCAATGTACAGACTTCATAAACAATGCATGAACGAGACGCTGAAGTCTGTATAGACTATAAAAATGAATACATGCTGTGATGTACAGACTTTGTCCACGAACTGTGCACATGCATGAACGATGTATAGACTCTGAAATGCAAGCAATGCATCATTGTCTAGACTTTGGGCTTTACCCTGCAGTGTATAGACTTGCTGGTCTGCTAGGAATGCAATGTATGGACTTGGAAAATAAAGGGGGCGTCGACCCATCAGAAGGGAGCGTCGACCCACAACTATCCAGACTACACAATGAAATGTATGGACTCTATGTTCATGCTGCAATGCAATGTAGACCTATGGGTGTGTGCACGATAGTATAGACTCTGACTGCATTATGTACACAGACAACCTGATAAAAATAATTTCATCAAAATAAGAAAAGTTGCCAATCAATCAAAACAAGCTGTTGCCAATGAAGTAAAACTTATTGTCAACATCATCAACCCAGAGGGGTCACAACAATATGTTCCCTTAAGGAGCCCTGCCCATTAAATTTGTCAAACTTTGGTGGCTTATTAATGCCTGGGGGTAATCTCTTTGCAGCATATTACGGAGGATAAGGTACCCGGTAGATGTCAAAGGTCCCATAATCACCATCGGTCCTCTCGGACAACTTCATCTCTATCATTCTTTCAACCATCAGCTTGTTTACCATAGCAGTATCGACAGTCTCTGGATAGAAGTGTGCCTGTTGTTGTGTGAAGGGGGTTGTCATGACAGTGGCATGTAAACCCGGCTGCACTCCTGAGGGAGAGGGTTGCATCGTCGGCTGTGGCGGGAGAGACTGGCATGGAGCTTTCCCGTGACCTGCTTGGCGGGAAACGGCAGGTATCACCACCTCCGTAGAACTAGAAATTTCCTTGCTGGCTCCGCATGCTTGGAGACAGAAGTTTGTTCATTTTTTTCATTGAGTTGCCTTTGAAGAGCTTCAATCTTCTGTTGGTATCTCTCAAACATCATAAGGATGGTTGGGTCCAGAGATGCAGCCATAGGTATATTTTCTATCACCCGACCAGATGTCCCCTCACCTGGGTTCATGAGTGGCACATCCTCTTCTTCTAAAGTCACCACATTTACAGTTAAAGTGGTGACTCTTGATGCATCATCAACAGGCATGAGTTTCTCTTTTGCTGCCTGACTTCGCCTAGTTATGAGGCCAGGTCTTTGAGCCAGTCTGGTGAGTTCTTCAGGCTGATCAGGCAGGGCACCATATCTTCCAGCAACTCCAGCCATATTACAAGCAAAGACTTGCAATTTTCCTCTTTGTCTACAAACTTTTCTTCTGGCATGACTAGGGAATCTCAGCCGGTCGAACACTGATATTCTTTCTTCTTCTGTTCCCCGCTGCGGGGCACCCCTCGAACATCCGGCCCTTTGGCCATCTTCGAGCTCATTGGAGTCTGAACACGAGACTCCCGACATCATCTCTTCTTCGTCATCTTCTTCTTTTCCTTCAGCGCACATGGCACGAAGCAACCTTTGATGTCCTAGGGATGAATTCCCTAGATAGTGGAAATAGTCTTGGACTACTCGGCCCATTTCTTCCTGACTATGCCTCTGAGGGTCAGATCGAGGCATCAGTCATTCTTGCGTCTTCGGCTGATAAGCCAGCCTGGTCATTTGTGCAGCTTGATATGTCTTCCGAAGATACCGAAATACATCTCCCTGTCGGACGCGGGCCCTCGGCATGTAGGGAACGACAATAGGAATAATCTCCTTTTCTTTTTCTTCTTCTTCTCTGATCAAGACTTTCTTGCCCCCTCTCCTGGGGCGCATGACAACAGCTTTCTCCCTCGTAGGGGCTGGTGCTGGGCCCTGTGTTCTCTTAGGCACCCAGACTTGTTTGAATCTTGCCGGCTTGGGCGCCAGCGGCTTCCTTTCTTCCCTTTCCATATTGGCCCTCCTAGTGGCCATCACTTGGAATCGGTTATCGGTAGGGACTGTCGGAATGATGTGGTCGGGTAATGCTTCAGCCGAGCGACCATTGAGGTACACTCGCATTCCTCCTACCAGCATGGATTTCCCCAAGACTGACTGACGTCCCTGGGATGCAGTGGCCCGGCTTCTCCGGTAGTTCCTTCTCTTCTTGTTGGCAGCAGCAGGAACGGCAGCTCTCCTATCCAAGTGGTGGACGTAGCAGGAGACAACGGTCGGTGCAGTTGTTGTCTTCTACAGCCTTTTCTCCATGGGTACATTTACAGCCTCTACCACAGTAGACTTTTTAGTTACATCATCGACCTGGAGAAGGTCAACGAACACGAGCCCCAAGCAGTTAGGTAGGCCCACGGACAGGGGCATGGATCTGAACGCAATTGGTACCGCCAGGTACCCATCACGGACGTGGTTGTCAACGACTTGCTGGCCGAACTCGACAGAAACTAGTCCGATTTCCATTTTCCTTCCTGCAAGCGGGATTAGCACACAGTCAGACTTTTTGGAGAGGCCGCCAGGCCTCTTACTTTGGCGAAGAGATGAGGGGAGACTCTGTCCCACTAGGTGTACCAGCTTTGTGGAACGATTATTTATTTTATTTATATTTTGTTTAATTTGGTTTGATTATTTATTAGTTTATTAGGCGTGCCAGTCACCGGAGTGACAATCTATGATGCGCTCGATCTGACTCAGTCAGTCGATTGTGAAGTTCAAGTCAGGACCAAAAGCCAGTCATACCATAAAGGCTATGACGTTAATTACGTCCTTCCAAAGAAGGACAACCCTTGATTAATCGCCAAAGTAAGAGGGGCCTCGGGGGCAAAACGAAACAAGACTGGTGCATTGATTTATTTGCAAGATACGAGATGCATATGCATATATATATGTGTGCTTACGCAGTTAATAATTTCATTATGACTCATCTGCCTGTTTCCCGGTACGGGGCGGGAACTTAGGTTCAAGAACCACTCTCACGTATAACAATGGCTTCTATTTGGCCGTAACCCAATTTTCAGCCACTCGTTATTTGATATACCAAGGGCGCATGAGAGGATGATTTCAGATTTGTTTGATTGCATTAGGAGCGCAGCATGAAATAGACATATTCGCTCATTATGGAGCCATGCGAGCATAAATAGAGTAACAAGAATCATTAGAGTATTATAGCATTGTGCCCGTCTATCAGTCTCGTTTACATGAATCGCGGAGTGAACCTGGTAGCATCTCCCCCAATCTTGGTTCATACCAAGTGGGAATAGGGTACCATCCACGCAGAGGCGAGAAGGAGCCCATAATGATCGGGGAACATTAGTGCCCGAAGAAATGCGGAGCGGGACTAAGCTGTTACGGATTAATCGAATGACAGTTGCCCAAGGGGGGCTTATTGTTCTATTCCCTGAGACAAATTGTTAGAAACCCTGCGGGGGCAGGGCATCTTGAATCCAAGAGGGTTTGACGTATCGATGGTTAAACTTAAATCCGGCAGCATCTCCCCTTATCTTGGGCTATGCCAGAAGGGGAAATAGGACATCCATCCACGGAGTGCTGGGATGGAGGCCAAAAGAAAGGTGGGCATATAGCCCAGAACTCATGGAAACACGGTGGTTTAGTATCCATTATTATGGCATTCGGTCAATATCCCCTTGAGGAACCGTCGGAGAACATGCAGTGGCAGATCTCCATAGGTTAATAGGGTTAAAGGGACATCCTCCATAAGCCCACCCAATGTAAGGATATGATCCTGTTAATATAGCCCCCAATGGCTTGAGTCTCGACAGGATGGAAGTTTACAAAGGGCTTGATGATAATTAGCTAGAGTTGATCATAGTCTAAGCCTCCCGGCGCACTGGCCTCGGTGAGAGCAGACATGAGTGGGCATCGGCGCAGACGGTGGATTGGGCATGAATGGGCTTCGGCGCATAGCCTCCTTCGGCGCGCATCTAGCCCTCGGCGCGAGAATGCTCGCGCCGATGGGGGGAGCGTGTGCCGAGGGGGATTGGCGCCGAGAAGCCTCTGAAGCCAGGTTTTGGGGTTTTTTTTCCAGGGACAGGTTTCCAGGGTTTTCAGAGGCAGGTTGTTAGGGGTTTGAGGCTTCGATCAAAGGGGGTTTCAGAAGCAGATATTCAGGGTTTTACAGAAGTTTGGGACTAGCTTAAATGAGGTCTCATGGGGTGCCAAAAGGATGGATTTCAGAGGGATAATCTCAGGGGATGGGATCGCGTTTCACTCAGCGAGGCTACTGGGGGACAATCGTTTATTGAATCCTTAGGGATGGGATTCTATCATATCCCTCACCATTTCATAGATGAAGGGCCACAAGATGAATTGTCTCGGGCTTCACTATGATTTGGAGGTTAAGAGGGAGAAGGAGCGGGAGAAATGCTAATCAAGAAGCTCTCATACAAACATATCCCATAGCGTTCTACGAATGGGAAGCCACGAGATAGACTATCTTGGGCTCTCATCGTGAATCAGGGACTAGAAAGACTCAGACGATGCAGCAGAAGCATATTCAGATGATCAGGCAGCATACACATAACAGAAACGATTTCCTCATAACCATGATCAGATACAATACATTTCAGAAGAAAAGGGGGAGGGAAGCAGAAGGAAGGAAACTCAGAATTTCGTATTTCATTTCATTCCGGACGAATGCATCCATCTGACATTAGGGGAAATCAAATTGCAAGGGCATCCGTATGAACAGATGCTCCTCGAAAACATATCAGACTATACGGATGCTCAATATTTACAGAGGGATAGAAAGAAAACATAATAAGCATGAGAGCGAGTTACAGAGGGATAGAAAGAAAACATAATAAGCATCAGAGCGAGTTACAGAGGGAAAGACAGATCAGAAGACTCGAGATGGGGAGGGGGAGGGGACAGATGTAGCCCCTTAGGGCATCGGAGGATTATTCCCCACCTTGAATCTCTTCTCCCGGGATCCTTCAGCTCTCTCTCTCTTTCTTCAGAGTCTTCAACAGGCCCTCAGACCCCTTTTCTCTCAGCTTTTTCTCTTCCTCTCAGATGGCTTCTCAGACGGCTTCGAATGTTCTCCCCCTTTTGGTTTTGTCGAAGGCCAGGGTTTTTATAGAGGGTTAACCCTCTGTCCATCGGAGCATGCCTTTCCCGGCGTGGATCAACTGGCGCGCCATCTGGATCTGGCCACTCGGCGCGTCTTTCATCATAGTGGGCTTGAGCCCATTTCATGTGTGCATTCGTACTGATAAAGGCCATTCGAATGTCCAGACTTTTTCATCAGTTAAGTGGGCTTCCTAGAATGCCCATTGGCCTTTCATTAGTTAAGTGGGCTTCTTAGAATGCCCATTGGCCTTTCTTGTTGTCTGTTTTAGCATATGTCATTAACACATTGTATGAAGCTGTGTGAGCCCCGTTTCATGAGTATCAGAATATACTGAGGATTTCCTTTCAGCGGGCAGATGATTGCCCGGGTGTTGACATAGTTTTCATCAGCCCGACTATCTTGAGCGATGGCCATGCTGGGCAGTGGCTAAGCCGATGATGACTTCAGCCGGACATAATGTCAAGTGTAACAGATCCTTTCTATCCTGATTCTCATAACCTTCAGGGATGACACGGGAGCCGCACCCTTGGTTGACCTTCAAAGCCTTTGCCTTACTTTGGCTTCTTTTCTTTATCTCTGTATATTTTGATGTCAACATTGGGTGAACGCTCAGTAGGTAATAGTAGGCAATGTTTAAGTAATTAACCAGTTACATTAATGTTATGCGATAAATAAAATGAATAACGACAATGAATTACTTAGAATAAAAGAACAGGAACATAGCATATTAAGGAACTGGCCGATCAAGCATGTAATAAGCAAGTCATGAAGATAATTTCGTGGAGGAAATTATTCAAGAGAAGGAATCATGTGAATGAAATGTCATAGACATCATGCTAGTCATGCACTAGGTGCAATACCTCACTATGTCATTACAACTCCCCGGGGCACTAGTACTTTTCGGGCGCTCCTCCCAGGACTAGACCGGGCCCTTATGATGCGTTGGCATTGATTTGGTGGATCCAAGATCCCAAGTTATTTCTAGACATTCACTGGACTCGGCCAGGAAGAAAAGTTCTCAAGATATAACCTGGAATAATAAGAATAATCCAGGGTTCTAATAGTACAAGCCATTCTTGGCCCGCAAAGAAAATATGCAAAAAAAATCAATCTCTGGAATCTACGCGGTCTTATTTAGGCCGCTCATACAGATCTAGACGGTCCACATTAGGCCGTTCAGAACAAGAAGAATCGCAGGCCCACGATGCGGTATACACGGTCTTAACTGGGTCACTCTAGCACCAAACGGTCCATCGATAGTCCATTCTGTGGATGAAATGGTCCAGGAAAAACCACGTACCACACGGGCCAAGCTAGACTAGAATAGTTGACTGAAATGGCTCCCAGCCTGCCCAAGACATGATGGAACTGAACTAGGGGCTAGTCCACCCCTCCTCAAGTCGACCAGGGGCGGTTTAGTCATCTTAGGTGTGGCTAGGTGGAAGGATGATCAAGGAAAATCAACCAGATGAACCTGGCTCATGGCCCGTAAGAGACGGTCATGAGCAGACCGCTTAAGGTACCAAACGGTCTAGCCCAGGGCCGCCTTTAAGCCAAGACAGACCCGAACTCCGGGTTGTAAATCAAGTGATTCGATCGAGTAGTTGGGTGCAGGTCTTGAGGGTACAACCCACCCGGCATCCTAGTGAGAATCCCAAGCTCGCAGGGACTTACGGAGGTCTCGGAATGGAGGTCCAAGTCCGACGGAAGGAGTATTCGGCTGAGAATCCCAACCATTATAAGATTAAAGGTTTATAACACATCGGAAAATGATAGATGATCGGTCAGTCAGTACCACCGGAGTGGGGTGACTGTCAAAACAATCCTACTAAGAATTCTTTCCAATATATAACATGATTACAATTCGTGCATTCATTAGCGAATAAGAGCAATGAAGATATGATTGAAAAGAGGATCAAAGGAATTCAACCACGATTTAACACTAATCAATCTTTCATGTATTCCAATTAAATTGTGGGTTGCCAACTTATTACAGTCCTAATTTATGAAGAACTAATCATGCTTGAATTATCACTTAAAAGATACTGCGTGACATAAACGGTCTGTCCAGAACCACTGAACAGGCCCTAGCGGTCTATCGATAGGCCGAGTATGGCATGGGAGCTTGAAAGCCACACGCACCTTAGGCGGTCTATCGAACGGCTGCTAGTGTCTCCAAGTGATCCATCGTTGGGCTGCCATTGATCGTGGGGTCCCGAACACAAAACCACATAAACGGTCAAACCACGACTGCCACTCTGGACCTTGCGGTCTATCACGGGGCCGTTTAGTCATAAGCGATTCCTGTTAGGACCGCGTACAAAACGACATGCCCGAACCTCAGCGATCTTGACAGACTCTACTTACGATACAAAATTCGTGGCATATGATGAATATAATTTGGGCAAAAGCATACCATCCAAAAGAGAACGAAAAGTTGCATAATATGAATTGATCAATTTGAAACTTTTAAGCATGCTAACCTAACATTAATCGAGGATAACATGGTTAACCCTAATTTTAACATGCTCCGACTAAAACAACTAATACTCCCATGATACAGAACTACATTTAGGGCTTTTGGTATCAAATGAAAGAGGGGACAGAGATGAATCCAACAGTGTATTATACTTGAGGTTTGGTCTACTAGAGCCTTCCTTAAACAAGGAAGAAGAGGGGACGATGATGCCAGCCACGATAGGAAACCCCTTCAAGAGATCGTCGGAATATGCCCTTTTCCTCACACCTCGCCGGCCGCAGCTACCAAATGTCGATGCTAGGAGGCCTTAGGGTTAGTTTTATAGGATTAATCGATTTCTAGAGGGATCAATTGAGAGGATAGAGTCCACGACTCCGGTCGCGCGCGATTCGCGCATTAACCCGGTCACACTGTCGTCTCGTCTAAAAATTTGAATTTCTGAGTTAGGGTTTCGGTGAGGAAATCAAGGTGAAATGACCTACACATCGTGGTCATTCGATTGGGTCTGATCTGAGCTCAAATGATCGAGAAATGAATCCGAATTAGATGATCCAAGGTCCGATAGGGTAACATGTGGATTTACCCCTAATTCTCTTAATTCAACTGGCTTCGAATTTTATTTAAGGTTTCCTACAGAAGACAAATTGCCTAAATTTTTAGTCTTATACATGATTATAATTTTACTGGATTTTTTATAAATTGGTTGAAATTTTACTTATAGTATTTTCCGTAGGATTTCTGGTTAATTCCTCGTTATTTTTATTTAATACTTTATCGGGGTGCTACACCCTCTCCCACTTTAAGGAATTTGGTCCTCCAAATTCACTACACTTATCAAAATGGGGAGTAAGATAACTGACCTTAGAATAAATCGGGGTATTGCTTCCGAATAGCATCTTCAGACTCCCAAGTAGCTTCTTCAGTTCCACGTCGGCTCCACTGAACCTTGACCATAGGTATGGAACGATTCCTGAGTTGCTGCTGCTTGCGGTCCAAAATCTTAATAGGTCTTTCTTCATAAGTTAAATCTTCCTTTAATTCCAGGTCCGCATGTTGAATGATATGAGTGGGGTCATAAACATATTTCCGCAACATAGATACGTGGAAAATATTGTGTACTCCAGATAACTGAGGTGGTAAAGCAAGTCTATAAGCAACTTCTCCCACTCTCTCCAAAATCTAGAAAGGGCCAATGTATCTCAGACTTAGCTTGCCACGGATGCCGAACCTTTGAAGTCCTCTCATTGGCGAAACCTTCAAGAATACATGGTTGCCTATTTGAAACTCCAAGGCTCTTCTTCTGCTATTAGCATAACTTTTCTGTCTCGATTGTGCCACTTGCAGATGATCTCGAATAATGCGGATGTTCTTGGATGATTCTGAAATGAGATCCGGTCCCTGCCATTGCTTCTCTCCTATCTCATCCAAACACAATGGTGATCGACAACTCCTCCCATAAAGGGCCTCGAACGGAGCCATCTGGATACTGGATTGGTAACTGTTATTGTAGGCAAACTCGATCAAAGTCAAGTGCTCATGCCAACTACCTCCAAAATCAATCATGCAAGCTCTTAACATATCTTCAACGATCTGGTTAGTTCTTTCAGTTTGTCCGTCTATCTATGGATGAAAGGCGGTGCTGAAATTCAGACGGGTTCCCAAGGATTCTTGCAGTCCTTTCCCAAAATGCGAAGTAAACTGGGGGTCTCTGTCTGACACAATGCTTACCGGTACTACATGCAGTCTTACCACTTCCTTCATTTACAGGGCTGACAAAATATCAACTGTCCACTTTGACTTAATGGATAAGAAATGAGCGGACTTTGTAAGTCTATCAACAATGAACCATATTGCATCAAATCCACCACAAGTTCTAGGGAGACCCATGATAAAATCCATGCCAACACTTTCCCACTTGCATTATGGTATATCGAGCGGCTTTAACTTCCCTGCGGGTCTGAAATGTTCAGCCTTGACTTGCTGACATACTAAGCATCTACTCACAAATTCTACCACTTCCTTTTTCATACTCGGCCACCATAAGGTCCTTTTTAAATCCCGATACATCTTAGTACCTCCAGGGTGAATAGTATACTTGGACCTATGGGCTTCTTCTAAAATCTTGCCTTTTACTTCTGCCACATCAGGAACACATGTTCTTCCTAGAAACAATAATCAGTCGTCATCGGCTAACATAAAATCTGGTCTATTTTTTAGTTTCTCCTTGACTTCTACCAACATAGGATCATTTTCTTGCAGGGACTTAATTTTCGTCAATAATTCAGGATGAAGCTGAAATTGAGCGATCAAGACCCGATCCTTACTAACACTGAGATCCAAACTAGTTAACTATTCCAGCAGTCTCCATTCTTGCAACATGAGACTTGACAATTTTTCTATTGGCTTGCGTCTCAAGGCATCAGCCACCACATTGCCTTTTCCGGGATGGTACTCAATAGAGAAATCGAAATCCTTCAAATACTCAAGCGACCTTCTCTGTCTCATGTTAAGTTCCTTTTGAGAAAACAAGTGTTTAAGGATTTTATAGTTAGAGAATACAGTAAAAGCCTCTCTGTATAGATAGTGCCTCCAAAATTTCAGAGCAAATACTACGGCAGCGAGTTCCAAGTCATAGACGGGATAATTCTCTTCATGCTTCCTTAGTTGCCTCAAGGAATAGGCTATAACCCTGCCATTCTGCATAAGCACACAACCCAAGCCAATGCCCGAAGCATCCATGTAGACTTCAAATCTCCCTTCTCCAGAAGGCAAAGCCAAAACAGGGGCAGTGGTCAAACAGTCCTTTAGAGTTTGGAAGCTCTGCTCATAATCTTCCGACAACTCAAACCGATTCCCCTTACGGGTCAATCTAGTCAGGGGTACCGTAATTTTGGAGAAATCTTTAATGAATCTCCTATAGTAACCTGCTAGGCCTAGAAAACTTATTACTTCAGTGACATTCGCAGGTCTGTTCCAGTCCATTACTGCCTCTACCTTCGAGGGGTCAATAGAAATTCCCTCCTTAGTGATAATGTGTTCTAGAAAGGACACTTCCTACATCCAGAAGTCACATTTGCTAAACTTGGCGTACAACTGGTGATCTCTTAACAATTGCAATGCCATCCTCAAGTGCTCAGCATGCTCTTCTTCATTTTTAGAGTATATCAAAATATCATCAATAAACACTACGACCCACTGATCTAGGTAGGGTCGGAACACGCTATTCATCAACTGCATGAAAGCTGCAAGAGCATTCGTTAATCCAAAAGGCATTACTACAAATTCAAAATGCATGTACCTGCTACAGAAGGCAGTTTTAAAGATATCCTCATCCTTGATCCGCAGTTGGTGATATCCCGATCGAAGATCGATTTTTCAGAAATATGATGCTTCTGCTATCTGATCGAACAGTTCATCTATCCTCGATAATGGATACTTGTTCTTGACAGTAAGCTGGTTCAATTGTCGGTAGTCAATGCACAGTCTCAACGAACCATCCTTCTTTCGTACCAACAACATGGTGGCTCCCCACGGGGATGTACTCGGACGAATAAACCCCTTCTCAAGCAACTCCATCAATTCTCTCTTTAATTCTCTCAACTCCACAGGAGACATACGGTATGGAGCCTTAGAAACAGGAGATGCGCCAGGAATTAGATCAATGGAAAAGACTACCTCTCTCTCAGGCGGAAGTCCTGGAAAATCCTCAGGAAAGATGTCAGGAAAATCCCGGACAATAGGGATATCCTTAATCTCAGATCCTTTCTTATCAGTTAAAGAAACCAAGACTAGAAAAGCCTGACATCCCTTCTTCATTAACTTCTCAGCTCGATGGGCCGAAATGAGCGGCACTGATCTAGAGTGCCTAATCCCAACAAAAGAAAGCTCGGGGTGTCCAGAAAAAGACACGGAGCTAGATCTATAATGAACACTGGCCTTATTTCTAGCCAACCAATCAGCTCCTAGGATTACATCATAATCCTTCATTGCCATACAAACCAAATCAGTTGGCATATACTGCCCATTAATTAGGATCTTACTAGAAGGGTAGTAATACTCAATTGCTGAACCCGAACAAATCGGAGTTGAAATTTTCAATAGAGAATTCATCAATATCGGTTTCACAGTTAAGGACTTAGCAAAATTCTGAGAAATAAAAGAATGTGTCGCTCTGGTATCAAATAGAACAAATGATGGCTTATCAAAGACAATAAGTGTACCTTCAACAAGTCCACCCTCCTCGGTGGTTTCAGTCTCAGTTTTCTGTAAAGCCTGAAGCTTGCCCTGCCACTTTTGACCTCCTTACGACTTGCTTGTTGTAGCTTGGTCGGATAAGAGGGGACACTCAGGTATACGGTGGTCTCGGCTTCCACAGCGTAAATAGGCGCCTAGCTTGCGCCAACACTCCTCCATCCTATGACCTAGCCGGTCATAAAACTTGCAAATGGTTTTAGACGGGGCAGCCGAACTTGCCTTCTTCTCTCCATTCTTTGACTTCTTATCCTATGAGAAACTTGACCCACCATTGGGCCTCTTCTTGCCATTATTGGGTTTGAAATTACCCAAACTAGTGGTCTGCTCTTTCTTAGGGTTCTTTCCTCGGATCCTTTCAGTCATCTCTAATGTGTCTTCCAGAACTTGAGCTTTTCTGACAATCTCTGCATAGGTAGAGATCTCCATCAATGCCAACTGGTTGATGTATTGAAGCTTCAACCCGTTCATAAAATGCTTAGCCTTCATCTTCTCATTGGACACCAAGTGCATTGCATAGCGGGAAAGTCTGGAAAACTGAGCTTCATATTCTGCAACTGATAGATTCCTATGTTTCAGAGCTGCGAACTCTGCCGCATTCTTCTCCTGAACACGATCTAAAAAATACTTGTTATTAAAATGCTCCTTGAATTCGTCCCACGTCACACGCCTATTTTCGAGCGTAGCTTCTACCGCCTCCCACCAAGCACATGCGTCGCGTTCTAGATGAAATGTTGCCAACAGAACTCGATCCTGGTCATTGCACTACATCACTCGAAAAACCTGCTCTATCTCCTTCAGCCAATTCTCGGCTTCATCAGGATCCACCGATCTGCCAAAATGTGGGGGATTCAAGCCTCTGAAATTCTGGTGGAGGTCACCGGCTCCATGGTGTGCTCCTCCTCCTTGGGCTACTTGTTGGAGGGCCTGAGTCAAGCCTTGCATGGTTTGTTGCATGTCCCTCCACTGCACACGTTCTGCAGCCATTGAGATGAACCCCTACATGTGGAATAAATTAATTTAGAACAATCCTGGCAAGAATCTTTTAGAGTTAATTTATTAACTCAACCCGAGTCTCTACCCAAATCTCACTGGGTTGGATTCTTAGACTTTTAGCTAGTCACTATTCTATGACACCACTAGGGAATATAGGAACCTTAGAAAAGCTAGGCTCTGATACCACCAAACTATCACGCCTCGACGCGGAATATCGGGACGCGGCAGTGGAAAGTTAAAATATGTTAATTTCCAGACATGCTGTGCCTTGCGTTAGCAATTAAATAACTTCAACACCACACCATGGCAAAGAGAAGAAATACTTTCCAAAGTAACCATTTAATCCCAACTAATTAAACATAACGAGTTTCAACAAACACCGACAAATGAAAGTACCACAGAAATTCTCAAACTCCGCCAACTTAACACAGTTACATAACAACCGACTTAAACAAAATTTACACCTCTTAAACAGTATTATAACTCTCAGACTCAAACTATCTAATGACATCTCTAAAGGCTATCTAGCTGGCTCGCTCCAAGGTCTTCACTCCTATCCATCCCTATCGGTTTGAGAGTCATCACCGGAGCTACCTAAAAAGGGGGGGGGGACAACTGGGTAAGCGAACGCTCAGTAGGTAATAGCAGGTAATGTTTAAGTAATTAACCAGTTACATTAATGTTATGCGATAAATAAAAAGAATAACGACAATGAATTACTTAGAATAAAAGAACAGGAACATAGCCTATCAAGGAACTGGCCGATCAAGCATGTAATAAGCAAGTCATGAAGATAATTCCGTGGAGGAAATTATTCAAGAGAAGGAATCATGTGAATGAAATATCATAGACATCACGCTAGTCATGCACTCGGTGCAATGCCTTACCATGTCATTACAACTCTCCGGGACACTAGTACTTTTCGGGCTCTCCTCCCAGGACCAGACCGAGCCCTTATGATGCATTGGCATTCATTTGGTGGATCCAAGATCCCAAGTTATGACTAGACATTCACTGGACTCTGCCAGGATGAAAAGTTCTCAAGATATAACCTGGAATAACAAGAATAATCCAGGGTTCTAATAGTACTAGCCATTCATGGCCTGACTACCGAGGCACACAAGAAATACACGAAAAAAATCAATCTCTGGAAGCTAAGCGATCTTATTTGGGCCACTCATACAGATCCAGACAGTCCACATTAGGCCGTTCAGAAAAAGAAGAATCGTAGGCCCACGACGCGGTATACACTGTCTTAACTGGGCCGCTCTAGCACCAAACGGTCCATCGATAGTCCATTCAGTGGATGAAACGGTCCAAGAAAAACCGCGTACCACACGGGCCAAGCTAGACTAGAATAGTTGACTGAAATGGCTCCTAGCCTACCCAAAACATGATGGAACTGAACCAGGGTCCAGTCCACCCCTCCTCAGGTCGACCAGGGGTGGTTTAGTCATCTTAGGTGTTGCTAGGTCAAAGGATGATCAAGGAAAATCGACCAGTTGAACTTGGCTCATGGCCAGTAAGAGACGGTCATGACCAGAACGCTTAAGGAACCAAACAGTCTAGCCCAGGGCCACCTTTAAGCGAAGATAGACCCGAACTCTAGGCTGTAAATCAAGCGATTCGATTGTGTAGTTCGGTGCAGGTCTTGAGGGTACAACCCGCCCGACGTCCTAGTGGGAATCCCAGGCTCGCGGGGACTTACGGTAGTCTCATAATGAAGGTCCTAGTCCGACGGAAGGAGTATCCCGCGGAGAGTCCCAACCATTACAAGATTAAAGGTTTATAACACAACGAAAAATGATAGATGATCGGTCAGTCAGTACCACCGGAGTGGGGTGACTGTCAAAACAATCATACTAAGAACTCTTTCCAATATATAAAATGATTACAATTCGTGCATTCATTAACGAATAAGAGCAATGAAGATATGATTGAAAAGAGGATCAAAGGAATTCAACCAAGATTTAACACTAATCAATCTTTCATGTATTCCAATTAAATTGTGTGTTGCCAACTTATATCAGTCCTAATTTATCAAGAACTAATCATGCTTGAATTATCACTTAAAAGATACTGCGTGACATAAATGATCTGTCCAGAACCACTGAACAGGCCCTAGCGGTCTGTCGATAGGCCGTGTAAGGCTTGAGAGCTTGAAAGCCACACGCGCCTTAGGCAGTCTATCGAACGGCCGCTAGTGTCTCCAAGCGGTCCATCATTGGGCCGCCATTGATCGTGGGGTCCCGAACACAAAACCACATAAACGGTCAAACCAAGACCGCCACTCTGGACCTTGCAGTCTATTGCAGGGGCCGTTTAGTCATAAGCGATTCCTGCTAGGACCGCGTACAAAATGACATGCCCGAACCTCAGGGATCTTGACAGACTCTACTTGCGATACAAAATTCATGGCATATGATGAATATAATTTGGGCAAAAGCATACCATCCGAAAGAGAACGAAAAGTTGCATAATATGAATTGATCAATTTGAAACTTTTAAGCCTACTAACCTAACATTAATCGAGGACAACACGGTTAACCCTAATTTTAACATGCTCCGACTAAAACAACTAATACTCTCATGATATAGAACTAAATTTAGGGCTTTTGGTATCAAATGAAAGAGGCGACAGAGACAAATCCAGCAGTGTATTATACTTGAGGTTTGGTCTACTAGAACCTGCCTTAAACAAGGAAGAAGAGGGGACAATGATGTCGGCCGTCATAGAAAACCCCTTCAAGAGATCGTCGGAATACGCCCTCGTCCTCGCACCTTGCCTGCCGCAGCTACCAAACGTCGATGCTAGGAGGCCTTACGGTTAGTTTTGTGGAATTAATCGATTTCTAGAGGGATCGATCAAGAGAATAGAGTCCATGACTCCGGTCGGGCGCGATTCGCGCATTGACCCTGGTCACACTGTCGCCTCGCCTAAAAATTCAAATTTTTGAGTTAGGGTTTCAGTGAGAAAATCAAGGGGAAACGACCTACACATCGTGGCCGTTCGATTGGCTCCGATCTGAGCTTACAAAGTCGAGAAACGTGTCCGAATTAGATGATCCAAGGTCTGATAGGGTAACACGTGGATTTAGCCCTAATTCTCATAATTCGACTGGCTTCGAATTTGATTTAAGGCTTCCTGTAGAAGACAAATTGCTTAAATTTTTAGTCCCCTACATGATTATAATTTTAATTGATTTTTTATAAATTGGTTGCAATTTTACTTATTGTATCTTCCGTTGGATTTCTGGTCAATTCATCATTATTTTTATTTAATACTTTATTGGGGTGCTACATTTCAAGTCTACTATCAGGTCGATGCATCTCAACACTTCTCAACAACACAAGGTCAATGCAGTTAATTTTAAATCTTCCAGTAAGGTCGATGCATAAATAAAAGCCTAAGTAATCAGGTCGATGCAGATGTTCATACGCCAACAAGTCTGAAGATCGAACTCTAGGTTATTTACTTAAAATAAGACCCGATTGGGTAGCTCGCTCCAGCGATAAAATGGCACGTGATCCGAGAAGATCTGACAGGCTTCTTCAGAGGTTTTCAGAGGAAGAATATTCTATTGCCAGCTGGACCAATGAGATTTCACTAGGTATTTACCTCATCAATTTCTGGAAGCTCTGTTCTATATATAGCCGCCCCATCCTCTAAAGAAAAGTGAGAAGAAGAGCTAAAGCCGTTGCTACTGTGCTAAGAAGTTCCATATTCGAAAAGAAAGAGAGATAGTAGAAGAAGGTAGAAGAGAGCAAGTGTGCGAGCAAAAGAAAAGAGAGAAAGAGAGAAGATCTGAAAAAGAAGAGCGAGAGGAGAGAAAGAAGAAGAGAGAAGCAGTCAGAGGGTGAGAGAAAGAGAGCAGCCATAGCATCAATTGTAGTTCTGCCAGCATTTCGACTCATGGATCAAATCCAGAGTCTACCTGCTCCTCGGAGCTACAGTTTATTTCTACCTTTGTTTTCTCTTGTTATTTTCCATTTCGTTTGTTTGTTTGTCCATTCCTTTTGTGCTTTTCCGATTCCCTGTTCAGGGATCGGGGTTCCTCCTGAGGATTCAGGAGAAGGGAGATTTATCTCTGGTTGTCCTCTGTGAATTTAGAGGAAGGGAGATTGTGGTCTCCGGTTATGAGTGACGGGGTGTCACTCACAGGTTCCCTCTGAGGATTCAGAGGAAGGGAGGTCGTCCTCCGATTCTAGTTCTGTGGGTAGCAGAGCCAGGGTGTTGGTCTTGTGGGAAGCAAGACCAGGTTGAGGGATTTGTTTCCCTCAGTCTCAAGTTGTTTGGCAGCCATTGTTTGCAGACTAAGTCTGCGTCTTGCTTTAGCAAGGGAAGCCCCACTCGGGTTTGAGTGGGGGATGGACATAGGTCTGTGGGTAGCAGATCGAAGCATCTAAAATATCATGTCCATCGTGGTTTGTTCTGTGCGTACATTTACATATCTTCTATCCCCCCCTTCTCAGGTTGCTTGCGCGTTCTATATTAGAAGATCTTCTGTGTGATTTTTGTTTGAAATCGATATAGCTGTTAAGTGTTTGACTGAGTGTTTAGTAGAAGCATTTGCTTCTAAGTGTTTTTCGTGGCAAGAGTTTATTGAGCGCAAAGTTGTTGAGCTTGAGCGTTTTCATGAGTGATCTATTTTCAGTTGTGCATGGACTCTAACACTCCTAGTGTTCTAGAGCAACTCTGAATTGAGTTTTATGCTACTGTCATTTCCTTCAGTTTAATCTTAGTGGGTGTAATTTTGACTTTTGGCCAGTTTTTGAAAGGGATCTATTCAACCCTCCCTTCTCGATCCCTGCCTTGCACTCTATCAATTAGTATCAGAGCTGACTCTGATCCATCAGATCCAACGATCTGTAGAGGATCCTGCTGGTTTTTGGTGCATTTTTGTCTGTGCTCAATCTTTTGCTTGAATTATGTTTGAATTGATTTTCATGGCTCATCCACCATTTTTCAATGGTTTTAATTTTGATTCCTGGTTCAGTAGCATGCATAGCTATGTTAAATTGATTGATCCTGATCTATGGAAACTAATCACTCACGGTCCACATAGATTGTCGAAGGATAGGTCTAAGTGGACAAACATACATAGATCTAGGAATTCTGAAAATCTAAGAGCATTAGATTTAATGAAAGCAGCTACTAACAAGGCATTCCATTCTTGTTTTTATAAGTGCAGGTCTGCAAAAGACATCTTGGAAGAACTGAGAATTGTCAATAGAAGAAATGAAGACGAATGTCTCATGGCGGATAAAAGTGATCAAAGCAGCAACCAAAATGAAGAGGAGAAAGATGATCAGGTAAATCCATTTGATAATTTTTCTCTAGATGATTGGCAGGATGCATATGCTGAATTGTTAGAAACACATGAAAAGTTAAGAAAATAATACAAAAAATTGAAAAAGACAATTGGTCTGAATAGTTCAAATTCTTCATGTGAAAAGTGTTTGGAATTGAAACAATCTTATGATACTTGTTTGTCTGATGTCCAAGTGTTTAAGAAACAAATTAGATTATTAAAATATGAAAATCAAGAACTTACAAATGAGATTTCTGAACAACAAGAAAAACTCAGCTCAACTAATGATGATCAGCCTCTTATCAATAATCCAGCTCAGAATGAAAAATTGTTGGAAGATCTTGAATGTGTTAACTCAGAACTAAATAAGATGAAATCTGAAACTGCATCTCTCATAAAATATGTTGAAGAAAATGAAGAGAAATTTAGGAAACTTAAAGTTGAGAAGAATTTGATAGCTGAAAAATCTGATGCAATAAAGTCTGTGAACATGGAGCTACAGAAAAATATTAAAAAACTCCAAAAAGATCTGAAGGAAAGCTCTGAATCTAAAAGGAGACAGGAAGTCATCTCAGAAGATCAATTATTAATCAGTGAGTTAATTCAAAATGACAAGCTTAAGGAAGAAATTGTGAAATTGAAACATCTAAACACCACATTGTCTGATAGATTAATGATTCTTGATAATGGAAAATCTGTTTGCATAGATGAATCTAAAAAATTGCACAATCTGGAACAAGAAATTAAAAATTATAGAATTACAAACAAAGTTTTGAATGAATCTGTTAATTACAGTGAACAAGAGATTGCTAGTTATGAGATACCCATTGCATCTCTAGATACCGAACAGGATTTGAAGAATTCATTGTCTAAATTTGTTAGTGCCCAAGAAAACTTAAATAGGCTGCTGGTGTTGTGTCCCTGTGGTTTTGATGATTGGCTTTGATGTGAGTTAATCTTTTGATGATTGGTTTTGGTGTGAGTTAATCACTGTGAGTCATCTTGCTGTGTGAGTCATCATGCTGTTATTCAGTCATTTTCTGATCATAATGAAGTCTTTCATATGTTCAGTTAATTTGTTGTTCAGTAAGTTCATCAGATCATGAAGCATTGCATTATATGTTCAGTCATGTTATCTGCAGCATAAATCTTTCACATACATTATTTGTTCAAGTGTAAACTCTGTCAGCATTGTCAGGACTGAAGTGGGTCGACCCCCCTTCTTAGATGGGTCGACCCCCCTAGACTATCAATGTCTGTACACTGCCAGCACACACGTTCAAAATCTCTACATGTGAAGTCTACACATCGACTGTTCATGCAAAGTCTAGACATTTGATCAAGTTTGCACACTTGTCTTGGCATATGCATTCATAAAGTATATACACTCTTCGATTGACTTCAACTGAAGTCTGTACATCGGCATGCATTACATCAAGTGTGTACATTGCATAGCATGTTGCATCTAAGTCTATACATCACTGTTCATGCATTCACTGTCAAGTCTACACATTGCTGGGTCTTCATGCATTAACTCCAAGTCTGTACATCGCTCAAAGATTTCCAAGTCTGTACAGCCAATGCACTCAATTGAAGTCTATACATTGGTCTTCATATTCGAAGTCCATACATTGGTCTTCATATTCGAAGTCTGTACATTGGTCTTCATATTGGAAGTCTATACATTGGTCTTCACATGAAGTCTGTACAGCCATTCTCTTATCAAAGTCCATACATCCTTCTGTTGGAATTCCAAGTCCATACATCGGACTGTTTGAGCAAAGTCTGTACAACGTGTCACTCACGTTGGAAGTCTATACATTAGACTATGGCAAAGTCTATTCATTCATTTCCAGAAGTTCAAGTCCATACATTGATCGTTTGGGTAACAAAGTCTGTACAACGTGAGCTTCGGTTCTTAAAGTCTATACATTCTACCGTTCAAATCCTTCAAAGTCTATACATCAGTTTGATTGAGTAAGTCTGTACAGCATGCCTTGTTGTTCACAGCCTTAGCATCTGTTTTGAAGTCCATACATTGGTCTATAGTTCAAGTCTGTACAATGGACTTATAGGTAAAGTCTATACATTCTTCAGCTGGAACTGTGCAAGTCTGTACATCGTTGCTTGCCAAAGTCTGTACATTGGCGTCTGTTCCTACGTTGCACTTCCAAGTCTGCACATTGGGTTCTTTATCTACGTTCAGCTTTGAAAGTCTGCACATTGGTATTTTTACCGACGTTGCTTTGCCAAAGTCTATACACTGTGTTTGTTCAAGTCTGTACAGACTTAGCCTTGTTCTAGTCTGTACATCGACCAGCTATATTTGGCAAGTCTACACATCGTGATTTCATCATGTCTATACAGCCTCTTCATTGAAAATCCACTCATCACTCAAGTCTATACAATGCACACTTGTTTTCTTGCATAAAGTCCATACACTGCACTTGGCTTGTGTTCTTCACACCAAGTATGTACAGCATGTGCTCGCAGCAGTCAAGTCTACACATTGCGTTGGTGGCAAGTCTATACATTGGGCTGTAGCTTGCTTGAAGTGAAGTCTACACATTGACTCACTGTTCATGCCTTCACTCAAAGTCTGTACAGCCATTCCTTGAGTTCAAGTCTGTACAACGCTGCATCACGTAGTAAAGTCTATACAATGGTTGATCATCGTGAAGTCTATACAGTGGTTGAGCATCGTAAAGTCTATACATTGGTTAGGCTTGTTTATGCATTGCCTCTACGCCATCAAGTCTGTACATTGCATGAAGTATATACATTACACGAGCTGAATGCTTTCTAAGTCTATACACTGCATTGCATTGCATGAAGTGTACACACTTACTCAGTTACTGTTTCTAACTATATACATTGTGTTGCATTGCTTGAATTTCCTCAAGTCTATACACTGAGCTCGCATGAAGACTCAAAGTCTATACACTCACTCAGTGCTCACACTTGCTCATTTGCTGCTTATAAAGTCTATACACTATCTTCGGTTGATTTTGTTAATCGACTGAACTCCTCATTTGTCTTGTAGGTGTCTGGCACGTGATCCAAGGAGCTGAGATGCTGACACGTGGCAGAGTCGATTGGGCAGGAGCTGTGGAGACCACACGCCCTAGCTGCTACTGCTGCTGATATAAATAGAAACCTTCATCTTCAGATGAAGGGTGATCAAAGTAGAAGGACTGAAGCCTTGAGCAGAAGTAGGAAGAAATAGAAGAAGAGGAAGAAATAGAAGAAGAGTGAGCCGGCAGAAGAAAAAGAGTTGCAGAGAAGAAGGAGAGAACAACGTGAGAGAAAAGGAGAGCAGAGGAGAAAGAAAGAGAGATAGAGAGAGAGAGAGTTCATGGAGAAGAAGGAAGAAGCTACTGAAGATATGTCTACTGGACCGTGGATCAAATCCAGGCCAGTCAGCTCCATGGGAGCCACATCTGACGTTCTTTCATTTACAGCTTGTGTTGTTGTGCTTTTTATGTTTTCTTATTTTTCCTTTTGATACTCTGGTTGCTATTGTTCTTCCGATCCTCTGGACTGAGGTCGGGTTCCTCCTGTTGGTTCAGGAGAAGGGAGATCTGATCTCCGGGTTGCAAGTGACAGGTTGTCACTTGTGGGTTCCCTCTGGTTAGAGGAAGGGAGGCACTCTGTCGTAGACTGAGTCTGCAGGTTTCTAGCGTTGGCTAGTGAAGCCTCACTCCGGTTGGGAGTGAGGGGTGGATGTAGGTATTGGTGACCGAACCACCTAAAAATATACTGTGCAGTGGTTGTGCTTTGTGCGTTTGTTCCTTGCCTTCTACCTCCCATTCACAGGTTGTGCATGCTTGGTTAATTGTGTTATCTTGGGAGTAAAGTTTGAGCATTATATTCTGCTAAGTGTGTTTGGTTTGTTTAGCTCTGCCTGCGTTTCTGGTGTGATCAGGTGGCTACATTGTTGCAGTCCAACTGTTTGATCAATTGTTGAATTATCATCTCATCTTGGAAAGCTCATTAGTTTTTATTCCGCATATCTGGGCTTTAGAGTTTTAATTTGTGCTTTATCTTTAGAGGGATACATTCACCCCCCCTCTGTATCCGGGCCTAGCACCCTAACAATTGGTATCAGAGCGGTGTCTGCTTAGAAGGTCCAGCGACCTGCAGATCCGATCTTGCAGTCTTCGGTGCTAATTTATTTTTAGTGCATCAATATTCCTGTTGCATTAATCTGATTTGTTTTCAATGGCTCATCCACCCGTCTTTAGTGGTTCTCATTTTAGTCAGTGGCACAGTGCTTTACGTGCTTATGTTAAATCTGTTGATCCAGATCTATGGAAATTAATTTCACAAGGTCCTCACACATTACCAACGAAAGTGTCCAAATGGAACGACAGACACAGATCAAAGGATGAAGAAAATCAGAAAGTCTTTAATCTGATGAAAGCGGCTACTAACAGAGCCTTATGGTCTTGCCTTCATGATTGCAGGTCTGCTAAAGACATTCTGGATATACTGAAGCGAACTCAGATAAGAAATGAGGACAGCTGCATGATGGCTGACAGAAATAATCAAGGCAGCAGTCAAGATGAAGATGATGATGATGATGATGAGGTAAATCTCTTTGAAAACTATACTTTAGATGATTGGGAAAATGTATATTCTGAGCTACTTGAATCTCATGAACTGTTAAGAAAACAGTATAAAAAATTGAAGAAGGGTACTGGGTTAGTTAGTTCAAGTTCTCCTTGTAGAAATTGTGCTGAACTGAAAAATGTTCTTGATGCTAGTATGTCTGATACTCAAATGCTAAAGAAACAAATTTCATTGCTAAAAATTGAAAATCAAGATCATGTAAAAGAAATCTCAGAACTTGAAAAGAAGCTTAGCCTAGCTAGTCATGATTCTGTTCAGAGCAAGGATTTGTTGAAAGAATTTGAATGTGTTAAATCTGATTTAAACAAGCTGAAAAATAAGAATGACTCTCTCAGAAAACTCTCCAAAGAAGATGAAGAAAAATCAGAGAAACTTAAATAAGAGAATAAATTGCTGATTGAAAAACTTAATGCCATAAAGTCTGTAAACATAGAATTACAGAAAGATCTTGAAAAACATCAAAAAGATATGAAGGAAATTGAAAATGGAAGAAAGTGTGAAGTCAATTCAGAAGATCAGCTTCTAATAAATGAATTGGTTCAAAATGACAAACTTAAGGAAGAAAATGAGAAGTTAAGAATACTGAACTTCACCATGTCTGAGAGACTTCTAGCTTTAGAAAGAGGTAAAAGTGTTTGCGTTGAAGATTCTGATAAACTGAGCAATCTGGAATAGGAAGTTGAAAAATACAAAACTGCTAACAATGTGTTAACTGAATGTATGAATTGTAGTGAGCAAGAGATTGCCAGTTATGAGTTGCATATTTCCTCTTTAGAAAATAAAATTCAGGATTTGAGAATATCTTTGTCTAAATTTGTTGATGGGCAAGAAAACCTAGACAAGCTGCTAGGTGTAAAAGTCAATGTCAAAAAGGAAGGGTTGGGCTACAATAATCTAAATAAAAAGGCTCTGCAGAACAAAGTAACAACATCCTTTGTAAATGCTTCAAATGTAGCCACAATATCAAAAGACAAACAGCCCAATGTTCAGAAAAAGCTGGGAACAAAGATTAATTTTAAGAAAGAAGGACTGGGTTACAGTCCAGTCATGAGGAAGGTTGATGGTGCCAACCTGAAAACTGCTTTTGTTAAATCTTCTGAACAGGAAAAGCCTTCTACTTCATCTCCAACTCAGTACAAGGCTAAGAAAACAGGAAAACAGGATAAAAATCAGAAAAGGACTGTAAATCAGAAAATAAATAAAAAGGGTTCATCACTGCATGTTAATTACAGTCCTCACACACATTCACATGCATCCAAAAAGAAAATGATATGTCATTACTGTCATAAATTTGGACATCTGATGCATGAGTGTAAGTTGATGGAGAAGGATGATATGAATGCTAGGAGATCTCATGATAAAAATCCTTCACCTCAGAAAAGGAGTGTCACATGTTCTAATTGTGGCAAATTAGGACACTCAATAGCTCATTGCTTGTTTGCTAGTGGTAAGAAAACATTTTATTCATATCATGCTAAATTCCCTGCAAACCAACATGTTTTTAGTAAAAATAAATCTGTTTCAATGAACCAGCACATCATCTGTTTTAACTGCAACATGATTGGTCACAAGACCTCTGAATGCTGGTCAGGTTCTTTTAAAAGAAATTCTCTCAAATGCTCTCACTGTGGAAAGCATGGCCACAGGGCCATTGAATGCTGGCATGCTCAGGGTAGAAATGAGAAATTTAAACATGCTAAAATCCCTGCAAATAGACATGCTTTTCATGAGAATTTTAAGAGAATGAATTCTTCTCATTGTTTTAACTGTGGAAAGCCAGGCCATAGAGCTGCTGAATGTTGGCTGGCCGGTTTTAGTAAACAGAATTTTAATTCTGTCAACAACAAAAAGTTTCATGCATATGCACATGGATTTAATGCTAACAAGAATGTGCATAGATCAAATCTGAAATCTGATGCATCTTACTATCATTATAGTAAACAGAACTCTCTCTCTGCCAATAAACTTCATGACAACAGTAATGTGTATAAGAAGAATTTGAAATCTGCTAATTCATGCCATTACTGTGGATAAATTGGTCATTCAATGAATAATTGCTACTTGATGAAATCTGATGACCAAGCAGCTAGAAAATTGTTTAGAAAACCTGCTACGAATGTTATTGTCAATTCAGGACCCAAGACCTCTTGGGTACCTATTTGTGCAAAATAACCTTGCTTTGCAGGTGGGCCTTGGAATGGAATAAAAAGGGTATTAATCCAAGGCACTCAAGAATGAAAACCCCTTCTGAACTTTTCAGGTAAATTCTCTACATTTCCTGTTTTAAAACTCATTGCATATCTGGTTTGATGTGTTCTTGCATATCTGTCATCTTTTGAACACTATGAGCATTCATGTCTCTTAATGCTCATATGAATTGGCTGTTTAGATATTGAAATGAGAATAAACTTGCAATTTCTGAAAATTTGAACTGCATATGTATGTTGTTTGAAATCTGACTATTGCATTCTGAAAAATCTGATAAGCTGAAATTTGATCCATGCATGCTGCCCATGTTGAATTATCATGATTGACCTCAATGGTATATCAAATGATAAGCTACCAAAAGGCAGGGAAATCTATCTGGAGGTTCTTACTATGTGAGAGGTGGTCTTTTAGACCAAGTACTCCACCTAGTACCATGGGTCACTTTGCTGGATAGGACAGTCTGAATGTGCACAAGTCACAATATCATTTGGAATCATATGTTTAGTTTTCAGTGCAAACACTGCATGTTTTCAGGGGGAGTAAATGGCCTATCTTTGCATAGCATTCAATGTTGAGTCTTTGCATGTCCTTGCATACATATAGTGCATTACATTTCATTTCATTGAAAATGCCAAAAAGATTGACTGAATGCATGTTGTCAGGGGGAGTCAATGCATTGCATATAGGTTATCAAATGCATACTCTTGTGAGAATTCATTGCATACACTTTCTTATTGATTCTATTGACAAACCTTGATCACATGTTGAAAATACTGGGCTTCAAAATCTCTCTTATCAATTGGTATCATTTGATTTCAGAATTCTATCAGTCTTTCATGAAGATTTCAATGGGCTATCTCGATCATAAATCTAAAAACTCTTGAACTAGAAATCTTCTATTATACATTTTTATGAATGTCTGAAATAACTCATGTAGTTTAAGTTTAATGTTCATGGAGTATGACTTTAAAATCTCTTAAAAATATCTGAAGCATGTTTAATAAACCTTAACCATCTATTTCATGCTGTGTCTTGTAAAATCTTCTGAAATCTGCATTATTGAATTCATGGCTTTAATTGGTTAAGTACATGAAATTATTATTGACTTGAAGCTAATGAATTAGTCTGAAATGTCTAAAGGGTAAAGTGTTGTCAGAGCAATGACTTTGGTCACTGAGAAACCATGTCCAAAGGACTGTGTCATGAGGTGCCTTAGTTAACTCTGCAAAATAAAATTCATTGAAAATCAGGCAGAGCAATGGCATGCACACTGAGAAATACAACTCACTCATCCAGAAATGATTTGGAGTGTGTCAGGATGTGTAAATGCTACCTCTGTTCACATGAAGCATGACAGTTAGTCACACTAAGTGCTTAGGGATATTGGCCTCTAATCAAGGTATATCCTCTAGTTACAATGTGTGTACTGAACTAGAGTGCTCGTAAAATTTGTAGCAAGAAAATTGTTGAATAAATTGAAATATCTGAATATTGATGCTAAAATCAAATTGCTACAACCCTAGATAAAATCATATGACTTCATAATTGCTTGGCTTAAATACTAGTGCATGTAATTCCGAAAGAACTCATTAAATTTGATTGTGTAAGAGAAAGGGAGATTAATCAAGATAAATATGAGGGCTTGGTTCATTTTTATTAAACCATGGTTTTAGATATCAATACAGAATTTTATTGATAAACTCTGCATACATCATGTTTAAACCATGTTGTTCAATAAAGCTCATTCATAAGCCCTTATAATGGAAGACTTTGAAAACTTATGTTTTGGATTTATGAGATTGATATCTCTTTGAAAATCTGACTGAATTTCTTGTGATTGGAGCTTCTTTGAAAATCTGTTACTTGAAACTCTTTTGCTCAATATCATTGATTCATTGACCTGAACTTCTTCTTGTTATCCATCTCATAAGATTCCACTTATTGAGGGGGAGCTTCTATGTCATATGCATCATGCTGCATAGAAACTCTTAAAGGGGGAGAATTGTGTTCTTGCATTCATATTTTTAGGGGGAGCTCTTGCATTTTGGTATCTCCTTCTGTATCTGCATTCATATTGATTATATCAAAGGGGGAGATTTTTGCCAAAGGGGGAGAATTTTATTCAATCATTGCATGCTAGTTTGCTTTAACTTCTCAAACTATTTTCTTTTTGATGAAGTCAAAGGGGGAGAATAGTTTGTGTCATCAGAATTACTCACAGTGTAGTGTTGCCATCATCAAAAAGGGGGAGATTGTTGTGTCCCTGTGGTTTTGATGATTGGCTTTGATGTGAGTTAATCTTTTGATGATTGGTTTTGGTGTGAGTTAATCACTGTGAGTCATCTTGCTGTGTGAGTCATCATGCTGTTATTCAGTCATTTTCTGATCATAATGCAGTCTTTCATATGTTCAGTTAATTTGTTGTTCAGTTAGTTCATCAGATCATGAAGCATTGCATTATATGTTCAGTCATGTTATCTGCTGCATAAATCTTTCACATGCATTATTTGTTCAAGTGTAAACTCTGTCAGCATTGTCAGGACTGAAGTGGGTCGACCCCCCTTCTTAGATGGGTCGACCCCCCCTAGACTATCAATGTCTGTACACTGCCAACACACACGTTCAAAATCTCTACATGTGAAGTCTACACATCGACTGTTCATGCAAAGTCTAGACATTTGATCAAGTTTGTACACTTGTCTTGGCATATGCATTCATAAAGTATATACACTCTTCGGTTGACTTCAACTGAAGTCTGTACATCGGCATGTATTACATCAAGTGTGTACATTGCATAGCATGTTGCGTCTAAGTCTATACATCACTATTCATGCATTCACTGTCAAGTCTACACATTGCTGGGTCTTCATGCATTAACTCCAAGTCTGTACATCGCTCAAAGATTTCCAAGTCTGTACAACCAATGCATTCAATTGAAGTCTATACATTGGTCTTCATATTCGAAGTCCATACATCGGTCTTCATATTCGAAGTCTGTACATTGGTCTTCATATTGGAAGTCTATACATTGGTCTTCACCTAAAGTCTGTACAGCCATTCTCTTATCAAAGTCCATACATCTTTCTGTTGGAATTCCAAGTCCATACATCGGACTGTTTGAGCAAAGTCTCTACAACGTGTCACTCACGTTGGAAGTCTATACATTAGATTGTGGCAAAGTCTATTCATTCGTTTCCAGAAGTTCAAGTCCATACATTGATCGTTTGGGTAACAAAGTCTGTACAACGTGAGCTTCGGTTCTTAAAGTCTATACATTCTACCGTTCAAATCCTTCAAAGTCTATACATCAGTTTGATTGAGTAAGTCTGTATAGCATGCCTTGTTGTTCACAGCCTTAGCATCTGTTTTGAAGTCCATACATTGGTCTTCAGTTCAAGTCTGTACAATGGACTTATAGGTAAAGTCTATACATTCTTCAGCTGGAACTGTGCAAGTCTGTACATCGTTGCTTGCCAAAGTCTGTACATTGGCGTTTGTTCCTACGTTGCACTTCCAAGTCTGCAAATTGGGTTCTTTACCTACGTTCAGCTTTGAAAGTCTGCACATTGGTAGTTTTACCGACGTTGCTTTGCCAAAGTCTATACACTGTGTTTGTTCAAGTCTGTACAGACTTAGCCTTGTTCTAGTCTGTACATCGACCAGCTATATTTGGTAAGTCTACACATCGTGATTTCATCATGTCTGTATAGCCTCTTCATTGAAAATCCACTCATCACTCAAGTCTATACAATGCACACTTGTTTTCTTGCATAAAGTCCATACACTGCACTTGGCTTGTGTTCTTCACACCAAGTATGTACAACCTGTGCTCGCAGTAGTCAAGTCTACACATTGCATTGGTGGCAAGTCTATACATTGGGCTGTAGCTTGTTTGAAGTGAAGTCTACACATTGACTCACTGTTCATGCCTTCACTCAAAGTCTGTACAGCCATTCCTTGAGTTCAAGTCTGTACAACGCTGCATCACGTAGTAAAGTCTATACAATGGTTGAGCATCGTGAAGTCTATACAGTGGTTGAGCATCGTAAAGTCTATACATTGGTTAGGCTTGTTTATGCATTGCCTCCACGCCATCAAGTCTGTACATTGCATGAAGTATATACATTACACGAGCTGAATGCTTTCTAAGTCTATACACTGCATTGCATTGCATGAAGTGTATACACTTACTCACTTACTGTTTCTAAGTATATACATTGTGTTGTATTGCTTGAATTTCCTCAAGTCTATACACTAAGCTCGCATGAAGACTCAAAGTCTATACACTCACTCAATGCTAACACTTGCTCATTTGATGCTTATAAAGTCTATACACTGTCTTCAGTTGATTTTGTTAATCGACTAAACTCCTCATTTGTCTTGCAGGTGTCTGGCACGTGATCCAAGGAGCTGAGATGATGACACGTGGCAGAGTCGATTGGGCGGGAGCTGTGGAGACCACACGCCCTAGCTGCTACTGCTGCTGATATAAATAGAAACCTTCATCTTCAGATGAAGGGTGATCGAAGTAGAAGGACTGAAGCCTTGAGCAGAAGTAGGAAGAAATAGAAGAAGAGGAAGAAATAGAAGAAGAGTGAGCCGGCAGAAGAAAAAGAGTTGCAGAGAAGAAGGAGAGAACAACGTGAGAGAAAAGGAGAGCAGAGGAGAAAGAAAGAGAGATAGAGAGAGAGAGAGTTCGTGGAGAAGAAGGAAGAAGCTACTAAAGATCTGTCTACTGGACCATGGATCAAATCCAGGCCAGTCAGCTCCATGGGAGCCACATCTGACGTTCTTTCATTTACAGCTTGTGTTGCTGTGCTTTTTATGTTTTCTTATTTTTCCTTTTGATACTCTGGTTGCTATTGTTCTTCCCATCCTCTGGACTGAGGTCGGGTTTCTCCTGTTGGTTCAGGAGAAGGGAGATCTGATCTCCGGGTTGCAAGTGATAGGTTGTCACTTGTGGGTTCCCTCTAGTTAGAGGAAGGGAGGCACTCTGTTGCAGACTGAGTCTGCAGGTTTCTAGCGTTGGCTAGTGAAGCCTCACTCCGGTTGGGAGTGAGGGGTGGATGTAGGTCTTGGTGACCGAACCACCTAAAAATCTACTGTGTAGTGGTTGTGCTTTGTGCGTTTGTTCCTTGCCTTCTACCTCCCATGCACAGGTTGTGCATGCTTGGTTAATTGTGTTATCTTGGGAGTAAAGTTTGAGCATTATATTCTGCTAAGTGTGTTTGGTTTGTTTAGCTCTGCCTGCGTTTCTGGTGTGATCAGGTGGCTGCATTGTTGCAATCCAACTGTTTGATCAATTGTTGAATTATCATCTCATCTTGGAAAGCTCATTAGTTTTTATTCCGCATATCTGGGCTTTAGAGTTTTAATTTGTGCTTTATCTTTAGAGGGATACATTCACCCCCCCTCTATATCCGGGCCTAGCACCCTAACAGCTGGGAGTTAAGGTAAATGTTCAAAAGGAAGGGCTGGGCTATAATAATGCTACAAGAAAGCTTTTAAAAACAAGGTAATGACATCGTTTGTAAAAGCATCAAATGTAGCCACCACATCTCAAGTGAAACAGCCGAAAAATAAAAAAATGCAAGAAGAAAAGAAAACTCAGAAACAGAACAAAAAACTCAGAAAAAGATTTTCAGCAAGTCTACCATGCATACCAAGAACTCCTACGTAAAACCCCATGCTTCAAAACAAAACTGTCTCATGTTTCTATTGTGGGAAGTATGGACATCTGATGCATGATTGTCTAATAATGAACAATGATGAACAAAATATTGGTAGGATGCATGCTAGAAATGTTCATGCTAGGAAATATCATACTGTTCAGAACAAGAAAATTCATTACTATTGTTGTGGTAAGGTAGGCCATATTGCTGCTAACTGTTGGCATGCCCAAAAGGGAAAATTTAATTCTAAACTTGTTAATTTCCATGCAAGAGAAAATACTTTTGGTAGAAATAAATATGTTTTTAAAGAAAAATCACTTGCATGTTTTGAATGTGAAAAACCAGGCCATAAGGTAATTGAATGCTGGCTGAATGTTGATAGAAGAAATTCTATCTCATGTTTTTACTGTGGCAAGGGAGGCCACATTGCGGCTCATTGTTGGTATAGCCAGGGAAGAAATGTTTCCTCAAAACCTATTAATTTCTCAGTCAATAAAAAGGCTTTTGATAGAAATGAATCTGGTTCTAGAGGTAAGCACACTGTGTGATTCCATTGTGGAAAGAATCGTCATACAGTCAAGAACTGTTGGCATGTGAAAGGAAAAAGAGTTTTTCATGATAGATATGGCAACTAGTTTGGTTATGCTCAAAAATTCCATGTTCATGCCAACATGCATAAGAAGAACATAAAACCTGTTGTCTCATGTCATTATTGCAGGCAGGTTGGGCATTCTATGAATAGTTGCTCTTTAATGATGTTTGATGATGTGAACGCTCAAAGATTGTGGAAAGCACCTATCAAAGGTGCTACTAACCATGTAGGACTCAAGAATTCTTGGGTACTCAACTCTACAAAATGAGAATCTATTTTGTAGGAGTGCCTTGGGAATGAAGAATAAAAAGGGGAAGAATCAACCAAGGCACCTAAGTATGGTGAAACCCCATTTCTGCACGTTTACAGGTTTGGTTATTTGAGCTTTCTATAATATCCTTTAGTTAGCTGCATAGCATGCTTGATTTGCTAGTCAGAATCTCATGCATACATGTTTATACTGGCATCTGATATTTGCATTGCTCTACATGAGTTTCTTCATGCTTATGCTGAGTTATTTGTGCATACATTAGATTGAGAATGATTTGAATGCCATATTCTAAAAATCTGAACTGCATGTGTTTGATTCTTGCATATGTCCACTGCATTTGTTTGACACTTGTATAAGTCATAATGCACATCTCACACAAACATTGAATATCTGTTGCATGCAATTATCATCTGCATTCATATGTGCTTAGAATACTGTCATTTAAAATTTGCATTGCACATAGAATTGCATAATGACTAAACTAAAATTGGCATACACCTTCATGCATGATCACATGGTATATCAAATGGTATAGTGCTAAAGGGCAGATGAGGTCTATCTGGAAGTTCTAACCATGTGTGAGGTGGTCTTTAAACCAAGTTCTCCGCCCAGTACTATGGGACAAACTTGCATATAGAGCAGTCTAGATGTTAATGAGTGTAATGCATTAAACTCCCTGCATAGCCCTTGATAAGTGTGTAATTTTATATGTTAATTAATGTTATAAAATACTTTTATGAGCTTTAATATACATAACTATGCATTTATCACACTTAATTTCAATTTCAGATCAAACCGTTTAATTGCCTGATTTAATTAAAATTTGATTCTATTTTGTAGGCACAAAGGAAGATCATAACAAGAGGAATATAAAAAAAATAAATAAGAAGATAAATGGGCCAAAGCCCATTCACATCCAAGAGCCCATGGCCGACCAAGCCCAATTCTAATCGAAATAAAATAAAAAAGAAGAAAATCAAAATAAATTGTTAGATATATATATATATATATATATATATATATATATATATATGTGTGTGTGTGTGTGTGTGTGTGTGTGTGTGTGTATTTCACATACATATAACACATATATATAATATTTCACATATATAAAATATTTACAACACACATACATATATTTATAACACACAACCCATATGCATGATTCACGTAGGATGGGGTTGGCAGCAAACAATGACAGCATGGCTTCTTTCAACACATGCCAAAGCAAGCAACGTGGGCTCCATCTTCACATGTCCAAACAAGGCTTGAACAGGGCTTTACTTCACAAACAGTCAAACAAGGAGGCTCCACTTGGCATGTAGAGAAGGCAAAACAAATGGGCTTCCAAGGTGCTCTTTCACACGAACAGCAAGTTGGTGGCGGCTTCAACAATTCAAAGCCAAGCAACAAGGGCTCCATATGTCGGCAAATTCCATTAAAGCTTCAACGCTGGGTCCACAAGGTGGATAAGAAGGTGGCTGGTGGCTGCCTTTTCAAACAACACATGGGCAACATTCACGTCGGCCAAACAAAATAAAGCAGTGCAAGCAGCTGGGTGCTTCATGCGGCCATGCAAGCTTCTGGTAATGCGGGAGGGACACGCGACTTGACTCCAAATGGATATGCGATCCTCGGACTCTAAGCAAGCTCGCGATTGTCCTTAACGAGGGAAGCATCGGACGTGCACAATTGAGAAACCGGCAAAGAGTTAGGGTGGTCAACTCACAAATTCGTGCCCAGATCGGGTCACGGGACGGTCTCACTCTCTCTCGTAGCAGCAGTGAATATCAATAAATAGCGAGCTAAGTTACCCTATCATGCTCTCTAGCAGCAGCATATAAAGCATATACGAAGTAAGCAAAGTGTCGAGTAAGGAGCGAACACGATACCTCCACGCGCCTGGCGTGGGGACGACTTCCCGGCCGATCTCGTACTCCCGGAACAGTAAATACACAATAATTACAGCAAGACAAATTACTGCCCACTCCACACAGGGAGGTAAAGGGTGACACAATGGGACCCGGGAGTAGCGGTTTCGGGTTGACGGGCCGCTTCTTGTGTTGCTTCGGTGGCACACGTACTCACGACCGTGGGACCCACGTGCTGGTTTGAGGGGCCGTGTGGGCCCGGGGTGGCACCACTGTGGTGGGGACGCCTGGAGGGGCACTCCCTGGGACGGTGGTGTGCTGGTTCACCGGCCGGAGGCCGAGCGGCTCCGATCTCCACTCGCCAGAGTTGCTGGCCACGGATCTACAGTTCTATTTTACAGCGCGCGACCCGACGAGATCTGCTGCTGCAGTCACTCCCGACGTCGGATCGATGCACAAGAGGTACCGATGGAAAGCAGACTTCAAATCCTTAGATCTATGGCCAAATAAAGAAATTTGAATTTCCCGTTGATGGCCTTTATCGAATTTTCAAGCTGCTAGCTCACAGGATCTGAAAACTCAGGGCAGAACCAAGTTTTCCTGAGAGTTGATGTTGACTGAGATGTAGACCTTTGATTCAGCCTTTGGGACATTCATGAAAGTTGTATAAACCGAAGAGAGGAAAACGAAGATATATCTTATGAAAGGTTTGGTGGACGTTTCGATTTTTTGTGAATTTTATACTGACCTTGGGTCGGATCTGAACAGCAGAGATAGAATGGAATTTGTGGAAAAGATATAATTTCTAAAAATAAGAAGAGGGCTTTAGAAATTCGAAGAAAATTTGTGGAGGGTTGGGATGGTAAAAAGAACCTCCAATAAATTTGGAGGTTCCAGAAAAAATCAAAAAGTGGGTCAAAAGGTGAAAGAACTGAGCTTCTACTACACAGATCTGAAAAGGGACAGATCAGGAAGACAGAAAGGCACGAAAATAGAAAAATATAAAAAGAAGGTGAAATGACGGGATAATTTTACTAGAGGTTGGGGATCAAGTGAGGAACCAACCCTAAAAATCTCAACTCCAGATGATGTCGGAGTTGGGATTTTAAAATCCCAGAGTGGGACTCTATCTAGCCAAACAGAACCTTGGACAGAACTTCGGAGGCGGCTTCGCGGCGGCTCGATGGCGGCACGAACGGCGGCGGCGGCACCAGAGATGAAATCAGTGATAGAGTGGCTCAGGTAGAAGGGGTTCTCAACCCTAAAATGTAGAGGGAAAAAGAGGAACCAAGAGGAGAGAGGAGAGGGGCGCACCAGCTTCAATGCTCATTCAACAAATTTTCTTCTCATTAATTCATGAAAAAGGGAAATATAAGTCTTATATAATAAATGGAAAATGATCACTAATGCCCTCAGATCTAGGGTTGGGAGGGGTATACAAGGTTTAGAACTAATTAGTTCTAATAGCATATTTTTCAAAAATAAAAATGGGGAGGGGGGGCGCCCCCTTGACCAAGGGGACATGGTTAGGTAAGGTAGGTGGCCTCCTTTGAAAATTTAATCCACTTGTCTCCCATGTGTCTAATTGACCTTCTAGATGTCACCTAGGACTTTGACCAGCCCCAAATGGACCCAAATGGTGCCACTTGGACCAATGAAGAAGGAGTGAGGGCCCCCTTGTTGGACCTACTGACATTTTGCACAAAAACCCAAACCATCCTAGGGAATGACACATTGGCTTATAAAGCCTTACAATTGCGCATATGCTTTCCCAAGGATATAAAAATAAACTAAAGGACACAAATGCAAATTAAAATATCAGTGCTCTTGCTCTGATGTCCCCATCATCGGAGGTCAGCAATAGCGGTGCGGACTTCATGCTGGACAGCGACCAAGGCGGCCAATGCGACGAGAAAAAGAGGGAAAAAAGAAGAAAGAGAGGAAAGAAGAGTAGGGGTTTGCCCCGTGGTTATTTTGTAATCTTCTTAATCAATAAGAGTAGGGCCGGCGATTTGTTGATGGAGTAAGCACAAACTGTGCTTCCCCTCAAAATTTCTCTAAGGTCTCGTTTATATAAAAAAAAAAGAGGAAAGAAGAGAAGAAAATAGGATGGTGGGCTTGTATTTTTCAACAAAAATTGTATTAAAATATAAAGATGTTCACATGAGGGAAAAAGGGGTTGATTGGCCCTATAAAAAGGGTCCTATTATGATATGGAGGTAGCTCTCTTTTCTGGGCCTTGGTAGAGTTACCTGAGAAGAGTTGGAGAGTGTGGTTTGGGAGCTTTTAGTGTAATCTTTGTGGGTTTCTCTTGTTGTATTGTTCTGTTCTTGGTATTCTTCAGAGTTTAGTCTTTTATCAGCTCTTTTACATGTTGTTTTGTACTCCATTTCAATTTATGGTCTTCACAAAACTTGTTTATTATTCTGTGTTCTACATTTTCTCTTTTTATCTCCTCTTCTAATTCTTCTCCGTTTTCAAGTTATGATATGTTTTTCTAAGTTCTGTCCTAACGTATTACTGTTCATCTAAGGTGATAGTCTCCATCATTCTTCCGTTTTGAAGTCCTTCCATTCCTCTTTTTAGTTTGAGTTCTTCATGAAAATTTTTCTCCTCTTATCAATCTAACTTTTCTTCTTCTACCACTTCCTCTAATTCTTCTTCATTTTTAGGTTACAATTAATTTTCCACCGTTCTATTTTCTACCCAGACACTATTCACCCGCGCCCATAGATGCCGATTTTTCACATTTTTTACCTTCTTCCTCTCGTTTTCTATCACTGCACGCTTCAAGCAAGTTCTTCCTAACCCTCAGATCTTCAACTTTATCTTCTGTCACTTCTTCCAATTCTCTCCGGTTTTAAAGATATTTCATTCCTTAACTCACCCTATTTTTAGTATAATTTTTCTTGCGTAGCTCTTCCATCCACCTCCCTTTCTTTATATCCTTCACACACCGCAAGGCGGTTGTTCTCTCTCGGTCCTCTCCTGGCGGCGTTCTACTAAAGCGGGACGGCGATCAAAGGCTCGATACGGTGTGGACGGCGTCATTCTTCCAATTCCTCGCCTTATTTCTTCCCTTATTCTTTTAATTTTAAAATTATACTTTTGATTTACATAGATATAATTTTCAAATAAAAATTTATTTTCATGCAATTTGTTTTTTCATTAGTTTAAATCTTATTCAAAACTTCAGATTTTTGAAATACAAGAATTTTCTTTCATGCTATTTTCAAAATATTTCTTCTCCGTGGGATCGACCCGTATTCACCACTTTACTTGAATTTTAATATTTTAAGTGAGTGAGTTCGGTAAATTTTTAAATTGAGGCACGGCATTTTTAAACGACATTTATCGGAGCGCATCAATTTTTGGCGCCGTTGTCTGAGAAGAAATTATTTTTATTGTTGGATATTCTTGTGTTTGATATGTGAATATTAATTTTTCTATTTTTATTTTGTAGGAAAAAGGAAAAAAAATCAAAAAATCAAAGACATATTGGAAATTCAGACCTGAAATTGAAGGGAAATAATCTATTGCAGAAAGTCAAGAAGCGTCGCTAAAGGTCTGCAAACGTAAAAATTCTAGAATTCTGAAAAATCCTAGAAAATCAAGCGTCGCTAAAGGTCAGTAAACGTAGGTACAGGTCCTATTTTTTCAATTTCTAAAAAAATCTTCAAAAAAATCTTAAAAATTCATAAAAAATTTTAAAAAAATTAGAAATCCAGAAAACTTCAAAAACATGATTTTAGGCGTTATTTTATAGTAATTTTACATACTGTTTATTATTTTTAGTTCATAATTTTTTTTATTCATATAATGTTAAAAAAATTAGAAAAATTCTTAAAAATTTTAAAAAAAAATCAAAAGAGAAAAATTGTGCTGGTTAGATAGGTTCATTTACTAAAAAAAAAAGAAACAATACTTGCACCAAAAAAAAATCTCATTCCAAGATTAGAAACCACACACATCATGTTCTAGGTCATTCATCATGTAGGTTGCATTAATTTTATTTCATATTTGTGTCTTAGAAAATAATTATTCATGTATTTGTATATTAAACCCCTTGTTTGAACCTATTTGTTGCATCTCATTCTTCAAAACACTCTAAGGGCACTACCCCTAAACAAGATAAGGTGAGGATTTCATCACCCTTCCTTAGCCCACAAATCACAATTTTCTTCATCTTTGCACCACCTAAGCCTTAACTAAAATTCAGTAGACATTGACCCTAGGATCACACTGTGATTCTTGTGTTATTTGGGTTTACCATCTTATGAAAACCGGTGCCTAAGGCAAGACGGTCGGAAGGCAAACGCCTTAAGCGGGCTAGTGGTTTGGCATAATTAGGTCCCTACGAAAGTAAGGGGAACCTCCCACTACCCCACCCCTTACCTGGCCGGTGAAAATTTTGAGGGTGAACTTAAGTTTCAATTTAATCATTTTGTGAAATCCCATTTGCAGGTCTAGGACACATCTAGGTCCTTAGGGTAATTTGTGTGCCAACTTATTTGTGTTTGCATAAAAAAATAAAAAAAAAGTAAAAAAGGAAAAGCATCATTCTCTTCTCTCTCTTCGTCTTAGTTGTGTCAAAATGAAAAAACAAACAAAAATAAAAAAATCAGTAAAAAAAATCTCTCTCTCATTTTGTCCTAATTTATGCAAGGTAGGAGATCCTTACACCCACCTTTGTTAGGACCCATAGGAGAGATTGAGAGGTTAGTGCATTCAAGAATTCACCATCAACCTAACCTCATGACAGACCACAACCAAAACCAACAGCAAGTTCAACAAGTTGCTCCCAAGCAAATGAAGGAATATTTCTTGTCCGATCAATACCAATCTTCATTTTATACTCAAAGCACCCAAAATCAAGCAGTCCAATATGAAATTAAATCAAGCACCATTCAAATGTTGCCATCCTTCTATGGCAATACCAATGAGGATCCCTACAGACATCTGGATGAGTTCCTCCAGATTTGCTCAACTGTGAAAATACCAAACTTCTCTGATGATGCTCTCAGGTTGACTCTTTTCTCATTCTCTCTCAAAGATAAAGCCAAATATTGGTTAGGAGACTTGGGTAGATCAATTGACACTTGGGCAGAAATGTAAAAAGAATTTTTGAAAAAATTCTACCCCATAGGGCGAACTAATACCATGAGGAGAGCGATAACTGGATTCACACAAAATCATGGGGAACAAATCCATGAGGCATGGGATAGGTTGAAAGATTTGTTAAGAAAATGCCCACATCATGCTTTGTCAAGATGACAAATAGTTCAAGCATTCTATGAGGGATTGACTGATAGTTACAGGCAAATGGTAGATGCTTCATGTGGGGGGGCTTTTATGAGTAAGTGCTAAGATGAGGCATGTGATTTATTTGAAATACTCAGTGAAAATTCAATTAGTCATGCCTCGCTCTCATCCTATGAGAGAACGATTGGGCCGGCTAAGAAGGGTGGGCTTTATGAAGTGAAGAGCCAAGTTGAGTGTGAGAATAAGATGGATATCAATGTCTTGACTTAGAAATTGAACAAAATAGAATTGTTGACGCAGAAGATAGAGAAGGTTGATCTCGTATCTTAAGAGCTAGATTAATTTCTATCTAGGCAGGAACCTTCTTCTTCAGGTCCTCGACCTCAACCATTCTCAGCTCCCAGTCATGAAGAGATCTGTGCTCTTTGCTCTAGCCCCGATCATGTGGTAACTGATTGCCCCACTGCAGTCTAGCTTACCCTATTCATCCAAGAACAAATCTTCACTGCTCAGCGTGTCTCTAACCCTCCTCATGATCCTTATTCCAACACCTACAATCCAGACTGGAGAAACCACCCGAATTTTTCTTCAAAAACTCAGCAAGGTCCATCTACCCAATCCAATCCCTCATTTCAAAAACAACCCTTTTATGCCCCAGTTCAATCTCAACAACATTATCAATCTTCTTTTCACCAAACTCAACACCCAACCCACCAAGCTCATCATAATTTTTCTCAATCCAATACAACTTTTCCACAACAATCTCAACACCCATCACATTATTCTCAGGCCCCGTATCAGCAAGCTCAATTTTCTCAGGGTCAATATCATCAATATCCTTCTAACTGAATTAATCAAGTTCCCTTCCAACCCCCTCCTCAACCTCTGCAGTCTAATTTTGATGAAAAATTCGACTAACTCCAGCAGCTCATTCTTTCTCAGCAATAATCTATTGCTAAGTTGGAAGGTCAGATAAGGCAATTAGCAGCAAGTAATGTAAGGAGAGAGGTGGGTCAGCTTCCTAGCCAGCCTATGGCTAACCCAAGGAACCAACCTCCGGATTTTCCCCAAAGAGTTCCTATTCTTCCTCAACCAAACCAACCTCAGTCGCCTCCTCCTGCAGGTCCCCAATTTGAGAATGCTAAGGTAATCTCTTCTCTTAGGAGCGGGAAGACTTTAGATAATCCTGATAGGACAAAGGAAGTTGGCAGTAGTTTGGGCCAAAAGGCCCAAGAGGAGAGTGATGAGGAAGAGGAACCTATAATTGTTAAAGAAATGAAGAAGCCGGAGGGTGGAGAGAAGAGGTTGGATAAAGGAAAGGCAAAAGTTGATGAAGGACGCCAAGACTATGTGCCTAAAGTCCCTTTTCCCGATGCTCTAAAGCCGAAAGCTCATAAGAAACCACCAGTACAACAGGAAGAATTAGTGGAATTGTTTAAACAGGTGAATATCAATATTCCACTCTTAGATGCAATCAAGCATGTGCCGGCATATGTAAAGTTTTTCAAAGAGCTTTGTACTCCAAAGAGGGAGCCAAGGGCGGTGACTCAAAAGATCCGCTTGTCTGAGGATGTGAGTGATGTTTTGATGAATCATTTACCAAAGAAATTGAAGGACCCCGGAGCCCCGTTAATCTCATGTGATATAGGTGGAGTCACTTTTGATCGAGCATTGTTAGACTTAGGTGCTAGCGTAAATCTTTTGCCCACCTTCATCTATGAGTAGTTTGATCTGGGGGAGTTAAAACCTACTTCAATAATCATTTAATTGGCGGATAGATCGGTGAAAACTCCAAGGGCTCTGTTGGAGGATGTTATTGTCAAGGTGCATGAATGTTATTTCCCGGTGGATTTTCTCATTTTGGATATGGCCTCGACCCAGGATCTAAAGTATACACCCATCATTTTGAGACGTCCATTTTTAGCTACGGTAAAGGCCAATATAAATTGTGCCACGGGAATGATGGATATATCATTTGGAGGAGAGAAGGTTGCATTGAATATTTTTAAGGCTTCTCAATACCTAGACCACAAAGAAGAATGCAATATCATTGATATCTTTGAGGAGGTGATTGATGAAAGTCCGGATGACGTTGAGGACACCCTAGAGGAGGGTAGCAAGCTTCAAGATTCTTATTCCCCTTCGGCACTCTGGTCTAGGGTAGAGCCACTTCCTCCATTACAATTCGAACTTTCTCTTCCATCTTTGGCTCATCCGCCTACTCTTGAATTGAAATCTCTATCGGATTTTCTTCAGTACGCTTATCTAGGTCCTGACCAAATTCTGCCCGTGATTATTGCTTCTAATCTCACTTCTGCTCAAGAAGCTCAACTCTTAGATGTCCTTAAAGAGCATAGGGGGGCAATTGGTTGGTCGGTGGCGGATCTCAAGGGGATTAGTCCAGATGTTTGTATGCACCACATTTACTTAGTGGACAATGCCAAGCCGAGCAGGTAGATGTAGCGCCGGTTGAATCCTAATATGAAAGAGGTGGTTAAGCAGGAAGTGGTGAAATGGTTGGATGCCGGGATTATATATCCCATCTCTGATAACAAGTGGGTCAGCCCCACACAAGTTGTTCCAAAGAAATCCGCGCTGACCGTGATTCAAAATGAGAAGGGCGAAGAGGTGCCAATGAGACTACAAACGGGATGGAGAATCTGTATTGATAACAGAAAATTGAACTCAATGACAAAGAAGGATCATTTCCCTCTCCCGTTTATTGATCAAATTTTAGAGAAATTAGCTGGACAAAGATATTTTTACTTTTTGGATGGATACTCCGGGTACAATCAGGTTGCTATCTACCTGGAAGATCAAGACAAAACTACATTCACGTGTCCTTATGGCACGTTTGCTTGCAGGAGAATGCCGTTTGGGCTTTGCAATGCCATTGCCACCTTTCAACGGTGCATGATGACAATATTTTCTAAATGGTGGGAGAATTCTTAGATGTTTTCATGGATGACTTCTCAGTTTTTGGAGACTCATTTGAGTGCTGCTTGGAGAATTTGTAGAGAGTACTAGGACAATGCATTAAATCTAATCTGGTGCTTAGCTGGGAGAAAAGTCACTTCATGGTAAGAGAAGGCATTGTGCTAGGACACATTGTTTCAGAGAGGGGGATAGAAGTAGACAAGGCTAAGGTTGATCTGATTTTCAATCTTCCTCCCCCTTCGTCTGTCAGGCAAATTCGCTCTTTTCTTGGCCATGCGGGTTTTTATAGAAGATTCATTCAGAACTTCTCTACTATTACTCGCCCGCTCACTAAGTTGCTAGCCATGGACACTCCATTCCACCTAGATGAGTCTTGTCTTGAGGCTTTCCATTCTCTAAAGGTAGCCCTGACCCAAGCTCCGATTCTCCAATCACCGGATTGGTCGCTGCCATTCGAAATCATGTGCGATGCCTCAGATTATGCCATAGGAGCTGTCTTGGGACAGAGGATTGATAGGAAACCTGTGGTGATCTATTATGCGAGTCGCACTCTCGCGAATGCTCAATTGAATTATACCATCACAGAGAAAGAACTTATGGCCGTTATTTTTGCTCTAGAGAAATTTTGCTCATATCTTTTGGGGACCAAAGTCATTGTCTATTCCGATCACGCTGCTTTGAAATACTTGCTCAACAAGAAAGATGCTAAACCCCGTCTGATTCGATGGATTTTATTACTGCAAGAATTTGATCTGGAAATCAAAGACACGAAGGGGTTAGAGAATGTTGTGGCTGATCATTTGTCCAGAATAGTGATACCCGAGATTGCTCTCATGTCTGATTCTTTTCTAGATGAACAACTGTTATCTATATCTCACACCTCAACCCCCTGGTACGCTCACATTGTCAACTTCTTGGCAGTAGGACAGATCCCGGGTGGGTGGACTAAGCAGGAAAAGGATCAGTTCTTTGCTAAGGTCAAGCACTATTTTTGGGAGGACCCGGAACTGTTTCATATGGGTCATGATCAGATCATCAGAAGATGTGTCCCCGAAGAGGAACACTAACTTTTTTTTGATCTTTTGTCATAATCTCGCCTGTGGGGGACATTTTTTAGGAAAGAAAACATCGGCAAAAGTTTTGCAGAGTGGATTCTATTGACCCACCTTATTCAAACATGCTTATGAATTTTCCAAAACATGTTTGAGGTGCCAAGCTGTGGGCAGTAATTCAAAAAGGGATATGATGCCGCTTAATCCCATTCTGGTTGTGGAAATCTTTGATGTTTGGGGTATAGACTTCATGGGACCATTTCCACCGTCCTTTGGGAATGAATATATCTTGGTGGCGGTCGATTATGTTTCAAAATAGATTGAAGCTATAGCCACAAGGACCAATGATCATAAAGTGGTAATAAAATTTATGAAGAAGAATATTTTCTCTACATTTGGATGTCCCAGGGCTATGATCAATGATGGGGGTCCCATTTCACGAACTTCCGATTCTGAGCTTTGCTTCACAAATATGGCATCACTCATAAGCTCGCTAGCCCCTATCATCCCCAAACCAGTGGCCAGGTGGAGGTTTCTAATAGGGAGATTAAGAACATTCTGCATAAGACAGTTAGGTCGGATAGGAAAGACCGATATAAGAGACTAGATGATACACTTTGGGCCTATAGAACTACTTTTAAGACTCCCATTGGTATGTCTCCGTACTGCCTCATTTTTGGAAAAGCCTGCCACTTGCCTGTAGAGTTTGAACATAGAGCCTATTGGGCCATTAAGTAAGTCAATATGACTTAACTCAAGCTGGAGCCCAGAGAGCCTTGCAACTCAAGGAATTGGAGGAACTAAGGAACGAAGCCTATGAAAATTCCAGGATTTATAAAGCTAAAACCAAGGCTTTCCATGATAAGCATATTCATAGGAAAACTTTTCATGCTAATCAAAAGGTTTGGCTTTTAAATTCACGGCTACGCTTGTTCCCTGGTAAGTTGAAATCCAGATGGGATGGACCGTTCATAATTGTTAAAGCATTTGACCATGGAGCCGTTCAAATTCTGAATCCATAAAATGGTCACATTTTTACTGTTAACGGTCAAAAGTTGAAACCATACCTGGAAAATGAGCTATTATCACCAAAAGAATCCATAGCATTATGTGATCAGGAATGAATTTCTTTTGAGCTTTCATGCGTCTGGCTGAAGACGGTAAACTTAGCACTTATGAGAGGCAACCCAAGGATTTTGAGATTTGATATTTTGTTTAAGTGTGTTTGTTTTTCAGTTGTTAGGCCAAAAAGAGAAGGAGCCATCGTCATTTTTCCCCTCCCATCAGGTTGTATCCTTCCATCCCAACCATATTCTCTGTTTACTTGTTCTTTGATCTTTCTATTGCATATGCCATTAAGGACAATATCATTCAAGTTACGGGGGAGAAAAAAATTTCATTTAAATCCAATGAGTTCTTGCTTAATCTCCTGCATTGATGAAAAGATGAAATCCCCATTTAGAGTTTCTTGATTCATGCTTGAATTGAAAATGATTCTAGAATGGAAAAGACTAGGGAGAAGGATGATGGAAATTTTATTTAATCTAGCCATGGAAAACTGATCTAAGAATCTATTTAAAAGTTCATGTGCACTTTAGAAAAATAAAAATCACGTTACACGCTAATGAAACATGTAGGACAAGCCTTCTGCTATTTTGGATATGTTGCATGATATTCTGCACTTCTTAAAAAAGAGATATTTTATATACTTTCTGCCAAGTTATCTATCAAAATTAGTGTAAAAGTACAATTGAAAAAAAAAATTGAGAAAAAATAAAATGCCTTGAAAAATGCTCTGAATCTGAGTAACCGGGCCTACTTTACCTAATATGTGTTGAGGTTCGCATCAAAAGGATAATGGAACCTTGATCTGCGAAATCGGGCCAGTTTCGAGGTTTGTGTGAAACAGTGAAGGGTAATGCAGGATCATGTGTGTAGAAAAATATAAAGATCCCTAAGGGATAAAATAGTAAGGCAGACAAAAAGTTAGTATTCTTAATGCTCTAATTAAGAAGTGCAGGGTTGAAAGGCACATGTTCGGAATAGCAAATGGGGGATGCAATTGTCTTCACTGTGGATTTAGTATTTCACATGCACAAGTGCTATTGAATTTTGATTAGAATTCTTGCTCATGTGTTTTAATTTCCTACATAAGGCTAGTGTGTGTTAATGATTCCGAATTCCTAATCTTTAGTTATTTCTGTGAAGGAAAAGTTGGATATGAAAGTATGAATTTTACAAACCTCTGTTGGTCTTGAATTTTTAATTGTTTACATTGCTAAGGGACTAGCAATGAGTAAGTTGGGGGGTGTGATAAGTGTGTAATTTTATATGTTAATTAATGTTATAACACACTTTTATGAGTTTTAATATACATCACTATACATTTATCACACTTAATTTTAATTTCAGATCAAAATGTTTAGTTACCTGATTTAATTAAATTTTGATTCTATTTTACAGGCACAAAGGAAGATCACAACAAGAAGAATGCAAAAAAAATAAATAAGAAGACAAATGGGCCAAAGCCCATTCACATCCAAGAGCACATGGCCGACCAAGCCCAATTCTAATCCAAATAAAATAAAAAAGAAGAAAAACAAAATAAATTGTTAGATATGTATATATATATATTTGATATATATATAAATATATATATATGATATATAGATATGAATATATATATATATATATATATATATATATAATTCACATATATATAATATTTACAACGCACATACATATATTTATAACACACAACCCATATGCATGATTCACATAGGATGGGCTTGACAGCAAACAATGGCAACATGGCTTCTTTCAACACATGTCAAAGCAAGCAACGTGGGCTCCATCTTCACATGACCAAACAAGGCTTGAACAGGGCTTTTGATGTGACACACTAAGGGGAATGCAGCAAACAGACAACGATCCTTGGACCTATTCCACAAACACAATCACCAAATAGCAAGGTTCTAGATAGAGGCAGAACCGTCATCGCACACACACGAACTTGGGTGACTCGGTGATGCCGAGTGGAGGTGATGGATCAAGACCCTAGCTGGTAGAGTGCTAGCAGGGCCGGGGTTGCCCTCCCGAGGGTACTAGGCCCACACTTAAGGGGTTGGCCGGGTGCCAATTGGGGCACTAGGTCCCTCTCTCTCACAGCCCACGGTGACCGCTCGTAAGTGGAACACACGGGGTCGAACGCTCTCTCTCTTGCTCAACAGAGCAACTCCACGGATATTAGATGAACAAATACCAATAACGGAGCAAAGGTCAGAGCTTACTCTTGTTGGTTTGAGGAAACCAACCCCGTTCGGAGACGAGGGTGAGCGGGGAAGTGTGGGTTCCCCGCACACTGCGTCGGTGTAGTTTCCCCGATTTAGATTATACAAGCACTACTCCCCTCGCAGGGGGGGTGGACTAAGGGATGGGAAATTAGGTTACAAACCAAACACTACCTCCGCACAGGGAGGGGCGCTAAGCCGGCCAGGCGGGGAAGGGAGTTTTGCTTGATTAGCGCCGATGGAGCACCCTGCCGAATCTGCCCAGGTCTGGAACAGCAGGACAGGGAGTTGGTGTAGTCACCACTGTGCACTCCCCCGAGCTCAGAAGTCGCCGAAACCAGTGCCGAATCGTCGCTGGCTGACCCTGGTACCAGTCAGAACCAGAGCGCCGGGATCCTGTTCCAGAGCTCGTCCCAGCTGGTGACGACGTCGGGACCACCCACAAAAATTCACAGGCATTCTTGGGTCTGTCAGCGACGTTTCAGAGCCAATTTCGTCGAATTCTGAGTTCGATGGAGTGCGTGGTGTCATCTACATCGACTTCCTGTCCGGTTATTCCAGAACGGGCAGATCATTCGGCGCTAGCTTAGTTAACCTCCCCTCCCCGCCTGGCCATCTTAGCGCCCCTCCCTGTGTGGAGGTAGTGTTTGGTGTAAGCCCATTCCCCCACCCCGAGATCCACCCTCCTGCGTGGGGCGTAGTTTTGTACTAGCAGGTCTTCGGCTGAAGCGTCATCGACGCGGCGTGCGGGTAGCCCACACTTCCCTGCTCGCCCTCGTCTCCGACCGGGATCGGTGTCTTCACACCGATCAGGTGAGCTTTGAGCCCCCATCCTCTGCTAGTTTCACTATTACTTAGCTTAGTATTATCTCTAGTTGTGTCGTCGGCAGTGAGAGAGTGCTCGTCCCAACATTCCATCTAATCGAGTGCCACCGCGGGTGAGTTGTGAGAGTGTCATTACTTGCCACGCCCTCGGCGTGCCGGCCACCCTTGAAATTGGGCATCCCTGGCCCATTGGGGTCCATCCCTAGCTGACCATATCCTTGGAACCTTGAGGTCAAACCTCAGACCCTCACCACCATCGCCGGTCCACCTACGGAACCGGTGTGCGCGACACGGGTGAACCGCTTGTGAGAGATCGCCGTTCGGTCTGGTTGCTTGCAAATCTAGGTCCAAGGAGTGGTGTCACATCAAATGGTCTCAGAGCAAGTTTTAGACTTGTCTCTACGAGTCTAGTCATAGGGCATTTGGCATTTGGGTCTCCCTTGCATCTCGTTTTCCAACGCCCCTTGCATGACCACCCTAGGGAAAACGTCCCAAGTACCCATGGACCAATTTGACGCTGTCATCAACAAATTTCATAACTGTATAGATACCCTCACCACCCGGCTTGATCGGATTGAAGCAAAAAGGAACCACGGCCATAGAGCTTGGTCACCTCGGGATGGATCTAGATGGGAAGCCAATGAACCCCCACTTAGGAGCTATGGCCTTAGAGTCTTGCCTCCACGGGATGAGTTTGATAGGAAAGGGTTAGACTATGATCCTTATGAGAGGTCCCAACACTACGGGCATGAGGAGAGACGTCCCCGGGATAACCTAGACAACCAATCCTCAAGAATGATTAGATTCTCTAGGTCTTCTAGGTTCACTCCACGACCGGATGATGCCAATAACATGGGACCCCGTCCCAACCTAGACTCTCTCCTGAAGACACCCATGCCATGTCCAAACGGAAGTACCCCAATTCGGCCCACAAATCCTCCTCCCAACCCTTTCCAAAAGGAACTTAAGGAGGTGACCGAAGTCCATGAGGCTCCCCTAGATTGGGAAGAAGAATATGAAGCCCAATTGGGTCAAGAGAACTAATTCCTACCCAAAGAAAACCCATTGAGCCAAATTGGGTGCACCCTCCCCCGTGAGTTACATGATGCCCAACCTAGGCCTCCACTACTACCCCTCCCCATCCTATCCCAAGTCCTCCATTGCCCACCACCCCAAGAGCACCATATGCCAGTCATCATCACCCCACCTACAAAGGACCTACTCACCTCCTTGGTAGAGGAAACCATGATCCCCACACCCGACCCTCTAGTAGGGAACACCCCAGAACCACTCCCCACCTTGGAGGAAAATCATGGCCAAAATAAGGAAGAAATTTCACCTTTCATGCCACCCCCGCCAATTGGGAGTGAACTCATCATAAGTGGGCCCTTGGTTAGATGGCTAGTGGAAAACCGGGCTCACCCTATCCTGCCCCATGCCTACCCTTCCGTGGAACAATACCTCCTCATAGTACCCTTATCCACCTATCACACCACAATCCAATCATCCTATCAAGTGGAAACATTAGGGGATCTTCTTAAGGGTATAGCTTGGCAAATGGAGTTAACTGGCATATTGACCACAATGGCCGACCGACCTAGGAGCCTTGACCTCCTACACCTATGTGTCGGGTCCATCTCTTCAATTTACACTATGGGTTGCTACACTAGCGACCTTCTTTTATTCCTCCCTACACCCGAAGAGCCCGATGCTATCCATGAATTAGAGTTGCTTATTTCGGGTAGAATGCCAACCCCTCCATTCATGGCCAACCATCCCGCCAAAGACTTCGGTTCAATTACTTCATTAGAGGAGGAGAACTCACCATCACTTGAGGACATAGAATATCTCTTCCTTGGCAACCCAGTCCATGATCCCTTTGACCCCTTCCTTTGGGAGCTCGAGTACCCATGTGACCCACCCACATCCCACACCACCCATCCTTTCCTACCCTCACCCACCATGTTGAACCTAACCCACCCATTCCAAAACTTAGCCCACACTATGAGAGCCATGACCAAGGGTGACATCCACCCAGGAAATGAGGAATTGACCCATCCCAAGATGTCCACTTTTTGGGACCCCTTCGACCCCCATAAGTGGAAAGCCCCAAATCAACCCCCACCTAAAGATGGGACCATCTTGATAGGAATACATGTGTCACAATATTTTGCTCCATCTGGTAGGGCTAGTCGTCTCATTTGTGTCATATACACACTAGGTCCAGTGCATGACAGGTTCGCATTTGGATATGCAGGTCCTCCCCCATTCATCATCCATCTTATGCAAGATAGGAGTCTACATGGAAGTCCAGGTCCTCCGACATTCACTGCACCCATACCTGATAGAGCCATTTATGGATGTCCCGGTCCACCTAAGTTCATCAAGGTCAACATGGCATCACAGCATGATAGGTCAATTTATGGTTGCCCCGGTCCACCTTTACACACCAAGCTTTTCACACCCACACAGCATCATAGTGCCTGGCATACGCATACACGCAAGCAATTCACAATGAGCGGTGAGGTTCACAAAGAGCAGATAAGAGCTCGCGAGCGCCACATGGAATTTCAAGTAGGCGATTTGGTGATGATGGCATCGGAGTGGCTCTACCGTAGGGTCACCTCCAATTCGAGGGCACGAGGACTTGGACCTTTCCCTGTTCCTAGTGGCTTTGGCAACACAGCTTGTGGATTGAATTTACCAATGGGTTATGGGATATACCCCACTTCTCACGTGGCAGACCCGGCACCCTATATGGGCACCGCGGTGGATCCTAGTGAGTGCTTTGAGTCTATACCTTCCTTTAAGAGGGACACCCTGGAGAGCCACCACAAAATAGCCTTGAGAGCTCGACGTGTGCACATAGGGGCAATACTAGGCAAGCAGGGTTCCATCGCCAGTAAGAGGGTGTGCCCAAGCCACCTTGAGAGGATGAAGGACCGTCCCCTGGTTGCGAACGGGGGTTGAGTTTGGAGGTTGAGGTTCACTCTGAGCTGCTTGAGAGGACCACTTCCCCGGTGGGCCCATACTCGACGGAGTCGAGTTCTTCGCACCCCGGGGGTATGATGAGGACATCACCGGCAATCTCATTTGTTCGAGGATCCCTTTGCTCGCCAACTATGTTACATCTTGTTCGCCACTTTATTTCAAGTCATATGATGTAATTTTCATTTTCTTATCATATACTTTTCCTTTTATTTGAGTCCAATACCTAGGTTAGGTAGCTATTTACCTAAGTCTTAAGTCATTATGAGTGTTTGATAGGTTAATGGGCCCAATTATATGGGCTAGGCCCAGGGGCGCCCCCTTCCCCTTGGTTTAGTGTTAGTAGTCCAAAAGTCAGGGACTTATGTTAAAATTGTGGGATTCCTATAAATAGGACCCCAATCCCTCATTTAAGAACTAATGAAATATTGAGCAAAAATTATCCACAAAGGATTGTGCTTCCTTCTCTCTCTCTCTCTCTCTCTCTAAGGGGTGGATTCCCCTCTCTCTAGCTCTCTCTATCTCTCTACATCTCTCTCTCTCTAAAGGGGGCGGCCCCCTCTATCTCTCCTCCCCTCTCTCTCTCCCTTCGGCGCCCTTGCCCCTTCACCTTCCCCTCCCTTGCCACCTCATCATCCACATCACCCCAACCCCTCATCTTCCCAAGAGCCTTTAAACTCCCATTTACTCCCACCACTCCCCAAGCAACCTATCCCCTTCCCCATACAACCTTTCACCTTCCCAAGGGAGAATCCCTTCTCCCAAGAACCCCTTCCCCTTCCCAAGGCAACCCTTCCCATTCCCTAGATTTCATTAACCAACCACCATTAACCCCACATTCAAACCAAAGGAGAGATCTCTCCTCCCTCTCTCCTTCCCAACCCAAATTCGCAGCTCCCCCTCCCTTCACTTGCTAGACCACCTCCCAGCCCCCTTTCTGCCCCTCTCACACCTTGAATCACCCCCTAACAGACCCCCACATAGTCAGGTGTCACCCCCACACCCATCCACCCCATTTCCTACCCCATCTACTCCGTCTCCCATCACCTTTCATCACCCTATCCATCTCAGTTCGCAGGCAGCAGTTGGAGCCCAACTTTCAGAACCTTCCCCAAGGTCATTCGGCATCGTCTGGAGGCGTACCATACATCAACGGAAAGGTCATCAAGATAGCTTCACATCCGAGGTGGTCTTGCCGGCATCTGACATCCCTGCTATCCGGAGGGTTCGTTCTCATCCGACTGCACAACCGGGACCTGAACCAGGACCAGAGCTGCAGTGCAGAAGCTTCCACGGTCTCATCCTTTCGTTCCAAGGCCCGCCTCTTGGCCGGCTCGAAGATCCACCAGCCCTCTGTCCAACACAGGAAGCGGGACCTCGTTCGGAGTCCGGGACTGCCCGTTCCGAATTTTCTCCCCCAGGTGCGCTGAACAGGCCACTCAGGACCTGTCCAGACCCCTCGTCACTCAACGGGCTCTCCCTCTCTGCCCCGACATCGTCTGGTGTCCCCTCTGGCTGATGCTCGAAGAAGACTTGTCCACGGTCATACTCATCTTGGTCCCGCTGCGTTTCGACATCGGGAGCGGGCGTGGTGACTACTTTCACCTGCTGCTGCACCCTGGGACCAGTCCGAACCAGAGCGCCGGGATCCCGTTCCAGAGCTCGCCCCAGCCGGTGACGACGTCGGGACCACCCAAAAAAATTCACCGGAAATCTTGGGTCTGTCAGCGACGTTCCAGAGCCAGTTTCGTCGAATTATGAGTTCGTTGGAGTGTGTGGTGTCATCTACATCAACTTCCTGTCTGGTTATTCTAGAACGGGCAGATCGTTCGGTGCTAGCTTAGTTAACCTCCCCTCCCCGCCTAGCCGGCTTAGCGCCCCTCCCTGTGTGGAGGTAGTGTTAGGTCTAAGCCCATTCCCCCACCCCGAGATCCACCCTCCTGCGTGGGGTGTAGTTTTGTACTAGCAGGTCTTCGGCTGAAGCGTCATCGGCGCGGCGTGCGGGTAGCCCACGCTTCCCCGCTCGCCCTTGTCTCCGACCAGGATCGGTGTCTTCACACTGATCAGGTGAGCTTTGAGCCCCCATCGTCTGCTGGTTTCACTATTGCTTAGCTTAGTATTATCTCTAGTTGCGCCATCGGCAGTGAGAGAGTGCTCATCCCAACATTCCATCTAATCGAGTGCCACCGCGGGTGAGTTGTGAGAGTGTCATTACATCCCACGCCCTCGGCGTGCCGGCTGCCCTTAAAATTGGGCATCCCTGGCCCATTGGGGTCCATCCCTAGTTGACCATATCCTTGGAACCTCGAGGTCAAACCTCGGACCCTCACCACCATCGCCGGTCCACCTACGGAACCGGGTGTGCGCGACACGGGTGAACCGCTTGTGAGAGATCGTCGTTCGGTCCGGTTGCTTGCAAATCTAGGTCCAAGGAGTGGTGTCACATCAGCTTTACTTCACAAACAGTCAAACAAGGAGGCTCCACTTGGCATGCAGAGAAGGCAAAACAAATGGGCTTCCAAGGTGCTCTTTCACACGAACAGCAGATTGGTGGCGACTTCAACAATTCAAAGCCAAGCATCAAGGTCTCCATATGTCGGCAGATTCCATTAAAGCTTCAACGTTGGGTCCACAAGGTGGATAAGAAGATGACTGGTGGCTGTCTTTTCAAACAACACATGGGCAACATTCACGTCGGCCAAACAAAACAAAGCAATGCAAGCGGCTGGGTGCTTCATGCGGCCATGCAAGCTTCGGGGTCAGCAATAGCGGTGCAGACTTCACACTGGACAGCGGCCAAGGTGGCCCATGCAGCGAGAAAAAGAGGGAAAAAAGAAGAAAGAGAGGAAAGAAGAGAATAAAATAGATGGTGGGCCTGTATTTTTCAACAAAAACTGTATTAAAATATAAAGATGTCCGCATGAGGGAAAATGGGTTGATTGGGCCTATAAAAAGGGTCCTATTGTGATATGGAGGTAGCTCTCTTTTCTGGGCCTTGGTAGAGTTACGTGAGAAGAGTTGGAGAGTGTGGTTTGGGAGCTTTTAGTGTAATCTTTGTGGGTTTCTCTTGTTGTATTGTTCTATTCTTGGTGTTCTTAAGAGTTTAGTCTTTTATCAGCTCTTTTACATGTTGTTCTGTACTCCATTTCAATTTATGGTCTTCACAAAACTTATTCATTATTCTGTGTTCTACATTTTCTCTTTTTATCTCCTTCTCTAATTCTTCTCTGTTTTCAAGTTATGACATATTTTTCTAAGTTCTATCCTAACGTGTTACTGTTCATCCGAGGTGATAGTCTCCATCATTCTTCCGTTTTGAAGTCCTTCCAATCTTTTTTTCTGTTTGAGTTATTCATGAAAGTTTTTCTACTTTTATAGATATAACTTTTATTCTTCTACCACTTTCTCTAACTATTCTTCATTTTTAAGTTACAATTAATTTTCCACCGTTTTGTTTTCTACCCAGTCAATATTCACCCGCGCCCATAGATGCCGGTTTTTCACATTTTTCACCTCCTTCCTCTCGTTTTCTATCCCTACACTCTTCATTAAAGTTCTTTATAACCCTCAGATATCCAACTTTGCCTTCTGTCACTTATTCCAATTCTCTCCGGTTTTAAAGATATTGCATTCCTTAACTCACCCTATTTTTAGTATAATTTTCCTTGCATAGCTCTTCCATCCACCTCCCTTTCTTTATATCCTTCACACACCCCAAGGTGGTTGTTCTCTCTTGGTCCTCTCCCGGCGGCATTCTACCAAAGCGGGGCGACGATCAAAGGCTCGACACGGCGTGGACAGCGTCATTCTTCCAATTCCTCGACTTATTTCTCTTTTAATTTTAAAATTGTGCTTTTGATTTACATAGCTATAATTTCCAAATAAAAATTTATTTTCATACAATTTGATTTTCCATTAGTTTAAATCTTATTCAAAACTTCAAATTTTTCAAATACAAGAATTTTCTTCCATACTATTTTGAAAACATTTCTTCTCCGTGGGATCGACCCGTATTCACCACTTTGCTTGAATTTTAATATTTTAAGTGAGTGAGTTCGGTAAATTTTTAAATTGAGGCACGACATTCTTAAACGACATTTGTCGGAGCGCATCAGCCCTCAAGTCACATTAGATGTTTTAGTGCACTTAGAGAGGGGGAGTGTAATGTCTCGGGTTTTTGGACATTTTTTGGATCTGGATTCGTGGGTTTCGGGTCATTTTTGGGGGTCCCAGAGCGTATTTTACGGTTTACACGTGTTTTTCCCCGACGGACGTACGGAACCCTGTATAGGGCAAACCGTTGCGTTCTCCTACACTGGGATTGTACCAGTACGATGAGCATGTTCTGAGGATCGAGGAAATGATTTTTCCCAAATTTTCATATTTTTTCTAATTTTCTGGATTTTCTATATAAACCCCCGATTTCCCCCTTTTTCTTTTTCTCCTTTTCTTCTTCTTCTTCTTTCTTCTCCCCCGTGAGCGCTCATGACCGTTGCCCCCCCTCTCTCTCCTGTTCGGAGCTTGCGGCCCCTTCCTCCTCCAGCGATGGGCGGTGGATGACGGCTGCAGCGCGGTGATGACAACGGCGGCGAGAGCAACGCGACGGTGCCTTCTTTGGGGCGTGGGAGAGGAGATCGTGTTTGGCGAAGGTTTTGAGATCGGTGGCGATCCGACGGCTTCCAGGCTTCTTTGAAGTAGGGGGACTGATCCCTATGCCCTTTACTGTTTTCCCCTTGATTTGTAGGCCGTGGGGAGGTCGAGAGGTGTGTTTTTGAGCCGGGAGGGTCAAAATCCATGTATTGGGATTGAGCGTCGGATCTCCCATTTTGTGGGGTTTTTGACCGATCTAAGGGTTTATAATCATGCTAGGAGGCTTGGGGATGGATTCCCCTTTGTTTCCCCATCATCGGGTGATGATTGGGGCGTGGATCGAGTTTTTTGGCATTTCTCGCCGATTTCGCGCTCCGGTGGGCCTTGCGGCCCTTCCAGGGACCGTTAGGCTCCCCAGGCGGCCCTCAGGGAGGCCGCTAGGCAACTTTGAATGTCTGTAGGCCTTAGCGGTCTTCTTGGGACTGCTAGGGTCAAGGTGGCGGTCATGTAATTGACCGCTACCCTCGGATTAGCGGTCGTCAGATGACCATTTTTCCCGTTTAACAGAGCACCCTTGGGGTGCGTGTTTCCGACCGTTGGGGGCCACGTGCTAGCTAGCGGTCAAGACATGACAATTTCTGGCTGCCTTGCAGTCCTGTGAGGACCGTTTGGCTGGGGATAAAGGCCTAGCGATGGACCGTTAGGCCCCTTATGGCTCGTCCCCTTACGGTCATAGGTTGACCGTTTGACTCCGCCTTGCGGTCCAGAGAGGACCGCTAGGTCTGCCTTGCGGTCCAGAGAGGACCGCTAGGCTCTGGGGCTATCCCGAGAGGACCGCCACACCATTTCCTTCCGTTCGGTGGTTTCTGTGAGTCGAGTCTCACCTCCAGTGACCTATCCACTAGAAGTAGCTTTCCTGCACACGAGTGTGCGAACCCACTTGGGAGTGGTGGAGAGCGTGACACTAGACAGATGGTTTTTAAGCTGGTTACCATAGGGCCCCCACGCACAGTCGAGTCTGGGCTTCGAGGGAAGAACCAGCTAGAGGATCCGACCTAGGGCGCATGGTCTATGTGTGCACACTTAGTTGGGGGGGTCGGATCCGCGCTAACGAGCGTGACCCCAGCTAGTCCTTGTTCTGTGTTCCTGGTTACTGGTACGGTGTCTCAGTCTCCGCCTGGGGTGTGGTAGCGAGACACCTGAGGCTGTGGACTAAGTCCTCAGTGGACGCATCTGCCCTTGCTTCTAGTGGGTGGTACTCCTATCTCCTGGCAGGTACGGACTTGTGTTTTGACGGACCGTGGTTCGTTTCTACGATACGACTAGTGTAGAGGGTTTTTCCGTTTATTTATTATTGCTTGTTGATTCTACCATACTTTTGTTAGGTAGTGTTACCTTCCGCACTTGTGCGTGCCTTTCCGCCTTGTTTCTTTCGTGCGAGGTGGGGGTCCACGGGATCCCTACTGAGCCTATGAAACGAGGCTCACCCCTATGTTTTCAGGTGAGGCGGGGTCGTCAGGAGGCTCTTCTGAGGTTTCACGTGGTTCTTTCGGCCAGGGTTAGTCACCAGTTGTAGAGCCGGGATATGCCCCGCGTACTTGTACTTTTCTTTCTGTGGACTGTACTTATTTTGGACATGAAATACACTGGACCTTATAGCAGTTAGTTATTTATTTAATTTTTTACATTTTTTATTTTTTATTTAGTCATTTATTATGCTATCCCTGCAGTTACTTCAGCTTCTCTTGTATCCCTACACCATCCTTTAACCCTTCCGAGTCTTCGGGCTCGTGAGTGGCGGGCCGAGGTTCGAGTCACGCCGGTTCCTTTCCGGTATTCGGATCCTGGGTCACTACAGGGAGTCCCTGCATTTCACCATTTAGTAATGTGCATTTGTCTGTTCTTATGCATACATTGATTTCAAAATAGATTGCATACCATCATACTAAAAATTCAAAAAGAGTGCCTGACATGCACGCACATACATAGGTGGAGCTAATGCATACATTCAAGGGGAGCATATGTCCAGCTTTGAGTTGTCAATTTGAACATGCGATTGATCAGTCATAAATTTCACTCATTGTTTATTTCGGTCGACCAAGTTGATTCACTTCGGTCAACCGATGATCCCATCTTCATTTTGAGCTGATTTCTTGTCTATGATCCTTATTGATTAAAACTCTATGCTGCATGTGAAGAAAAATTCATCTCAGCTCCTTGAACTCTGTGATTGAACCACAGGTCGACCTATTGCTAGTTCAGATCGACCTGATTGTCCCCAACTGTTTAAAAAAAAATCCGTTTGATTTCAGCTATAGTCTAGTTTCCACTCATATCTACTATGAAATCCTTAAGAGTTCATCACGTTCTCAACCTTGACATCTGTTGTCTATTGATCTTGCATTTGTTGAGATGGGCTGATTATCTCAAACTCATTCTGAGAATGACACCTGAATTGAACTGAATTGCTAATTCTGCTATTTTCTGAAGCCTATCTCATTTACTCTCTGTCAGCTATCATCTTAAATTCAGCTACTACATAAATTACTCTTATTCATGCTAAGTGCTCTCTACTGCTTGTTGAACTGGCTGCTTCAGAAATTCCTTTATCTTGACTATCATTTGGGATGATTTTAATGTGTGAACCTTGATCATAAATCTGAAAACCTTCTATTAAAAGGGAATATTCTATTATGTGGATTTATGAATGTCTGAAAGTTTCAAGTGGTTTAAGTTTCATGTATTTCTTGAAGTTTGGATATGAACATCTTGAAAATATCTGAATCAATCTTTTAATAAACTTTAACCAGTTGATTCATGTTGCATCATATAAGATCTTCTAAATCTGAATTTTTTTAAAATCATGGCTTACCTTGGTTGAGATACATGATGTGAGTATTATTCTTAAACATTTGATTGTTCTGAGTAATGTCTGAAAGTAAAATATGATCAGAGTAATGACTTTGGTCACAGAGAAACCATGTCTAAAGGACTATGTCATGAAGTGCCATAGTTATCTCTGCTGAAAATTTAATGAAAAATATGTGAAAGTTCAAGACAGAGCAATGGTTAAGTTGCACCGAGAAACTGGGTCCTTCATTAAAGAAATGGAGTCAACCTATGTCATGAAGTGTCCTTGTTATCTCTGTTCAATGTAAGGCATGACAGTTAGTCATACTAAGTACTTAGGGATACTAGCGTCTGAATAATGTGTATCCTCTAGTTACAAAGTGTGCACTAAACTCGATTGCTCTTGAAAAATTTTGCTATGAAAAATTACTGCTGCATAAAAGGAGAAATATGAAAAATTGCTGAAACCATAGAAAAAATCAGTTGCATTTGTGGTTGTTTAATTTCAATACTACTTCTTGTAACCCCTAAAGGAGTCATTGAAATTGAATGATTAAGATGGAGGGAGGTTAAACTAGATGTTAACATGAAGACATGGTTCACTTTTATTAAAATTGATTTCAGATATGAGTTCAGAAAGTTTATTTTGGATAATCTCTGAATACATTATATTTAAACCATGCTGCTCAATAAAAATTTCTTCATGAGCCTTTATAATTGAAGATTTGAAATATGCTTATTTCTAGACTTATGATAATGGTGACTCATTGAAAACTTTCTTGAAACATTTGATCATTTAGGCCTTCAGTCTGATTTCTTGTACTCAGCTTCACTCTGCTGGAAAATCTTTGCTTGCTCTCAATCCCTCACTGATTGCGTCATTTCAGATTCTACTGGTTGATATTCTCTTATTGCCTGAACTGTCTGATTGCCTCTGTGTTTTTGCTAATAAATTCTGATCACTTCTTTCACTCCAATCCCTCTGCTCTATCAAAGGGGGAAACTCTCTCATTAGCATTTATTAACATCAAATGGGTTACATGATTTGCATTGTTTGGGAGTTTTCAGTTCATCTAGAAAGGGGGAGAATAATTTTTGTCTCAATCATCTCAATGCATGCCTTATATTTATCTCTATTGATTTTATCAAACTATTATTTCTTTTTTGATGAAGTCAAAGGGGGAGAATAGCTTGATATGAGTCATGTTCGTTTATGACTCATAGTGCACATAGTGTTGCCATCATCAAAAAGGGAGAGATTATTGTACCCCTGTGGTTTTGATGATGCCAAACACTATGACCTATCTAAGCATGATGTCATATGTGTTGATGTTGCATTTATGTGATTTTGATGATGTCATGGTTTAATGATGCCAAACATTGTTGATGTTGCATTGATGGATGTGATACATTGCATTTTTGCTGACATAATTACTCTTAAGATGATCTTATTATATGTAGAAGATGTGTGTTAAATTCTCCACAGAACATGCTCTAAGAATAAGGCGAAAGGTTAAGTCAAAGTCATGAAGAAATCAGTGAAGTTGAAAGAGCAGGTTGACATACTCTAACTGAGCAAGGGTATCATATCGATGCAGCGTTGGCCATAGAAGCAAATATGAAGAGATTGCCTCGACGTCGTTGGCCAATGCCTCGATGCATCGGCTCACATTCGTTAAGGAAGAATTTTGTCTCGACGCATCTACAGCACATGCCTCGACACATCAGTTCAGAATCTCAATCTGGAAGTTTGCAAACTGGAAGCACTAAGAGTTCTGCCTCGACGCATCTGATGCAGTTGAAGAGCTTCATGCTGACAAGTCAATGCAGCAGTGCGACTATTACCAGATAAGGTCGATGCAGAATGAGTATTGCTGTCAGGCAGGTTGAAGCAACAGTTCATCAGGTCGATGTATCTTGAATCTTCACCTCGATCAGGTTGATGCAACTGAGTACTGTCTCAACACAGTGATGGTTGTAGACACGCTAAAATTGACATCATTTTGAACATATCTCTTATCACACTACGATGCCCCAGTTGACCCTCACATTGACTTATTTGAGTAGTTTTCCTCATTTTTCTTGAATATCCAACTTTTACTAGGTTTTCCACATCTTTTCCTATTTTTTCAGATTTTTCTAACATTTTTCTCCATTTTTCGGGGGCTTTTTCTAAAACATGGCAGCCAGATGGGCGCCAATTCTTTGAAAGATGGCATCCCAGAGGGCACCATTTTCTAAGAGATGGCAGCCTAGAGAGCGCCATTTTCTAAGAAGTGGCAACCCAGAGGGTGCCATTTTCTAAGAAGTGGCAGCCCAGAGGGCGCCAATTTCATGCAGTTTGCCACTCAGCCCATTTTCAAAATTCAAGAATTAGTGACAGTCCAGAAGGTCACCAATTCTTTAAATAGCGACCGTTCAGAAGGTCGTCAATTCTTTTCTTCATATTTTGAGCCGAAATCGGATTATTTTTTATTCCACGACTTCTCAGAAGGTCGCTATTTCATAAATGGGCGCCTGTGTGGAAAGTCGCCAATTCCCTTGCTATATTTTGAGCTTTTACCTCTAGCCGAAACCCGTACTAATTTCTAATTAGCGACCACCTCATGGTCGCCAATTCTTTTCAAATTTTGAAAAGTCTGAATCCGTCTCGAAATGCTTTGGAATTAGCGACACTTCTCGCGGGCGCTCTTTTAAATAGCGATCGCCTGTGTGGTCGCCATTTCTTTCAGAGATCCGAACTCTGGCAAAACCTCCTTGTTTCTCTCTTTTGAGCCCCTTTTCACTTGGGAAAGGGGTCCGAAGGCTTTCTAATGTTGAAGGGACACATGGTCATGGTTTATCACCTTCCAAATCTAATTAAAACATGATTTCCTAATTTCTATAGGAATTAATTCCGAATTTCAGCCCTATAAATAGGACCCCTCTCTACCTTATGTTGAGGGCATCAACATTAATTCAAGGGGAGGTGCTGCTAGATTGAAGGCTCAAGGAGGGAGCTCCCATGAACCTCAAAGCTACATCCTTTAGAGCTTCTTCCTCCATTGAAGATCTTGAAGCCATCATTGGAGAAAACCAATAAGCTTTCCCTTCTTCTTCTCTTTATTTTTATTATCATAAACATTGCATGCATCATTTTCTTCATCTCCTTTTCTTATTTTTATCATCTCAATATTGAGATCTCCCACTTGTGCACTCTAGCACACTTCCAATAGTGCAACACTTGCACCCTCCTTTTATCATATCATCACCTTTTCCTACCCTTTGCATAAGGGTTTAAAGCCAACACCAACAAGGTGTGTTCTTATACATGATTCATTGTTTATTCATATTATTGAACTTGATGCTACACTCACCTTGGTTCTAATCCATTCTTTTATTTGGTGTTTTATTTATTTTTTGCAAGGGTAATCAAGCTATAAGAAGAACTCTCTTCATCGGCCAGCTGATTGGAAGAGAATGTGAACACTCACATCTCCCCGCTCTTTTTTTAAAGGTATTTATTTTACGATCCTTCCATATTTTTTATTGTTTATATCATTTGAGGACCTCGCGTCTCTGGCGATCACCCTCCTACATAGCATCCACGCATGCTCCCATTCCCTTTTCCCCCATGCTTAGCTCTTCTTAGCTTTGCTTATTTTTAATTTTAGTGGATTTTAAATAGATCTACCGATTGGCGATCATAGTGGGACAACCTCTTGCTTTTCTTTTGATTACCCCTCCCTTGGGCACCCACATGTGGCATCTCCTCTTTGCACCCATGGTGCACCTCCTCTTGTGGCTCCACGTAAGTGATTGTTAGTTTGTTAGATTTTTTTAGAAATTTCATTCATCTATCCATCTCTTAAAAAATGAGCATGTCATGCTTTGTTTCATAATTCTTGATTGCTATGATCCATACTTTGAGTTTTGAGCATTTTCTCCACCTTCATTGGTTGTTTGTTCTTCACTGTTTAAACTTTCTGGCTACTGTGTGAGGTTCTGGGGCTGGGGGAATTGGCACCCACTTTAAACATTCTGGCTACTGTGTGAGGTTCTGGGGCAGGGGGAATTAGCACCCACATAGTGGGTGCCCATTTATTAATTAGTGGCAGGGTGCAGGGCGCCAATTCCCTATTCTGAAAAAAAAATCATCACAAGAATTGGCGCCCACCCAGAGGCCGCCCTTCCAGGAGTTGGTGGCACCTGTCAGGGCGCCAATTTCCTGAGTTTTTCACAGATTTGTTCTTGTGTGGGTTATTTTGCATCATTCTTTCATATTTCTATTCATACATTTATATTCTCTCCACCTTGCATTAGTTTTGCATTCATATTGCATTTGGCTTGGGAGACCTCCTCTCTCCACACTTCTAGGATACCATACCCCCATCTTGGTTAAGGAAGGGCCCTCCATTGAGCATTTCATCTCTTTGGATTGAAAATTCCTAAACCAAGGCCTCCGTAAGTCCCCGAACCAGTGGATTCCCTCACGGAAGCTTGGGCAGATTGTACCCTTGAAGCACCGCGGGTTTAGTTGGCCTATGCATGGTGAGAGAGTGTACCAAGTTGGCATTGAAGAAAATCACATTGAAACTAGATTCCTACCTTGTGTAAATCATATCAAATTTTGTCAAAATCACTTAAGTCACATCAAGGTTTAAACTTAAAAAAATCAAGTGTAAGCATCCAACTTGTGTGATCTTTCCAAATTGTTTTGATTGAACCATTGTTATTTGCATGACGTTTCACCTTGATAATAAAGCCAACATGTTGAATCGATCATATATTCATGAGGATGATAAACCTAGCACATCATATGATCCTCGATGTTATAATTCTAACCAAAATTTTTCTAAGAGACCACATCCTTATTCTTATGGTATTACCCCACCCATGGGCAATGGCCAATCTCATGGTCCTTTACATCAATCGTGAGCCACTATTTCCCCGAGACCGTCTCCTCCACATGATGAGAAGGTTTCCCAAGTCTTGCATGCATTAGATCATCTCACCCCTCAACAAATTCAAGCCCTTAAGGCTATTGTTGAGGGTGCATCTCCTTCTCATCCTCCTTCCAATCCCACTCGGGTGGCCTATCACCCACCTCCCTCTTATCATCTATCTTCTTCTTCTACACACATTCCTCTTCGGGTGATCCATCACCCGCCTCCTTCTATTCCTCCTCTTTTACGGCCCCAAGGCCCACATGTTCCTTGCAACCCGGCCCATTCGGGTTCTCTTGTGGGTCGGCCCATTAACCCACCTTCACGGCTTTTATGTCATATCGCTCCTCCACGGTCTTCCTCACAAGGCCAACCCTCCAATGTTCACGTTACACCCCTCCAACAAGCTCGCTTTGATAAAATTACTTCGATGGAGGAACAACTCAAGAGGGTCATAAGTCCACGGCCCACTCCTCCTCCTCCTCAAGTCAATCCTCTTCATGCTTTCATGAATAACATCACTAAGATGGAAAAAGATTGGAAGGAGAGGAGAGATATTGGCATTATAGATACGAGTGAGCAAGATGAGCCGGTAGTTTTCAATGACCAAGTGGAAGCCATCCGCCCTCCACCAATTCACCATGTTCATTCATATGGCCCTCCGCCTTCTCCTCCGCATACATATGGCCCTCCGCATACACATACTCTTCCGCATACACATAATCCTCCACAAAGTCCTCCACCTTATATTCCTTTATCACCCATCATTACGCCTCCACCGCGGCGTCCATTTGAGTCTAATGATAATGATGTTGGAACCCTGGTTTTGATAATGACAGTCTATGAATCATGTTAAGACTGAATTGCATAAGTATCTTCATATTGAACAACCCTGTTCTTTTTTGTCTAAGTGTCAAATCTGAGGTCGATGCATATTCAGTCATTTTTAACTAAGGTCAATGCACATTTTCATTGTCTTCTTCATCAGGTCGGTACATCACATTGCATAATAGCTCATCAGGTCGATGCATGATTCTGACACAGGTCGATGCACACTGCATATTTGAACTTCAAGGTCGATGCGTGTTTGGAGTCTGAATAACTGAGGTCGATTCATGTTTCGCTTTAGGTTAACTAAGGTCGATGCATGTTTTTGCTTTAGGCCAACTAAGGTCGATGCATGTTTTGCTTTAGGCTGACTAAGGTCGATGCATGTTTTGCTTTAGGATAACTAAGGTCGATGCATGTTTTGCTTTATGTTAGCTAAGGTCGATGCTCATTTTAGTCTTATGCATATAAGGTCGATGCACATTTTCCTTGTGCATTAGGAAGGTCGATGAACATTTTTAGTTCAGTGCATATAATGTCTGTGCATCTTTCTTGACAGGTCTATCTGTGCATCATTAAGCTTAATGGATCGTGTTTAAACATTATTGTCTGAACTTATGAAGATCTAAGATTCCATTCTTCAAATAATTATCTTCATAAGCCCTATGTTGATCCCTCTACTAATAATCTCTAATGTTAATCTGACAAGTTAAACCAACTCATTAAGGATTAACTGGCATATGCTCAAACACCTGGGCTATATAGAGGTTGACTGCACGTGGAACTTGTGTGAAGCCGATAAATGGTACGTGAATCAAAGCGGGAGGATACCCTGGATAACCTGCCACGTGGATCATCTTAATGTCTGATCGTGACACGTGGACATCCCTGAAAAGATTGGAACGATCCCTCCACACGCCCAACGCGTGAGCTCGTGGGACCCCAAGATTGAAGCCCTATAAAAATGCCTTTTCTACGATCAAATTGATAGCGAACGAAGAAAGGGAAAAACCAGAAGAAATGAGAGCAGAGGCAGAAAAGAAGAAGAGTCCAGAAGAGGAGCAGGAGCTCATGAGACGGGTCTGAGAGAGAGAGAGAGTTTGCTGAAAGAGGAAGAAGGAGAAGGAGAAGAAAAATAGAGTATCGGAATTTGGAGAAGTCTGAGAAAGAAAAGAGAGAGTGGGCAGAGAAACAGAAAGGGAGTGCGGAAGAGAGATAGAGAGGAAGTTTGGGGTTGAGCCCCTGAGTTATCTTCAGTTCTTGGATCATATCTAGAACTGGTTTTTACTCCTGCGTAAGCTATTTTGTTTTGCATTTTCTTTTGAGTTTGCTCTTTGCTTTCTTCTATTTTCAAACAAGCTATGTATCAACGGAGCTAAGCTGTAATGCTCAGCGGGCGAGGAGGAATCCTCAGACAGTAAGCTGTGATTGCTCAGTAGATAGCCAAGTTGTAATGCTCAGCGGATAGCAAGTGGTGTTGCTCAGCAGTTGTAGGGATTTCTATCCCCGAAGCTATGGATCAACAGTCTTAAGTTGTGTGTCAGCAGTAAGCCTCACTCGGGTTTGAGTGGGGAATGGACATAGGTATGTGGTAGCAGATCGAACCATCTAAAACTTCTGTGTAGTGGGTTTTATGCTTTTGTCATTTCCATTTCCTCTTTCCCCATTTAACAGGATGAATGAGCACAACGATCATGTTTATGAGTTTATCTGTGTGCGCTTAGCTGAGTCTTAGGCACCGGTTGTTGAGTTCATCTACTTAGACTTTAAGGATCACTGCCGTTAGATTCTATTGTGAATGAAAGATTGCAGTGAGCATTTGATTTCACTTTCACTTTTATCTAAACGAATTGTGAGTACCTTCATACCAAGTATATCAAAAGCTATGGCTAGAAGGTTTGGTCACGCCAATCTGGAAAGTCGTACCTTGCGTGAGGGATCCTAGATCACACCTCCGTCTAGTACTTAGTAGATGGTGTTCTATCTTCACTCGAATGATAGTTGGTGAAATCATTTGATTACTGTCTGTCTAAAGTTCATTTTATTTGATTAACCCTTCTAAGATTTAAATTCCTCAAGATTTTTACCGGGGATTCATTCACCCCCCCTCTGAATCTGTGACTAGCACCCCAACAATTGGTATCAGGGCTGGTCTTTGATTGTCCAGATCCAACGATCTGCAGAGGATCCTGCTGTATTTTGGTGCTTTGCTCATTGCTCTGAATCTGTTTGACAAGTGTTTTCAATGACGTCTCTTCTGGTTTTCGATTGTTCTAAGTTTAGCAGATGGCTAGGCAGCCTATGCACTAACATGAATTCCATTGACTCCAGTCTATGGAATCTTGTATCTAATGGCCCACATAAATTGCCTCATGATCAAACCAGGTGGTCTAATGAGGACAATTTGAGGAACCGTGATAATATCACAATCCTTAATATCTTGAAGGCTGCAGTTGATACTGATGTGTTTCCTTCTTTCTGTAGGTGTACTTCTAGAAAAGAAATTTTGGATACTATAATTGCTACTCATGGGAAACAAGAAGAAACATGCCTAATGGCCAACTGGAGCGATCACAACAGTGATCAAATGATTGAGACAGCGTCTCAGGTAAACTCCGGATCTGAAGAATTATTTTTTGATGAACTTGTAATGATGCATGAAGAATTGTCTAATAGACATAAGAAACTTAAATCTGAACATAAAAAATTAAAAAAGAAAATTGATCAGAACAGTCCAAATTCTTCCTGTGAAAATTGTTCGAGTCTAAAGCAATCTTAATATAAATGCTTGTCTGATGTTCATATTTGCATAAGAAACAAAATTGTTTGCTGAAAAATGAAAATCAAGAATTTGCAAACAAAATTTCTGAACTAGAAGAGAAATTGGATGATAGCATGAATACCTGCCTAGAGAATGACAATCTTAAAATTATGAAAAGTGAAAATATTTGTCTGAGAAAACAATTGGAAGAGTTTGGAACCATTCAATTGGAGTTAAATGAAATGAAGTCTCAAAACCAAACCCACAAAAAACATCTTGAAGAAAATGAAGAGATTAAAGATCTGAAAGTCAAAATTGATGAACTTCTAATGAAACTGCAAGAGCTGAATAAGGTGAAATCTGAAGTAGGTAAACTGAAACTTAAGAATGCTGAACTTCAGAAGAGCAATGAAAAATTTGAAGCTAAAATAAAGAAATTTTTGGAGAAAACTTCAAACATATGTTCTATAAAGTCAGCCTGCAATAACTATCCTGTTCTGAAGGAAATAAATGAAGATCTTCATCTTGATAATGAATGGTAGAGAAAATTGATTGACTCTCTCAAGGAAGAAAATAAAAATATGTTAGATGAGAAACTTGAATTTGAACAGAGAGAGGAGAAACATATTAAAAGACTGGACTCAATATCCAGCACTGAAAGACATGATGAAGAAATTAAAAAATTGAATTTGGGAAATGAAGAGCTGAAAGAACATAACAAAAAATTGATGGTGCTCAACACTGTTGTTTCACAAAAATGGTTGTCTTTTGAAAAAGGGGAAAGTGTTTTGAAAGAAAATGAAGCTACCAATGAACTGAAATTAAAACAGAAAATAAACAATCTCAAAAGTTTGAATGATGCACTCCATCAACAAGTAATTTCCTGTGAAAATGACATTGCCAGCTATGAGATTACCATTGCTTCATTACAATCTGAAATACATAATCTAAATAATTCCATGTCTAAATTTGTTAAAAGAAAAGATAATTTAGATAAAATTCTTGGAACGATAGTGAACTTTCAGAGAGAAGGGTTGGGCTATAACCCTGAAAATAAAAAGAACTTTAGAAATAAAACTCAAACTTCTTTTGTTTCTAGTTCTGCTTCACCTGTTTTCAAATTCACTGCTCAGAGAACTGAAAACCAAACTAAAAATCTGAAAAAGATTGAAAAGTAGAAAAAGGATGCCAATAATGTTAGAGTTGTTTCTGCTAGTACTATGAATTCTGTTCATACTGCAAATTCTACTATTTCCAAGAATTCTGATGATTTATCAGTGCATGTTGTTAAAAAATTCCCCATTCATTCACATGCACACATAAAGAATGGGTCATGTCATTATTATGGTAGGGCAGCTCATGTTATGGATGACTACCAAGTAATGATAGCTGATGACATTAATGCATCTAAGAAACTGAATGAAGTTAAAAAGGGCAACAATCATGTTGTGCAGAAAAAGAACATTCAATGCTTTCATTGTAAAAGAATTGGGAATATGATGCATGACTGCTGGTTTCTTAAGAATGCTGGATTAAAAACCCAAAGAAGCTTTGATGGACAAAGAAGGCCAAATTTGACTTCAAATAAAAGGCCTCATTTTGTCAACTGCAAAAGAATTGGCCATACAGTCCAGGACTATTGGCATATGAGAAGAAATTCCATGTTCCATGACAGAAATGGTAGAGCTAATGCCATCCCACAAAAATATTCCACTTATGCATCTAAGAAGAACATGAATGCATTTATGTCATGTCATTATTGTGGGAATGTGGGGCATGTCATGAACAATTGTTCAATAATGAAATTTGATGATTTGAATGCTTGGAGTACACCTGCTAGAGGTGTTACTCATCTGACAGGACCCAAGAGCTCTTGGGTTCCTAGATATACAAATTGATCTTTGGTTGCAGGTGTGCCTTGATGGCAAGAAATAAAGGGGTAAATAAAATTCAAGGCACATGAAGGTCAGTTAGACCCCACTCTTACTGATTGTTGCTTGATTAATTCTTCTTGAGTTACTGCATGTCTGGCTGAACTGAATCCATGAATGCTATTTTGCAATCTGTGTTGAAATCTTGATCATATGCCACATGTATGCTTCTCATGAGGATCTCCATGTTAGAATTCATGTGTATCAATTATTCATGATAATCAGTCATTCATATTAGTCATTTATAAATGCATATCATTGATTGACCCAGTGGTATATCAAATGCTAATTGCCCAAGGGCAGATAAAGTCTGCCGAGAAGCTTTTACCATGTGTGAGGTGGTCCCTAGGACCTAGGTTCTCCGCCAAGTACCAAGGGTCAAATCTACATGTAGTGTTAAAATTGAAATATGCATTTCATTATCATATCACTGTGTCAATGAGAAAAAGGAATTGGTGTCTGATTGAAATCACTGCACACAGTGAGGGGGAGCTGAGCTTAGCTTGTAAAATTCTTTGATTTGCTGCTGGTTGTCAGTATTTAGTCATATGTTGTTGATAATGGCTGAAGTGCTACTGGGAACTGTGCTCACTGGTCAATTTATGAAATGTGCAGAGCTGTTGTTGAGATTATTCTTGGCTAATGCACGACTCAGTTAAGCTGGTTGTTGAATGCTACTCTGCCCTATATAGAAGATTCTTGTCTGATTAAAAGCAAGTGAGGCTGATTGTGTGCAAATCTATCCTAAGTCTTACCCTTGCCTAAACGTAACTTTCTACCGTTCTACCCTTCATTGTTGATTTCATTACCCATCTCCATTTTCTTATCCAAAGTTCTATGACAAGTCTGGCATAAGAATCTATCACTCAGGGGGAGTAAAAGACTTGAAATCTGTCAACTTTATTAACCATCAATTGTTGGTTTCTAAGACCACCCAGATCCTAAAAGAAATTTGCTGGAATTTACAGAAACATGATTTTCTATTTATGAAGATTAAATCCTATCTTAATTGTTCTAGATTATCCTTGAGTGTATCTTCAATGCTCTTAAAACATTCTAAATTTGGAGTTGTTCTGTTGTTCTCTAGGAATCTGAAAATTGTAAGTAATTAGGCAATCTGGTAGAAGATCATGCTCTTATACTGTTCTTAAACTATGTTTTGTATAAAATCTGTTATAAGACCAGGGAATATGCCATTTTATTATATTGACAAAAGGCAGGGCAATGGCATATATTTTTTGAGAAACTGACCCTCTATATCAATGAAATTTAGAGGTCATGTCATGATAAAAAATGCTATCTCTGTTCATAATGTGAAGCATAAAGGTAGATTGCACTGAGTAACAAGGGATTCTGGTGTCTAATCAACATGTCTCCTTGTGTCAAAAGGTGTAGTTATACTAGAATGCTCAAATAAGTAAACAAATAAATTAATATGGTTGACTCTGGGTTCTTTGTTCAGAAACTGAAAACTATTTTTAAGTTCAATATATGACAGATTTAAATCAATTTTGTCTAATGAAAATGATAAGTAAGATTAATGCTTTTCTGACTGGGCATTGTACCGTGTTTAGATGGTTTTATTTCCATTGATTTTACTTCAGAGGATTAATTTCAGAAGTTTTACGAAGTAAGATATAATCCTCATATGCTGAAAACCATATAAATGTGAAGAAAGGCATTTTATATGAAAGTGTAGGGTAGTTTGGGAACAGACTATTGAAATTGGTAAAGTCGACAGAAATCAAGTTATAAGCTCAACCCTATTTTTCAAAGCCTTCCTCACTGTTAGCACCGGCTTATTTTCTTAAATTAATCGAGGACTAAGCATAGGGAAATACTCGTTATATAGAGCAAAACGGCATATCGCCAAAGCTGCTCTACCAATCAAGTTGAGCTCAGAAATCGAGACACTTCGTCGGGTCAAGCGGCGCAACATAACAACCGGGCATCGGCCCCGAGCAAATGGCACTATGCCAGCCAGTTTCTCGACAATCGGGTCGGTTTCAGGATTCGGGACAACCTACCGTACCTTACGGCACTCTGTGAAGATTCGGGGATCACCCCGGACACCCTACATACCGTATTATACTACCGACGCTTCAACAACCGGGTTAACTCGGGACTCAGAATAGCTTGACGCATCATACGATTCTTCACCAAGGAGCGAGGGTCACCCTGACCACCAGACAAGCGGCATCATCTGTTGGATTGTGTGTCTTCCCTAAGTATTTTGATGATGAGCAACACTATGTTAATTGTTCTTGTTATTTTTGATCAGATATCTTGCACTTGAGTTATCCATGGTTTTATATGAAATAACTGCTAAGAGGTAACACTTCGTGTGTTCGTTCATGTTCTGTCTTCGTGCTGTTTTTCCTCAAACATCATGTAGTTCTTGCTTCGCGTTTTCACCTCGTGTCGAGTTAGCCATGTTGTCGTCTGTTTGAGTGTTGTCTTTCACCTCGTGCAGTCTTTGATTACTGTGTTGTTTTCATGTCATCCTTTGTATTCCTGTCTTCGAGTCCTTTCGCTGAGTCTCTAAGTCAGTCTAAGTTCAAGTGTTCGTTTCACTTCGTGATTGTTTTTCTCTTCTCATGACTTCGTGTCGTGTTCCTGAAGCTGCTCTAAAAAGTTCTGATGAACTTCGAGTAGTTTTTCTGTAGACCTCGTGTCGATTCCTGCTTAGTAACCACACTTCGTGACGGTTACTATAGTCCACGTCTTCGTGTTGGTTTTATGCACTCCGTGTCGTCTTCTTTGGTTCATTCTGTTCTCATCTCACTTCGAGTCGTTTCTTTGCATACTGTCTTCGTGATTGATTGGCACTTCGTCTTGGTTACAACACCTCGTGTTGTACTGTTTGACTTCGTGTCGGTTTCGGTTGCAGTCCATGTTGTTTTCATGTCGTTCTCCTTTATTGCCACCTCGTGTCGTTTTTATTATTGAGTCTTCGTGTCGTTTTACCTCGTGCAGTGTTATCCCGTGTCATTTACTGTTTTCGACTTTGTGTCGTTATCAGCCTGTGTTGCTTTCATCTCGTGCTGTTCTCACTATCCTCGTGTTGTTCTCACCGCGTGTCGATTACTGTTTTCACTTAGCATTATTTTTATTTCGTGTCGTTTTTCTGTGTAGTGTGTGTTTGTCACCACTATACTTCGTGTCGTTGCTTTTTACTTCGTGTCTAACTTCACTTCGTGTTGTTTTCACCTCGAGTCGTTTCCTTATACTCTGTCCTCGTGTTGGTCTCTCGCTTTAGTCTTCATGTCGGTTTCTGTCGTTAGCCCGTATTGTCCTCGTGTTGTTTTTGCATTCGTAACCTCGTGTCTCTCTTGCTTATAACCTCACCTCGTGTCATTATCTTCTGTATATCTGATCTGTTACAGAGTATCTCGTGTCGTTCTTATGTCATCTCGAGAAATAGTCACGTCGTGTTGTTGTTACTATACCTCATGCAGTTTTTGGTTTTAATGGCCATGCAGCGTATTAATGGACTTAATCTCATTACAGGTCCGAGGAAGAACATTCCACACTCCAGGGCTGCACGTGATCCGAGACAAGAGGAACCAATTTGATAAAGGCACGTGACAGGAAACTTGTGGATCGAGCGTGGGAGGCACACGCGTTTCATGCCCTATCCATCTGCTGTTGATGCTATAAATAGAATCCTTTGTCCTCAGATGAAGGTGATCGAAGAAGAGAGGCATAGAAGAAAACAGGGAAACAGAGAGCCCTTCGATCCAGGAAAAAGAAAAGAAAGAAGAAAGAATAGCAGAGAGAAATAGAAAGAGAGCAGAAGAGTGATCAGAAGAATTGTTCTGACTTGCGGATCAAATCCGAAGTCCATTGCTCTATATTGAGCTACATTGTTTCCATTGTCTGGCATTTGATTTCCTTCGTTCGTATTTTTCATTTCTTGTTCTTATCTTTCTTCAACTGTTATTGTTTGTGTTTCCGATCCTCTGGACTGAGGTCGGGGTCCTCCTGTGAGATCAGGAGTAGGGAGAGTCAATCTCCGGTTTGCAAGCAGCAGGTGAGCTGCTTGTAGGTACCCTCCGGGTTGGGAGGAAGAGGGGTCTTCGACCTCTGGTTCACTAGTAGCAGGGCTGCTACTAGTGGGGTTTCCCTCTTGGTAAAGAGGAAGAGAGACGTGAGTCTCTGGGTTCTAGTGGCTGCTGATCGCTAGAGGTTCCCTCCGGGTAGGAGGAAGAGGAGAGGTTGTTCTCCTGGGAAGCTGTGTATCAGCAGTTGTTTGGCAAGCTGTGTTGCCCAGCCTTTAGTGAAGCCACACTCAGGTTGAGTGTGGGGTGGATGTAGGTCTGAAGGACCGAACCACCTTAAAATCCTCTGAGCCCTTGTGTGATTGATCGTGATAATATTGTGGTATGCCTTCTATTTGCTTGAGCTATTAACTGCACTGCATCTTTTACGATAGTCAGAGCTCGAGGTTAGTTCCGTTTAGCAATATACTCTGCAATAACTTTTTAAATCTACGAGAAAAGTGATCTATTCATCCCCTCCCCTTCTAGATCACTTCATATTGTACTTATCAGTTGGTATCAGAGCGGTTTTTCCCAGAATGTGGTCCAACGGCCAGGGAAACGGATCCAATGGTCCTCGCAGTTTCATAGCTGATGGGCAGTCTATCACCCGCCCCCCTTTCTTTGATGGTAATAATTACTTCTTCTGGAAGAACAGGATGGAAGTCTTTATCAGGGCCCAAAGCAACAAGCTATGGAAAGTCATTACAGATGGTCCATACACCCTTCCACCGAATGAAGATATGTGGACAGAAGATCAGGTCAAACTCTCCGCACTGAATTGGACAGCTCTTAACATCATACAGTGCGCCGTCCATCCGGAAGAATATTCAAGGATCTCAGCGTGCAAGACTGCAAAGAACATGTGGGATGATTTGCAGTTAATTCATGAGGGCACATCTCAGGTGAAGGCTACCAAGATCAACATACTTACAACTCAATATGAGTTATTTAAGATGAAGCCAGAGGAGCCGATCACAGAAATGTATGCCAGATTATCTGTGATCATCAACAGTCTGAAAGGCCTTGGAAAGGATATTCAACAAGAAGACATAGTCAGGAAGATCCTTAGGTCTCTAACTCCCGTCTGGGATACCAAGGTGACTGTAATAGAGGAATCAAGAGATTTATCCATCATGACAGTAACCCAGCTGATTGGTTCTCTCATGACCCATGAAATGAATTTCAAACGAGGAAACGATGGGCATGACAGAAAGGGAAAGAATGTTGCTCTGAAGGTTTCACGACATACTAAGAAGAGCAACAACAGCAGCAGCAGCAGCAGTGATGATAGCAGCGAAGGGTCTGATGGACTCTCAGACCTGGACAAGGACGAGCGAGCTATGCTCACCAGGCAGTTCAGAAAGTTCCTAAGAACAAAAGGAAAATTCTACAGGAGGAAGAAATTTAATGCTGCAATGAAGTCTCCTGAACGAAGATTTGAGAAGAACCGGTCTGCTAAGAAGATCACTTGCTATCATTGTCAGAAATCCGGTCACATGAAAAGTGAATGTCCAGAGCTACAAGCTAAGGCTCCAGGACACCAGAAGAATGTGGTGCACAAGAAGAAGAAGGCCATGCTGTGCACATGGAGCGATGAGGAGGAGGACCCAGAAGCCACTTCGTCCAGTGAAAATGAAGAGAAGACCTGCCTCATGGCCGACCATGAGAAAGAGGTAACAAATTTATTTGAGAATTTTACTTTGGATGATTGGGAGGACGCCTATGGCGACCTATTAAGTAAATATAATTGTTTAAACAAGGAGCACAGAATGCTTAGACGTAAGTTTCATTCTCTGTCTGAAGAACACTCTTCTATTGTCACTGATAGCATGAAAACCAAGGAGATGGCCATTGAGCTAGACCAGGTTAAAGGTGAGATTGAGAGGTTGAGAATGGAAAGAGAGGAGAGTCTAGCTAGAATAGATGAGCTGAAGTGTAAAGCTGAAGAGTCTAAAGGAGAGATTAGACTGATGGCTGAAAAATATGAGGCAGTTAGAACAGTTAATCAGGAACTCCAGGACCAATGCAATGAATTTCAGAAGGAGATTGAGGACAAAGAAAAAGTGCTTGAAAAGTTTACAGAGGGGAGAAACAACCTGAATGTCCTTCTGGGGTCGAGGGTAAACTTCAATAGGGAGGGATTAGGATACAATCCTACTAGTAAAAAACCCTTTGAATTTAAGACTATCACGTTCTGCCCCGCCAAAGGCAAAGAGAAACTGGAAACACCATCCAGTTCCAAATCTGTCTCTACAATGAAGTCATCGACCAGTAAATTCATTCACTCCACTGGTCAGCAGTCTAAGTCAGGAAATCCTGAGACAAGCACTGCTCATGTACAGCAGGCGTGGAACAAAGGTCCTCACAGGACCAGTCCTATAGAGGCCACAAAAAGAGCGAAAAGTTTTGTTAAGAAAACTCATCATGCTAATTATCAAGTAGAGCATGGCAACGATCACCAGTTTCAGCACAAATTTTATTGGAGTAAAAATGCTTACATGAATTATGCTCAACACACACGCACATCTTCTAAGAGGCCAACCAACAATGTCTTTGTTCAGAAACAGCATAGTTCAAATAGGAATAAGCTTATTCAACACCCACCAAGAAATAACAAAAGGGAAGAATCAACCCACATAAATCCACTGAAGAGAACTATAAAACAAATGTGGATTCCCAAGTGCTTTCTGCATAATCTGAAAACTGGTTTTGGACCCAATTTGAATTGGGTCCCACATTACTCTGTCTGAATTTTTGCAGGTCAGCCTGGCAGCTGAGCATAACAAGTGGTATCTTGACAGCGGCTGTAGCAGGCACATGACAGGAGACCGGTCCAAATTCAGCAAACTAAAAATGAAGTCTGGGGGCTTGGTCAAATTCGGAGGAAATAACAGAGGAAGAATAATTGGAATTGGCACGGTTGGTAAGTCCTCCACTAACTCCATTGAAGATGTGTATCTTGTAGAAGGACTTCAGCACAACTTGGTAAGTATAAGTCAACTTTGTGACAAAGGACACAAGGTACTCTTTGACCACAACTCGTGCACTGTTTTTGAGCTGAATTCTGATAACATCATGTTCAAAGGTCATAGAGTAAATAATGTGTACATCGTTGATCTTGATGATAATTCTGAAACAAACTTGTGTCTGTCTGCTAATTCTGAACAGGTTGCTTTTGACTGGCATAGGCGTCTAGGCCACGCTAGTGTGTCTACTTTGAATAAACTGTCTAATTATAACCTAGTCAGAGGTTTGCCCAAAATAAAATTCCAGTTAGGGTCCAAGCTCTGTGATGCTTGTGCTCAAGGTAAACAGACTCGTGCAGTTTTTAAGTTGAGAACTGAGGGTCTCTCATCTAAACCACTACAGCACTTGCACATGGATCTCTTTGGTCCTACTCGAATACAAAGCCTGTCAGGTAAGAGATATGGTCTAGTCATAGTTGATGACTTCACTAGATTTTCTTGGTTGTTCTGTTTAGCAAATAAAAATGATGCTTTTGTTCACTTTGAAGAACTTTTTAATAAAATCAAACTGCAAGGTGAACATAATATCATTACAATTCAGTCTGACCATGGAGGAGAGTTTGAAAACTCTTCGTTCTCTGAATTTTGCTCAAGAGAGGGAGTGACTCACAGATTTTCTTCTCCCAGGACACCGGAGCAGAATGGAATTGTTGAGAGAAGAAACAGGTCAATAATTGAAATGGCCAGGACTATGCTAATTGAGAGTGGACTTCCAAGGAGATTTTGGGCAGAAGCTGCAAATACAGCATGCTACATTTTAAATCGAGCCTTGGTAAGACCTACTCATAAGAAAACTCCTTATGAACTCCTCAAGGGTAAGCTGCCAAACATTTCTTACTTTAAAATCTTTGGTTCCAAATGCTTCATCCACAATAATGGTAAGAATGGTTTGGATAAGTTTGAAGCAAGAAGCTCTCCTGGAATTTTTCTCGGATATTCAGAAACCTCTAGGGCTTACAGAGTCTTCAATAAAGATGAGCAAACTGTTGAAGAAACACCTCATGTGGTGTTTGATGAGAATGTTCTATCTGACAAAAGGACAAATGATGACAGGGAGTCACCTGATGAGGGAGATTTCTTGGAGAAAATTGAAGTAGGAGAGATGCAGCAAACTGCTCAACCAGAAAACTTACAACAAGAAGGAGCAACTGAGGTAGGTGAACCCTCAAGTGAGGTAATATTTCACAAAGATCATCCTAGTGAAAATGTCATAGGTAATTTGCATGATCCCACTAGGACAAGGTCTCACTTTAGAACTGTCCAAGAACAGGACTTAGCTGCTTTGACATCTCAGGTAAAACCCAAGACTGTGGAAGAGGCTTTAAAGCATGATTCTTGGGTATCCTCTATGGGTGAGGAATTAAATCAATTTGAGAAAAATAATGTATGGAAACTAGTTCCTAGACCTGAAAACACTCATGTCATTGGCACTAAATGGGTTTTTAAAAATAAGATTGATGAAAATGGTGCTATCTCTAGAAACAAAGCAAGACTTGTAGCTCAAGGCTACAGTCAGGAATTTGGTGTGGATTTTGATGAATCCTATGCACCAGTAGCTAGGATGGAAGCTATAAGAATTCTGTTTGCATTTGCATGCTCTAGAAAAATTCGGCTACAGCAAATGGATGTCAAAAGCGCATTCTTAAATGGGTTATTGAAGGAAGAGGTATATGTTGAACAACCTCCTGGGTTTAATTTCTCTGTTCAGCCTAACATGGTTTTTAGGTTGAATAAAGCCCTCTATGGATTGAAGCAGGCTCCTCGAGCCTGGTATGAGAGACTTTCTGAGTTCCTTGTGAGCAAGGGCTACACTCGAGGTAAGGTTGACCAAACCCTCTTCACCAAAAGTCTCGGAAAGGAGTTAATTGTGGTCCAGGTATATGTTGATGATATCATTTTCGGATCTAACAACTCAAAATTATGTAAAGACTTTTCTGAGTCTATGTCCCAAGAATTTGAAATGAGTCTAGTTGGCGAACTAAAATATTTTCTTGGGCTGCAGGTCAAACAAATGGAGGATGGTTGTTTCATAAATCAAACCAAGTATACTCTGGAGATGCTGAAAAGGTTTGGAATGACCAACCTCAAGACAATCTCAACACCCATGAGTACCAGGCTCCTCACTGGATTCAGACGAAAAAGGTAAAGAGGTGGATGCTAAACTATATAGAGGTATGATCGGTTCACTCCTCTACTTAACTGCATCCAGGCCCGACATTCAATTTAGTGTAGGGATGTGTGCCAGATACCAGGCTAGACCTACTGAATTGCATCTGGCAGCTGTAAAGAGAATCTTTAGATACTTATCTGCCACTCATGATCTAGGTCTCTGGTATCCTGCATCATGTAACTTAGATCTCATTGCATACACTGATGCAGATTATGCAGGATGTAAATTGGACAGGAAGAGCACTAGTGGTCACTGCGAATTTCTAGGAGGGTGCTTAGTCTCTTGGGGATCCAAGAAGCAACACTCTGTGGCTCTCTCTACTGCTGAAGCTGAATATGTGGCAGCAGGGAGCTGTGGCACACAGGTTATATGGATAAAACACCAGCTTCTGGATTACTCGGTTGAGCTAGGTTGTACTTCTATCTTTTGTGACAATACTAGTGCAATAAACATTGCAAAGAATCCTGTACTTCATTCTCGAACTAAACACATTGAAATCAGGCATCATTTTATTCGAGATGAAGTAGCAAGGAAGACTTTTGAGTTGATCCATGTTGGCACTAACTCACAAATTGCAGATATCTTTACTAAGCCACTGGATACTGAAAAATTTAGCACTATGCGCAGAGAACTAGGTATTTACAGAATTTCATGATTGAAAATTTGATTTCTGAATACCATGTCCTGTGTTATTATGCTTATCATATTCATCATGGTGTTCTTTTTGAAGTGCATTGAGGGTTGTCTTGGCTAAGTCTGTGTTGGGGTCAAGGTCTCAGGGGGAGATGATTTATAATAGGTGTCTTGATCTTTGACCTAATTTGAACATACTCCGAACGACATTTTGCTGACATCATAAGAGAATCAGGTTGATTAGGTGTATAAAATAAAATGTTGGATGCTTTACTCTTTAAGGCTGTTCATCTAATTTCTTGTTGGAATTTCAGCTATTAGTCCCACTGAGATCAAAATCTGAATTCAAGATTAATCTTCATACACTGTAACTGTCTTCTGATCTAGTCAGTACAGCATACCTACTTAGTCAATGGTGAGTCCAAAATGAGGTATTTTGTGCTTTAGTCTGAATCACCTTGGATCTGGTGTATTGTTCTCAAACGGACTCAAGCTTCATTAACAAGGTTTTAAGAGCTGGTAAATAAAAACAAAATTCATAAAAGGGTTATCAACTTTGTTAACTACTCATTGAGAAACTGGGATTTTCATCAATGAAGTGAAAGCTTCCCATGTCATGAGATGGCAGTAATCATCTGGTCTTAATAGTTGTCTTGATCATACAGAGCTATGGTACATATCTGGTTAGTAACTGGGGTGTCTGGCCTCAGATAAAGGTGTCACCTTAATGTCAACACCAGCTAGAATACTATCTCTGTCCTCTTATCAGAAGGGGTAATGTGGTCCTGCCACCGAGTAACTGGGGATTCTTGCCTCTAAACAAGGTGTCTCCCTAATGTCAAAGGTGTACTTGACAGACTTACCTCTGATCTTGACCATTTTTAAAGATCCTGCTCACTTGAAGTATAGCTTTTGATTTGTTTGTTCTCAATACCACAGGTCTTTGTCTTCTGGCTGTCTTACATAATACTCTCTCAGTAAAGACTTATTTTGATCAAACTGGTATCTTGTACCTCACGTGCTTAGAATCTGGTTCTGTGTATGGAGCAAATCCTTATTCACAGTTTTTGCACAGTCTGACTAACTGTTCCTCAAAAATCCTCACATAAAATTAATGGCTTTCTTAATTGACTAAACATCTCAATAGTCTCCATTTATCTGCCTTACTCTGTCCTGTTTTCTCTCTATAGTCAGCAATTTTCCCTTCTCTGTATCTTCAGATTTGACCCTAGTTTTGATGATGTCAAAGGGGGAGAGAATTGAGTTGAGGGGGAGTTAGTTATCAAGTCTGAGGTAAACTGTTGCTGTGTTCAGGGGGAGTGAGGGGGAGTGTTCAGGTTTCATCAAGGGAAGTAAGGAAGCAAGTATGCTTTAAGTTGTCTGCATTAAATATCCTGAATTGATCTCTTTTGAACTTATCTCTCATACTTAATATAGTGTTGCCATCATCAAAAAGGGGGAGATTGTTGGATTGTGTGTCTTCCCTAAGTATTTTGATGATGAGCAACACTATGTTAATTGTTCTTGTTATTGTTGATCAGATATCTTGCACTTGAGTTATCCATGGTTTTATATGAAATAACTGCTAAGAGATAACACTTCGTGTGTTCGTTCATGTTCTGTCTTCGTGCTGTTTTCCCTCAAACATCATGTAGTTCTTGCTTCGCGTTTTCACCTCGTGTCGAGTTAGCCATGTTGTCGTCTGTTTGAGTGTTGTCTTTCACCTCGTGCAGTCTTTGATTATTGTGTTGTTTTCATGTCATCCTTTGTATTCCTGTCTTCGAGTCCTTTCGCTGAGTCTCTAAGTCAGTCTAAGTTCAAGTGTTCGTTTCACTTCGTGATTGTTTTTCTCTTCTCATGACTTCGTGTCGTGTTCCTGAAGCTGCTCTAAAAAGTTCTGATGAACTTCGAGTAGTTTTTCTGTAGACCTCGTGTCGATTCCTGCTTAGTAACCACACTTCGTGACGGTTACTATAGTCCACGTCTTCGTGTTGGTTTTATGCACTCCGTGTCGTCTTCTTTGGTTCATTCTGTTCTCATCTCACTTCGAGTCGTTTCTTTGCATACTGTCTTCGTGATTGATTGGCACTTCATCTTGGTTACAACACCTCGTGTTGTACTGTTTGACTTCGTGTCGGTTTCGGTTGCAGTCCATGTTGTTTTCATGTCGTTCTCCTTTATTGCCACCTCGTGTCGTTTTTATTATTGAGTCTTCGTGTCGTTTTACCTCGTGCAGTGTTATCCCGTGTCATTTACTGTTTTCGACTTTGTGTCGTTATCAGCCTGTGTTGCTTTCATCTCGTGCTGTTCTCACTATCCTCGTGTTGTTCTCACCGCGTGTCGATTACTGTTTTCACTTAGCATTATTTTTATTTCGTGTCGTTTTTCTGTGTAGTGTGTGTTTGTCACCACTATACTTCGTGTCGTTGCTTTTTACTTCGTGTCTAACTTCACTTCGTGTTGTTTTCACCTCGAGTCGTTTCCTTATACTCTGTCCTCGTGTTGGTCTCTCGCTTTAGTCTTCATGTCGGTTTCTGTCGTTAGCCCGTATTGTCCTCGTGTTGTTTTTACATTCGTAACCTCGTGTCTCTCTTGCTTATAACCTCACCTCGTGTCATTATCTTCTGTATATCTGATCTGTTACAGAGTATCTCGTGTCGTTCTTATGTCATCTCGAGAAATAGTCACGTCGTGTTGTTGTTACTATACCTCATGCAGTTTTTGGTTTTAATGGCCATGCAGCGTATTAATGGACTTAATCTCATTACAGGTCCGAGGAAGAACATTCCACACTCCAGGGCTGCACGTGATCCGAGACAAGAGGAACCAATTTGATAAAGGCACGTGACAGGAAACTTGTGGATCGAGCGTGGGAGGCACACGTGTTTCATGCCCTATCCATCTGCTGTTGATGCTATAAATAGAATCCTTTGTCCTCAGATGAAGGTGATCGAAGAAGAGAGGCATAGAAGAAAACAGGGAAACAGAGAGCCCTTCGATCCAGGAAAAAGAAAAGAAAGAAGAAAGAATAGCAGAGAGAAATAGAAAGAGAGCAGAAGAGTGATCAGAAGAATTGTTCTGACTTGCGGATCAAATCCGAAGTCCATTGCTCTATATTGAGCTACATTGTTTCCATTGTCTGGCATTTGATTTCCTTCGTTTGTATTTTTCATTTCTTGTTCTTATCTTTCTTCAACTGTTATTGTTTGTGTTTCCGATCCTCTGGACTGAGGTCGGGGTCCTCCTGTGAGATCAGGAGTAGGGAGAGTCAATCTCCGGTTTGCAAGCAGCAGGTGAGCTGCTTGTAGGTACCCTCCGGGTTGGGAGGAAGAGGGGTCTTCGACCTCTGGTTCACTAGTAGCAGGGCTGCTACTAGTGGGGTTTCCCTCTTGGTAAAGAGGAAGAGAGACGTGAGTCTCTGGGTTCTAGTGGCTGCTGATCGCTAGAGGTTCCCTCCGGGTAGGAGGAAGAGGAGAGGTTGTTCTCCTGGGAAGCTGTGTATCAGCAGTTGTTTGGCAAGCTGTGTTGCCCAGCCTTTAGTGAAGCCACACTCAGGTTGAGTGTGGGGTGGATGTAGGTCTGAAGGACCGAACCACCTTAAAATCCTCTGAGCCCTTGTGTGATTGATCGTGATAATATTGTGGTATGCCTTCTATTTGCTTGAGCTATTAACTGCACTGCATCTTTTACGATAGTCAGAGCTCGAGGTTAGTTCCGTTTAGCAATATACTCTGCAATAACTTTTTAAATCTACGAGAAAAGTGATCTATTCATCCCCTCCCCTTCTAGATCACTTCATATTGTACTTATCATCATCATGTCGACGCCCCAGTCGTCGGGCCCAACCAAGGGTCCTAACCAGCTAGCCGTGACCCATGGCAACATCAGCAATCGATCGGGCCCACCCCTGATCCCTTAGTTTGCGGGTTTACCCGTGTTCAACACAGCTACCTGAGCCAACCCGGGGGTGCCCTGAATAAAAGCCACGCCATGTGGCACCTAGCAACGAGATTGGGGTCTACCCTCGAGTCGCCTCCCTCCATCCCTCTAAAGTCAAAGAAAGACCCATCTGGGCCAACCACAAGCTTCAGGAGCTCACAGCAACCTTATACGGCCCACACAAGCGTGTCGAGAATTTCCCCGAGCACCTGGTAGGCGCGTATGCTCTAGCCACTCTACAGTACGTTGGAGCTCGACTCAGGACTCCCAGCAACCCATCGCGTCATGCAAAACCTTCGTGCGGCCTCGCACGCGGATCGACCTGTTTATAACTGGTCAAACCCCCAATCAAACTCCAGTCAAACCCTCAGTCAACCCTCAGTCAAACCCTCAATCAACCCCCAGCCAAACCCCAGTCAACCCTGAGTCAAACCCTCAGTCAACCTTGAGTCAATCCCTAGTCAAACCCCGATTAAACCCCAATCAAACCCTCAGTCAACCCCCAGTCAAACCCTCAGTCAACCCCTAGTCAAACCCCACTAAACCTCCCAGTCAAGCCTGCGTAAACCCCCCATGGGGAAGGGTTTACCCGGACCAGCTTCACCCCTCAAGCTAGCCCGCGTAAACCCCCCATGGGGAGGGGTTTACGCGGACCAGCTTCAACCCTCAACCTAGCCCGCCTAAATGTCCCATGGGGAGGGGTTTACCTGGACCAGCCTCACCCCCAAAGCTGGTCCGCCTAAACCCCCACAGAAAATAAAAAAACATTTTTTCACTCCCCGTAAACCCCTCCGGGAGGGGTTTAGGCGGACCAGATCCAGCCTTGGGTCTGGTCCGCCTAAACCCCCCTGGGGGGAGGGGTTTAGGCGGACCAGTCTGGACCCCCAGGCTGGTACGCCTAAACCCCATCCAAATTAAAAAAAAGGTTTTTTAACAAAAGAAAAACCCCTCCGTGAGGGGTTTAGGCGGACCACACCAGCCCCTTGTTCTGGTCCGCCTAAATCCCATCTCCCCACTCCGTTACACACACAAAAAACACACAAAAAATACAATAATAAAATAAAAATGTCACTATTTAGGGGGTTTACCCGGACCAAGTTGGACCCTTAACTTGGTCCGCCTAAACCCCCCCATGACCCTTCATCTTCCCCTATAAAAGCCCCCCTAGGGAGCTCAAGGGGCAATGGAACATGCAATGGGATATGAAATGAAGGATGCAATGCAACACCCTCCAACCTAACTGCCGCGCCCTCGGACTCTTGAGGCCTTCGGCAAGGGTCAGGGACGTGAGGAACTAAGTGCGCACGTGGTTGGCTTGTCGATCGGCTTATACACGCCGAGGGTATGTCATACGTACTTCCCTCATGCGGCGTCTAGCCATCTCACACAAGTCCATGCCCGTCGCACGAAAGGCACTATGGCGATGGCGAAGACACCCGCATCCCAGGTCCGCCCGCGTGTAACAACCCACGATGGCTATACACACGCCCTGATGCCGCACCTACTTTTGACACGGAACTACGTGCCCACCACCCGCTCTGAGATAGTCACCGACCGCTCGGAATGATGACTCTAGTTATCCAGACCCTTGCCCAGAAATAATATTCCCGGGGCCGGCCTCGACTCCCCAACATGACGACATTCACCTTCCAAGGCCCGGACCTAACCGCTCACCTTGAGCCGCGTCCAACCTCCGTCAGGCGCCAGCCCACGACCACCCTTGCCACCTAGGCAGTCTGGCTTGTCTCAATCTCCTCACGGGGAGCCTCTGTAAAACACGCGGATATCCATCATATCCCACATTGACCCGGGGACCAACCCACGCATCGGAATTGTCCCGCGGCTTACGCCCATTGTACTTCGGCCTCTTCGGCCCCTTTGTAAAGCCCATGTGGCTCTCATATAGCATGAAACCAGTTGAACAAATGTATATACTCGGGCCTCAGCCTCTTCACGGCGCCCGCCTCCTTCAGTCACAACGGTGCCCCCGACACCCGACTGCCAGTCACACCGAGACCCAAGCATGACCATCGAGGTCTCCCAGTACCCGCCTCCTTCAGTCACAACGGTGCCCCTGGCACCCGACTACCAGCTACTCTAGTCACATCGGGGCCCGCGGCACCCGACTGTCAACAACTACAGTCACAACGGGTCCCCCGGCACCTGACTGCCAGCTACCCCAGTCACAACGGTGCCCCCGGCACCCAACTGCCAACTACCCCAATCACAACGGTGCCCCCGGCACCTGACTTCCAGCAGCTCCAGTCACATTGGGGCCCACGGCACCCGATCACTCAACAACTCCAGTCATAGCGGTGCCCCCGGCACCCGACTACTAACTGGAGTCCCCCGGCACCCGACTGCCAACAACTCCAGTCACAACGGGGCCCCCGGCACCCGACTACCAACAACTCCAGTCACATCGGGGCCCGCGGCACCCGATCACTCAACAACTCCAGTCACAGCGGTGCCCCCGGCACCCGACTGCCAACAACTCCAGTCACAACGGTGCCCCCGGCACCCGACTGCCAGCTACTCCAGTGATATCGGGGCCCGCAGCACCCGACCGCCCAACTGCTCCAGCACAACGGTGCTACGGCACCCCTACTTCCCCGACCTCAACACTGTCTCATGTCTGGAACACATTGCGACGCCCCTCGAGTGCCATCCTACTGAGTCACAGGTCCTCTGACGAACGCCACGTACAAATGCAGAAATACCTGCATAATAACGCAATGACCCGGGGACCGTCATGAATGACAGAATTGTCCCGTGGCTTGCAAGCAATTGTGATCTGGCTCTCATGCCCCCATATAAATACCTTTCATGGCATATAAGTCATGTAATCTAGTCAGGGAGCGGATCCCCCTCCTCGTCGGAACCAGTCTCTCTGCCCCCAGTTATCCCTGTTATGTTGCTGTTGCCCTGTCGCTGTTGCACGGACTAAGCCCTCCCGACGTCGCGGCTCCCATGGTCCCTGACTCTTTCTTCGGCAGTAGAAACAAAGGTATTCAGATTCAATCCGATGTAAAATAAACATCGGTTTCTTGTGGCCGGTGGGGAAAGACATCCAGTACATGAATCCCCATAATCACTTGCGCACTCGCACATGTGGAACCCCTTCTATCCATGTGTCACCCGATCTCTCGAGCCACGTGCCACGTCCTGGCGATGCTTCCCCGGTCAATCCTCGGTTCCATAGGTGATTGTCGAGAAATCAACTGGCACGCCCACATTCCTCCCAGCCATCCCTGTCCCAGTCTCCCAGAATGATGAACCATATGCCATACCTTCCAATGTGTTCCCATCGTTCTCTCTGCCTTCTTCTCAATACCCCCGGAATCCCCGCGTGCCCAGTCAACCTATCTCGACCTTCCAAAAAAGGCGAGTCTACACCCCCGCCGTGAGGACAAAATGACAAGTGACTCCCCCGCGGTCACAAACAAAGATGGCACGCCCGGTGGGACGTCTCCTACCTTTCTTCTTTCTGCCGAAGAAGAGTCACACCTGCCAAGTGCATGCCGCAATGCCCTCACCTTTTCTTATCGGAGAGTAAGAGCCCCCGTCCAACATACAACATTTGACAGGTCGTCATCGAGCGACTAACCTGCACCAGCAACAGCAACAACAAACTGGTGGCGACAGTGACCTGCGGTCCAATCGTCATCGCCATCCACGCCGGGCACTTACGGTTGGCATCACCAACCTGGTTCGGTAATGTTTCCTTGGCCTTCGGCTCGCCCTGATCCTCGGGCCCCATTGTCGTGGCTGACAAGCAGCCCAGTCTGGTGACTGCCCATACAGGCAGCTGGCCCCTCCGCTCCTCCAGCAATAGAGACCCATATGGTCATTGACCCCTGGGTCCCCAACTCTACCAGCACCCGACATGGGCCTTCTGCCCCAGGTCCCCGGCTCCTCAGCACCTCACTCGGGCTCTCAGCTCCGAGTCCTAGCCAAGCCTACCCCCAGCACGGGTTTCCCACCCCTGGGTCGAGGCCTCCCAACATGCTATTTGTGCCTCTCGGCCCGAGCCTCAGACGAGTCGACCCTCATTACGGGCTTTCAAACCTGAGTTCGAGGCTCCCCAGCATCTGACTCGGGTGCACGACCCCGGGTATGATCAAGGTCGGCCCCTGATACGGACTCTCCGCACTGGGCCCCTGGCCTCCCAGCTCTACGACGGGGTCTTTACCCCTACGATCCAGAAATGCCAACTCCCAGCAAAGGGTTTCCTCGTCACGACAATGCCACCAGCAACACCCAAGATGGGCGCCTAGCCTTGGGTCTCAGTTCCAGTAACACCCAAGACGGGCATCTATCCCTGGGTCTCAGTTCCAGCAACACCCGAGACGGGCTTCCAGCCCCGGGTCCCAACTACATCAACACCCAAGATGGGTTTGTCACCATGGGTCAGAGCTACATCAATACCCAAGATGGGCACTCCGCCCTGGGTCCCAGTAGTCCCGCATCACCAGTACCCAAGAAGGGCGTTCAACCCCGGGTTCCAGCTCCAGCAATACCAAAAAAAAGAGAAAGGGGTCATCTAGCTCTGGGATCCGGCTCCAACGGTACCCAAGGCGGGCGTTCAGCCCTGGGTTCCAGCTCCATCAACACCCAGGACGGGTCGCCTGCCCTGGGATCCAGTTCCATCAATACCCAAGACGGGTGTTCTGCCCTGGGATCTAGTTCCACCAACACCTAAGACCGGACATTCAGCCCCGTGTCCCAATTTCAGCTACGCCCAAGACGTGCGTTCAGCCCTGGGTCCCAGCTTTATCAACACCCGAGACAAACATTCGGCCTCGGGTCCTAGCTTCATCAGCACCCGAGACGGGCCTCCAGCCCTGGGTTCCAATTTCGACAACGCCCAAGATCGGCATCCCATCCTGGGTCCTAGCATCATCGGCACTGGAGGCAGGCTTCTAGTTCTGGAACCCAGTGTCGTCAAGCACTCAGTTTGGGTTTCCAGTCCCGAATCCTAGCTTCATTAACTCCCAACACAGGCTTTCAACCTCGGGCACTAGCTTCGCCAACACCCAGTACGGGCGTCAAGCTCTGGGTCACCATCCCTCTGACATCCTCAGTTCACAACATGGGTCACAAACCCTGAGTTTCGGTAACAACTCTGATGGACCAAGTGAACCCCAAGTTCCAGGTCGCCATTCTGTCGGCCCCAGCTCGGGCATTGCACTCCCGAGTTCCAACTACATCGGCACTCACCAGAAATGCCATGCTCCAGACAACCTCGGACCGGGTTCGTTCGGTCCACCACATTGGTGCTGAGTCAACCTCGGCCCTGCAAACAAAAAGGGGGTGCCATGATGGCTGCAAAAATGGGTGACCCACCGCCGCCACCCCTGCCTCCAGAAGACTAGGTGAGGCTCAGAGAAGCTGATGCACCAGTATCACACTGGGGGCAATCACACCGGTCCAGTATCCAGCCTTCCAAGCCCAAAGAATGGGGGCAACTCCAAGGAGGAGCATCCGTCCTCCCTCGGATGAATATGGGTCATTAGAAAAGAGGCCCAACCCATTCGGAGGTCCCGAGTCGAGAGGTCCCTTCACTCACCAGAATGGTACCAAGCTCAAAAGCCAGCAGAGTGAAAGAGGGTGAATCCCATCGACACCCGCCCAGTAGCTCCAAAGAAACTCCACATGTGTCAGCTAACGACTCGATGGAATCCCTGCCAACGCCAACTGGTGACGTCGGCAAAGCTCCATCGGGTCCCCACCGGTGGCTACCAGCAAACCCTGGCAGAAGGTCTATCCCTTCGGTATTTACCATTTCTCAAGGTGTAGCAACACCCAGGCAGACACTCAGTCCAAGTGTGGCTTCGGCCATCATGTTCACTGAGGTCGAGCCTCCCAGCCCCCAGTTAAAGCCTCAACCATCTACAGTAAAGACCAGCCAGTCTCTAGATCTACCCTAAAGTCCCGAGCTACTCGGTTGAGGGTCGATCCACAGTCGCCTCTACAACAACAACAAGTCGCCAATGACCCAACTCCCGGGCAACGTCCCCCGACAGTAACAAGCTAAGGATGACATCCGCAAGGCTCGCAGGTACCAAAAAAAACAAAAAAGGGGGGGGGCTAAAAATTGTGATACCCCGGCGGACTCAGCCACTCTCTCCATAAGGTGCCTGGGGGCAAAAAGGCCGTAAAACCAGCGGAGGTGCAAACCCGCGAGGGCGTCTCATCCAAAATCGGGTTACCCGTCGGTGTGAAAACCCATAAGGGCGCACCGGAAAAAGCAAAACGGGGCCAGCTCTGGCGAAAACCCGAAAGGGCGCTAGAGCTGGTAAAGAGAAAAAGAAAAATCTCTCTTCCTCTCTGGTAACAGCCAACCACCTCACTCTAAATCCCTGACCAGTCTACTACAATAGTGGGTCAGCATACCTTCTTCTGGCTGTCACACCATAACGGTCGGCCTACACCCAGTCTTTGACCAATACACCATCACGGTCGGTCATCTCCCAGCTTCTAGGTCAATACACCATCACAGTCGACCTACCTATTCCCTCCTGTCTCACACTATCCCCGTTTGCCGCTAACCCCTTGACCCATATGCCGTCATAGCTGGTCAAGCTTCCACTTTGGTCATCCTCCTTCACAGTCGACCTACGCATACCCTTGACTAAACACCTCCACAGTCAATCCAACACCTGATCTCTTGCCAATACACCACAATGCTTGGCCTACACATCACCCAGTTATTGACCAATACACCTTCTCAGTCGGTTAAATCCCTAACCTTTGGCCAATATGCCTCTTCGGTTGGCCTACATTTACTCTTAGCCTACTCTTCGGTTAAATCCACCACAACTCAGAACCTCAGCCTTTGCATCATCAAAGCCGATATGTTCAAGCTTCAGTCCATGCTCCAGCTGCAAGCTATGCAGATCAGCCAACCTGAAGGTCTATGTGAAGCCCCAGATTGCTTGGCAACTAGCCAGGCCCCAGCGAGGAACTTCAGCATCAACACAGAGGATCGACAACAATGATCCCACCAACAGCGTCCTTCGACAGCAGCAAGCTAAGGACACCCAGTGCCAATCACCAAACAGCTAAAAGGCTCTCAGGTAAACAAAAAATAAAAAAGAACAACAAAAAATGGGGTTAAAAATAAAGATACCCCAGCAGACTCAGCCGTCCTCTTTCTCAAGGAGGCGGCTGGGGGTAAGAAGGCCAATAACCCGGTTGAGGTGAAAACTCGCAAGAGCACCTCAGGCAAAATTGGGTAACCCCTCGATGCGAAAACCCGCAAGGGTGCATCGAAAAAAGCAAAAGGGGGCCAGCTCTGGCAAAAACCTGAAAGGGCGGCAGAGTTGGTAAAGAGAACAAAAATAAAATTTCTCTTCTCTCCTCGCTAGGGCAACCAGCTACCCACCTTCTAGCAACCATATCCCCGGCCAGTTGGCCTGTACCAGTCCCTGACCAGTCCCCTGCTCCAATTTATAAATCATGCACCTTCCTGTCGGCCATATACCATCATGTTCGGCCTAAACAATCTCCCCAGGCCGCTCCCCCCGTGGTGGCCTATACCAGTCCCTGGCTAGTACACCTCTCTAGCCCGTTGATCTTACACTCCTCATTTAGCCATACACCACCCCAGTTGACTCACACTTCCTCTGGCCTCACACCACCATGGTCGGCCCATATACACTAGCAATTCATACACTAGTCTTGTCATTCATTCCAAAAAACCTCGGCCTACACACCACCTCGGTTGGCCTTTAAACCACATCAACCTTAGATCCATCTATCATGAGGATCCATAAACCCATAATTCCCAGTTACCAACCTATCATGGTCAAGTCTCCATGAACCCAGTCATGATTCCAGCAATATGCCACCAAGGCTCACTGGTTCCCAGACCACCAATCAAACTTCATATTGCTCTGTAACCAGTCAAAGCCACTACCATGGCTACGACGATGACAAGCCATCAACAGCACAAACTCCAGGTCACGTCCCCTGATAGCAGCACGCTACGGACGGTAGCCACAAGGATCCCAGGTCAAAAAAAATGGGGTTAAAAATAGAGATACCCCGGTGGCCTCAGTCAACTCCCTCTACGAGGCGACTGGGGGCAAAAATTGCCACCAACCCAGCTGAGGTGAAAACCCGAGAGGGCGCCTCAAGCAAAATTGAGAAACCCCTTGGTGTAAAAACCCGCAAGGGTGCACCGAAAAAAGTAAAAGGGGGCCAGCTCTGGCGAAAAGCCACAAGGGCGGTAGAGCTGGTAAAGAGAAAACAAAAAAAAACTCTCTCCCTCTCTACTCCTCACTGATGAAAGCCGTCAACTGTGACATCCCGCCGACGGTGACCTCAGCATCACTCCACGACGCCAGTGGCCACTACGCCTCCGAGGGTCGGCCATCGCCAATTCCAACTCCAGTATTTGGCTATACACCTCCACGGTTAGCCGACCAGCTCTAGCCCCGGCTACAACACCTTCATAGGCCAGCCACCAGCTCTCAGCTCCAGCCCCGGCTACAACGCCTTCATAGGCTAGCCACCAGCTCTCAACCCCGGCTACAACGCCTTTACAGGCCAGCCGCCCAGTCTCTAGTCCCAGTTCTCAGCTACAACGCCTTCACAGGCCAGCTGCCCAGTTCCAGTCCCAGCTTCGGCTACAACGCCTTCACAGGCCAGCCGCCCAGTTTTCAGTGCCAGTTTCGGCGACAATGCCTTTACAGGCTAGCCGCCCAATTCCAGTTCCAGTTTTCGGTCCCAACATTCCGCCTACGACGCCTTCCTAGGCCAGCCACCCAATTCCAGTTCCAGGCACCAGTCCCAGTATCCGGCTACAATGCCTTCGCTGGCCAGCCGCCCAACTCCAGTCACCAGTCCCAGTATCCGGCTACAACACCTCAACGGTCAACCGGCCAACTCCATCCCCAGTCCCGTTCTCTGTCTATGTCACCATGGCAGCGTGCCAGCCAACCCCAACCTCAACTCCAACTCCCCAGACTAAACGATACTAGCAACATAGGCCAACACACCCTCTCGGGTCGGCCACCGGCTTCCAGTCTCCAGCAACATAGGCCGAAGCACCCTCACGGGTAGGCCTCCAGCTTCCAGCTCCCAGTAATATAGGTCAACACACCCTTATGGGTAGACCTCCAGTCCCCAGCAACGTGGGCCAAAACACCCTCGCGGGTCGGCCTCTAGCCTCCAGTCACCAGCAATACAGGCCAACACACCCTTATGGGTTAGCCTCCAGCTTCCAGTCCCCAGTCCTCTGGGTCAACACCGCCTTATGGATTGTCCTCCAGCTTCTAGTCTCCAGCCATCCAGGCCAACATGCCTTATTCAGGCAGGCCTCTAGCACCCAGCCTTCGATATCCAGCTTCCAGTACCCAATTTCCAGTACCCAGCTTCTAGTATCCAGCCTCCAGTATCCAATGTCTAATACCCAGCTGTAAAATCCAGCTTCCAGTATTCAATTTCCAATGCCTAGTTCCAGTACCCAGCCTTCAACATCCAGTTCAAGTACCCCAATTCCCAGTATCCAGTACTAGTGCTCCGCTTCTGGCTTCCAGCTCCAGCCTCCGATTCCAATGCCCAATTCCCAGCATCTAATTTCCCACTTCCCATTTCCAATTCCAGTTTCCCGCAATGGGCTAGCACGCATCATAGGGCAGGCCTCCAGTCCCAGCACCCAACATCCAATGACCAGTCGCCATATCCAACATCCAGTTCCCGGTCCTAGCCTTCCATCCCAGCACCCAGTAGCCATATTCCAGTCTCCAGTCCCGGTCTCTAGTCCTAATATCCAGTTCTTAATTTCCAATTTCCAGTCCCAGTGTTCAGTCTCCCATTCCAACATCCAGTACCCAGCCTCCAATTTCCACCTCTCAGTCTCAATACCCAATCTCCAGTCCCAGTATCCAGCCTCCAAATCCCAGTTTTCAGTACCAACACTTAGCTTCTAGCCTCTAGTTCCCAGTTTCCAGCCCTAGTACTTAGTTTCTAGTATCTGAGTCACGATCTCTGGTCCCAATATTCAATCCTTGCCTTCCAACCTCTAACCTCTAGTTCCCAGCAATAGACAAACATGCCTGAGCCAGGCGGATCAACAACAACAACCACATGAACAAATCCAGACACCTTATAGACTAGCATGCCTCGAAGTCCAGTCTACAGCAGCTCCAGACCAACATACCCCCAGGGGTCGGTCTACCACACTCCGACCATCACACCTCAATGGTCAGCCAGCAACCACGCCTTCGGCGGCACCTCAGTGATCAACTGATCGTGGCTCCCAGTCAATATACCTCATTAATCAGCTGAGTGGACTTCCTTGTCGATACACCTTGGCGGTCAACCAGCACACTAACAGCTGATAGCATCAACATTCGGCCATACACCGCAAGGATCGGCCGAATATGATTCCAAGCCAACACCCCTCTCTAGGGACAAATCCAGCAACTCCAGACCAAGACGCCTTGCCGAGGCAGGTCTCCAGCAACTCCAGACCAAGACGCCTCACCGAGGCAGGTCTCTAGCTACTCTAGACCAAGATGCCACGCCGAGGCAGGTCTCCAGCGACTCCAGACCAAGACGCCTCGCCGAGGCAGGTCTTCAACAACCCCAGACCAAGATGCCTCGCCAAGGTAGGTCTCCAGCAACCTCAGACCAAGACGTCTCCCCGAGGCAGGTCTCCAGCAACCTCAGACCAAGACGCCTCGCCGAGGTAGGTCTTCAACAACACCAGACCAAGACGCCTCTCTGAGGAAGGTCTCCAGTAACTCTAGGCCAAGATGCCTCGCCGAGGCAGGTCTCCAGCAACTCTAGGCCATGACGCCTCACCGAGGCAGGTCTCCAGTAACCTCAGACCAAGATGCCTCGCCCAGGCAGGTCTCCAGCAACTCCAGACCAAGACGCCTCGCCGAGGCAGGTCTCCAATGACTTCAGACCGAGATGCCTCATCTAGGCAGGTCTTTAAAAACTCCAGACCAAGACGCCTCACCACAGAGGGTCTCCAGTAACCCCAAGCTGACATGCTTCCCCGAGGATGGTCTCCAGCAACATCAAGCCAAGATACCCTATCGAGGCTGATTCCCAGCAACACCAGGCCAACATGTCTTGCCGAATATTGCCTCCAACATCATCAGACCAACACACCTACGACACTGATTGTCTTCGGCAGCTTCGCCCCAGTCGGCAGATCACCCTACTTCTTGGGTGTGGTCCCCGTGGCTGCTCCGTGGCTGCCCACTTCTCGGTTAATGTCATCCATCCCCTTGTTACTCCGGCCTTCCCGGATTCCCTTACACCACCAGCCAACCAGCCGGCCCCTACCACTTCGGCCGTGCAATGGCGGCCCAGGCAGGAGCTGGAATCTCTCAACTTCGAAGCCCTATTATGATCCCAGCTCCCCCTAAGACCCCTTACCCACCGACTATAATCCTAGTCACATCCAGCCATGACAAAGTGGCCTCTAGCATCATAACTTGATGATTTGCAAGTGCCCTACAACACAACTCTAGCTATAATGCTTCAGAGCTGTGACCAGCCCGTCCCATAGGACGGTGGGCGCCAAGCTTGGCAAATGCACCCCCATGGGCAGTCAACAGATGATGCCAACATCCTACAAGAAGAATCAACCACCACAGCAGTGGTAGGCTGCTACCGACCACAAGCTTCGCCACAAAGCCCCGATCAGAGCGGCAGTCATCTTGTTGCCAGCCAGCAATCCCAGCGGCTGAGGATAGGTGGCCCTCCAATTCCCAAGACAGGGAAGTCTCGAACCCCCTTACAGAGCATCGTCGGCTACGGCCACGACCGAAGGGGAACATGCCAAGGAGTGAAAAATGCTCATAGCACTCCTTGACTCAGACAAGGTGGAAAACCTGAGAAAACACAAATCTTAGTATACAAGTCCACCTACGGGGGCAAGAACATGGCTCCCACCAGTGCAACCTCAGATAATGAAAGGGGAGCCACAAGTGGTCTCCCATTGCTCACCAGCCACCCTACGAGGCGGGATGGACTCGACAGTCCTGGCCTCCCCCTGTCTCAGATTTCTAATGGGGGAGAGTCCTCTCCACCGAGCCGCCTCTCCTCAGAAGATCCACAAAGCCCGCTGCGCAAGGCAAGCCCCAGACATAGGCAACAAAGCCAGGGGCATTGTTACACCAGGCCCCCTGGCCTCTCTTCACCTTCGACATTAATGCCTAGTCCAGTAACACCATCAACCGCTGAAGTGACCACATGTATGAAGAGTTCGGCGTCCAGACCAAATTGCTCCTACGACGCGGGCCCTGCACACCTCGGCCACAAACCCCAACACGTGAGACAAACAGGAACAGAATTCCCAAGTGGCAGATAGCGGGCTACAACTTCAAGCACCACGCGTGTATCCAGCCACTTGGATCTCTCTAGAATCCAGCTCTATAACCTCCCAGGTTCAACGGTCTTCTGCAAACGTACCACCGTCACATGAAAAGATCGCAACAGGAGCATCAACCCTCAGAACAAGTAACTCCCACATGCCAATAAGGCCGGGAGAAATCAAGTCTGAAAGGCGCACGGGCCGCATGCTGTCGTCTTCGCCTCCGATGCACGCCCCGTGGGGGCATTTGTTGGCACCAGCTTATTTTCTCAAATTAATCGAGGATTAAGCATAGGGAAACACTCGTTATATAGAGCAAAATGGCATATCACCCAAGCTGCTCTACCAGTCAAGTTGAGCTCAGAAATCGAGACACTTCGTCGGGTCAAGCGGCGCAACATAACAACCTGGCATCGGCCCCAAGCAAATGGCACTATGCCAGCCAATTTCTCGACAACCGGGTCGGTTTCGGGATTCGGGACAACCTGCCGTACCTTATGGCACTCTGTGAAGATTCAGGGATCACCCCGGACACCCTGCATATGGTATTATACTACCGACACTTCAACAACCAGGTTAACTCGGGACTCAGAATAGCCTGCCGCATCATACGATTCTTCGCCAAGGAGCGAGGGTCACCCTGACCACCAGACAAGCGGCATCATCATGTCGACGCCCCAGTCACCGGGCCCAACCAAGGGTCCTAACCAGCTAGCCGTGACCCGTGGCAACATCAGCAATCGACCGGGCCCACCCCCGATCACTTAGTTTGCGGGTTTACCCGTGTTCAACACAACTACCCGAGCCAACCCGGCGGCGCCCCGACTACAAGCCACGCCATGTGGCACCTAGCAACGAGGTCGGGGTCTACCATCGAGTCGCCTCCCTCCAGCCCTGTGAAGTCAAAGGAAGACCCATCTGGGCCAACCACAAGCTATAGGAGCTCACAGCAACTTTTTATGGCCCACACAAGCGTGTCGGGAATTTCCCCGAGAGCCTGGTAGGCACGTATGCTCCAGCCACTCTACAGTAAGTCGGAGCTCGACTCAGGACTCCCAGCAACCCATCGCGTCATGCACCACCATCGTGTGCCCATGCACGCGGATCGACATGTTTCTAGCTGGTCAAACCCTCAGTCAAACACCAGTCAAACCATTAGTCAACCCTCAGTCAAACCCCAGTCAAACCTCCAGTCAAACCATCTGTCAACCCCCGGTCAACCCCCAGTCAACCCCTCAGTCACCCCTCAGTGAATCCCCAGTCAAACCCTGGTTAAACCCCCAGTCAACCCCTCAGTCAACCTCTAGTCAAACCCCGCTAAACCTCCCAGTCAAGCCCGCCTAAACCCCCCATGGGGAGGGGTTTACCCGGACCAGCTTCACCCTTCAAGCTAGCCCGCGTAAACCCCCCATGGGGAGGGGTTTACGCGGACCAGCTTCAACCCTCAACCTAGCCCGCCTAAACCCCCCATGGGGAGGGGTTTACCCGAACCAGCCTCACCCCCAAAGCTGGTCCGCCTAAACCCCCACTGAAAATAAAAAAAAAACTTTTTTTACTCCGCGTAAAGCCGTCCGGGGAGGGGTTTAGGCGGACCAGATCCAGCCTTGGGTCTGGTCCGCCTAAACCCCCCTGGGGGGAGGGGTTTAGGCGGACCAGACTAGTCCCATGGCCTGGTCCGCCTAAACCCCATCTCCCCACTCCGTTACACACACAAAACACACACAAAAAAATACAAAAATAAAATAAAAATGTAACTGTTTAGGGGGTTTACCCGGACCAAGTTGGACCCTCAACTTGGTCCGCCTAAACCCCCTCATGACTCTTCATCTTCCCCTATAAAACCCCCCTAGGGAGCTCAAGGGGCAATGGAACATGCAATGGGATAAGAAATGAAGGATGCAATGCAACACCCTCCGACCTAACTGCCGCGCCCTCGGACTCTCGAGGCCTTCGGCAAGGTTCGGGGACGCGAAGAACTAAGTGCACACGTGGTTGGCTTGTCGATTTACTTATACATGCCGAGGGTATGTCATACGTACTTCCCTCACGTGGCGTCTAGCCATCTCACACAAGTCCATTCCCGTCGCACGAAAGGCACTATGGCGATGGCGAAGACATCCGCATCCCGGGTCCGCCGCGTGTAAAAACCCACGATGACTATACACACGCCCTGATGCCGCACCTACTTTCGACACAGAACTACGTGCCCACCGCCCACTCTGAGCTAGCTGCCGATCGCTCGGACCGATGACTCTAGTTATCTGGACCCTTGCCCATGAATAATATTCCCGGGGCTGGCCTCGACTCCCCACTATGACGACATTCGCCTTCCGGGGCCCGGACCCGACCGCTCACCTTGAGCCTCGTCCAACCTTCATCAGGCGCCAGCCTACGACCGCCCCTGCCACTTAGGCAGTCGGGCTTTTCTCGATCTCTTCACGGGGAGCCTCTATAAAACACGCAGATATCCGCCATATCCCGCATTGACCTGGGGACCGACCCACGCGTTAGAATTGTCCCGCGGCTTGCGCCCATTATACTTCGGCCTCTTCGGCCCCTTTGTAAATCCCATGTGGCTCTCATATAGCATGAAACCAGTTGAACACATGTATATACTCGGGCCTCAACCTCTTCACGGCGCCCGCCTCCTTCAGTCACAACGGTGCCCCCGGCACCCTACTGCCAGTCACACCGGGACCCGAGCACGACCATCGAGGTCTCTCGGCACCCGCCTCCCTCAGTCACAATGGTGCCCCCAGCACCCGACTGCCAGCTACTCTAGTCACATCAAGACCCGTGGCACCTGACTGTCAACAACTTCAGTCACAACGGTGCCCCCGGCACCCGACTGCCCGCTACCCCAGTCACAACGGTGCCCCCGGCACCCGACTGCCAGCAGCTAGAGTCACATCGGGGCCCACGGCACCCGATCACTCAACAACTCCAGTCACAACGGTGCCCCCGGCACCCGACTGCCAGCAACTCTAGTCACAACGGGGGCCCCGGCACCCGACTGCCAACAACTCCAGTAACATCGGGGCCCGCGGCACCCGATCACTCAACAACTCCAGTCACAGCGGTGCCCCCGGCACCCGACTGTCGGCTACTCCAATCACATCGGGGCTTGCGGCACCCAATCACTCAACAACTCCAGTCACAATGGTGCCCCCGGCACCCGACTGCCAGCTACTCCAGTCACATCGGAGCCCGCAGCACCCGACCGCCCAACTGCTCCAGCACAACGGTGCCTATAGCACCCCTATGGCCCCGACCACAACACTGTCTCATGTCGAGAACACATTGCGACGTCCCTCGAGCGCCATCCTACTGAGTCACAAGTCCTCTAACGGACGCCACGTACAAATGTGGAAATACCTACACAATAACGCAATGACCCACGGACCGTCATGAATGACGGAATTGTCCCGTGGCTTGCAAGCAATTGTGATCGGGCTCTCATGCCCCCATATAAATGCCTTTCATGGCATATAAGTCATGTAATCCAGTCAAGGAGCAGATCCCCCTCCTCGCCGGAACCAGTCTCTCTGCCCCCAGTTATCCCTATTATGTTGCTGTTACCCTGTCGCTGTTGCACGGACTAAGCCCTCCCGACGTCGCGGCTCTCAGGGTCCCTGACTCTTTCTTCAGCAGTAGAAACAAAGGTATTCGGATTCAATCCGATGTAAAATAAACACCGGTTGCTTGCGGCTGGTGGGGAAAGACGTCTAGTACACGAATCCCCATAATCGCATGTGCACTCGCACTTGTGGAACCCCTTCTCTCCACATGTCACCCGATCTCTCGAGCCATGTGCCGCGTCCTAGCGACGCTTCCCCGATCAATCCTCGGTTCCATAGGTGCTTGTCGAGAAATCGACTGGCACGCCCGCATTCCACCCAGCCATCCCTGTCCCAGTCTCCTAGAATGATGAACCATACGCCATACCTTCCAATGTGTTCCCATCGTTCTCTCTACCTTCTTCTCAATACCCCAGGAATCCCCGCGTGCCCAGTCAACCTATCTCAACCTTCCAAAAAAGGTGAGTCTACACCCCCGCCGTGAGGACAAAATGACAAGTGACTCCCCCGCGGTCGCAAACACTCACTTTGCATTCACATCTTCCAGGCCGAGGTCTCTTTCCACATCGACGCACTCCAATCATCTGTGCTACCTTGTCCCTACCGTAACCCTGTCTGCTCCACCTTTGGTCTTCATTTTTCTTCTCTACATTGCTTCTAACCATCCTACTACTCTTCGTCTTCCACTCTTCACCATAACCATCATGTCGTCTCTGGCCACCAAGAGCAAGGGGAAGACGAAGGTAGTGGTGGAGCAGCAACCGGAGGATATTGTGTCTGAGAAAGCAGTAGAAGCTCCTCACAAGGAAAGAAGAACGGTGTCGGTACATGATCAAGGTGTCATCTCTGCTTCAGGCAAAGAGAAATCTGCTAAAAGAAAAGGAAAGGCTTCTGAAGCTCCATCTAAGCTGCGCTGGACTTCTACCGCAGAGATAGCTCACAGTGAACTTGAAGAAGAGGATGACTCTTTAATGTCTTCAATGCAAGCCGAGTCAGTGCTTGAGATCGACAAAATCATTTTTCCTCGGTATGTGGACTTCCTTGATCATAGGATGCTTGTTGAGTTTCCAAATTTTTTGGATTTGATAAAATTTCAGAAATGGAAAAAGTTCATGGGGAAACACAGACACTATTACCCTAGATTGGTCACTGAATTTTATAAGAATATGAGGTTTGATTCAAACCACTCTAGGATTACATCTCTTGTTAAAGGAGTCAGGATTGAGATTACCAAGCATTTTCTTCAAAAAGTCTTTAGGGTTCCTAAAGATGGGGTGGTAGAAGGTGATTTTGAGTATGATAAGCATGGGGCCTACTCCATTCTGACTGATATGCCTTGTAACCCCAGTGACAAAAATCAGACAAAGTTGAAACAGTTCAACGCCAATAAGTTTTCCTCTCTAAAGAGATTAATACACCACATGTTGACTACTATTATTACTCCACAAGGTAGAGGAAGAGGGAGATTATCTGAGTCTCAAAGATTTATATTTTTCTACATGTTCAAGAACATCAAAATCTGTCTGCCACAGTTAATTATGCAGATTATGGGCACATGCAAAGACTCTAAGAGACATCTTCCTTATGGTGCCCACTTGACTGCCATTTTCAAGAAAGTAAACATCTCTTTAGAGGAGGAGACGTTTAGAAATCCCTAAGGTGAATGCTTATAACATGGAGTTCATTACAACTTTTATGAAGCTGAAATCATCTGGGATCAGTCAAGTAAAGGATCAAGTTGATCAACCTAAAATTCTTATGGCAGAACAGTATGAAGAAAAAGAGGTTCCACTAGTGGAAAAGGGTCAGCTTCAAGCTGAAGATGAACAACAACAGACAGAACGACAACAGCAGTAGTAGGTTGAACAAGCTGAGCAGGAGCAATAGTCACTTGTTATTGAGATAGAAGAGACTGTGCAACAGGAACAACAACCACCAGTTGTTGAGACAGAAGTGGAAGCACAGCCAGAACAAGAAGCTCAACAAATATTGGAAGAATATGTTCCAGAGCTTCAAGAAGAGATTCATCCAGTAATTGCTGAGGATTAACAGGTACTTGATCAGCAGATACATGATGTTGGTGACATGGAAGTAGTTAATGATAGAGTTCATGAAGTGCAGCAAATGGAAGTAGTTTAACATCAACAAGAACTTCATGAACTGCAAGAACAGTAATTGGCTGATGATCAGTTCTTACAACAATTATATCAGCATATTGATGAGCTCATTGAGCAATTTGGGCAACAACAGTAGCAGCAAGGATCAGTTGACCAACCTGAGCAGAGCAATGAATAGCAAAGGCAGGAAGAGCTATAGGAAGAGCAAAGGGTGGAAGAGGTATACGAAGAGCAACCTCAGGAGACTCAAGAAGTTGAGGTTGAACCTCCACACGAAGAATTTCTAGGTCCTGCTACATATTATGGACCTTACCAAGGTCATGTGATGCCCTTCGGGATTCAACCACCATTGTCTCCTGAACAACCCTTTATACCACCAGAATTTCAAGATTCCAGCTCTAGTGGACCCAGCTCAGGACCATAGATTGCTGAAATGTATCTCACACTGACAAACCTCCTGATGAACCAAAGCAGAATGATGAATGCACAGTTCATGCATCTAAATTTTTCTATTCAAAGATTGGATACTAGGATGCTCCATTTGGAACAGACTGTGGACAGTCAGTGGATGAAGTTTGTATATAATAAGTATAGGTCTGATGAGAGATTGCATGGCCTTTTGGACTCCTTACTGACAGTATGTCAGAAGTCAAGAGAAATTTTGGGTAAACTGAGAGACACTCAGCCTACACATATAAAACTTACTCAGACTCTTGTCCATTCTTATGAAATCAAGATAGAGCTAGAACATGTAAGACATCAGGTGAACTTGATCAGACAAGACCTATAGGCTATGAATCAGAGAATCAATACCATATCTGGTGAAGTACATGGAAGTATTATACAACTTGGAAACACTTATGAGAAATTGGACATTGTTCAAGCACAAGTTTAGTAGTTAGCTGACAATTTCAAAGATGTGGTGACTTCTCAAGCTACCAGTACCTCCACCTCAATGGCTGAAATTCACAACCAGCAAACATCTCAAATAGGAAACATGTGTACCATGTTGCAATCTTGGTTTGTGGATCTCACCTCCACTGTAAAGGATCTTCAAGCACAAGTCAACCAGAATGATCAGAAAGTCATGGCCAAATTTGTAGCTCTGGGTACTAAAGTGGATGGGATTCCTAACTCCTTTCCAATGGCAGTACCTCTAACGGGTAGCTCTAGCAGAACACCCATCAGAAGGGCCATGTCAAGAGGTGCAAGCTCCAACAGAACCAGTCCAGCTGATATTTAAAGTTCTCACCCTACTTCTTGCTAATGACAAAGGGGGAGAAAATATTTTGGACAGTGAGTCATGTCTAGTCCGAGTCTGGGAAGTTGTCTGTATGGGGGAGATATGAGGATGATTGTATGAGGATGATTGGAAGAGAATGATGAAGTTTTCACTTTGGTTGTTTCTTCTGAATGTTTTTAATGAAGAAAGACAATCTCTTGTTTTTCCTGTTAATATATGATGTTTCAGTCAAACATCAGTTCAGTTCATGTTTTCATTACACACATAAATGTCACATGTTGCATCTGTGTTTTGAACGAGTGTTATGTATGTGTTTTGAATGAGTGTTATGTGTGTCAGGTCTGCATCTGACTTTGAATGAATGAAAACATTGGCTATTTTTGAAAATTTGTGCAGACCTATGGTTGAATGCATCTTTCAGTGAATGTGTGTATTTTATTTACCTTGTGCTAACTTACATAACTCATAGTTGTCATTATCAAAAAGGGGGAGATTGTTGGAACCCTAGTTTTTATAATGATAGATAATGAATCATGTTAAGACTGAATTGCATAAGTACCTTCATATTGAACAAACCTTTTCTTTTTTGTCTAAGTGTCAAATCTGAGGTCGATGCATATTCAGTCATTTTCAGCTAAGGTCAATGCACATTTTCATTGTCTTCTTCATCAGGTCGGTACATCACATTGCATAATAGCTCATCAGGTCGATGCATGATTCTGACACAGGTCGATGCACACTGCATATTTAAACTTCAAGGTCGATGCGTGTTTAGAGTCTGAATAATTGAAATCGATGCATGTTTTTGCTTTAGGCCGACTAACGTCGATGCATGTTTTGCTTTAGGCTAACTAAGGTCGATGCATGTTTTGCTTTAGGCCAACTAAGGTCGATGCATGTTTTGCTTTAGGCTGACTAAGGTCGATGCATGTTTTGCTTTAGGATAACTAAGGTCGATGCATGTTTTGCTTTATGTTAGCTAAGGTCGATGCTCATTTTAGTCTTATGCATATAATGCTGATGGACATTTTCCTTGTGCATTAGGAAGGTCGATGCACATTTTTAGTTTAGTGCATATAATGTATGTGCATCTTTCTTGACAGGTCTATCTGTGCATCATTAAGCTTAATGCATCGTGTTTAAACATTATTGTCTGAACTTATGAAGATATGAGATTCCATTCTTCAAATAATTATCTTCATAAGCCCTATGTTGATCCATCTACTAATAATCTCTAATGTTAATCTGACAGGTTAAACCAACTCATCAAGGATTAACTGGCATATGCTCAAACACCTGGGCTATATAGAGGTTGACTGCACGTGGAACTTGTGTGAAGTCGATAAGTGGCACGTGAATCAAGGCGAGAGGGTACCCTGGATAACCTGCCACGTGGATCATCTTAATGTCTAATCCTGACACGTGGATATCCCTAAAAAGACTGGTACGAGCCCTCTACACGCCCAACGCGTGAGCTCGTGGGACCCCAAGATTGAAGCCCTATAAAAACACCTTTTATGCGATCAAATTGATAGCGAACGAAGAAAGGGAAAACCAGAAGAAAAGAGAGTAGAGGTAGAAAAGAAGAAGAGTCCAGAAGAGGAGCCGAAGCTCGTGAGACGGGTCTGAGATAGAGTTCAGAGAGAGAGAGAGAGTCTGCTAAAAGAGGAAGAAGAAGAAGGAGAAGAAGAATAGAGTATCAGAATCTGGAGAAGTCTGAGGAAGAAAAGAGAGAGTGGGCAGAGAAAGAGAAAGGGAGTGAGGAAGAGAGATAGAGAGGAAGTTTTGGGTTGATGCCCTAAGTTATCTTCAGTTCTTGGATCAGATCCAGAACTGGTTTTCGCTCCTGTTTAAGCTATTTCATTTTGCATTTTCTTTTGAGTTTTCTCTTTGCTTTCTTCTATTTTCAAACAAGTTGTGTATCAACGGAGCTAAGCTGTAATGCTCAGCGGGTGAGGAGGAATCCTAAGACAGCAAGCTGTGATTGCTCAACGGATAGCCAAGCTGTAATGCTCAGTAGATAGCAAGCTATGTTGCTCAACGGTTATAGGGATTTCTATCCCCGAAGCTGTGGATCAGCGGTCTTAAACTGTGTGTTAGCAGTAAGCCTCACTCGGGTTTGAGTGGCGGATGGACGTAGGTCTGTGGTAGCAGACCGAACCATCTAAAACTTCTATGTAGTGGGTTTTATGCTTTTGTCATTTCCATATCCTCTTTCCCCATTTCACAGGATAAATGAGCACAGCGATCATGTTTATGAGTTTATCTGTGTGCGCTTAGCTGAGTCTTAGGCACCGGTTGTTGAGTTCATCTACTTAGACTTTAAGGATCACTGCGGTGAGATTATATTGTGAATGAAAGATTGCATTGAGCATTTGATTTCACTATCACTTTTATCTGAACGAATTGTGAGTACCTTCATACCAAGTATATCAAAAGCTATGGCTGGAAGGTTTGGTCATGCCAATCTGGAAAGCCCTACCTTGCGTAAGGGATCCTTGATCACACCTTCGTCAAGTACTTGGTAGATGGTGTTCTATCTTCGCTCGAATGACAGTTGGTGAAATCATTCGATTACTGTTTGTCTGAAGTTCATTTTATTTGATTAACCCTTCTAAGATTTAAATTCCGCATGCTTTTTATCGGGGATTCATTCACCCCCCCTCTGAATCCGTGACTAGCACCCCAACAATGATGATTTGGAAGTTCTTTGTGAAGAGTTAGAGCCGGCACAAGATGTTGAAGTTTTTCAAGAGAAACCCATTCCGAGTTTCCTTCATTTCCAGTCCCTCCTTTGTCACCCGATGAACCCCCTGCTCAGGACGATGCCACCATCCTTAATCCCATTTACCAAACCAATTAGTGTTACGATGATGGGTCGATACTCCAATCACCCACACCGGCGCACCATGACCCTTCCATTACCTTCAATCCTTCATGCCCTACTAAAATCTGATGCTTTCTACGAACCAAACCTACCACACCTTTAACCTCCGCTAAGCCATCCAAGCTTACCGCCACACCATCAGCCTCCGCCGAACCTCCCACCGAACCTTTTCATAAACCAAATAACCCTTCATTACCACTACCTAAGGCCTCCACTATCCTTATAACCCCAAAGCCGATTACGCCGAACCTCACTTTGTCTCTCCCTCCATCTAAACCTTTACCTGGACCCATGACAAATCCTGAGATGGATTCACATATTTTTTCACTCGAGCCAACCCCATTTGCTTCCAAGCAAGGGGAAAAGCCCGACATATTTCAACCTCCACTTCACTTACCCTTCTGCTGACGCTCTCCATTAAACCACCTCCATCTATTGAGCCTACCGCCTCCGCCTCACCTTCCTCTACCACTCGGAGTGGGTGTATTTCTGCAAGCACATGTGCCAAGGATGATCAGGAGCTGAGCAAGAAGGATTTGGTTGCGGTTATGTTATTCAAAGTTCAAGATTTTATTTGTCGAATGCCGATTTATGTTCTTGTGTCGGGCATTTTTGATAAGTCTCCATCAAGGCTCACTATGATAAATCCTTCCAAGTTGATGGCATATCGGCCTTTTATCATTTTCACCTTGCTCATTGGTTAATACTCTTTCAATGCTCTCATTACCCCTCGCTCCATTGTCATACGGTTTCCTACGGGGTTTTCTTCTTGCATCACAATAACACATCCTTCTAATGAGAGCTCATGGGCACTATTTCCACTTCTTGAGCTGTTTGGCCAGGCACCTTGCTTACCATGGAGGGGTGTGCAATCTTACATTATTGGTCCTTCCACCAAATTGATCACTTCTCATCTTATTCCATCCATATTTTCATGGGCCACTCCATGGGTGAGGAAGAGGATCTCATTCCATTCATTCTTTGCATCACATGCACCCCTTGCATTCATGGCATTGCATCCATTTGCACTCCTCCTTCCCCGGGTTTCCAGATCCATATCTTCCCCATCCTCCGGAACCTACGGACCCTCCTCCTTCTTCTAATCCACTCTCCTCGGGGCATCGTGTCCCTTCAGATTTTTCTTCCCTCGTTCTCTCCGGGCATCACGCACATTCCTATTCTATTCCTCCGGAACCTCCAGATCTTCCTTCCCCTTTCCCACTAATTCTCCCAGGGCATCGCGTCCCTGTTCATTCTATTCCTCCGGAACTCTCGGATTTCCCATCTTATCTTCTCTCCAACTATGCAAGGCATCGCGTCCCTCGGTACTTTCTTCCCTCGGAACCTCCAGACTTATCTCCTCTCTTTCGATTTGTCTTCTTAGTCCTCCAGGACATTGTAGACACGTCAAAATTGATACTATGTTGATCAAATCTCATGTCACCATGTTAACGCCCCAAAGTGAACTTCAATATTTCCATAATATGAAGTTTTTCTATTTTTGTGTGATTTTATGTGTTTTTCTAATTATTTTTGTAATTCACGACTTGAAGTAGGGCGTGTTTTAAATAACGGCTTGCTCTTGGGCGCGTTTTAAAGAAAGGATGACTGAACCAAGAGGCGTCAGTTTCTAGAATTTAACGAATTTCATTCAAATTGGAAAAATAAGAATTAACGTCCCTCTCTGGGTCGTGTTTTTAATTAACGACTCTCCCTCAGGCGTCGCTTCATCATTTTCAAATAAGGAAAGTGTTTCTTACTAAAATTAAATCCATTAATTGACGCCTTTTTGCCAGTCGTTATTAACGCCCTGACCCAGGTCGTCAATTTCAAATAACACCTTTATGTGGGTCGTCTCTTTCCCTTCCGTGTCCTGATTGAACGAAGCTTTCCTGGAGAGTTGCCTGCTCTGTTTGATCATCTTGTTGGATTAGGTAACTAGAGACCTTGCCGTGGATGGCTATTGCCAATTCTTATCCCATTAGATCTGTGTTTTCCGCCCTATAAATGCATCCCTGGGTCGAGTTCGTAAAAGGTTGGCTGAAGGGAGAAGAAAAGAGGGATTAGTAATAGCAGAAACAGGTTTTCTCCACGCATAGAAGCTTTCCACTCTCCTCTTCCCTACGCATCCTTTGCTCCTGCGGTGGTTTCTTCTTCCTATTGCATCAGCCGAATCAACTGGTTTCTCCCTTTACTGTTGTCAGGAACAGCAGGGAACTCTTTGCATCAGTTTACTATTTCATCATCGTTCATCATAATTCTTTTGCATTAGCTTTGCATTACATCTCCTTCCTTCCCTAATTCTCTTAGGGGTTTTAAAAGAACCAAAAGGTGCACACTTTATGCTCATATTCTATCATCTCATTTTATCTTTGGATTGATACTACACACACTTGGCTAATCCCTTTTTATCTTGTTTGTTTGTGATTTGTTGAAGGGTAATCAAGAAGAAAAACCCCCTTCATCGGCCGGCCGGTAGAAGGAGGAGGAGGAAATCTACAATCATCCCGCATCATTATTTTTCATCAGGTATTCGCGAGCAATCTCCCTTCTTTTTGAGGTAACCCCTCTGGCGATCACCCTCCATATAGCAATCTCTTTCTCCCCTTTTTATTTAGTTTTCTATCTTCTATCCTTTTATGTCGGAGTGATGATCATCTTTTTAGGTGTTCACAGACATCTCGTCCTTTATTCTCTTCTTCCTCTTCAATCATCTTTTTCCATACCTCTTCCCAGGGCATCGCATCTCTCGGGATTTTTCCTCTCCGATCCTTAAGATGGTTCTTCTTCCCATCATGATTTTTCTCTTTTGCCTCCGGATCCTCTAGATCCTCCTCTCTCGATTTACCAATTCCTTTTCTTGATTCCATCTAATCTTGGGTCCGACCCGACTTCTTCAACATCCACTGCTTTCGGCATCTGCCCGTTCTCCCACTGCTTCCTAGGCTTTAGTCCTCACTCCTGCTCTTGATTTCCCATTTCTTATGTAGACCATTTCATGTGATCAGGGTCTCCGCACCTTAGTGAGGGAGTTTTAGCCCTCGTCTCTTTTCCTTTTATCCTTATTCATCTGAGTCTGGTCTTGGTACCACCCCTTCTTGTTAACACACTTCAAACCTTGGCTTCCAATCCGTTCTTATCTGCCACTTGAGGACAAATCCCATGATGATCAGGATCGCCTCTGGCGGCAGCTACTTCCACAAGGTTGCAAGGTAATATTTTTGCACAATATTTGCATTCAATATCTTTCGCGCATGGTTTTTAAAATGAAGTGCTTCTTAACATGATTAAGAATGGTATTTCAAGACCTTTATCTTAAGTCTTTGTCTTTATTGAATTTCATCTTAAAAAAAAGAAAAATATAAATAAAAAAGATAAATAAAAGAAAAAAAAATAAAAAAAAGAGTCTTTAGGCTTACTTTTACAGCACCTCTGGTTATAAGAACCATGCGTTGGGAGTTCGACTTTCTTTCCCCGTTTGTTGAGGGCAACCCTTAGCTGGGCACTCCACACACTTCACGGCGTCCTCAGCCGGCTTCCTTTGGTAAACATCGTTGCTGCTTTGGCCATGCCATGGGTATGCATCAAAAGTCTTTTCTCTTCTCTACTCAGCCAAGTGCAGGGGCAAGAGGTTGACAGATAAGATGACCAATCTGATGACACTCTATAGACAATCTAGAAGGGGGTGAATAGATCAGTCACCCAATAAAACCAACTACAACAGCTTCAAGTGCGGAATTAAAACAAACTATTGCTAGACGGCGGAAGGATAAACAAACACGATCACAGAATACCAACTCTAGCAGATCTGAACTTAAACGATCCTAAACATGCATCTACTACGGACGGAAGAGATGAACAAGATGCACACAAATCACACGACAACCGCATATTAGATAGGGATTTTTAAGGGGGTTCGATCTCAAACCTGAGATCTACGTCCACCCCACACTTTAAATCGGAATGTGGCTTCTACCGCTGATACACAGCTTCGCTGATCCACAATTTCGGGGTCAAAACCCTACAGACCGCTGGGCGTTATAGCTTATGCCGTCCAGAGGAATCCTCCTCTACAAACTGCTAGGACTTACAGCTTCACCCATCCAAAGGAATCCTCCTCTGCCCGCTGAGCATCACAGCTTGCTCTGCTGACAAACAGCTTGAAGACAAGGTTTCAGAAAATAGGAAGAAACAAACGAAAAACATGAAATCCCCAAAGGAAATGTAGCTCACAATGAGCAATCTCAACTCTGGTATCTGAACTGAGAGACTAAGGAACAAACTCTCAAAATAATTCTCTCAGATTCCTCTCTCTCAACTCTCTCCTTCTCTTCTTCTCTCTTTCTTCTCTTTCCCTTCTCTTTCTCTTCACATGGATCGTACAGGCTCTTTCTGCTTCTGCTCTTCTGAAGTATTTTCATGATCATCACACTTCATGATCATCACACTTCACGATCAGTCTTCTCCAGATGGAGAAGTCTTCCTTTTATAGTAACAACATAGAGGTGGGCGTGTGTCCTCCATGAATTCCCGCCCTAGCGCCTAGACCACGTGGCAGTATTTCAGCTCACTGCTTTACACGTGTCACGATCCTGGCACATCCTCCATTCTTGGATCACGTGCCCTTCTTAAACTCCTCGAGCAGATATCCTGACAAGGTCAGACTTAATATCAGTTAGAAGCAATGTGAGGATAGTAGAAAGATGCACAGAGTTGGTTCGAGAGAGTATAGACTACCACCAAAGAATGTATAGACTTTGTGTGCATTGTACAAAAGATGTACAGACATGCCACCGAAGAATGTACAGACTTTGTTGTGTAAGATGCACACATGCACGGACTTAATCGCGTGCAGCAATGAAAGTTGCATCGACTTGAGTTATGCATGCACATACTTAACTTAAAAGGTGCACCGACTTTACATGAACGAAAGGAAAACATGCACTGACTTTATCAACATGTGCATGGACTTCGTATGCGACAGATGCAAGGTGCACGGACCTTGTATGCTAAATGACGCAGCAATACACAGACTAATATGCATGCACTGACTTAACCTAAGTGTGCTACAGTGCATTGCATTAACTATGTCCCTTGAACATGCATGTGCCTAGATATGCACTGACTTCAAGATATGCTGCAAGACAAAACTTGCACAGACTCTAAATGTGCTAAGATGTATATGCTCAAAGCAAGATTTGCCCCGACGTGATCTGCACAATGCAACGTATGCAACGACCTGAGCTACAACAAAATGCATCAGCTTGTGCTTGCAGCAAAAGTTGCACCGACTTAGACTAACACCAAATATGCACTGACCCTTACACGCACAAAATTTGCACTGACTTAAACTAACACCAAATATGCACGGACCCTTACACGCACAAAAGTTGCACTGTCTTAGCGCAGGCTAGAACCTGCACCGAGTTGCTATGCCTTAGACATACACACATGCACTGACCTAACACTTGCCAAGGCTGCGTGCAGAGAATGGAATGCACGGACCTTAATGCCCATGAGCGATGATATGCACAGACTTTATGCACGACATGAACTTTACTCACATGCACTATTTAGTAGATGAATCTAATGGTGATTGCTATCATCAAAACCAAGGGGTACAACTCTAATGGTGTTTGCTATCATCAAAACCAAGGGGCACAACAATCTCCCCCTTTTTGATGATGACAACACCACACCAATGGACAATGCATATGCAGACTAATGCATCTATAAAATGCTCCCCCTGAAAGTATTACTCTCTATCCCCCTTTGACATAATCTCTCCCCCTAACTCACCCTCTTAGATGAGAAACAATAAATCTCCCCCTTTGACGTCAGCAAAAAGGAGGGAGGTAAGAGATAAGGAAACCAGGGAGGATGAATGAGATAACATCCCATGCAATGGTTCAGGAAATGAGCAAGTTATAAATCAACCCTTGGGATATAAGAGTCAACAATGTGTATGCTTGATTAAATCTAGGTTTAATAGTTGTAGAAAGTGGAGTAAAGCAACTCACTTCTGGAAATAGGGTTATAGACTCCGGTTATAGCAATGAACCTAAAACACATAGTCATAATAAACTGAGTTAGGACAATACCCTAGTGATTTCAGAAGCAGTGAATATCAAGGGAAGTCACTTGAATTTGTATTGAAGTTAAACAGTTGACACTCAATGACTTTTGTTATCTAAGGGTTACAACAGTTTCTTTTTCACCGTTGATTTTTTTGATTCTAAACTTAGTGAACAGATCAGTGACATTTATACTGTTGACATTAGGTGTACACCTTGATCAGAGGCAGGTACCCCTAGTTACTAGGCATAAACTACTAGATCTGTTTCATGTCAAAATCTCCAAAGACAGCTTGCACCTTTGACGTTAAGGGTACACCTTCATTAGAGGCCAGTACCCCCAGTTACTTAGTGAAACTACCCCTGTAGATTTGATCAAGGATATAGAGTTAGTCTGAATCACTTCATGACTTAAGGTGTTCTCCATTTCTTTGATGAAGGTCTCAGTTTCTCAGTGTAATTCAGTCATTGCTCTGCCACTTTGTTCATTTCTTTTCTTTTAAGATCTTATTTCTGCTGCCCTTATGATTTTTTAGAGTGACTGTTTAAAGACAATACACACTCTAGTCTTTTGCATCTTGACCTCACTAAGTCTGTTATGTTCAGGTACAGTGAAGACCTTTCTATTGTAACCATGCAGAAAATAAAGTTAAGAGCTATAAACAGTTTCGAACAGCTTATTTTCTGATGGACAGTCTCTGAACTCTCCAGTCTATTAAGGTTAAACATTCAATTAAGTCAAGAAGCAACCATGATTCTTATAAAGGAAGAGTTGCAATAATTGCAGCTTACTGTAATGAACCGATAGAAGATTGTTATCCAATCAGAGTAATACCAAGTGATAATGATACCAATTGATAAAAGGTGATAATAACGCATAGGATCAGCTCAAAAAGGTTTGCAACATTATATGGACTGATATCAATGGATAACTGTATCTGAAAAAGGATGAAAGGATAGGAGAAGTTGAACAAAGATCAGACTCAACAACACTCCCCCTGACATCATGATGCATCAACACAAGTTACACTGACTCTGTATGCAGATGGTATAAAGATGCACCGACTCTGACATATGTGATCTGTAAGATGCACCGACCTACATGCAACTGGAACATAGGATGCACCGACATTCATGGTGTTAAAATATTAGATGCATCGACTTCATGCTGAATGCTTATACACCCCGGTAAAATCGTGCATCGACTATGTGTAAAGCATGCATCGACATAAAGTCTACACAAGGCAATTGATACACTATATGCACAACCATGCATCGACTGTTTGCACAACAATGCATCGACTATATGCCCAACTATGCATCGACTTTAGGGATAATACGTGCAAGACGTGCAGAAACTTATATACTCAGTGCATAAGTGATTATTCTACCATCAAACAACTTTATTCACAAGTTCAAAAATAGGCAGACACAATTATTTCAAGCACTCCAAAAGACAATTCAAGAGAGAAATTAGTCATTTTCATGTTGAAATTAACAAAGCCCCAGTTCTCTTCTTAGATATCTAAATCTTTCATTTCCAAGGGGTTTAGTAAAAATATCAGCAACTTTTTTTTAGTTTCAACAAAGATTAACTCAATTTCACTCTTGCTTATTGCATCTCTAAGAAAATTGTGTTTAATATCAATGTGCTTAGTCCTAGAGTGGTGAAACGGATTTTTAGTAAGGCAGATGGCACTAGTGTTATCACATAGAAGTGGAATGCTTCCCAGATTTATCTGATAATCTGAGAGATGATGTTTAATCCATAGTACCTGGGTAGCACAGTTCCCTACAGTAACATATTCTGCCTCTGCAGTGGAGAGTGCCACTGTGTGTTACTTTTTAGAAGCCCAAGATACTAGGCAACCACCTAAGAATTGGCAATAGCCACTAGTGCTCTTCCTATCTATCCGACACCCAGCATAGTCTGCATCAGTGTAGGCTAGAAGCTCTAAGTCACGCCTAGCAGGGTACCAGTTCTTGGGTGCCTGACAGATACCTAAAGATCCTTTTCACTGCACTAAAATGAGACTCCTTAAGACTAGCCTGAAATCTAGCACATAAACACACTACAAATTGTATATCATGCCTAGATGCAGTGAGGTACAAAAGGGATCCGATCATACCTCTATACAGCTTTTGATCAACTGGGTTACCTTTAGTATCTTCATCAAGACTTGTGGAGGTACCCATTGGAGCTGCAATGTCCTTGAGGTTTTCGAGCTTGTATTTCTTCAGGAGGTCCCTAATGTATTTGGACTGGGTGATGATGGTTCCATCCTTGGTTTGAGTCACCTACAATCCAAGAAAGAGTTTTAGCTCACCCATTGAGCTCATTTCAAACTCTTGTGTCATTAAATCAGAAAATTCCTTACACATCTTTGGGTTAGTTGAACCAAAAATAATGTCATCCACATAAATCTGAACAATAAATATGTCAGGTTGACTTACCTTTGTAAACAACGTTTGGTCAATCTCACCTCTCGAGAACTTCTTCTCGGTAAAGAATTTGCTGAGCCTGTCATACCAAGCTCTAGGAGCTTGCTTCAATCCATAAAGAGCCTTATTCAGTTTATAAACATGAGAGGGGAAATCTATGCATTTGAATCCAAGAGGCTGTCGGACATACACATCCTCTTTTATTTCCCCATTGAGGAAAGCAGATTTAACATCCATCTGTTGGAGAGTTATTCCTAATGAGCATGCATAAGCCAAAAGTATTATAATAACCTCTAACCTGGCTACAGGGGCAAAAGACTCCTCAAAGTCAATTCCGAATTCTTGATTATACCCCTGAGTAACAAGTCTGGCTTTATTCTTAACTACATTACCTAGCTCATTAGTTTTATTTCTAAAAACCCATTTAGTTCCAATGACAGTCCCATGATCAGGAGGTGGGACTAGGTGCCACACCTTGTTCCTGTCAAACTGATTAAGCTCCCCGTGCATGGCATTGATCCAATGCACATCCTTTAGGGCACTGTCAATGGACTTGGGTTCTACATAAGAAACCAATGCATATGTGTTTAATTCATGCTGAGCTCTAAAGTAGCCTCTAGTCCTAGGGGGTTCATTTAAGTTACCAATGACATTACTTACTGGATGATCTCTTAAAAATCTGATATTGATAACTTGGTTACCTTGATCTTCATTTACCTCCCCCTGAACATCAGGCTCTTCTACATTGTTTTCTTCTGGTTCTTCTTCTTGATCTGATTGGTCTGCCGACTGTCCTTCATTCAATATTTCTCCATCATGTTCTTTCCTGCACAGACCATTGTCATATTTAGTCAGGGACTCATCAAAGACTACATGTGGAGATTCTTCAACAGTTTTAGAATTTGAATTGTACACCCTATATGCCCTAGTGGTTTCAGAATATCCTAGGAACATACCCGGTTCACTTTTAGGTTCAAACTTATCAAGATTTCTTTTATCATTAACATGGATAAAACATTTACATCCAAAGACCATAAAGTGTGCAATTGAAGGTTTCTTACCCTTGAGGATTTCATAGGGTGTTTTCTGAGTGAATGGCCTTACCCTAGCTCTATTAATTACATGGCATGCAGTATTGACTACTTCTGCCCAAAATTTCCTTGGTAGGCCACCTTCAACTAGGAGTTTACGGGCCATCTCCACAAGAGTCCGGTTCCTCCTCTCCACCACTCTATTTTGCTCTGGTGTCCTTGGTGAGGAGAACCGATGAGTAATCTCATTGACTCTGCAAAATTCATCAAATTGTGAGTTCTCAAACTCACCTCCATGATCAGATAAAATATTTTTAATTGAATTTTTATTTTTCTATTTTGTTTTCAAATAGAACTCCTGAAATTCTGTGAATGCATCATTTTTATGTGAAAGGAAAAAGACCCAAGTAAACCTAGAGAAGTCATCAAGTAAGACATATTCATATCTCCTACCTGATAAGCTGACAGATCGTGTGGGTCCAAAAAGATCCATATGTATCATCTCATAAGGTTTGGAGGATATGTTTTCAGTTCTGGACTTAAATGACTTCCTAGTTTGCTTGGACTGTGTGCATGCATCACAAACTTTGTTTTCCTTCTTGAATGATATTTCCTGGAGTCCTCTAACCATGCTATGTTTATTCAATTTGTGCAAAATAGTATAGCTGGCATGGCCTAATCTACGATGCCACAAAAATGCTAAATCATCTATATTTACAGTAAGGCAAAGATTAGAATGAGCTAAATCATCTAAATCTACCAAATAAATGTTATTCACTCTTTTTCCTGAAAATTTAACTACATCGGAATCAGGTTCAAAGATTTTACAATTATGAGAATCAAATACTACCTTGTGTCCTTTATCACAGAGCTGGCTGATACTGAGTAAGTTATATGCAAGAGCATCAACCAGCAGGACTTCTTCAATGCAACAAGTAGTACACTTACCTACCTTACCTGACCCGATGATTTTGCCCTTTATATTTCCTCCGAAGGTGACAAGACCTCCATTCTTCTCAGTCAACATGAAAAATTTGGCCTTGTCTCCTGTCATATGCCTGGAGCAGCCACTATCCAGGTACCACATACTGCTCCTGGCTGCCAGGCATACCTGCAATCACAATCAGGTAGAGAATTTTGGAACCCAAAACGGTTTAGGCTCTGAAGCAGAAACAGAACAGTTTAAGCAAGATAACCATTGTTTAGGAATCCACATTTGTCTAAACATGGTTGGCTTAGTGGAATTCCTAACATTCTTTTCATCATTTTTCTTTTTCTCAACACCATCTGATTGAGTCTTCTTCTTTTGGTGCTGTGGTTTTTGTTGAGTTGTAGCACCATCTTTAATAGCAATGTGATTATTTTTGTGCCAGTGCTCAGGCCAATAGGTACTCAGATAATTGCGGCCCGCAGTGGTCCTAGGCTGACCAAAGAACACTTGTCTATTAGGACCCCATGTCCTGGACTGACCAACCCATCTAGCAAACTGAGGTCTATGCCAGTGAGTGGGAAAAGATTGATATCTAGACCTCCCCTTGACTTGATTCCATTCAAACCTATATAATGGTTGTGACTGTTTCTGAGGATAATTGTAATAGGTCTGGAGCTTGGGCTGGTGAGTCTGGCTGGTCTGGCCCCAAGCAGCATTAGGTCTCCCTTGCATTTTTGACCCACTAGACTTCTGTACAGGTTTATGTTGGGTCTTCTTCTGGACAGGTGATGGTGGTGGAGACTTGGTGGCCTTGCCCTGGGGTTTAGATTTGCTTGGAGGCTGACCCTGAACCTGAGGCTTACTTTTGGGTGAAGGGCAGGATCTGCTAGGCTCACCAACCTTCTGTTTACCCTTGTCCTTGGCACTGGATATTTTTGAATTAACATTTTTAGAAATAGAATTTTCATTAACCATTTTTCTGAGAGGTCCCTTGTAACACCCTCAAATATAGTTAAGTTGTACTCTATATCATCGAGGCGCCTTTTCAAGTATCGGCTCAGTTCTTAGAAAGAACTCCGAAGTTAAGCGTGCTTAATGGGGAGTAGTACTGGGATGGGTGACCTGCCTGGGAAGTCCCCCATTCTGGAGCTGATCAATGTCAGAAAGGGATAAAACCGTGAGGCCGCTAGGCCAAAGCGGACAATACCTCGACGGTATAGAGTACGGGGCGTGACAGAATGGTATCAGAGCTATACCCCTGCCGGAAGAGTGGGAACTAAGTGCTATGCAGGGTAAAGTGCTACGCTATGGGAGCCACCTCTTGAGTCCGTAATGGAGCAAAGTGCTACATAGTGGGAGCCACCTCTTGAGCCTGTAGGAGCCACCTCTAGAGTCCTACCTGCCTGGGGGCTTAATTACGTGCTATATGTGCCCAGCGACGAGGACGTCGCCTATATAAGAGGGGTTGATTGTAACACCCTCAAATATAGTTAAGTTGTACTCTATATCATCGAGGCGCCTTTTCAAGTATCGGCGCAGTTCTTAAAAAGAACTCCGAAGTTAAGCGTGCTTAATGGGGAGTAGTACTGGGATGGGTGACCTGCCTGGGAAGTCAGAAAGGGATAAAACCGTGAGGCCGCTAGGCCAAAGCGGACAATACCTCGATGGTATAGAGTATGGGTAGCAGCGGAACGTGTCGTTTGCTCGGAACGTGGCAGTTAAACAGTCGTGAATGATCAAGAGCAATCGCATAAGACTAAAATAATTTTGAGCAATGGAAAAAAATCTTATTCCAAAAATAAGTCTCCTACAATTTAAATTTTCAAAACTAGAAGACTTAATTACATCACAATAAAAGAAGAGGAGATGACGCGCTAACAGACTTAGACAAGATAAGAGACGCTTAAGCTAACTTGGCTAGACAATTAATAAGAAATACTATCTAGACTCAAGAAAGATAAAAGACACGGGTTCACTAGTTTCCGAAGCTCGCTTGCACACTTGTCCCTCCCATGTGAGTCACGGTCTCGCTAGTCACCTGATTACCTGAAAAATGTTGGAATAAACTGAGTGAGCGAAAGCTCAGTAGGAATTATATCTCAAGAACTAGCAATTGGTTTAAGTAATTACCTCTTCCAAATGAAAATGCAAGTCTAGCATGTCAATCATGTAAAAATAGAACGATACGGAATTGAACATGATAACGAGAGGAATAACAAGTAATGCTGAACCAAGATAGGGAATTTCAAGTATTCAAGATTTCAAGTATTTGAACAAGTACCGAGTATATCAATAAAGTTTTTCATGTCATGAGATAATGGCTATTAACAAGCAAGTACTTTGCCCATTCCGGGCCACGCAAGTCATGTCAAGTCAATCAAGTCAAGCACGCGAGAGAGAGATAGATAGTGGAGTGTCATAGATTCAAGCAAGCACTTCGGTGCAATGCCACACTGTGATCAATATAACTCCCATGGGCACAAGTACTTTCGGGTGCTCCTCCCAGGACCAGATCGGGCCCTATATGCGCAGACATTGTTACATGTAAATATCTAGACAACCACTTTCGTGATAGCCATGGAATTCCAAGAACAAACTCATGTAGGATTTCAAGGTAGATACGTGGATAGGTTCCACGGAATTCAATGAAGAACATTAGATGGATAATGATTAAAACCAACGAGAACCATGACATGTCGATAACCCGGGGTAGAATCGGTACCTTAACTAGGTAGCCGTGATAACTTGAGTGGATGACTATACTTGTCATCAATCAAGGGACATGAATCAAGCTGAGAGATTGACCCTATCTCTAAGGGACTCAATCCAAGATACCGCCTAGTGGAATATCATCATTCCAATGGCAAAGATTATTCTCTCATGGACCAAGATGGTGACATGAGAGGGCCGGTTTACCATAAGACGTGGCAATCAAAAGGTACAAGGTGTTTAAGGTACAACCAGCTCAGTCGGCCTTGAGGGAATCCAAGGCTACGAGGAGACTTACGGAGGTCCCAATGACTAACTCGCCAATCCGAAGGAACGGAATGTCCAACGGAGGGAGGGCTCGTATGTCACCAAGAGTTGAGGTGTATGCGTGAACCAATCATGAAACAGGGACTCCATCTACGGGCATGAGATGAGAGTGCCAAAAGACCCGCGGTATGGGTCAAGTACGGAAAAAAAAAACGGTGAGAACAAGTATACGTTAATCATAGAATTCATGTCCAACCTATTCTATAATTAACTATAATTAAATAAACTTATATTATTTAACGCCCGTGGGTGCCGTCATTTATTAATTAGCATCCTCTTAGGGAACGTTAATTTTCATGATTTTTAACTCAATTTATTTAGCAAGAATTTTCATTTATACCTATTTAATTGAATAAATTCAAAAACACACATTAAAAGGCACATTAATTTATTTAAAATAATTTAAGAAAATAGAATATATGATAATTAGGAGGAAAATACAAGGATTCCAAATATAATTTTTCTATAATTTTCTGTTACATATTTTAATAAATATAGATTTTCAAAGATACATGTACACGATATATATATATATATATATATATATATATATATATATAATATTTAAAAGTGACGCCTAAAAGCAAGGTCGTCACTTTTTGTTTTAACGACTGAACATGGGTCGTTTCTTTTTCAAAAATTTATCATTTTTTTTAACCCTCTCGTTTCTATACTAAATGATGTCGGAATCAGGCCTATAATATACCGAAATGACCGGCTCGAAAAACTCTACCTAACCATATGTTCAAAAAAAAAATTCGACGAGAGACAGGGGATCTTACGACAGGGGCACGAAAAATGGTGCAACCACTTTCATTACCTCCGTCTCTACCCCAATAGTATGCCAGTAAATTTTCATGGCCAAAGGGTACTTCTATAACCATTAACGACTATGAATGCGGAAATCTCATAAACCATATATATATAAAATTGACGACTATTAGTTAGTCGTTCCTTTTTTTTTATTTCAATTAACTAACGACGATGTAACTGTCGTCTCATTTTATTAACAAGCCTTTAGAAAAGGCGTCAATTCCAGAACACACAACAGATGTGAAGACGTTAATTTTAAATGAGAAATTGACGACCTTTTTGATGGGCGTCAAAATAAAATAGCGCCCTAAAAAAAGGCGTTATTTACTGAAAAATTTCTAATTTCAACTGAACGCAACGATAAGCATAGATATGATATATAAGATATAAATGCATGAAATAAGATGATTATTGTCCATCATATTGACCTTAAATCATAGTTTAACTTTGTTTGGGTTACGAAACTTGAGAAAACCTACAATATGATCATGCTTTATGCTTGTTTGGGCTACGAGACTTGAGATAACCTACCTTTTGTTGAAGATCGATGTTGAATAAGAAGAAGAACCCAATAAATACGATGCTCTGTCAGCAGAGGATGGAGGAAGAAGAAGAATAACGCCCTCAGCACCTCTCCTTGTTGGATGAAATCCGCAGGAGGAAGAAAGGAAGATGAGGAAGATGATTTCCCCCCTTTCACAGGTCACGTACGCAGAAGATGAAGAAGGGAACGGCAGCAAGAACAGGAAGAAGTTCACGTTCGCGGGTGAAAGAGGAGGAAGACGACACCGCTCGAATGTGATAATAACAAGAGCGCATGCATGCTCGACGGGATGTTTATTTTATAGAGATGGGAGATTTTCTAGAGGGTTCCAAGCTCACCGATGGCAACGTTTTAAAACTTACCCGGCATTACTCCTGCCATTCCCCGTTTACGGCCGCTAGCCTTGTTTTGAAATGAAACCCTAACAGCTAACCAATGGTCATGGGGCATATGGGTTATCGGGTTGGCTTATATGCATGGGTTTAGGTTCCCGTATGGTGGTGTTTAGTATTATAAGGTTTAGCTTTGGGGTTAAGTTGTGTACGTGCATGAGTTTAAGGCTTATGATTGGGTGTAAGTGGACTATATATATATATGGGTTTATATATGTGTTTACATATATACTCGAACATACACATGGGTTGGGGGCTAGAATTGTTACGTATATATATTTGGCTAATGGGCTAGCTTTATATCGCGGCTCAATTATTTTGGCTGTTAAAATAACATATCTTATATAACGTATAGTTAACTAAATATATATTAAGGCCCATTAAGCGTATAATTATTTCTATTCGAGTTTTAGATTTATTTAGGAATTATAATTCTTTTAATTTATTCGAGATGCTACATTATGTTTAGACCAGGATAACATATATACTAAACCCTTTACCAAATTCCGGTGTCTAAAGAAGAATCATGCTAACCCGATTAACATTGGGACCTTCTACTTATTTTCCTTTCGTTTATTTAACTAGTTGGGCTAGGACATATTTATTATTAATTAAAACTCAAGCCTATTCCAACTCCTTATTCTAGATGGGCTTGTATTTATAGGACCCTCATTAAGGCATATATATTTTGTATTAGATAGATGTTCAATTATAGTTTAATGCAATTGTAATATGTATATATATAAATTTATTAATATATTTGGATATACATATAAGTTCTCATGTATATTATTATATACAGCTTTTCTTTGAAGGGGTTCATATATATATAAATCGATTATATATATATATAGGTTTTTCCATATAGATATATATATTTTCCCATGTATATGTATATAGGTTGGCTTAGGTTTCTTAATGACCTATTTTGTAGGTGGGTCATGATATATACTAGGGTCTTCGCTGATTAAGAGTTTGCTTAAGGGGGTACTTCAGATAGGGATTTCATTCCTTATAATTTTTGTCACTTTATTTACCTTATTAACTATTGTCTTGGGTATCAAAAGTAGGTTCGATCCTAGGAAAATGTTCACTTTTATTCAAAAGGGAAATTAACTAGTCATTTGTTTATCCTAATAATAATATCCCTAAATTCTTATTTATTCAATCTTTTCATCTATTTATAGGAGACAAATCAATTATCATCAAGTGTAAGCCATCTTTTTCTTTAAATATCATAATTATTGGGTTCCTATTTAGCCTTCAAAATTACCGGGTGTTACACCCTCCCCCACTTAAAAGAATTTGGTCCCCAAATTCACATCACCTTCTACTCCAGATGGGGGACTAGCTATAATTCGATCTAAACGCATCGAATGGAAAATAATCAATTTAGGATCAAGGATGATAGGTACCTTCCATAGCTTTTTCTTTCCTCGCGACATCGACTTCTGTCGAGGCATGAGTCTTTCCTCGGCGGTCCCTAGTAGGACATTTTACCAACTTATGTTCTAAGCTCCCGCAACACAGACACGCTCCTGTCTTTCGATAACACTCCTCTGACTGATGGTTTTTGTTACCACAATACTGACATTGCCCTCGAGGAGCTACCAAATCTTTACCCTTCTTGCACTTCTTACACAGTTTGCACCTCTTGCATTCTTGGGAACTACCACCCTCGTTTGGCCTCTTCTTAGTCATGGTGGAACTCCCGATATTGTTGTCTTTATCTTTCCCTTCGGCTCTTTCTTTTTCTTCCACCGCTTTCTCTAGCTCCTGAACTCTCCTGACAAGGTCCGCGTAAGCTTGGATATCCACTAATATCATCTCATGAACAAAGCTTGGCTTAGATGCTTCCATTTTATTTAGGTTCCTGCAAGGATAAGTGGGGAGATAGTTTATCGACTCAAGAGTTAATGTTAATGAAATGTAAATATCTTATCTTTCTTTTGTAACTTTAACCCCAAGTTCTACCCATCTCTCACGGAACTCCTATAGGATGACCGAAAATGATACTTAAACTATCTCTTGGAACCTAATAACTAGAGGATATGAAAGCCGAAGCTCTGATATGACTGTCAAGGATACTTGACCTATCATTGGAACCTAATAACTTAAGGACGTGAAAGCCGAAGCTCTGATGATGATACTTGACCTATCATTGGAATCTAATAACTTAAGGACGTGAAAGCTGAAGCTCTGATGATGATACTTGACCTATCATTGGAATCTAATAATTGGAGGATATGAAAGCCGAGGCTCTGATACCACCTCTGTCACGCCCCGAACCGATAGCAGCGGAACGTGTCGTTTGCTCGGAACGTGGCAGTTAAACAGTCGTGAATGATCAAGAGCAATCGCATAAGACTAAACTAATTTTGAGCAATGGAAAAAAATCTTATTCCAAAAATAAGTCTCTTACAATTTAAAATTTCAAAACTAGAAGACTTAATTACATCACAATAAAAGAAGAGGAGATGACGCGCTAACAGACTTAGGCAAGATAAGAGACGCTTAAGCTAACTTGGCTAGACAATTAATAAGAAATACTATCTAGACTCAAGAAAGATAAAAGACACGGGTTCACTAGTTTCCGAAGCTCGCTTGCACACTTGTCCCTCCCATGTGAGTCACGGTCTCGCTAGTCACCTGATTACCTGAAAAATGTTGGAATAAACTGAGTGAGTGAAAGCTCAGTAGGAATTATATCTCAAGAACTAGCAATTGGTTTAAGTAATTACCTCTTCCAAATGAAAATGCAAGTCTAGCATGTCAATCATGTAAAAATAGAACGATAAGAAATTGAACATGATAACGAGAGGAATAACAAGTAATGTTGAACCAAGATAGGGAATTTCAAGTATTCAAGATTTTAAGTATTTGAACAAGTACCGAGTATATCAATAAAGTTTTTCATGTCATGAGATAATGGCTATTAACAAGCAAGTACTTTGCCCATTCCGGGCCACGCAAGTCATGTCAAGTCAATCAAGTCAAGCACGCGAGCGATAGATAGATAGTGGAGTGTCATAGATTCAAGCAAGCACTTCGGTGCAATGCCACACCGTGATCAATATAACTCCCATGGGTACAAGTATTTTCGGGTGCTCCTCCCAGGACCAGATCGGGCCCTATATGCGCAGACATTGTTACATGTAAATATCTAGACAACCACTTTCGTGATAGCCAAGGAATTCCAAGAACAAACTCATGTAGGATTTCAAGGTAGATTCGTGGATAGGTTCCACGGAATTCAATGAAGAACATTAGATGGATAATGATTAAAACCAACGAGAACCATGACATGTCGATAACCCGGGGTAGAATCGGTACCTTAACTAGGTAGCCGTGATAACTTGAGTGGATGACTATACCTGTCATCAATCAAGGGACATGAATCAAGCTGAGAGATTGACCCTATCTATAAGGGACTCAATCCAAGATACCGCCTAGTGGAATATCATCATTCCAATGGCAAAGATTATTCTCTCATGGACCAAGATGGCGACATGAGAGGGCCGGTTTACCATAAGACGTGGCAATCAAAAGGTACAAGGTGTTTAAGGTACAACCAGCTCAGTCGGCCTTGAGGGAATCCAATGCTACGAGGAGACTTACGGAGGTCCCAATGACTAACTCGCCAGTCCGAAGGAACGGAATGTCCAACGGAGGGCTCGTATGTCACCAAGAGTTGAGGTGTATGCGTGAACCAATCATGAAACAGGGACTCCATCTACGGGCATGAGATGAGAGTGCCAAAAGACCCGCGGTATGGGTCAAGTACGGAAAAAAAAAACGGTGAGAACAAGTATACGTTAATCATAGAATTCATGTCCAACCTATTCTATAATTAACTATAATTAAATAAACTTATATTATTTAACGCCCGTGGGTGCCGTCATTTATTAATTAGCATCCTCTTGGGGAACGTTAATTTTCATGATTTTTAACTCAATTTATTTAGCAAGAATTTTCATTTATACCTATTTAATTGAATAAATTCAAAAACACACATTAAAAGGCACATTGATTTATTTAAAATAATTAAGAAAATAGAATATATGATAATTAGGAGGAAAATACAAGGATTCCAAATATAATTTTTTTTATAATTTTCTGTTACATATTTTAATAAATATAGATTTTCAAAGATACATGTACACGATATATATATATATATATAATATTCAAAAGTGACGCCTAAAAGCTAAGGTCGTCACTTTTCGTTTTAACGACTGAACATGGGTCGTTTCTTTTTCAAAAATTTATCATTTTTTTTTCAACCCTCCTGTTTCTATACTAAATGATGTCGGAATCAGGCCTATAATATACCGAAATGACCGACTTGAAAAACTCTACCTAACCATATGTTCAAAAAAAAATTTCGATGAGAGACGGGGGATCTTACGACAGGGGCACGAAAAATGGTGCAACCACTTTCATTACCTCCGTCTCTACCCCAATAGTATGCCAGTAAATTTTCATGACCAAAGGGTACTTCTATAACCATTAACGACTAAGAATGCGAAAATCTCATAAACCATATATATATATAATTGACGACTATTAGTTAGTCGTTCCTTTTTTTTTATTTCAATTAACTAACGACGATGTAACTGCCGTCTCATTTTATTAACAAGCCTTTAGAAAAGGCGTCAATTCTAGAACACACGACAGATGTGAAGACGTTAATTTCAAATGGGAAATTGACGACCTTTTCGATGGGCGTCAAAATAAAATAGCGCCCTAAAAAAGGCGTTATTTACTGAAAAATTTCTAATTTCAACTGAACGCAACGATAAGCATAGATATGATATATAAGATATAAATGCATGAAATAAGATGATTATTGTCCATCATATTGACCCTAAATCATGGTTTAACTTTGTTTGGGCTACGAAACTTGAGAAAACCTACAATATGATCATGCTTTATGCTTGTTTGGGCTACGAGACTTGAGATAACCTACAATATGATCATGCTTTATGCTTGTTTGGGCTACGAGACTTGAGATAACCTACCTTTTGTTGAAGATCGGATGTTGAATAAGAAGAAGAACCCAATAAATACGATGCTCTGTCAGCAGAGGATGGAGGAAGAAGAAGAATAACGCCCTCAGCACCTCTCCTTGTTGGATGAAATCCGCAGGAGGAAGAAAGGAAGATGAGGAAGATGATTTCCCCCCTTTCACAGGTCACGTACGCAGAAGATGAAGAAGGGAACGGCAGCAAGAACAGGAAGAAGTTCACGTTTGCGGGTGAAAGAGGAGGAAGATGACACCGCTCGAACGTGATAATAACAAGAGCGCATGCATGCTCGACGGGATGTTTATTTTATAGAGATGGGAGATTTTCTAGAGGGTTCCAAGCTCACCGATGGCAACGTTTTAAAACTTACCCGGCATTACTCCTGCCATTCCCCGTTTACGGCCGCTAGCCTTGTTTTGAAATGAAACCCTAACAGCTAACCAATGGTCATGGGGCATATGGGTTATCGGGTTGGCTTATATGCATGGGTTTAGGTTCCCGTATGGTGGTGTTTAGTATTATAAGGTTTAGCTTTGGGGTTAAGTTGTGTACGTGCATGAGTTTAAGGCTTATGATTGGGTGTAAGTGGACTATATATATATGGGTTTATATATGTGTTTACATATATACTCGAACATACACATGGGTTGGGGGCTAGAATTGTTACGTATATATATTTGGCTAATGGGCTAGCTTTATATCGCGGCTCAATTATTTTGGCTGTTAAAATAACATATCTTATATAACGTATAGTTAACTAAATATATATTAAGGCCCATTAAGCGTATAATTATATCTATTCGAGTTTTAGATTTATTTAGGAATTATAATTCTTTTAATTTATTCGAGATGCTACATTATGTTTAGACCAGGATAACATATATACTAAACCCCTTACCAAATTCCGGTGTCTAAAGAAGAGTCATGCTAACCCGATTAACATTGGGACCTTCTACTTATTTTCCTTTCGTTTATTTAACTAGTTGGGCTAGGACATATTTATTATTAATTAAAACTCAAGCCTATTCCAACTCCTTATTCTAGATGGGCTTGTATTTATAGGACCCTCATTAAGGCATATATATTTTGTATTAGATAGATGTTCAATTATAGTTTAATGCAATTGTAATATGTATATATATAAATTTATTAATATATTTGGATATACATATAAGTTCTCATGTATATTATTATATACAACTTTTCTTTGAAGGGGTTCATATATATATAAATCGATTATATATATATATAGGTTTTTCCATATAGATATATATATTTTCCCATGTATATGTATATAGGTTGGCTTAGGTTTCTTAATGACCTATTTTGTAGGTGGGTCATGATATATACTAGGGTCTTCGCTGATTAAGAGTTTGCTTAAGGGAGTACTTCAGATAGGGATTTCATTCCTTATAATTTTTGTCACTTTATTTACCTTATTAACTATTGTCTTGGGTATCAAAAGTAGGTTCGATCCTAGGAAAATGTTCACTTTTATTCAAAAGGGAAATTAACTAGTCATTTGTTTATCCTAATAATAATATCCCTAAATTCTTATTTATTCAATCTTTTCATCTATTTATAGGAGACAAATCAATTATCATCAAGTGTAAGCCATCTTTTTCTTTAAATATCATAATTATTGGGTTCCTATTTAGCCTTCAAAATTACCGGGTGTTACACCTTCCTTTTCTCTACCACAAATGATATGGTTTTCACGGCAAAGCTCTCAGTGGTAGTTGAGTTGAATCCGAGACCTTCTTTTCTGAAATTCACCTTGGACCCTAATAGAGCATTGAGATTATCTGAACCTTGGGTTATATTTTCTATTATTTTCCTTTTATCAACATCTCCTTTCTCTAAATTTTTGACAGTTTTCTTTAATTTAGAATTCACACACAAAACAGTTTCATATTTCTCATTTGAAATTTTTGCTTCATTTTCAAATGTTTGAATTCTCAGCTTCAAATCATCAATAACATTCTTCAACCATTCATTTTCCTTTCTAGAATCTATTAAAGCATACTTCAAATCATCAAATTCAGCACATGAAATTTTTAAACTATCATTTTTAGATTATAGACAGGCAATTTCATCAGACATGGTTTTATCTTTCATAAGAAAGTTTACTTTCTTCTTCAAATGCCTGTTCTCATTTCTAATATCATCCACTTTATCTAGCAAGTCTCCGTAGGCATCCTCCCAATCAGAAATGGTATAGTGCTGAAAGGGGGATGATACCTCGTCGGAATCTTCTTCTTCTTCTTTGTCACTTTTGGCCATCATGCAGACGGGCTTTTCTTCATCCTCGCTCTCTGAGGTGGTGCTCAGTGTGCCCTCGTCCTCATCGCTCCAAGTACTAATCATGGCTTTTCCTTTTCCAGCTTTCTTCCTTAGTTTCTCCTTTTGCTTCTGGAGCTCTAGACAATCTGCCTTCATATGACCGGCCTTCCTGCAATGATAGCAAACATTAGTATCAGGTTTCTTCGTAGGGTTAGACCTATAACTGTTATGTCGTCGGCCGATGAATTCTCTTCGGCTGAAATTTCTGCCTTCCTTTCTCAAGAATCGCCTAAACTCTCTGGTCAGCAAAGCAAGTTGGTCTACATCGATTTCTGACCCAGAGAGGCTGCTCTGCTCGCTTGATGATCCACTATGGCTAGATCTGCTTGTTCTGCTGGAGCTAGCCTTTAGCGCGATTGGTTTCTTCTTGTTCTCGAGCTCCTCAGCTTTGGGAAGGTTCTGATAGGGTGCTAGGCCCGGATACAGAGGGGGGGGGGTGAATGTATCCCTCTACCAATAATGCCCAAATTAAAACCTGGATGCTAAACACAGTCCCAGAATAAAACTAATTCAATTGAACTCATGAACAAACACATGGAGCGCGCCTAAGCAATCATCTAGCGGAAGCAAAGCAAGGCAATCAAACCACTGCACAGATAATTTTTTAGGTGGTTCGGTCCACAGACCTACGTCTACCCCTCACTCCCAACCGGAGTGAGACTTCCACTAGCACAAGCTAGAAACCGCAGACTCAATCGGCAACAGGTGCTGCCAAACAGCTTGACCAGGGGAACAACCTCCCCTCTTCCTCCAGACCGGAGGGACACCCCAAGTGACTCCCAGCCACTTGGAACCAGAGACTAGGTCTCTCTTCCTCCAGACCAGGAGGGAACCCACCAGTGACTCCCCGTCACCAGTAAACCAGAGGTCACAGACCTCTCTTCCTCCAGACCAGGAGGGAACCACTGATGACACACAGTCACCAGCAAACCGAAGATCAGATCTCCCTTCTCCTGAGTCCATAGGAGGAACTCGACCTCAATCCAGAGAGTCGGAAGAATAATGATCAAAGTTAAAAAGAAAAACAATAAACGAAAAGTATAGCAATCAGAAAGCTGGAAAATGAAATCATAATGTGGCTCTCGCAGGAGCTGACTGGAGTGGATCTTATCCAACTTCCAGTAGGAACGATCTTCAGGTGAGCTCCTCTTCCTCTTCTCTTCTCTCTCACTATCTTTCTTTTTCTCTTAATCCTCACAAGCTCTATCTCTCTCTCTTTTTCTTCTGATGCTTCTCTCACTCTGCCACTCTTCTTTTCCTTCTTCTTCTTCTGCTTCTCCTGCTGCTCTCACCTTCTTCTATCACACTCTCCTCTTTTCGATCACTCTCCTTCAGGAGAAGAAGCTTTGCATTTATAGCAGCAACAACTAGGGCTGATGCTCTGCATGATTCCCACCCTAGCTTCAGTCCACGTGGCGGCTTCTCAGCATCTTGGATCACGTGCCAGGTGCCAGTCTCAGATCACGTGCCCAGACTCTATAGGTTTAATGAAGAGTTCAGTCGATTAGCAGAATTAACACAGGCTGTACATAGTTCAATCAAGCAGCAATGTATAGCCTTAACAATGCAGTGTGCATGCAATGTACAGACTTTACGTGCAGGCTGCCAATGATGTATAGACTTGCTGCGTGCAGGCTGGCAACAATGTATAGACTTTGCTGCATGCTGTGGGATGCAATGTACAGACTTTGTGGCAGGCAGTTGAACGTTGTATAGACATGCTGTGCAGGCTATGGGACGCAATGTATAGACATTGCAGTGCTGGCTGCTAGCGATGTATAGACATTGCAATGCTACCGTGGGACGTTGTATAGACTTACTGTGCAGACTGCCAGATGCAGTGTACAGACCTTGCGTGTGTGTGCTGAGACAATATGTAGACTTGGTTCTAGCAACACACTGACTGTACAGACTATATGAATGCAGAGCTAGACCCATGTACAGACTTCATACATGCAAGACTGAAGCGTGTACAGACATGATGTAGCATGATTGTATGGACTTAGTGTGTGCGAGCATTGCTGCAGGCAGTGTACAGACTTTGTTATGCAAGGCTATGGCATGCTGTCAAGCAATGTGCTGACTTGTGTGTGAGACATGAAGTAATCGAATGTATAGACATGCAACAAGGAAGTGTATAGACTTGATGAAAGCAATGCATCCACAAAGATGTAATGTTCAGACTTTGTCGAAGGCTGCCAGTCGATGTATGGACTTTGCTGAAGGCAACGCTGAAGCAATGTTCAGACTTCATGTATGCAATGCAGTGGCTTGTACACACTTTGTGAGTGTGAAGCTATGCATGTATAGACTTCACATATGCAGTCATTATACCATGTATAGACTTAGTGTTCACGTAAGAAAACGATGTATGGAGTTGATGTATGCAGCAATAAGAATGTACATACTTTATTGCGTGCATGACAGACAATGTCTAGACTTGCTATAATGCGTGCAGATAAAGGAGCAAACAGATGTATAGACTTTAAGTAAAGATGCATGAGCAATGTATAGACTATGCATATGCAAAGGCTGTATAGACTTAGCATGCTATGCAAAGGCTGTATAGACTTGAGCTAAGCAAGCTACAGGGCCGATGTATAGACTTTGCATATGTGAGACACTTTACAGACTTGAATGCAGAGTGACGATGTATAGACTTGCCCAATGTACAGACTTAGCAAGTGAACACGGCGATGTGTAGACTTGGCCAATGAGGCATGTAGGCTGTATAGACTTTAGAAAGCTTGAAGCATAGACACGCTGCACTGTATAGAGTTGATGATGCAAGCAATGTATAGACTTTGGAAAGCTCCAAGGCAATGTACAGACTTGGTGAGCGCGAAGCGATGTATAGACTTCAATGACTCATGCAAGCTACAGGATAGTGTGTAGACTTGTGTTTTGAACGTAGGCAAAGGAAAGGAATGTATAGACTTGCCACTAAGGAATGCCCAGACTTGACAATGCAATGCGATGTATACACTTTTTTGAAGGCATGTGCAGTGATGTATAGACTTGTGTTATGCACCATTGTTATTATGCATGTGAACTAGAATTGCACTGAATAATGCAATGTATAGACTTGTTGAATTCACGAACATGCTATCAACCAGTGTGCAGACTCTATATGCAGTGCACTAACTATATGCTCAATGCAATCGTGCTGACTCTGTTACATGACTGCATAGACCAGATGTCAGATAGATATAATGGAATGGCATTCACAAGCACACATTCACAAAACATGAACACATATTAATGCAATTAAATGAATCAACATGATCTTTCATGCACACATGCATATGGTGACTTATAGTGTTTGCTATCATCAAAACCACAGGGGCAGAACAATCTCCCCCTTTTTGATGATGGCAACACTATGAGTCACACTGACTCAAGTCAAAATCATTATCCCCCTTTGACTTCAACAAAAAGACATTAGTGAGAGAGAGGAAAATTAAGCAGGTATGAAACGATTGATATAACATTTCTCCCTTTAACTTCATGAAAGCACATTCTTCCCCAAAGAGCAATATGACTCATACCACTTTATCCCCCTTTGTTTAAAAAAAATCATGGAAGAGGTATGAATGCAGAGATGCAGATGCAACAAGAAATGCAATACCTCCCCCTAAATATATGAATACAAGGTCACAATTGATATGAACATGATTCAATATGACAAGGAAGCTCCCTCTGAATAGATACCAATTGATATGCATCTGTTGCATTTCTCCCAATTGATATGGTTGAGAGGGAGACCACAGTGGCATTCAATGATAAGTTCAGGTCAATGAACCAAGGACAGTGAGCAGAAGAGTTTCAAATAACATATTTTCAAATAAGCTCCAAACATAAGAAGTTCAGCCAGATTTTCAAGGAGATACCAATCTCATAAATCAATAACTGAATTTTTCAAAGTCTTCCATTATAAGGGCTTATAATGAACTTTATTAAACATCATGGTTTAAACATAATGTATGCAAAGTTTGTCAATAAAATTCTGTATTTATATCTAAAATCACAGTTTAATAAAAGTAAACCAAGCCCTCATATTTATATCTTGATTAACCTCCCTTTCTCTTACACAATCAAATTTACTGACTTCTTTAGGAATTACATTCACTAGTATTGAGATCAAGCAATTATGAAGTCATGTGAATTTATCTAGGGTTATAGCAATTTAGCTTTTGCATCAATATTCAAATATTGCAATTTGTTCAGCAAATTTTCATACTACATATTTCTAGAGCACTCTAGTTCAGTGCACACCTTGTAACTAGAGGATATACATTGATCAAACGCCAATATTCCTAAGCACTTAGTGTGACTAACAGTCATGCTTTATCAATAGAGTTAACATTTACACCTCATGACATACCTCATTTCATTTCTTTGATGAGTGAGATGTATTTCTCAGTATGCATGCTATTGCTCTGCCAGATTTAACAATCATTTTTAAGCAGAGTTAACTATGGCACCTCATGACACAATCCTTTGGACATGGTTTCTCAGTGACCAAAGTCATTACTCTGACAATTATTTACCCTTTAGACATTTCAGAGAGCTCATTTGCTTCAAAATAATACAAATTTCATGTACTTAACTACATAAAGTCATGAATTCAATAGTGCAGATTCCAGAAGTTTTTACAAGACTCAGCATGAAACAGTTGGTTGAAGTTTATTAAAACATGATTCAGATATTTTTTAAAAGATTTAAAGTGAAACTTTAATGAATACATTAAACTTAAACCAGCTGAGTTATTTCAGACATTCATAAAATCGTATAATAGAAGATTCCTAGTTCAAGTATTTTCAGATTTATGAACGAGAGATGTCCCATTGAAATCTTCATGAATGACTGATGGAAGAGGTCTTCAAGAATGAGTGTTTTTGAAGCTCATCATTTTTAGATATGATCAAGGTTTGTCAATTAAAATCAATGAGGAAAAGGTTATGCACATCAAGCAAGATATCAGGAGGTCAGGCATGCTTCAGGATTTTCAAGATTAACATGCAATGAATTTTGACCTAAGTGTATGCATTTGACAATCTGTATGCTATGCATTGACTCCCCCTGACAATATGCATTCAAACACTCTTTTTGGCATTTTTCAATGTAAGGAAATGCAATGCACTATATGTATGCAAGGACATGCAGTGTTTGCCATGAAGACTAAACATATGACAATGTGACTCATGCTCATTCAGACTGCCCTACTAAGCAAAATGACCCATGGTACTAGGCGGAGCACTTGGTCTAAAAGACCACCTCACACATAGTAAAAACCTCCAGACAGATTTTCCTGTCTTTTGGTAGCTTACTCTTTGATATACCATAGTGGTCATGCATGATAATTCAACATGGGCAGCATGCATGGATCAAATTTCAACTTTTCAGATTTTTCAGAATACAATTTGTTTTCAGAGATTATGCATATCAACAATTATCAAACAACTGCAATTGGTATATGTATGCATCAGATGCAGATAACCCTTTTAATCTCATATTTGCACAGAACACTCAACAAGTGCATGATCAGAAAATAATGCAAATGGCAGATGATGAATGAATATGTGAAAACAGATTTAATGTGCTATGCAGTAAAACTAAAAATAGGAAGTGCAAGAAATTTACCTGAAACGTTCAGGAAGGGGTTTTCATTCTTGAGTGCCTTGGATTAATCCCCTCTTTATTAATCAGCTTCCAAGACACACCTGCAAGTTAGCAAACTATTTTACACAAATAGGCACCCAAGAAGTCTTGGGTCCTGACATGACAGTATCACTCCTAGCAGGTTTTCTCAGCACATTTTTAACTTGATGATCATCAAATTTCATCAGAGGATAATCATACATCAAATGTCCAGATTTGCCATAATGATGGCAAGAAGCAGCAGATTTCTGATTTGATTTATGCACATTCTTATTAGCATGAATTCTATGTGCATATGTATGAAAATTTTTGTTAACAGAATTAAAATTATGCTTACCAAAACTAGTCTTGCTTTGGTATCCTGCCAGCCAATAGGTTGCAGTCCTGTAACCTGACTTTCCACAGTTATAGCATGAAAGTTTTACAAATTATTTTACAGGGAATTTGACAGCATGGGAGTTAACAAAATTCTTCTGAATATGCCAACTGTCCTTAACTGTCTTGCCATTTTTCCCACACTCAAAACATGTAAAATCTTTCTTCTAAATACAAATTTATTCCCACCACAGGGAATTTGACAGCATGGGAGTTAACAGAATTCTTCTGAATATGCCAACAGTCCTTGACTGTCTGGCCATTTTTCCCACACTCAAAATATGTAGAAATCTTTCTTCTAAATACAAATTTATTCCCACCAAAATCATTTCTATTTACAGAGAATTTAGCATGTTTGAAATTCTCATTCCTACCCAGAATATGCCAACAGTCCTTGACTGTATGGCCATGCTTTCTACAGTGAGAGTAATTGAGAGAATTTCTTCTAAAAGAACCTGACCAGCATTAAGAGGCCTTGTGACCAGTTTTGTTGCAGTTAAAACAGATGATGTGATGGTTCTTTCAAACAGATTTGTTCTTATTAAAAACATGCTTATTTGTAAAGTATTTTGTATGATATGAGCATGATTTTTTTTTACCACTTGCAAACCAGCAATGAGCAGTAGTGTGTCCTACTTTATCACAATTAGAACATGTGACACTCTTTTTCTGAGGGACATGGAACTTGACCTGCGAATCCCTACCATGCATTTCTCTAGCTTTCAGATCATCTGATTTCATTAAGTTACATTCATGCATCAAGTGGCCAATCTTGTGACAGTAATGACATTTCATGATTTCCCTTTTATGTGCATGTCTAGGTGTATCAGTGTGTTTTACAGCATGCACATTTTCAATGTGATTCAATCCTTTCTTCACATGACTGACCTTTTCTATTTTTCCAGTTTGTTTCTGATTCTTCTGAACATTTGGTTGTTTATTTTCTGAGGTGGTGGCTACATCTGATGCTTTTATAAAAGATGTCATTAGCTTATTTTTGAAAGCCTTTTATTGACATTGTTGTAGCCTAACCCTTCATTTTGAGTATTGACCTTAACTCCTAACAACCTGTCCAGATTTTTGTCCATCAACAAATTTAGACAAAGATTTTCTAAAGTCTAGGATTTCATATTCTAGAGAGGCAATATGTAACTCACAACTTGCAGTCTCTTGTTCACTGCAATTGACAGCTTCATTCAAAACCTTGTTGGCTATTTTATATTCTTCGATATCCTTTCTCAGATCTTCTACTTTTTCAGTTTCATTTGTAGAGATCATTTTCCCTTTCTCTAATGTAAAAAGTCTTTCAGACATGGCACTGTTTAACAATTTTAATTTTTCAACTTCTTTTCTAAGCTTATCATTTTGAACCAATTCATTTATTAGAAGCTGATCTTCTGAATTGACTTATTGCTTTCTTCTATTTTCAAATTCCTTCATTTCCCTTTGCTGTTTTTCATCCTTTTTCTGTAACTCCATGTTTACAGATTTTATGGCATCAAATTTTTCAATCAGCAACGTGTTCTCCTTTTTAATTTTCTCTAACCTTTCTTCATTTTCTTTGGAGAACTTTCTGAGAGAGTCATTCTCACTTTTTAGCTTGTTCAAATCAGACTTAACACATTCACAATCTTTCAGCAAATCCTTACTCTGAACAGAATCATGACAAGTTAGGCTAAGCTTCTTCTCAAGTTCAGAGATTTCTTTTACATGGTCTTGATTCTCAATTTTCAGCAACAAAATTTATTTTTTCAACATTTGAATATCAGAAAAGTATGCATCATGAGATTGTTTCAACTCTAGACATTTTTCACAAGAAGAGCTTGAACTTTCTAACCCAGTACCCTTTTTTAATTTTTTATACTGTCTTCTTAACCACTCATGTGACTCTAATAATTCAGCATATGTATTCTCCCAATCATATAAAGTATAGTTCTCAAAGGGATTTACCTCATCATCATCCTCTTCTTCATTTTGGCTGCCACTTTGATTGCTTCTGTTAGTCATCATGCAGCTGTCTCATTTCTCTTCTGAGCTCACTTCAACATATCCAGAATGTCTTTAGCAGAACTGCAATCATGAAAGCAGGAGTGTAAAGCCTTATCAGTACCTGCCTTCATTAGATTCATAGCTATCTGATTCTCTTCATGCATTGATCTGTGACTGTCAGTCCATTTGGACTTTTTCTTTGGTAATGTATGAGGACCGTGCGAAATTAACTTCCATAGATCAGGATTAACTGATATAGCATAATTTTTCAGACTGACAAACCATATATTAAAATTAGAGCCATTGAAAACTGGTGGATCACCCATGGTAACAGATCAGATTTAATACAACAGGAATATTGATGCACCAAAAGCAAAATAGCACCTAAGACTGCAGGATCAGATCTGCAGGTTGCTGGACCTTATATACAGACACCGCTCTAATACCAATTGATAGGGTGCTAGGCCCGGATATAGAGGGGGGGGGGGTGAATGTATCCCTCTACCAAAAATGCCCAAATTAAAACCTGGATGCTAGAGACAGTCCCAGAATAAAACTAATTCAATTGAACTCATGAACAAACACATGGAGCGCGCCTAAGCAATCATCTAGCGGAAGCAAAGCAAGGCAATCAAACCACTGCACAGATAATTTTTTAGGTGGTTCGGTCCACAGACCTACGTCCACCCCTCACTCCCAACCGGAGTGAGGCTTCCACTAGCACAAGCTAGAAACCGCAGACTCAGTCTGCAACAGGTGCTGCCAAACAGCTTGACCAGGGGAACAACCTCCCCTCTTCCTCCAGACCGGAGGGACACCCCAAGTGACTCCCAGCCACTTGGAACCAGAGACTAGGTCTCTCTTCCTCAGACTAGGAGGGAACCCACCAGTGACTCCCCGTCACCAGCAAACCAGAGGTCACAGACCTCTCTTCCTCCAGACCAGGAGGGAACCACTAATGACACACAGTCACCAGCAAACCGGAGATCAGATCTCCCTTCTCCTGAGTCCACAGGAGGAACCCGACCTTAATCCAGAGAGTCAGAAGAACAATGATCAAAGTTAAAAAGAAAAATAATAAATGAAAAGTACAGCAATCAGAAAACTAGAAAATGAAATCATAATGTGGCTCTCGCAGGAGCTGATTGAGTGGATCTGATCCAACTTCCAGTAGGAACGATCTTCAGGTAAGCTCTTCTTCCTCTTCTCTTCTCTCTCACTATCTTTCTTTTTCTCTTAATCCTCACGAGCTCTATCTCTCTCTCTTTTTCTTCTGATGCTTCTCTCACTCTGCCACTCTTCTTTTCCTTCTTCTTCTTCTGCTTCTCCTGCTGCTCTCACCTTCTTCTATCACACTCTCCTCTTTTCGATCACTCTCCTTCAGGAGAAGAAGCTTCGCATTTATAGCAGCAGCAACTAGGGCTAATGCTCTACACGATTCCCGCCCTAGCTTCAGTCCACGTGGCGGCTTCTCAGCATCTTGGATCACATGCCAGGTGCCAGCCTCGGATCACGTGCCCAGACTCTATAGGTTTAATGAAGAGTTCAGTCGATCAGTAGAATCAACACATGCTGTACATAGTTCAATCAAGCAGCAATATATAGACTTAACAATGCAGTGTGCTTGCAATGTACAGACTTTGCGTGTAGGCTGCCAGCGATGTATAGACTTGCTGCGTGCAGGCTGGCAACAATGTATAGACTTTGCTGCATGCTGTGGGACGCAATGTACAGACTTTGCAGCAGGCAGCTGGACGTTGTATAGACATGCTGTGCAGGCTATGGGACGCAATGTATAGAGATTGCAGTGCTGCCGTGGGATGTTGTATAAACTTACTATGCAGACTGCCAGATGCAGTGTACAGACTTTGCGTGTGTGTGCTGAGACAATGTGTAGACTTGGTTCTAGCAACACACTGACTGTACAGACTATATGAATGCGTAGCTAGACCCATGTATAGACTTCATACATGCAAGACTGAAGCGTGTACAGACATGATGTAGCATGATTGTATGGACTTAGTGTATGCGAGCATTGCTGCAGGCAGTGTACAGACTTTGTTATGCAAGGCTATGGCATGCTGTCAAGCAATGTGCAGACTTGTGTGTGAGACATGAAGCAATCGAATGTATAGACATGCAACAAGGAAGTGTATAGACTTGATGAAAGCAATGCATGCACAATGATGCAATGTTCAGACTTTGCTGAAGGCTGCCAGTCGATGTATGGACTTGGCTGAAGGCAACGCTGAAGCAATGTTCAGACTTCATGTATGCAATGCAGTGGCTTTTACACACTTTGTGAGTGTGAAGCTATGCATGTATAGACTTCACATATGCAGTCATTATACCATGTATAGACTTAGTGTTCACGTGAGAAAATGATGTATGGAGTTGATGTATGCAACAATAAGAATGTACATACTTTATTGCGTGCATGACAGACAATGTCTAGACTTGCTATAATGCGTGCAGCTAAAGGAGCAAACAGATGTATAGACTTTAAGTAAAGATGCATGAGCAATGTATAGACTATGCATATGCAAAGGCTGTATAGACTTAGCGTACTATGCAAAGGCTGTATAGACTTGAGCTAAGCAAGCTACAGGGCCGATGTATAGACTTTGCATATGTGAGACACTGTAGAGACTTGAATGCAGAGTGACGATGTGTAGACTTGCCTAATGTACAGACTTAGCAAGTGAACACGGCGATGTGTAGACTTGGCCAATGAGGCATGCAGGCTGTATATACTTTGGAAAGCTTGAAGCATAGATACGCTGTACTCTATAGACGTGACGATGCAAGCAATGTATAGACTTTGGAAAGCTCCAAGGCGATGTACAGACTTGGTGAGCGCGAAGCGATGTACAGACTTCAATGACTCATGCAAGCTACAGGACAGTGTGTAGACTTGTGTTCTAAACGTAGGCAAAGGAAAGAAATGTATAGACTTGCCACTAAGGAATGTCCAGACTTGACAATGCAATGCGATGTATACACTTCTTGGAAGGCATGTGCAGTGATGTATAGACTTGTGTTATGCACCATTGTTATTATGCATGTGAACTAGAATTGCACTGAACAATGCAATGTATAGACTTCCTGAATTCACGAACATGCTATCAACCAGTGTGCTGCTATCAACCAGTGTGCAGACTCTATATGCAGTGCACTAACTGTATGCTCAATGCAATCGTGCTGACTCTGTTACATGACTGCATCGACCAGATGTCAAACAGATATAATGGAATGCCATTCACAAGCACACATTCACAAAACATGAACACATATTAATCACGCATGCATATGGTGACTTATAGTGTTTGCTATCATCAAAACCACAGGGGCACAACAGGTTCATCTCATATGCCATTAGAGAACCTATCAGATCGTCAACTTTCATCCTCTGAAGATCTCTTTACTCCTTGATCACTATCGCCTTTGTGTGCCAGACAAGAGTCAGAGATCGCAGAATGTTCCTTTCAATCTCATAGTCAGAATAGCTCTTTCCCAAATTCCTCATACCGTTATTTTTGATCGTCAGACGAGCATACATCTCAGTCACGGTCTCACCGGGCTTCATCCGGAATGCTTCATATTCAGAGACCAACATATTCGCCTTGGTCTCTCTAACCTGTGAGGTCCCTTTGTAGATAACCTCCAGTGTGTCCCACATCTCCTTGGTGGTTTTGCCAGATGAAACTCTGGAGAATTCAGTGAAATGAAGTACGCACTGAATAGAGTTGACGGCACTCCCGTTCAAAGTAGACTTTCTAATTTCCTCTCTCGTCCAAACCACTTCATTCTCGTGCAGTTCGAACGGTCCCATGCTTACTACCCTCCATATCTCATAGTCTTTCGCCCCTAGAAAGACCTGCATTCTGTCCTTCCAGTAGGCATAGTTGGATCCGTCGAAGTACGAAGGCTTGGAGGTTGAATGTCCCTCTGCTGTCATTCCCTTACCGTTCATGGCCGTTCCTCTTTAGGATGTTAGTCCTTGAAAAAGAGTTAGGCTCTGATTCCAATTGATGACACTCTATAGACGAACTAGAAGGGGGTGAATAGATCAGTCACCCAATAAAACCAACTACAACAACTTTAAGTGCGGAATTAAAACAAACTACTGCTGGACGGCAGAATGATAAACAAACACGATCACAGAATACCAACTCTAGCAGATCTGAACTTAAACGATCCTAAGCATGCATCTACTGCGGATGGAAGAGATGAACAAGATGCACACAAATCACACGACAATCGCATAGTAGATAGGGATTTTTAAGGTGGTTCGATCTCAAACCTGAGATCTACGTCCACCCCACACTCCAAACCGAATGTGGCTTCTACCGCTGATACACAGCTTCGTTGTTCCACAGCTTCGGGGTCAAAACCCTACTGACCGCTAGGCGTTACAACTTATGCCGTCCAGAGGAATCCTCCTCTGTAAACCGCTGGGGACTTACAGCTTCACCCGTCCAGAGGAATCCTCCTCTGCCCGCTGAGCATCACAGCTTGCTCTGTTGACAAACATCTAGAAGACAAGGTTTCAGAGAAAAAGGAAGAAACAAACGAAAAACATGAAATCCCCAAAGGGAATGTAGCTCACAATGAGCAATCTCTGCTCTGGTATCTGAACCGAGAGACTAAGGAACAAACTCTCAAAATAATTCTCTCATACTCCTCTCTCTCAACTCTCTCCTTCTCTTCTTCTCTCTTTCTTCTCTTTCTCTTCTCTCTGGATTGTACAGGCTCTTTCTGCTTTTGCTCTTCTAAAGTATTTTCACGATCATCACACTTCACGATCAGTCTTCTCCAGATGGAGAAGTCTTCCTTTTATAGCAACAGCATACATGTGGGCGTGTGTCCTCCACGAATTCCCGCCGTAGCGCCTAGACCACGTGGCAGTATTTCAGCTCACTGCTTTACACGTGTCACGATCCTGGCACATCCTCCATTCTTGGATCACGTGCCCTTCTTAAACTCCTCGAGCAGATATCCTGACAAGGTCAGACTTAATATCAGTTAGAAGCAATATGAGGATAGTAGAAAGATGCACATAATTGGTTCGAGAGAGTATAGACTGCCACCAAAGAATGTACAGACTTTGTGTGCATTGTACAAAAGATGCACAGACATGCCACCGAAGAATGTATAGACTTTGTTGTGTAAGATGCACACATGCACGGACTTAATCGCATGCAGCAACGAAAGTTGCATCGACTTGAGTTATGCATGCACAGACATAACTGAAAAGGTGCACCGACTTTACATGAACGAAAGGAAAACATGCACAGACTTTATCAACATGTGCATGGACTTCGTATGCGACAGATGCAAGGTGCACGGACCTTGTATGCTAAATGACGTAGCAATACACAGACTAATATGCATGCATGAATTAAAACATGCACTAACTTAACCTAAGTGTGCTATAGTGCATTGCATTAACTATGTCCTTTGAACATGCATGTGCCTAAATATGCACTGACTTGAAGATATGCTGCAAGATAAAACTTGCACAGACTCTAAATGTGCTAAGACGTATATGCTCAAAGCAAGATTTGCCCCGACGTGATCTGCACAATGCAACGTATGCAACGACCTGAGCTATAACAAAATGCATCAGCTTGTGCTTGCAGCAAAAGCTGCACCGACTTAGACTAACACCAAATATGCACTGACCCTTACACGCACAAAAGTTGCACCGACTTAGACTAACACCAAATATGCACGGACCCTTACACGCACAAAAGTTTCACCGACTTAGCGCGGGCCAGAACCTGCATCGAGTTGCTATGCCTTAGACACACACACATGCACTGACCGAAAACATTCCAAGGCTGCGTGCAGAGAATGGAATGCACGGACCTTAATGCCCATGAGCGATGATATGCATGGACTTTATGCAAGACATGAACTTTACTCATATGCACTACTTAGTAGATGAAGCTAATGGTATTTGCTATCACCAAAACCAAGGGGCACAACTCTAATAGTGTTTGCTATCATCAAAACCAAGGGACACAACACAACCTAGGTAAATCCCCAATACGAGAGGAGTCTCAAATAGGGACAGTCTTGACCCGAAATAAAATGAGCTTTCATAATAAATCTAGCAAAAAGGGCTATTATGAAAATCAAGTCAAAATTTTGGTAAAATGCAAAATTATGAGATGAAGGCATGTGAAGAGTGGCAAAGTCCCCACAGGGAAAACCCTGGTCGTATGCATGTCAAGGGTCTAAAAATCAAAGGCATAAAGCTCCGGCGTAATAGACTACCTCTTTGAGGGGAAATACCTTGGAAGGAATTCGAGTCCTGGCATTGTTGTGCCCCTTGTGCTTTGATGAATGTGGTGTTTTAATGATAGCAACATGAATGAGTCACCACATTGAACGATAGCAACATGAATGTTTATAACGGATATACTCTGTGGAAAATGCATAACTGATATACTCTGTGGAAAATGCATAACTGATTTACACAGTGGAAAATGCATATGACTGCACTGTGGAAAATGCATATGACTGTGACTAGTATATTCTCTGGAGAATGCTTGAGTATGTTATATCTGATCTATTCTGTGGAGAATGCATGAGTGTGCTAAATCATGCAGTGTTCCATACTAAGTGCATAATGTGTTTTGTGCTTGAATCAAGATCATGCATTGCTTCTTATGTGCATATACTGCATCAGTGCACTTAGATGGGTCGACCCCCTTCCTTGATGGGTCGACTCCCTCAGAACACAAGTCTATACAACTGTCCATCTTACTTAGTGTCTCATGCAGCGTCAACGCTGTAAGAGTGTACATTGCATTCTCAAGTCTGCAGCGTCCACGCTGTAAGTCTAGACAGCCTTTGTGTGTTCTATGCATTTCACAAGTCTACACACTCAGCATAGTCTACACATCGTGTTGTGTCTGTGTTGTGTTTGGGCATCGTTGAGATCACAAGTCTATACACTCGTCTCATGCATCGTCAACGCTGTAAGAGTGTACATTGCATTCTCAAGTCTGCAACGTCAACGCTGTAAGTCTAGACAGCCTCTGTGTGTTCTATGCACTTCACAAGTCTACACACTCAGCATAGTCTATACATCGTTCATGCATGTGCACAGTTCATGGACAAAGTCTGTACATCACCCTAGATTGTATTAGCAAGTCTATACATTGTCAGGGCTTCATGCACTAAGTCTATACAGGCTTAGTTTGTACATCGGCTTGTTCACGCTTAATCATGTCTGTACATTGTCAGTGCATCATGTAAGTCTGTACAGAGTATTGTTGAAAGTCTGTACATCGTCTTCTTATTCATGCATAGCATGCATTGTTCATGAACTCTGTACAGCCCAAGTCTGTACATCGCATCATATTGTTCATGCAGTGTCTTGGTGAAGTCTATACATCGTTTCACTGTACAAGTCCATACAATGCATGCACTTTCATTCAAGTCCACACATTGATGCACTGTAGATAGCTCGAGGTGAAGTCTGTACAGCCATTACCTTCATATAGGAAGTCTGTACATCCTACTGCAGTGTAGCTTTCACGGAACCAAGTCTATACACTGCTGCACGTTGTGTTTTGTCGAAGTCTGCACATTGCTGAATGATTTGCAAGTCTGTACACTGGTCGAGCATTCAAGTCTGAACATTGGTCAAGTATACACATCGGCACTGTAGCTTGCTTAGCTCAAGTCTATACATCCGTTTGCACAGCACATGAACTCTATACATTGCATTGTTCATGCACGGCACAGCAAGTCTGCACAACGTCCGTCTCATTTAGTGTCTAAGGCAAGTCTATACACTGGAAATTGAAGTGTGTACATTGAGCGTCTCATTGAGCTTCTCATGTAAGTCTATACATCACATTGGGCTTCAAGCTTTACAAGTCTGTACAGAGCTTTCGTCTCATGCATTGTTTAAGCTAAGTCCATACATTGGACTGTAGCATCTTTACCCACGTTCTATGCTTCAAGTCTGTACATCCTTCAAGGGGCCAAGTCTATACATTGTGTCGTTCTCATCTTCAAGTCTGGACATTGCCCAGTCTACTTCGCAAAGTCTATGCATCCATTGGTTCTTAGTTGGGCCATGTCTATACATTGCCCAGGCTGCATAACGTCAAGTCTTTACATTAAACTCTATACATTGCATGCAGTTGCACTTCACAAGTCTACACATTGCTGTTCTTCACAGCAAGTCTCTACACTGCTCACTCATATAGGAAGTATGTACATCGCATAGCTTCACATATATGAAGTCTATACTTTGAGGAGAGTCTATACATTGCATTGGCTTTGAGCTAATGGGTCGAACACCAGATCAGCAAGTATGTACAGAGCTCTGCCTTGTTCAGCATCATAAAGTCTATAGAATGCATTATTTCCTTAAAGTCTGTATAGGGTTTATACTTAACCTGATAAGTGTTCTCGTCTGTCTGACAGGTGGTCTGCTCGTGGAGGCTAATGAAGGGCACGTGATCCGAGGGCTGATAGGAAGCTGACACGTGGCCAAATATCTGGGCGGGAACTGTGGAAGCCACACGCTCCCAGTGCTATCTCCTGCTGTGACTGCCTATAAAAGGAAGCCTTCGTCCAACAGATGAGCATGATGATCGAAGCTGAGAGATCAAAGGGAAAAGTCTATACAGTGAGATAGAAGTAGCAGAGAGCTTTCGATCCAAGGAGAAGAACAAAAATAGAAAAAGAAGAAGAGCAGAAGGAAAGGAATAGAAAGAGAGAGCTAGAGAGCTCGAGCAGAGTGTGCAGAGAAGAAGAAGAGAAAGAATTTGAGAAGAAATAGTGAGATCGAGAGAAGAGGAGAGCAGCTGTCTAAAGATCAGTCTTCACTGGACCGTGGATCAAATCCAGGCCAGTCAGCTCATTCTGAGCCACATTGTGCTTCATCGCTTTTCAGCTTTCAATTGCTGTTCTTATTTGATTTTATTTTTCCTTCTAAACCTTTTATCAAGCTGTTAGCCAGCGACTGCAGAGGTGGACTCCTCTGGACGGGTAAGCTGTAATCCCCAGCGGTTTGCAGAGGTGCATTCTCTGGACAGCAAGCTGTGAGGCTCAGTGGGCGAGGAGGATTCCTCGGACGGCAAGCTGTGTTGCCCAGCGGTTGCATGGCAAGCTGTGATGCCCAGCTATTCAAGCTGTGAGTCAGCAGAATCCACACTCGGTTTGAGTGTGGGGTGGATGTAGGTCTGCAGGACCGAACCACCTAAAAACCTCTTGTGCACTGTGGTTTGATCTCTTTGTGTGATTGGCGCTAGATGCTTGCATAGGGGTGATATGGCTTGATTGCATACCATGTGCTTGACTGTGGTATTAACTGTTCTTTGATTTGTTATTCCGTTGTTGCTCTTTGTCCTTCTGAAGAAGGTAGATTTAATTCCGCTGTTCTTAGTATTAGATTTAATTAGCCTTCAGATTGTCTAATCTGTCTTGTTAGCATTCTAGTTTTTAATTGGGTGAAATTTTATAAGGTCTATATTCATTCACCCCCCCCCCTCTGAATACTGCATCAAACCCAACACTTGGTATCAGAGCGGGTCTCTGACTGAACAGATCTAACAATCTGCAGAGGATCCTGCTAATTATTGGTTCATTTCAGAGTGGGTCTTTTGGAATCGTTTGTTGATTTACTGTTTTAGTGCTTTACGTTGATAATCTGGTTTACTGCATTTCTGTTTGGTGCATTCCAGAGTGTGTTTTCTGTGTTCATTATTTAGCTTCACTGAGTTAGTGCTTTGCCGTGCTTATCTGGTTGTGGTGTTTTCTGGTCGATTACTTGTGCTTTGAGTCTGCTTGTTATCTGCTTTGATGGCTAATCCTCCGATATTCAGAGGTGATGACCTTGGCCCATGGCTGGAAAAGTTGCATCGGTATGTAAGCACAACCGATCCTGATTTGTGGAAGGTAATGACTCACGGTCCATACAAACTGTCGAAGGATAAATCCAAATGGACCAAGAAGGATAAGCTGAAAGACTGTGTCAACACTAGAGCTGTAGTTTTATTAAAAGAATCAATTGACAGATCTCTAATCGAATGCATTTCTTCTTGCAGATATGCCAAAGACATTTTGGAAAAGCTAAAGCTAATCAGGAATCACAGCAAATGCTTGATGGCTGATCGGAGAAATGCTAATGATGAAACTTCATCCGAGGTAAGCTCTGAATCTGGAGAACTTTCAATTGATGACCTATGGAATATAAATGAGGAACTTAATAATAGATGTGAAAAATTGAAATCTGAGAATAAACGATTGAAAAAGAAATGTGATCAGATAACTTTGAAAGTTCCTTGTAAAAATTGTCCAAATCTGAAACAATCTTATGATGCATGTATGTTAGATGTTCATAATTTTCAGGAACAAAATAGTTCTCTAAAACTTGAAAATCAAACATGTTTGGACAAAATATCAGAGCTTGAGAATCAGCTGAATGAGAAGAAAAATGAACATCTAAAAAGCATGCAAGAACTGACTGAAGTTAATTCTGAATTGAAGAAATTGAAAGCTGAGAATGTAGAATTTCAAAAGAAAAATGAAAACCTTATGGCTAGATTAAATGAAATCAATGGGGAGATTTCACATTTCTCTTCTGCTGAATCAAATTACAATATGTGCTCAGCTCTAAGAGAATGTAATGAAGATCTTTATAGTGAGAATGAATGGCTAAGTAAATAAATTATCTCACTTAAAGAGGATCACAAAAACTTGGTGACTGAGAAAATTAGAGTGGAGGAAAGAGAAGAGGAGCTAGTTGAAAAGCTAGAGTTGATGCCTGGAAGTGGAAAATGCAATGAAACAGTCATGAAGCTATCTGAAGAGAACAAAGAACTGAGGGAACAAAACAAGAAACTGATGGTTTTAAATACTATTTTCTCACATAGGTTTCTGACTATCGAAAAAGGAAAATCTGTTATTAAGGAAGCTCAATCACAAAGACTTGAGGAAGAAAACACTGAACTGAAAGCTGAAGTTGAAAAATTAAAGTTGTTAAATACTGGCTTATCTGAAACACTTCTCACCTTAAAGAAGGGAAAGCTCACTTGTGATGAAGAATCACAAATGTTGAACAGTCTAGAACAAGAAATTGAGAAGTATAAAACTGCAAATAAAGTCTTAAGTGAATGTGTCAACTGCAGTGAACAGGAGATAGCCAGTTATGAGCTTCACATAACATCTTTGGAAAATAAGATTCAGGATCTAGAAAAATTAGCATCCAATTCTGCTAAGAATGAAATAAAAATAAAAACTTTTGTGAAAAGGAAGGATGATAGTTCAAAAGGGGGAACAAACTGTAATTCTAATGTTGAGAAAATTACTAGAAACCAGCTATACACTACCTTTGTGTAAAGTTCTGATGTAGCTGGTACTTCAAAGCAATCCCCAAAACAAAATGAAAATCAGAAATCACCTTCATCAACTGTATTTCAGTTCAAAGCACAGAAAAATGAAAAATAAACAAAAACTGTTAAGAACAGTCAGAAATTGAAGAAGAAGGGTCAAATAAAGAAGGTAAAGACTATTCATGTTCATGGCCTAAAATCTGCTAGCTCAGTTGAATCTGATGGTGTACACACTGCTCACAATTCATCCACTCACTCGCATGCATCTGAGAAGGAATTCTCATGTTATTATTGTGGCAAGGTAGGGCATATCATGGATGATTGCAGAATTTTAAAAGAAGATGAGCATGCAAATAAAATAATGTATTCAAGGAAATTATCTGATAGAAACTATGCCACTAAGAAATCTAATGCATCGTGTTATTACTGTGGTTGGCGTGGTCATCTAATGAATGCATGTTTTAAACTGAAAGAAGACAACAATGTGAATTATAGATTTTTCACACATGCTCATGGCCCACATGGATATAAATCTACTTCAGGCCAGCATATCATATGTTTCACTTGCAACAAGCCTGGGAACAAGGCAAATGAGTGCTGGACTGAAAATTCTTTGGGCAACAAGAACTCAAAAGGCAAGCACCTTAGATGTTTTGAATGTGGTAAGCATGGGCATGTAGTCAAGGACTGCTGGTATGCTCAGGGAAATCACTTTGATTCCAAACTTGTCAGATTCCCTGCAAATAGAAATTTTTTGGGTAGAAATAAAACTATTTTTAAAGGAAAGACACATGTATATTCTGAATGTGGAAAATCTGGCCACCGAGCTTCTGAATGCTGGTGGGCAGGTAATGGTAAATCAAAATTTCATGCAAGTAACAGAAATCTTCATGCTAACTCACATAGATTCAATGATTATACAAATGTTCACAGAAAGAATTCAAGAGCTGTTACATCATGCAGATATTGTGGTAAATCTGGTCACTCTATGGACAATTGTTTTCTGATGAAATTTGATGACCATGTTGCTAAGAAACTGTTTAGAACACCTGATAGGGGTAATTCAGGACCCAAGATTTCTTGGGTTCCTGCAGGATCAAAATGATTGTCTTGCTGCAGGTGTGCCTTGGAAATGAATAAAAGGGGTTGAATTTAGCCAAGGCACTCAAAAAGGAAAAACCCCAAGATTCAATTCGTCAGGTCAGTTCTGAACTTTGTTTTAAATTCATCATCTGAAATTGTTATTTTTACTTGTTTGATTTTTGATGATCTCTTCTTTTCTAGCTGATCAGTCTGTATTCCAGACTCAGCTACTGAAGTTAAATTCTGCTCAAATTGATGTTCTCTTGCCATCTATTGCACTAAGTGTGAATGATTCTTTAGTGCAGACAGTTGATGCATTATATAGACTTTGTGTCAATACAATTGTATGATTGTTGCTAAATGCATAACTTGCACTGAGCTTGAATGGGTCATTTAGTGCTACAGTCAATGCATGTGTCCAATGACTGCATATCATAATGATCTGTCTATGCTAAATCGATTTATCTTGAAAAGTTGATTACTTTCTCATGATGCTATTTGAATAAAGAATGCTCTGATGTTTGAGTAAACATTCTGTATAGCATGTTAAATCTGATTTTTGAATCTGAGTTTTGCACATTATTTCATGTTCAGCATTGTCAGGTTTGATTTTTCTGAATTCTCCTCATACATGATTTACATATTGATGATTGTCTGAAATTGCATATGCATACATATAGTGAATGCATTGCGCATCATCATACTGAAAACTCCAAAAGAAGTAACTGTCTACATATAGAACTGCATTGGCACTGCAATTGTCATTAATGGCCATCATGGTATATTAAATGGAACAGTGCTGAAAGGCAGATGGAGTATGTCTTGATGCTACTGCCATGTGTGAGGTGGTCCTTGGACCAAGTCATCCGCCCAGTACCATGGGTCTAGTTTTCATATAGAACAGTGTACTGCATATCATCAATTTGAAGAAAATTAAATTTGAAAAGAAATAATTCATTGCATATCATGCATTTTGTCAGGGGGAGCTTGTTTGCTGCTGCTTGGTCATCATGCTCTCCTTATCAGAATTGTTGCATACTTCTCATATGAAGGGCAGTGCATATCATAAAAAAAATTTTGAAAAATCTAAAAAGAAATTTCATTGCATCTAGACAGGGGGAGCATTTAGACTTGGTGTTTTGATTGTCACATCTTGAACACCTCTTGTCTAATAACTGATCAACTCTCATCTGATATCATATTTTTCTCTCTTGAAAAAGGATTCTGCCTTCTATTTGTTGAGCTGTTAAAGAAGAGTTTCTTTCAACTCCCTTCATGATACTATCTGTCAGCTGATCTGTCTGAATTCCAGACTCAGCCACTGTGTGTTGATGTACACCCTTCTGAAATATTTTTCTCTTGCTGATTGACTCCTTCACCAGCTTGTACTCTTTATTCATATACCTCTTAGCTGGTGTGACTATTTTGGCTCCATTATTGAGTTGTTGGTCAGCTAAATTTACTGATCTGGTCTGAGGAACTTAAGCTGCATGGTATGCAAGTCAGTCTGAGAATTTTGTAGAAACTCCTATCATATAGGTTTAAGAATTACCACTGAACTAGACTGATATAAGATTAATGTATTCTCAGATTTGTAATTAAATGAATTGAAAATATCTGAATGATAAGGTTTAATAAACTTTAACCACATGTGTCATGTAATCCTTAAACTCTCTCATCTGATATCTGGAAATTTGAAATCAAGGCTCCTTGGTAGAGATACATAGAGTGAGTACTGTGGTTAAACATTAACTTGAAAGAATGTTGACTAAATAAAAATTGTGAATTCAGAGCAATGTCTTGGTCACCGAGAAACTGGGTTCCTTGTCAATGAAATAAAGTAACTCATGTCATGAAGTGCCATAGTTATCTCTGATGAAAATTTATTATCAAAACCTGACAGAGCAATGGCAAAATTGTGTTGAGTAGCTGGGGAGTCTGGCCTCTAATCAAGGTGTCTCCTCATGCAAAAAAGACACTTATATTGCTAACTCTGGTCTCAATGTTGAGAGGCAATGACAGTTATCACTCTGAGTAACTGGGTCACTTCAACTAAGACTTGTTGTGTCTCATGTAAAAAGGTGTTGATCAACTTAAATTACTCAGGAAAAATACAATGTGCTTCAAATAAAAATATTGAAAAGTCTGTCAACTCATATTCTTGGAAAAAGTGTTTAACATCAATACTAATCTGTGTAACTCTTGAAAGAGTCATTGAGATCATGTGTGTAAGATAAAAGATGATTGTTTTTGAGTGCTTTCTGAATATTTGGTTCACCTTTATTAAAACTTGGATTCAGATATGATTATTGAGTTTAATTTGACAAATTTGGTATACATCAAAATTAAATCAGATTGGTTAAGTTGCCACTTCATAACCCTTTATGATAAGAGAGTCTACTCTTCTTAAGACTTATTGAAGTGGTGCAAGCTTTAAAATCCCTCATGTTCAGATTCTTTCCAGACAGCCTGATCAACATCTTGCTATTGATTGATTCATTGAGATGTATTGTGCTTTGACTATTTCTCACCCTCACCCATGGCTAATCTCACATTATCAGTTGATCCACACTGTTGGAATCTTCCATCCTGTTTCACAATCAGCTCTGGTTCTGTTTCATTCTGTTCATGTAACCAGAATTCAGATTCTTTGTAATGGCAGAATTTAGCTTGATTTATTGGATAACCAGAGTTCATTCCTGTGCTTCAGGGGGAGTTATGAGTCATCTAATTTTAAGGGGAGAATAGTTAATCTTGCATGCTGATAGGGGGAGTGTTGTTTCATTGTCTTAAGGGAGGGCTGATAGTTAATGAACCATGTTTTATTCTGTGTCTTTGTGTGCTGCATTTTATCTCTCAAACCATTCCCTCTCTTTTTGATTATGTCAAAGGGGGAGAATAGTTTGACGAGTCAGTGTGACTCATTATGTTGCCATCATCAAAAAGGGGGAGATTGTTGTGCCCCTTGTGCTTTGATGAATGTGGTGTTTTAATGATAGCAACATGAATGAGTCACCACATTGAATGATATCAACATGAATGTTTATAACGGATATACTCTGTGGAAAATGCATAACTGATATACTCTGTGGAAAATGCATAACTGATATACACAGTGGAAAATGCATATGACTGCACTGTGGAAAATGCATATGACTGTGACTGGTATATTCTCTGGAGAATGCTTGAGTATGTTATATCTGATCTATTCTGTGGAGAATGCATGAGTGTGCTAAATCATGCAGTGTTCCATACTAAGTGCATAATGTGTTTTGTGCTTGAATCAAGATCATGCATTGCTTCTTATGTGCATATACTGCATCAGTGCACTTAGATGGGTCGACCCCCTTCCTTGATGGGTCGACTCTCTCAGAACACAAGTCTATACAACTGTCCATCTTACTTAGTGTCTCATGCAGCGTCAACGCTGTAAGAGTGTACATTGCATTCTCAAGTCTGCAGCGTCAACGCTGTAAGTCTAGATAGCCTTTGTGTGTTCTATGCATTTCACAAGTCTACACCCTCAGCATAGTCTATACATCGTGTTGTGTCTGTGTTGTGTTTGGGCATCGTTGAGATCACAAGTCTATACACTCGTCTCATGCAGCGTCAACACTGTAAGAGTGTACATTGCATTCTCAAGTCTGCAACGTCAACGATGTAAGTCTAGACAGCCTCTGTGTCTTCTATGCACTTCACAAGTCTACACACTCAGCATAGTCTATACATCATTCATGCATGTGCACAGTTCGTGGACAAAGTTTGTACATCGCCCTAGATTGCATTAGCAAGTCTATACATTGTCAGGGCTTCATGCACTAAGTCTATACAGGCTTAGTTTGTACATCGGCTTGTTCACGCTTAATCATGTCTGTACATTGTCAGTGCATCATGTAAGTCTGTACAGAGTATTGTTGAAAGTATGTACATCGTCTTCTTATTCATGCATAGCATGCATTGTTCATGAACTCTGTACAGCCCAAGTCTGTACATCGCATCATATTGTTCATGCAGTGTCTTGGTGAAGTCTATACATCGTTTCACTGTACAAGTCCATACAATGCATGCACTTTCATTCAAGTCCACACATTGATGCACTGTAGATAGCTCGAGGTGAAGTCTGTACAGCCATTGCCTTCATATAGGAAGTCTGTACATCCTACTGCACTGTAGCTTTCACGGAACCAAGTCTATACACTGCTGCACGTTGTGTTTTGTCGAAGTCTGCACATTGCTGAATGATTTGCAAGTCTGTACACTGGTCGAGCATTCAAGTCTGAACATTGGCCAAGTCTACACATCGGCACTATAGCTTGCTTAGCTCAAGTCTATACATCTGTTTGCACAGCACATGAACTCTATACATTGCACTGTTCATGCACGGCACAGCAAGTCTGCACAACGTCCGTCTCATTTAGCGTCTAAGGCAAGTCTATACACTGGAAATTGAAGTGTGTACATTGAGCGTCTCATGTAAGTCTATACATCACATTGGGCTTCAGGTTTTACAAGTCTGTACAGAGCTTTCATCTCATGCATTGTTTAAGCTAAGTCCATACATTGGACTGTAGCATCTTTACCCACGTTCTATGCTTCAAGTCTGTACATCCTTCAAGGGGCCAAGTCTATACATTGTGTCGTTCTCATCTTCAAGTCTGGACATTGCCCAGTCTACTTCGCAAAGTCTATGCATCCATTGGTTCTTAGTTGGGCCATGTCTATACATTGCCCAGGCTGCATAACGTAAAGTCTTTACATTAAACTCTATACATTGCATGCAGTTGCGCTTCACAAGTCTACACATTGTTGTTCTTCACAGCAAGTCTCTACACTGCTCACTCATATAGGAAGTATGTACATCGCATAGCTTCACATATATGAAGTCTATACTTTGAGGTGAGTCTATACATTGCATTCGCTTTGAGCTGATGGGTCGAACCCCAGATCAGCAAGTATGTACAGAGCTCTGCCTTGTTCAGCATCATAAAGTCTATATAATGCATTGTTTCCTTAAAGTCTGTACAGGGTTTATACTTAACCTGATAAGTGTTCTCGTCTGTCTGACAGGTGGTCTGCTCATGGAGGCTAATGAAGGGCACGTGATCCGAGGGCTGACAGGAAGCTGACACGTGGCCAAATATCTGGGCGGGAACTGTGGAAGCCACACGCGCCCAGTGCTATCTCCTACTGTGACTGCCTATAAAAGGAAGCCTTCGTCCAACAGATGAGCATGATGATCGAAGCTGAGAGATCAAAGGGAAAAGTCTATACAGTGAGATAGAAGTAGCAGAGAGCTTTCGATCCAAGGAGAAGAAGAAGAATAGAAAAAGAAGAAGAGCAGAAGGAAAGGAAGAGAAAGAGAGAGCTAGAGAGCTCGAGCAGAGTGTGCAGAGAAGAAGAAGAGAAAGAATTTGAGAAGAAATAGTGAGATCGAGAGAAGAGGAGAGCAGCTATCTGAAGATCAGTCTTCACTGGACCGTGGATCAAATCCAGGCCAGTCGACTCATTCTGAGCCACATTGTGCTTCATCGCTTTTCAGCTTTCAATTGCTGTTCTTATTTGCTTTTGTTTTTCCTTCTAAACCTTTTATCAAGCTGTTAGCCAGCGACTGCAGAGGTGGACTCCTCTGGACGGGTAAGCTGTAATCCCCAGCGGTTTGCAGAGGTGCATCCTCTGGACAGCAAGCTGTGAGGCTCAGTGGGCGAAGAGGATTCCTCGGACGGCAAGCTGTGTTGCCCAGCAGTTGTATGGCAAGCTGTGATGCCCAGCTGTTCAAGCTGTGAGTTAGCGGAAGCCACACTCGGTTTGAGTGTGGGGTGGATGTAGGTCTGCAGGACCGAACCACCTAAAAACCTCTTGTGCACTGTGGTTTGATCTCTTTGTGTGATTGGCGCTAGATGCTTGCATAGGGGCGATATGGCTTGATTGCATACCATGTGCTTGACTGTGGTATTAAGTGTTCTTTGATTTGTTATTCCGCTGTTGCTCTTTGTCATTCTGAAGAAGGTAGATTTAATTCCGTTGTTCTTAGTATTAGATGTAATTAGCCTTCAGATTGTCTAATCTGTCTTGTTAGCATTCTAGTTTTTAATTGGGTGAAATTTTTATAAGGGCTATATTCATTCACCCCCCCCCTCTGAATACTGCACCGAACCCAACAGACATCTCCCATCCTGCATAAAGCTTATCCCAAATTGCTCTTCTCTTCTCCCTCCAAGATCAAGTATTTCTTGGGTATGGCCTTGGTAGGGGCACCGTTAGCCATGGGCAGTCGATCATAGGGCGCCACCTTTAAATGCACGCCGTGCTTCGGGCAATTTTTAGCGAAAGGGGAAAGAACAAGTACCCCTGGCCAGTGGTTTTAAACATCCTTTGATGCTACTTCTAGCAATGTTTAAACCAAAATAGAAAAAAAAAACAAACAAACAAAAATGAATATTTCCTAACAAAATAAAAAATTTGACTATTACCAAAAATCTACACAAAAAATTCAAATATTTTTCATAAATCCATAAAAATTCAGATATTTTTCAAAACCCATAAAAAATTTGCATATTTCAAAATCTAAAAAAATTGCATTGTATTTTTCTGATGGTGCTCTTGCAGGAACAACAACTTTGCAAGGACCAAGAGCACAAGATGAGTCCTCTCCATTCACCGCTATCAATCTATTGATTCTTCCCAACATCTTCATGATTTGTCACTTTTGGCACTCCTGATCATCATCTCTCTATTCTTCCAAGGCAATTCATGTCACACTGGGCATTAATTGATCGTTCATCTCCAAATCTTTTTAATAAACTCCTGTTGATTTCACTTGATCACTCTGCCAATGGGCATTATCGGATCTTGATCATTCAACTCCAAATCTTGATTTGCCAAGATTGTCATCCTCATGACAAATGACAAACAATGATGTTTCATGTTTCATGTTATCATATGATATTGAATGCTATGTTTCAGCCCATGCTATTTATGCTTTCCTACACATATCTTCTTATACAATGATGTTTTGAAACATGCTGTGATTTGAATGCTTTGCTTGGATATATGCTATGGTTTGCAATTGCCTTATTCATTGCTTGCTATTTCCTTTATATCTTGGCTAATTAACTTTTGAGCGTAGGTCCCACCGTCTGGACATCATCATTCAAGTCCCGCAATGTTTGCGCCTCATCTCTCAGTTCCCCCCATGTTCATTACTATCACAATCTCCTCCCTGTATGCATTTTACTATATGTTATTACGCTATTAAGTTATATCAAGGACCTTATGACTTTGGTAAATCTAGAATTTGAGTTCCCCTTCATCAAAAATAATGATGATTTCAGAGGAATCTTAGTCAGACGGATAGGCGGTTGAGCCGTCTAAGACTGGGGATGATGGTGCCCTTTTTACTAGTTAGTGAGCGGATAAACGGGCTTCAGCTTAGTATTAACTCGCGAAATCAGTTTCTTGACTCAGTCTTGGTAGCTTAACAATATTATCCTTGATTATCTTATATTTTCATTTGTTTTAATTTTTTCCTTTTAAACCCAACATGCATTCATGTAGGAATTTGAATTAACGATGGGAAAATCATTCTAATAACTCATTTTAAGGTCAATTGATCATTAATTTTCAAGATAAGAGATATTCCATGTCGAATTGTGTCCTCGGTTCGCCTTGTTACCGTTTTGGGCCGCTTCCTTGAAAACTCCTTTGTTTAGATTTCTATCTTTTTACTTCAATCTCTTCTTCCTTTGATCCACCTTGGCTGCAGCATGTCCACATTGGCTGGTAACCGCTCCCCATTGGTGAAACCTACATGTTTGTGACCTAGGGTACTTCCACCACGCCAGAAGTTGATCATTCTTTTTATCTCCTCCATGCCCGTGTGCACACTCCTCCTTATCCAAACAATCGTTGCTTTCATTGAATCTCCTCAAGATCGCTTCAACGCGAGCTTTTGATTCAATTCCTATCAAGTGATGTTGATTGCGTGTCTCATCACACCTTGAAATCTATTTTTTAGTTCGCTTTCACTTTTTTCCATTACATTTCATTCCTCTATGCTTCATTCTATTCTATTCCGTTCTGTGTCACTCCGTTGCAAAGCAGACGCCAAGGCGAGGTAGCTATAGGCACACTAAAATTGATATCATTTTGAGCATAACTCCTATCACACTGTGATGCCCCATTTGACCCTCACATTGACTTATTTGAGTGATTTTCCTCATTTTTCTTGAATATCCAACTTTCCCTAGCTTTTCCACGTCTTTTCCAATTTTTCCAGATTTTTCTAACATTTCTCTCCATTTTTCGGGGGCTTTTTTTAAAACATGGCAGCCAGATGGGCGCCAATTCTTTGAAAGATGGCAGCCCAGGGGGCGCCATTTTCTAAGAAGTGGCAGCCCGAAGGGCGCCAATTTCATGCAGTTTGCCACTCGGCCCGTTTTCGAAATTCAAGAATTAGTGACACTCCGGAAGGTCGCCAATTTTTTAAATAGCGACCGTTTAGAATGTCGCCAATTCTTTTCTTCACATTTTAAGCTGAAATCGGATTATTTTTGATTCCACGACTTCCCAGAAGGTCGCTATTTCATAAATGGGCGCCCGTGTGGAAAGTCGTCAATTCCCTTGCTATATTTTGAGTTTTTACCTCCGTCCGAAACTCATACTAATTTCTAATTAGCGACCACCTCATGGTCGCCAATTCTTTTCAAATTTCAGAAAGTCCGAATCCATCTCAAAACACTTTGGAATTAGCGACGCTTCTCGCGGGCACTCTTTTAAGTAGTGACCGCCTGTGTGGTCGCCATTTCTTTCATAGATCCGAACTCCGATAGAACCTCCTTGTTTCTCTCTTTTGAGTCCCTTTTCACTTGGGAAAGAGGTCCTAAGGCTTTCTAATGTTGAAGGGAGACATGGCCATGGTTTATCACCTTCCAAATCTAATTAAAACATGATTTCCTAATTTCTGTAGGAATTAATTCCAAATTTTAGCCCTATAAATATGACCCCTCTCTTCCTTGTGTTGAGGGCATCAACATAATTCAAGGGGAGGTGCTGCTAAATTGAAGGCTCAAGGAGGGAGCTCCCATGAACCTCAAAGCTACATCCTTTAGAGCTTCTTCCTCCATTGAAGATCATGAAGCCATCATTGGAGAAAACCAATAGGCTTTCCCTTCTTCTTCTCTTTATTTTTATTATCATAAACATTGCATGCATTATTTTCTTCATCTCCTATTCTTATTTTTATCATCTCAATATTGAGATCTCCCACTTGTGCACTCTAGCACACTTCCAATAGTGCAACACTAGCACCCTCCTTTTATCATATCTTCATCTTTTCCTACCCTTTGCATAGGGGTTTAAAGCCAACACCAACAAGGTGTGTTCGTATACATGATTCATTGTTTATTCATATTATTGAACTTGATGCTACACTCACCTTGGTTCTAATCCATTCTTTTATTTGGTGTTTTTCTTTATTTTTTACAAGGGTAATCAAGCTATAAGAAAAACTCTCTTCATCGACTGACCGATTGGAAGAGGAGGTGAACACTCACATCTCCCCGCTCTTTTTTTAAAGGTATTTATTTCGCGATCCTTCCATATTCTTTATTGTTTATATCATTTGAGGCCCTCGCGTCTCTGGCGATCACCCTCCTACATAGCATCCATGCATGCTCACATTCCCTTTTCCCCCATGCTTAGCTTTTCTTAGCTTTGCTTATTTTTAATTTTAGTGGATTTTAAATAGATCTACAATGGTCAAAGAATCCAAGTCTAAGACACTGTCTCAATGTAGCAGTGTCAGCTAATAACACTCAGCTCGATGCACATCAGCATTCCTTGATCAGGCAGGTCGGTGCACCTCAAACAATTCAAGAACCTTAGGTCGATGCATATTAGCATTCCTTGATCAGGCAGGTCGGTGCACCTCAAACAATTCAAGAACCTTAGGTCGATGCATATTAGCATTCCTTGATCAGGCAGGTCGGTGCACCTCAAACAATTCAAGAACACCAGGCCGGTGCACTGAAGCATTTCAGTAGCAAGGTCCATGCAACTTCAGTTATTTCAAAAGCAAGGTTGATGCACCTCAGTTATAATCAGAACAAAGGTCGTTGCAGCTATTTCAAGTCTACTATAAGGTCGATGCATCTCAACACTTCTCGACAACACAAGGTCGATGCAGTTAATTTCAAATCTGCTAGTAAGGTCGATGCATGAATACAAGCCTAAGTAATCAGGTCGATGCAGATGTTCATACGCTAACAAGTTTGAAGATCCGAACTCCAGGTTATTAACTTAAAACTAGACCCGATTGGGTAGCTCGCTCCAACGATAAAATGGCATGTGATCCGAGAAGATCTGACACGCTTCTTCAGAGGTTTTCAGAGGAAGAATATTCTATTGCCAACTGGACCAATGATATTTCACTAGGTATTTACCTCATTCATTTCGGAAGCTCTGTTCTATATAAAGCCGTCCCATCCTCTAAAGAAAAGTGAGAAGAAGAGCTGAAGTCGTTGCTACTGTGCTAAGAAGTTCCATATTCGAAAAGAAAGAAAGCCAGTAGAAGAAGATAGAAGAGAGCAAATGCGCGAGCAAAAGAAAAGAGGGAAAGAGAAAAGCTCTGAGAAAGAAGAGTGAGAGGAGAGAAAGAAGAAGAGAGAAGCAGTCAGAGGGTGAGAGAAAGAGAGCAGCCATAGCATCAATTGCAGATCTGCCAATGTTTCGACTCGTGGATCAAATCTAGAGTCTATCTACTTCTCGGAGCTATAGTTTATTTTTGCCTTTGTTTTCTCTTGTTATTTTCCATTTCGTTTGTTTGTTTGTCCATTCCTTTTGTGTTTTTCCAATTCCCTGTTCAAGGATCGGGGTTCCTCCTGAGGATTCAGGAGAAGGGAGATTTATCTCCGATTGCCCTCTGTGAATTCAGAGGAAGGGAGATTGTGGTCTCCAGTTGTGAGTGACGGGGTGTCACTCAAATGTTCCCTCTGAGGATTTAGAGGAAGGGAGGTCGTCCTCCGGTTCTAGTTATGTGGGTAGCAGAGCTAGGGTGCTGGTCTTGTGGGAAGCAAGACAAAGTTGAGGTATTTTTCCCTCAGTCTCAAGCTGTTTAGAAGCTGTTGTTTGCAGACTGAGTCTGCGTCTTGCTTTAGCAAGGAAAGCCCCACCCAGATTTGAGTGGGGGATGGACGTAGGTCTGTGGGTAGCAGACCAAACCATCTAAAATATCTGTCCATCATGGTTTGTTCTGTGTGTACATTTCCATATCTTCTATCCCCCCCTTCTCAGGTTGCTTGCGCATTCTATATCAGAAGTTCTTCTGTGTAATTTTTGTTTGAAATTGATATAGATGTTAAGTGTTTGACTGAGTGTTTAGTAGAAGCATTTACTTCTAAGTGTTTCTCATGGCAAGAGTTCATTGAGCGCAAAGTGGTTGAGCTTGAGCATTTTCATGAGTGATCTATTTTCAGCTGTGCATAGACTCTAACACTCCTAGTGTTCTAGAGCTACTCTGAATTGAGTTTTCTGCTATTGTCATTTCCTTCAGTTTAATCTTAGTGGGTGTAATTTTGACTTGTGGCCAGTTTTTGAAAGGGATCTATTCAACCCCCCTCCTTCTAGATCCCTGCCTTGCACCCTATCACCCGTTAATCACCATGAAGTTCGCCATAACGTGACGGTCTTAGGAAGGGTACCAAGAGTAACTGACAGGCTCAGGGCTCCCTCGAGATAAGTTGCATGGCCATTGAACCTGCAGAGAGGGGTTCGAATCAGGCGTAGCTTAGTTGGGTTTTCACACATTTTCAAGAAACATTCGTACGCCAAAACATCAGGGGAGCTACCATTGTCCACTAATATCCTATTTAGGTTATAGTGGTTTATAGTAGCCAATATTACAAGGGCGTCATCATGCGGGGAAGCTACCCCTTCCAGGTCTTAGTCGGAGAACACCAAGGCCTACTGGTCGTTCGCCAATGGGGTTTTGGGGGGCTCGGAAGCCTGGCAAGCTGGCTCGGCGTGACGCTTCCTTCCTTGACTGTTGTCCCCTCCAGAGGCGGATCCCCCTGAAATGATGTTGATGTGGACCCCACGGGGGTGGTTGTCGATTTCTTCTAGGGGGGACCCCACGATCCTCCTGTCACTTGGCCACGTACCGGGAAAGGTGCGCTTCACGGATGAGACTCTCGATCTCATCCTTGAGGTGTTGACAATCCCCAGTATGGTGGTCGTGGTCGTTGTGGAACTAGCAATGCTTTCGGCGACTGCGCCATTAGGGATCAGCCTTCATAGGCTCGGGCCGACGAAGAAGACCCGAGTCCTTGATTTCTTGATATATCTTGTAGACCATAGTGGACAAAGGATTGTAACGCTCGAACTTTCGGGGAGGCTCCTTGCGGTCTCTATCTTAGTTCCTCCTCTTCCCCTGGCCCGCGATTTGCTCGGACGGTCGATTCTTGTCTCCCTCTCATCTCGAGCTTGCTGGGTCTCGGTAAGCATTGAGGACCTCTTCGTACTCCGTGTGGCGTAGAGCTAGGGTCATCAGATCGGCGAGAGAGGAGGCAAGATGGAGTACCAATTCTCGCCGAAGGTTTTCATCTCGGGTGCCTCCGGTTAATGCGGTGATGGCCGAGGTAACGTCCAGGCGGGGGATGCATAGGGCTTCCGACTTAAATCGGTTGATGTAAGCCCGCAGCTTTTCCCCCTGTGCCTGCTTTAGTGCCAACAACCCAGAAATTGACCTTGGAGGGCCGCTACAGGTGAAGATGTCCTTGAACAGTCTCCCGAACTCTTTGAAGTTGTGGGTGCTGCCGGGGGCGAGCGCTCGGAACCAATCTTGAGCGCCTTGGATCAAAGTGGTCACGAACGTTCGGCACTTGACAACATCAGATGCTCTATGTAGGATCATTAGGGTGTCGAGGCTATCATAATGGTAGGCCGGGTTACCTTGGTCATCATAGGACTTGAAGGTCGGTAGTGAGACTCTTGGGGAGACTTCAGACTTCAAGATTTGGTCGGAGAACGGGGATTGCTCCTCATCCTCCGGAGTGGAGTTCTTTTGTAGGGCATGAAGGGCGTGCTCCTACTCGGTGAAACACCGCTCGAAGTCCCATAGGGAGGGACAACTCTAGCTATCGTGGAGTCGAGGGACTGCAAGCATGTCCTCGGTAGTTGCCCCACCGCTCCTTGGCGGGGGCGTAGGCTTCCGAGGGTTGCTGAAGTACCCCAGACTTTTTCCCCCTCAGGTTGGAGGAGGCTTCTTGCTCTGGAGGCGGGGCTTGCGAGGGCCCACCTGGCCCATTGCGAATGAGCCGCCCTCCTTGAAGGGTGAAGTGGCCTCCAGCCATTTGTCGATAGGCTTCTGCGCGGGGGGGACTCACCCGATGAAGCCGCGACCTCTCCTCCCTGGCCACTTGGGTCCTCAACAAGTCGACGAGGATATCCAACTTTGTGTTGAGGGTCAGGAGGGCTTAGGGGTTCTCGGGGGTGGGTTGTCCCCCTATGACTGGCAGAGGTAAGGCATTAGCTTGATTGTTGGAGAAGGGGGCCGTGGAAGAATGGGAGGGCACATGTTCCCCCTTTGCGGTTGCTAGTGCCTTTTCCTTGTCGCCGACGTTCCTCCTATTGGAACTTTTTCACACCATGTTGGCTCTTTGTACGTTTCCCACAGACGGCACTAGATGAAGAGGGGTGATCTCGCGCTAGATCCTGAGCCGGAAGATCCTCGATTAGCCCTTGTCGTCGTCACCACGATTGAGGATCTACAAAGTTAGAAACAGATTAGAGGAGTCCAAGGTTGGAACCCCAGGGAAAACCCTCTGATGCTTAAGTCAGTAAGGTGATAGAGCGTAGGTGGAAGGAATGCAGTAGGAGGAGAAGTGAGGGGCACGATATCGCTCTCCACTAGTTAGTGTGGTGTTGAGTACTCAAGATCATCTTACCTTTCTGGAGGGTTTTCTAGAGTTTATATAGCTACTTACTCTCTTGGCCGGAGGTAGGGTAGCTGGAGGGACCAGGGGGTGTTATGTCCTGGAGGAGGGTTCTCCACAGTTAAAGGACTCTCGCTTTCCCCTATCCTGTTGAGCTTCCCGCCTCCGAGTGGCAGTGAGACTTTCATCGGGATAAACGCCCTGTTGAGAGAAACCGTGCCTATGGGAGGTCCGAGCGTGGGATACCGCTTGAGGGGGTGCTTGGGCTTCTCTCGAGCGATGTGGGTGATGTTAACCAGATACGCTCGGGTGCCATTTGGGCTTTTCCTGAGCGATGGTTACGCGGACATTCGGGCCAGGAGGCCGCCTAGGATGGTCTGGTTTGAGCATTTTTTGGGCTTCGAGATAAGTGGGCCCATTCGTGGGGCTATCACTTAGTGGAGTCGGCTTGGTAGGGTCGGGTTGGACCGGGTTCGGCCACTCTGTGCCATATGTTTATTGGGCCGCGGATTTACCCCTCTCCAGGTGGGTAAAATTAATTTTTAGTCAAAAATTATGTTTAATTTAACCTTTTATTTAATATACAGTTTTTTCTAAATAAATTATTATTTGCATATATATCATGCCTGAATTTACATTAACAAAGATATCCCTTTTTATATATATAAACGAGACCAATGACTACTATTGGAGGATTGCACAATATGTGCTAATTCCACCAGTAGTATCCGGCCCAAATTTTATTGATATTGGAGAAATCATTTACAAGTATCCATGGGGCATACCCCTGAGTATGAAACAAAAGGAAGCAAAGAAAGACAAACATTCATGTTTCTTTATCTCCTCCAGCTAGGAAGGCCGGCTGAATCCACTGTGGCAAATCCACGAACTCTGCTAGGGAGGTGTTTCCAGCACCTAAAGTCCTTATTAGCTCGAGTGGTACATGCTAAGGATGCTAAAGCATCCGCAACTGAGTTCCCTTCCCTATAGATATGCTGGAGGTTCCAGCTGTTCCTTGTGATAATGTCTTTAATTTCATCCCACCATTTACGTATCCTCCAAGGAGGATGGTTGCTAGACTGAATCACGGTGATAAGGGCCTTGGAGTCAGAGTATATAATAGCTATAGGAAGTCCACTCTTGGCCAGAAGTCTCAGCCCATCAAGTAAGGCTCTTGCCTCAGCCACCATGTTAGTCCCCACACCATAATAGTAAGAGAACCCAAAAATGAATTCTCCCATGTTGCCCCTAATGCATCCGCCTCCACCAGCATGCCCAGGGTTGCCTTTAGCTGCCCCCATCAACATTTAAAGCATACCCTGTTTTGGGACAGGACCACTTGATGATCTTTGAAGGTTTCTCAATAAGGTTGTAAGTAAAGTTGTATTGTTCCAGTATATGACTTTCACTTGATGAAGGAGCCCTGCTGAAGGTAACTTGTTGCATAGAGAATTCCACTTGCCTCTTGGTCTGCTGTTGCAAGATTCTGATAGAAGGCCCCTTGTCTTCATATTTAATTTTACACCAAGTCTTCCATATCTCCCATAATATGAGCAGCATGGTGAGAATGGCTGCAAATCCATATGGAGATTTGTTGTCAGTTGTACATAGAATACCCCAGCAATAGCCAGTAACAGAATTTGTAATTCTACATCTGGAGTCAAAAAGAAGCCTAAAGAACCTCCACAATGGTTTAGCAAGTTGACTATCCATAAGAAGATGATTCAAGCACTCTTCCGGATTATTGCCTTTGCAGCAAACACACTTAGAAGGGAGGCTTATACCATTTTTTTATAGCACAGTCAACAGGTACAGAGATGTGCAGCGTCCGCCAACAGAACAAGGATGCTCTTGGAGGGATATGTGTTCCCCAAATCTTCTTTAATGGCATTCTTCTTATCCCCTGTACTCGCACTGCATTGTATGCAGACTTACTAGTAAATGTGTCGTCTATGTTAGTAGCCCAAACACATTTATCCAGCCTCTGTTGCAGTTGTACTGTTCCAATGGTTTGAACAATATCGTGAGGTGTCATGCCCCGAGCCTTTATTACAGCAGAAGACTAGCTTGGGGAAAACATGAACAACCGGCATGGTAAGCCTCTTGCAAGTAAGAATGATCAGAGTGCAATACAATCACACGCATAAATATAATTGCACAATATCTACTCAAACTTCAACTTTCATTTCATTATCAATCAAATATTCAAATACAATCACTAGTTTAACTTTCTTCATCATACTAGACTCAAGAAATAAGAAAAGTACATAGATTTAATCTAAACAATGTAGACTTCCTAAGTCTTCACTCATTCTTTATTCACTCTTGGACCTGCTATTTTAATATTCCGAATCCGACTCACTTCCATCTCCTGAAAAGATTGGAAATAGGTAATGAGCACACTTGTAGCAACCCTGATAAATTTAAAAGGAATAAATAAATCAAAATAGATTAAAAGATTTAATAAATAAACGAAAGAGCTTGGAATAAAAATAATTAAAACCTGATAAAAATAACGCCTCAGATATAGGCGCTACTTTACAATAAAACGCCCTTACCTAAGGCGTGTTTTGAAGAAAGGACGCCCACACATCAAGGCGTCAAATTTCAAATGACCAAAATAAATAAAAAGGGCAAGTTAGAGTAACGTCCCTTGAGTGGACGCGTTTCAACAAGAAACGACGCTTGACAAGGCGTCAATTTAAATTCGACGCCCTGACCTAGGTCGTTAATTCAGTTCGAGTTTCGTTCGACCCAGGAGTCTATCCAGGGTAAGTTGATAACTATGAGAAAGAGTTCGAATGTAGTAATAACTCTAATATGGAAGTATTACTTCCCATCAAACACTAACTCTATTAGGATTCTAGAAATCCTATAAATAACCTACTGCTTGAACCGAGAACGCTATTTGGCGTTCAGACTCTTCTAAGGTACGTAAAGAACAGCATGTTCTTTTTCTTTACTCTGTCTATCGAATTTGTGAAGAATACTGATGATTCTTCATCTACTTCTGGTTACAGGTTGAAAGTTTCTGTCTTCCGAAGAACAAGTAAGTTCTTTCCCCTTGCTTTCGGTTACGTATAAGAAGATTTTAATATATCTTCTTCTTCGTTTCTTCTGTCTCTACAGGTTGTCTGTAGAAGTGAACCCAGTTGATTGAAGAATTGTGGGATTCTTCATCTGCAACCTATTACTACCCTTGCTGCTGCTACTGTTCGAAAGATTCAAAAGACTCTATTTATAAAACAGAGTATCGTTCTTTCTTCACAGAACCTGCATCCGTTCAAATCTTTGACAAGGTAGGTTTTCTCAAGCAACGTAGCCCAAACAAGTTAAATTCATAGTAACACATCATGCATGTCATGTATGTAAGTTTCCTGATGATTTCTACACGTTTCTGTAATATTTTTGCAAGAGACGCCCATGTCCAGGGCGCTACTTTAAAGAAACGACCTGCACCAGGTCGTCAATTACAGATTTGACGCCCTGCCCCGTAGGCGTTAATCTCATGAAAATCACATGTAATTAATAATTGATCCACGTTTAAAAATTTAATAGATATGAAATATCCAATCTAAAATATATTGCATGACTCGACCTGTGAATCCCTGCTAATTTCTGTCATGATCATGTCTCTTGTCTCTTGGAATTTTAGTTCCTGAAATATTGTAAATTCTTGAATTCACGACCCTGTATAGGTCGTCTCTCACTTGACTAACGCCCCTGTTCAGGGCGTGAATTGACAATTAACGCCCCTGTCCAGGGCGTGTTTTTGATAAATTTCTGAATATATATATACTGCAAAAATAGAAGGAAAGAATGGATGACCACTTATTGCGTCGTCAAATTGTAAATAAACGCCCCTTACCAGGGCGCGTTTTTGGTAAAATACTGAAATATTTAAATCTTGCAAAAATGTAAAATAGATAAACGCCCTTACTGAAGGTGTTAATTACTTGAGTAGTGACTTTACTTAAGTCGTTATTTTCCTGTAAAAATATTTTTACCTGTTTCTGATAACCGATGGTTTCAGTATATCTATATATATGTATATCGGCACTATATCTCCACTCCGTGAGTATAGTCCCACGTTTCATGATGTTTTATCGATCACCCTCAATTCTCATTGACATACAAGCTCTCCATTGGACATTCCGTTCCTTTGGACTAGCGAGTTAGTCATAGAGACCTCCGTAAGACTCCTCGTACCTTGGATTCCCTCAAGGTCGACTGAGCTGGTTGTACCCTAAAAACCCATTACACTATTGAATGCCATGTCACTCTAAAGAAACATGGTATACTGGCCCTTATGATATGCAAAGAGTATATCATGAGAATTCTAAATGGGATGATGATATCATGTCATTTGTTGATGTTCTTGTGGACCTCAATTCTATAATAAGAATGAGGGTATCTTACCTTTGATGTACTGTTCATGTGGACCTCAATTCTATATAAAGAATGTCCATACTTGTCATGGTACCCGAGTTAGGGGAACCTAATTCCACCTAGTTTCATCGTTCATCGTGATTGTACCGTTGTTATCGCCTATCTATGTCCAATGTCGTATTTTTGGACTCCATTCTCTCAAAGTTATCCTACGTGTCTACAAGCTTACATTGTTGAAATTCCATATTGGCTATATATATATATAAGAGTGGATGTCAAATATACATGATAAATGCCTGTGCATATAGGGCCCGATCTGGTCCTGGGAGGAGCACCCGAAAGTACTTGTGCCCATGGGAGTTGAATGATAAGGTATCTGGCATTATACCGAGTGCATGACTAGCTTGATTGGACATTCCACACAAATCTTGTACTTGACTCGTACTTGACTTGACATGAATTGCGTGACCCGAGAAAGGGTAATTACTTGTTTGCTTGATACATGATAGCCAAAGTTCTTGACATGACTTGCTAAAAAGTACTCGCTTGAATATCTGTTATCTTTCTTGAAAGCTCATGACTAGTTCATCTTGCTGTCTTATTGATAAATTCCTTCTCTATCTTATCGTTTAATACGAGCATGCATAGCTACAGTACATACATGAAAGATGTAATTGTTTAAACCCCTTGCTAGCGCTTGAGATATAAATTCCTACTGAGCGTTCGCTCACTCCGTGTGTTCCCTACTTTTCAGGTAATTCCGATGACGAGGGAAGTCAATCGGATGGGAATGGTCAAGAGTGAAAGAGATAGAACTTCTCCAAGTGTCATCTAGTCTTTTTCCTATTTTCTTGAGTCAACTATGTACTTTTCCTTTTTGATTGAATAGAGTATTGGATTTGTAATAGTCTATCCATTATGAAATAAAGGATTGGGTTATCTTTACTTTTGCGCATCTCTATCTTTGTGTCGAATACACTACTACTCTGATTGACATGATTGATATAAACTCGTCGCGCACCTCCGGGTATCTTCCGCGCTCGGGGCGTGACAACACTTGCCCAGTAGGTATCCTCGCATCAACATGAAGGCACATATTAAAGTAATTAACATTTTTACTCTAGAGAAAATAAGGTAAAATCATGCAAATACGATAAATCACAAGTATAACCAAGCAACAAGACGGTCATGTAAGATAGAATGAGAAAGTATGAACAAGCAAGAATGTAACAAGTATGTAGCATGGCCTTTCATGAACAAGAATAAAACGAGAATATACTAGCAATACCACGAAGTCATCATCCAAACATCTTTTGCTTATGAGCAAGTATTTGGTGAACTTCTATGTACCAAGCAAGAAAGTCATGTCATAGTAGATTTCCGTGGATTTCACTTATTTATAGAGAAAGTACTCCCAGCGCGATGCGACGCCAGGAGCATCATACCCCATGGTTTACAGTACGTTTCTGACAATCAACTGAGGGAACTAGCATAGAGCCCTTGAACACAATCAATGCTCGATCACATCTTCAAGTATAAATCAAGCTATTTCCACGTTTCAAGCAATAAAATACGGCCAAGAATGTAACAAGTTCAATAAGTTCATGATAACAAAAATCAATAAATGAATACTTCAATTTAGGAGATGAGAGATCAAGAATGATTTAAGACGATGTTATGCTCATGGAAATAATTTGCAGCATAACGGTACATTTATTATCATTCATAATTTAAATTAAGTATCTTAGACAATATGACAAGTCCTAGACCATCAATACTCCATCTAGGAACTTTATAATATCAACTCTTTGATCAAACCTCGGGTTAAAGAATTTAGAACTGTGACGGTCTACTACTGGCCGTTACATGAACGTAACGGTCGATAATTGGACAGTTAAATGTGCCTGACGGTCAAATATAGATCTGTTACATATCCAGAACCCGAAAACATCGATAGTGCTTTCTAACAATTGGGCTTTCATGGTACAACCAACTCGGCGTCCTAGTGGGAATCCCAGGCTCGCGGAGAATTACGGAGGTCTTGAAACAAGATTTCCTAGTCCATTGGAAGGAATATCCAATAGAGAGGTCCTCATGTTCAAGAATGTGTTCCTATAGTGCAAAAGTGTGAACTAATAGACATATACCGGGATATATGCCATGTACTTAAAGAATTGACTCTATAGATAAGAGAGAATGTGTAACGGTATAAAATCATGATAAAACTCATCAATATCTTTTCTAAATCAAAAGTTTAATACCAAAACTATAGTGCTTTGTCATGAATATAACATATGCTTGAAAATAACTCTAAAGTATGCAAATTTCTAACATGAATCAATACCGGAACTTAAAATCATGAAAACAGGTTAAGATCTAATTAACTAGGCATACATATATATTAATTGGACCGATCTTGATTCTATCTTAAGTTGACGGAATGTAGTGTTGTGTGACGGACTAGTCTGGGTGCCTCACATGAAGGTAACGGACTAGATTAGGTCCGTCAAGTTTCACAGAACCCTTCAGTCGTTTGCAGAGGGTATGACAGATCTCCATAGGTCCGTTACGCTTTCCTGGCAGTCTAACGATACACCGTTAGAGCCTTCGCTACCAGAAAAAATAGAAAATTTAAAAATCTATGATTAAATCATGGCATGCTAACTACTCTAATCATGTCAATACGAGGAAAAAGGCTATCTAGATGCATAGGTAGTAATGAAATAACAAGACATAGCTTTTTATCTTCAATTAGGGTTGAAGGCATGCATGAATGTATAGACTAATCCTAAAACATGAAACTCATGAAGTCCAATGCATGAAATCCAAGTAAACTAGAGGGCTTTTATCCCTAACAATGAGTTTTTGCCGTTCATAAGATAACCTACCTCTTAACTGGGCTTTAAACTTTTAATTTGAGTCTTCAAGGGTCGCCCTAGTTCTTCTCTTCTTGTGATTTTTTTCAGCAACCTCACGTTGCCCTAACTCTCCAACCTCTTGACCTAAAGATGTGAAATTTAGAGGTTAGGAAGATGAAATTAAGAGGAAAAAAAAGTTCTAAAGAACCCTTCCCTAATTAGCTCGTTTGGGCGTCATAATTCCTTGATCTTCAGTGGTCCTTTGCTTTGAATCCTGGGCTGCTATGACAGAATCAGCGACTTTAGAAGCCTTTATCTCCTTGGTTACTTGATCTCCTATCATGAAATTTTGAGGGTAGTTAGTCTAAAGTATTAGGAACAAAATACTCTAAATAACTTACCCGAGATTCTATCTCCTTACCTTGATTCTTCACGAGTCAAAAGTAAGGGTCACTCAGTTCAAAACTGGGTCCTATTTATAGAGTTTTGGCTATAGTTCAAGGATTTGAACAATTTTAGAGTCCTTAATTGGCTAAAACCTAATCTCTAAGAGTCCATAGCAATGTTATAAGTTCTCTCAAGTTGGTCTCTAGCCAAGAGAATCCCAAAGTTCCACTCTTTTTGCAAGTTCTTCATCTCACGGAATTCGCTAAGTGTAACGGACCAGGACTGGTGCGTTACGTGACTGTAGCGGTCGCCCGATAGGCCATTACATCAACTGGGTGAAGAACTTCTCCTTAATTTAAACTCTTTGGTTAATTATCCACTAAATTATCCCTTTTAAAGTGTATTTATCCCAATATTTCGTGGATAACTTAAATAACCTTCTAGAATATGGGCCAAACTTATTGGGCTTGGTCCTTAAACCTATTAGGCTTCAATTATCAAAGCTGGACTAGTTATTTAACATAATTGGGCCTTATAATCCTAATATTAATTCATTTATTAATCTATTTTGGCCTTTCTAAATTCTTAATAAATTCTTGAAAATTCTATGAATAATCTAGAAATTATTTATATAAATTTTGGGGCACTACACCCTCCCCCACTTAGAAGAATTTGGTCCCCAAATTCAATATATATAGATTATGGAGACTCTACTTACAGTTGAATAGTTTTTGGAAATCTTTTGCGTATAGCTTCTTCGGTTTCCCATGTCTCTCCTGACTTTGTCCACTGGATTTTAACCACGGGTATAGTCTTGTTCCGAAGTTGACGTACTTCCCGTTCAAGTATTCTGATTGATTTTTGTTCGTATTTCAAATCTTTCTTAATCTCCAAATTGTCGTAAGTGATGACATAGCAAGGATCATATACATACTTGTTTAGCATAGAGACGTGAAATACGTCATGAACTCATGCTAATTGTGGAGGTAAAGCCAATCTATAAGCCACTTCACCGACCCTTTCGAGAATTTCAAATGGGCCAATAAATATTGGAGTTAGCTTGCCTTTGATGCCAAATCTTCGAATACCACGACCCGAAGAAATCTTCAGATATACATGATCTCCTACCTGAAATTCCAAGTCGCGCCTTCGATTATCCGCATAAGAATTTTACCTATCTTGTGCCATTTGTAATCTTTCCTGAATGAGCTTGATTTTCTCTGAAGAATCCCTGATGATGTCAGGGCCTAGAAATTGCCTTTCCCCTATTTCATTCCAACATATTGGTGATCTGCAGCTTTTCCCATATAAAGCTTCAAAGGGTGCCATTTGTATGCTGACTTGATAACTGTTATTGTATGCAAATTCCACCAGAGGTAAGTGATCATGCCAACTTCCTCCAAAGTCAACAGCACAAGCCTTGAGCATATGTTCTACCACTTGATTTGTCCTTTCAGTCTAACCATCAGTTTATAGGTGAAATGCTGTGCTAAAATTCAATCTAGTCCCTAGTGAATGTTGTAAACCCTTCCAGAACTGTGATGTGAATCGAGGATCTCTATCAGATATAATAGAGACAGGAACACCATGTAATTTAACAATTTCCATTATGTATAATACTGCTAGAATATCCACAGACCATCGACTTTTGATTGGTATGAAGTGTGCAGACTTAGTCAATCGATCTATGATTACCCATATACCATCGTGTCCTCCTCTAGTCTTAGGTAAACCCATGATGAAATTCATTCCTATGCTTTCCCATTTCCATTCGGGAATATCCAAGGGGTGTAACTTACCTGCGGGTCTAAAATGTTCTGCCTTTACTTATTGACAAGTGAGATAGCAGGACACGAAATCAGCTATTTTCCTCTTCATATTGGGCCACCAAAAGTTTCTTTTGAGATCTTGATACATTTTTGTACCACCTGGATGAATGGTGTACTTGGAATTATGTGCTTCTTCTAGGATCAGTTTCTTCGTATCCTCATGATCTGGTACACACACTCGGCCCTTAAATAGTAGTCTTCCGCCATTTGAAACAGAAAAATGTGGCCTCTATTCTATGTTGGCTTTAATATCTAGTAATACTAGATCATTGTCTTGTAGCCCGACTAGATCTTCTATTAATGTGGGTTGAGCTCGGATATTAGCTATAAAATAATCTTCTTCCTTCATGTCAATATCTAAGTTCAACTGAGCAAATTGAGGAATAAGATTAGTCATACTAATCATAAGACTTGATAGCTTCCCCATTGATTTTCTGCTGAGTGCATCTGCTACAACATTAGCCTTGCCAAGATGATATTGGATAGCAAAATCAAAGCCCTTGAGATATTCTAACCATCTCCTCTGCCTCATATTTAACTCCTTTTGAGAGAATAAGTATTTCAAGCTTTTGTGGTCCGAGTAGACTGTGAACTTTTCTCTATAGAGATAATGACGCCAGATCTTTAAGGCAAAAATAACAGTTGCTAGTTCTAAATCATGCACGGGATAATTTTCCTTGTGACGTTTCAATTGTCTTGAAGAATAGTAAATTACCTTTCCATTTTGCATACGGACGCACCCCAAGCCAATGCCAGATGCATCCGTATTATTGTATCCCCTAGTTGGTGTTTGGTTTCAATGATATCAAAACAATTGTGTTTATGTGTGTATGTGTTTCATTGAGCAACATGTGTATATTGTGATTGATGAGTTGAAAGATGGATTCAATGTTCACTCTTGAAAGTCATATGAACCCATGGTGTTTAAGGAACTAAAGCTATATTTATATTGATTTATAGGAACACAAATCCATGGCTCATACTTGGAATCTAAAGGAGTCCATCAATGAAGCTCCTCTTCAAAAAGGGAGTTAACTCTTTACATTTGACACAATTGTCAACACTTGTGTGATGAAGCATTTTGTTGTTGAAGATTTGGTTGCCTTGTGATTGAATGGTTGAGTTCCCATGTCATTATATTTGGTTGATTAAGAGATCCATGTTTATCATAACAAAATCTTGTCATTTGGTGGAATGTATCTTTGTTGTTTGATTTGAGAAGCCAAATACTTGGTTTAGTTAGTTCAATGATGTATTTTTATGTGAACTAGTTCAAAGAGTTAATACTTGGTTCATGAGTTTTGATTATCATCTAACCTCTTGGTTTATCATGTTTTTACAGGTTCAAGGATGGTTTTTAAACCCTCTCATGTCAAGTGGATGATGGTAACATCTAACCATTTTTATGCTAAGTTCCGGGCTATTTTCATGAACATCTTTCATGAGGTTGCATTGCATTGGAAGTGTTTTATGTATCCTTAAAATGAGATTTTTGGGTTTTTACAATGTGCTTAATCTATTCTCATAAATCTTGTTGAAATGTGGTTTAATTGGTCTTAACACTTTGTTGAATGCATGGTAATTAGTTCTTGATTTTTTGGGAATTTTTTTGATAGCTTAAAGGGGCTAAAAATGCATTTTTCCATCATCTTCCTGCATGGGTCGACCCCTGGGGTCGACCCTCAGTGTTTCTGTGAAGACAGAAACCAATTTTTTTGAACCCTACCTGTAGGGGTCGACCCCTGGGGTGTTGCCATTTTCTTTTCGGTTGGTCTGCCCTCTGGTTGCACGAGGGTCGACCCTTTCCGGTCGAGGTTTGCGAACTCGTCCGGAACCCACTCTAAACCCTTCCAAACTTTACCATACTACCCCCCAAAGGTTACTAAGCATATAGAGGTGTCTTTAAGGCATTGTGGGAGGTTTTATGTGTCTTTTGGGCTCTCTACCTTGCATATAAATATGAATTACGAATTTGTGGTTGAAGAACCCTAATGTGTTCATGTTCTTTCTTGTAGGAGAAGAAAAAGGGGAAAACAAGGGAGGAGATCTTGCAAGGTGGTTTTGATCTACTTGAAGTGATTATTGGAGCTCATGGTAGAAGAAGAAAAGAAGCGTCTTGAAGAGAGGAACAAGAGGATGCCAAAATCGCCATCATCCGACAACGAACCAAGAGGAACCAAAAGAATCGAAGAAGGGGGAGCTCTCTACACGCTATATCTTCTTCATTTCAGTCTTTAGACTTTGTTTAGGATTCATTGTATCTATTTGTCTAGGCTTCATACATTTCTGAAGGAATATTATGTGTGGGTGTTCGGAGAAAGGGGTTCTCCGAGTGGTTTGTGTTGACGCATGTGCGTCGTGTGGTACGAAGCATATCTGCGTGTGTGCTTAGGCATATTGTGGGGTGTGTTCCCAGTGTGTGGTTGGGAGTTTACTCCCGTGTGATTGCGTAGGCGTCGCCCTGCGCGTGTGTTGGAGTTTTACTCCGTGTGTGGGGGGGGGATTTATCCCCGTGTGTGTGTTGGAGCATCGTCTCCGTGTTGGAGATTTATCCCCGAGTGAAGCCTCACCAAGTTTGGTGAGGGTGGACGTAGGGAGCCCGTCGTGGTCCCGAACCATCTTAAAAGCCCTTGTGTTGTGATTTGATTTGTGGTTGTGCTTAATAGTTTAATCCATTAATCTTGATCGTGTGCGAATGGTGAGATTGAGATAACTAAGTTTGCATTGCTTAGTTTAATTTCTTCAATCATGTTCAAAGTTGTTAATTCCTCTTAGTTAGATTTCAATTTACCATCGTTCGTCGGAGACAATTCAACCCCCCCTTCTTGTCTACTCGCCTACCCGGGGATCAATAATTGGTATCAGAGCCACAGCTCTATCTTATAGGGTCTAACGACCTTTAGAGTGATCCCTCGGCGAGATTCATTTAGCAACATGTCTAGTTTTACTCTTCCTCCTCGTTTTGATGGTCATGATTTTATTTCTTGGAGAAATAGCATGTGTGCTTACCTTGGCTTTAATGAATGTAAATTTAAAAAGTCATATGTAATGGTCCACATAAACTCCCATCAAATGAAGCTAAGTGGAATGATAAGCATGTGAAGAAAAATGAAATTAATCTTCATGCTTTGAATGTTCTAAGGAATTGTGTAGAATCTAATGTTCTATCTCAAATTTCTCTGTATAGGTCAGCAAGAGATTTGTGGGATCAACTGGAAATGTATGAAGCTAATGAAAAGATTTCACAAGTCGACTCAAGCTTCATGGCCAATGATGAAGAAACCAAAGAAAGCTCGGAGGTAGGATCCAAAGGTGAGGAAATTTCCTTTGAAGAGTTAATAGAGCTTTATGAGGAATTGTTAGGTAGATATAAAAAGGTCAAATCTAAAAATAAGAAATTGACAAAGAAAATTGAAGATGTTGTGAATTCCTCTACTTCATGTGAAAATGTGCATGCTAACTCTTCATGTAAAATTGTAAAACTTTGGAAAAGAAGATTGAAAATTTAAAAGATCAAAATGAATCTCTTGAATCCAAAGTTGAATTACTTTCAGATGAGAACTCTTGCTTGAATGAAGATGTTGAAATGGCCAGAAAATATAATACATCTCTTCAAATTGAACATGAATGTGATGAATTGAGGGAACAAAATAAATTCTCGAAGTCTCAAATCTCTTTGCTTGAGAAAAATGAAGAATGCTTGAGAAGTAAGCTAGCATCTTTGTCCGACGATGATAAAATGTTTGAAAAACTTCTTGATTCTGAAATTGATAGTAAGAGCATCGTGAATGAAAATGAAAAACTTAAAAAGGAAAAATGTGCCATGTTGATTCAGATTTCTCTACTTGAAAGTAGTTTGAAAAGTTTTGATAAACTTGAAAAGTAAAATGCTTTGTTGAAATCTGAAAATGAACAAATACTTGTTAGGATTGCAAAACTTGTTAAAACTGAGAAAGTCCTTGAGAAATTGACTGAAAAATTACATTCTATGAATGTTGAAAATAAAGAACTCAAGGAAGAAAATAAAAACTTTAAATCTGTGAATTGCTTATTGAAGGAGAAAGTTTGTGCCTGTGAAGAAGAAATCACAAGTGCCAAATTACATGTTTCTGCTTTAGAGGAAGAAGTGCAAAGCTTAAAAGATGATTTGTCTAGATTTGTGATAGGGAAAGAAAATTTGGATAAAATGTTGGGTGTTAAGATGAACTTTCAAAAAGAAGGTCTTGGATACACCCCGGTCAACAAAAGGTCTTTTGAATCTAAATTGAAAACTTCATTTATTCATGCATCTGATATTCCGAGCACTTCTAAGGCACCACCTCCAATTGCACAAATGAAAAGTTCTGAAAATGATTTTACGAAAAAGAAAAATATCAAACCAACCATGCCAAATAGATTTCAAAAATCAAAGTCTAATGTTGAATGTTTCTATTGTGGTATGTTTGGACATGTGATGGATGATTGTGTTGTCATGAAAGAGGATGACAAGTTTACATGCAAAGGGAAAAATATTTTCAAATCACAAAGAAATATTTCTTGCTTTCATTGTGGTAAGCTAGGCCACACGATGAAAAATTATTTTTCAATGCAGAAAGTTGAACAAAAAGTTTTCAAGAGAAAAAGGAATATTTCTTGTTCTTATTGTCACAAATTTGGCCATGTCATTGACAATTATTTTGTGAAGTAAAATGATAATTTTTTTGCCATAAATGCTAAGTTTAACTTTCAAAGAAAATTCAGAAATGAATATGCTTCCCATGCTAAAAGGTTTGCATTCCATAAGAAAAACTCATTCACGAGCACTCATGCAAACAATGGAAAGTCATTCCGTAGACCCACATCTTCTTGTTACTTTCATTGTGAAAAATACGGTCATGTCATAAAAGAATGTTGATCTTTGAAAACTGGGTATTTTCATGCTTCTAGGATGAATGCTAGGTTTAATTTTGTTAAATCTAGATCCCTTGAAAATAGAAGATGGAATGCATTTAAAAATTCATTTGCTCCTAAAAGAAAATCTTTTGGCAAAAATACTTCTCATCAATGCCGTTATTGTGGAAACCATTGACATATCATTAAGAATTGCAGGATCATGAAGAATGATGATGTTGTAATAATGAAAAGGAAGAAAGCATTTGGTGGCAATGCTACTAACCTCCAGGGACCCAAAAAGGCTTGGGTGCCCAAATCTGTTGAATGAATTATTTTGGATGCAAGTGTGCCTTGAGGTAAATAAAGAATGAAAGAGATTCCAATAAAGGGAACAAGGCACACTCACATGGTAAAACCCCAACTTTGCTCTTTCATTATCAAATTTGATGGTTTTGATGATTTGGGATGATATTTTAGTGTGTTCTCATGTTATGCTCTAAATTCTTCACAAGTCATACATGTCTTCAATGGATGAATATTTGGTATATCAAATGGTGGTTAGAAAAGGTTGGACTACGTTCAACTGGATACTTCCACTAAGTGTGATGGTGGTCTTCGGACCTATGTTCTCCGCCTAGTACCAAAATTCAAAAAAAAAATTAACTGTTTGGCTTATGAGGAACCATGTGTTTTGAATGAAATCATTTTGCCTTTGATTTGTATACCTCTCAAATTGAATCTGAAAAATTCTCTTGTTTCATAAGGTAAAATTTTCTGAACTATGGACTTGCTTGATCAAATGCAACAGTTGATATTGAATGTGATCATGGCTCAGTTTAAAGCTCATTGACCATGTGTGATTGATTTGTTAAATTGATAAGTTGTTTGACATGTTTAGAAATCTACTCTTGTCAATAGATGTTCAAACACTTATCTTGCTCATTTGTCAAATTTTGTGTGAAATCTATTGGACACTTGGTTATTTACATACTCACACATGCAGGGCCAATCATGTTCAAACTGAAGCTTATGTCTCATGAAATATTATCTTTGAATGATCATGGTTGAACATTTGGGTTCTAAGGGACATGGCTTTTCATGATAAAATCTGAAATAAAATGCTCATGATTCAGTGCCAAATTCATTGAAAATCCATCTCATGCATTCACCTGCTTCATGCTTTTCTTAAATGCTCAAGTCATTACAAAAACTGAAAACTTGCATAAAAAGAATACATTGACATTTTTGCATATAGATATTATGCATATAAAATGACAAAAAGATGCATATTGCATATTCATGCATACAGAGCATATACATATATTTCATGATAATCGCATATCTTGACTCGTGAATGCTTGCATGAATGTTTCATAAATCCTTACATGCTTGTAAGTATTTACCCTATGAAACTATTTCTTGATCTTTCTAAGACCTCACCTCCTTGATAAATAATAATGCAGTGATTTTATTCATATATGATACATGTCATATATTAAGGGGGAGGATTTGAATCCGACCGTGCATATATTTAGGGGCAGTCATAGCTATGTCTTGTCGAATTCATTTTATACATGCAAAATAGAAATTTACCCTCACACTCTTGCACACAATGAATTTAATGACTTTCATTGATATGGATTTAAGAAATTCCTTTCAATACTTTAAAGGGAACTTGAATCTCTACATTGACATTAAAGAGTAATCGTGAGAAAAAAGCTGCCTACCCCATAAAAATTAAATAAATGGAACGTGGATCTGAGTAACCGGGAATCCCCCCTGAAATAAAGGAGGAAACTCGTGTCGAAAGGAGAAACAAATCTATATGTGTGACAAATCCAAGTAGCCGGGAATCCCCATTGTGACACATGAGGAAACTCGCGCCGAAAGGTGAAGTCTATTAAAAGAAATAAAATATGGGTTGTACAAAGCTACCGATAGTTGAGAATATAAAGTGAAAATGTAGAGAGGAGATTACCTTCTAGTGTTCTTTAGAAAATCTAAAAATCAATATATTTTGAAGCTCATTATTCATTACATCACATTTCACATGGGTATTTTTGTGATGTATGTATTTTATGAATTTATCTACATTCATGGTTTATGTAGTACTTCTAGCTGTGTACGCATAAATCTCTTAGTTATGCTTCATGTCTTGTATTCTTGAATTTGAATCACATGCTCATTTCTTAACTCGTGCCTCATTTAGGAGGAGTTACTATATATAATATTTGTGTGTATGACGATTGTGCTTGTGTGCTTGCATGTTCATGCATTCCCCTTGAGTCTAATTCTGAGCATAAACCTTGCATTTGAAGGAAATGAGTCATCATGTGCACAGCTTTATATCTTGCATGATTAGCATTCACATAGTGCATTTTCATTACATTTGAAAGATGAAGCTCATCATGTGTATATTTGCATATTTGGCATTTTCAGCATGCATATAGTTCACACATGATATCATCTTGAGTAATTCATACTTTTCAACAATTGGTATAGTTCATTTGAACAAATCATGTTGCATGAATGCTGAAATGAGTTCTTCCAACTTTTGTTATCACATCTTTGGGCCAATTTCCTCAAGAATGGCAATTGTAAATCTTTGGGCCTTTGATTTGACTCTAACAATTGGTATCAGCCGATTTGACAACTAATTAGCATCTGAACAACATTTGGTATCATATTTTAGGCCTTTGATTAGCATCACTTGGTATTTACATTGGTATCATATCTTTTAGCCTAACACGTTCATATCATGTCACATAACCCCATGTCTTTTTGTAGATGACAAAAAGGGGGAGAATGTCTGTGTGTGCTTAATGTCTTATGAATGTTGTTGTTTTGGGGAGAATTGGAGAATTGATGCATGTGCTCAATATTCAGTTAATGCTTGGTCCTTCATAAGATGTTTACAATACTACACTATCATACACATCGTTTTGTCATCATCAAAAAGGGGGAGATTGTTGCATCCCCTAGTTGGTGTTTGGTTTCAATGATATCAAAATGATTGTGTTTGTGTGTATGTGTTTCATTGAGTAACATGTGTATATTGTGATTGATGAGTTGAAAGATGGATTCAATGTTCACTCTTGAAAGTCATATGAACCCATGGTGTTTAAGGAAGTAATGCAATATTTATATTGGTTTGTAGGAACACAAATCTATGGCTCATACTTGGAATCTAAAGGAGTCCATCAATGAAGCTCCTCTTCAAAAAGGGAGTTAACTCTTTGCATTTGGCACAATTATCAACACTTGTGTGATGAAGTATTTTGTTGTTGAAGATTTGGTTGCCTTGTGATTGAATGGTTGAGCTCCCATGTCATTATATTTAGTTGATTAAGAGATCCATGTTTATCATAACAAAACCTTGTCATTTGGTGGAATGTATCTTTGTTTGTTTGATTTGAGAAGCCAAATACTTGGTTTAGTTAGTTCAATGATGTATTTTTATGTGAACTAGTTCAAAGAGTTAATACTTGGTTCATGAGTTTTGATTATCATCTAACCTCTTGGTTTATCAAGTTTTTACAGGTTCAAAGATGGTTTTTAAACCCTCTCATGTCAAGTGGATGATGGTAACATCTAACCATTTTTATGCTAAGTTCCGGGCTGTTTTCATGAACATCTTTCATGATGTTGCATTGCATTGGAAGTGTTTTATGTGTCCTTAAAATAAGATTTTTGGGTTTTTACAATGTGCTTAATCTATTCTCATAAATCTTGTTAAATGTGGTTTAATTGGTCTTAACACTTTGTTGAATGCATGGTAATTAGTTCTTGATTTTTTGGGAATTTTTTTGATAGCTTAAAGGGGCTAAAAATGCATTTTTCCATCATCTTCCTGCATGGGTCGACCCCTGGGGTCGACCCTTAGTGTTTCTGTGAAGACAGAAACCAGTTTTTTTGAACCCTGCCTGTAGGGGTCGACCCTGTTGCCATTTTCTTTTCGGCCCGTCTACCCTCTAGTTGCACGAGGGTCGACCCCAAGGGTCGACCCTTTCCGGTCGAGGTTTGCGAACTCGTCCGGAACCCACTCTAAACCCTTCCAAACTTTACCATACTACCCCCCAAAGGTTACTAAGCATATGGAGGTGTCTTTAAGGCATTGTGGGAGGGTTTTATGTGTCTTTTGGGCTCTCTACCTTGCATATAAATATGAGTTACGAATTTCTGGTTGAAGAACCCTAATGTGTTCATGTTCTTTCTTGTAGGAGAAGAAAAAGGGGGAAACAAGGGAGGAGCTCTTGCAAGGTGGTTTTGATCTACTTGAAGTGATTATTGAAGCTCGTGGTAGAAGAAGAAAAGAAGCGTCTTGAAGAGAGGAACAAGAGGATGCCAAAATTGCCATCATCCGACAACGAACCAAGAGGAACCGAAAGAATGGAAGAAGGGGGAGCTCTCTACATGCTATATCTTCTTCATTTTAGTCTTTAGACTTTGTTTGGGATTCATTGTATCTATTTGTCTAGGATTCATACATTTCTGAAGGAATATTATGTGTCGGTGTTCGGAGAAAGGGGTTCTCCGAGTGGTTTATGTTGACGCATGTGCGTCGTGTGGTGCGGAGCATATCCGCGTGTGTGCTTAGGCATATTGTGGGGTGTGTTCCCCGTGTGTGGTTGGGAGTTTACTCCTGTGTGGTTGCGTAGGCGTCGCCCTACCTGTGTGTTTGAGTTTTACTCCATGTGTGTGTGGGGATTTATCCCCGTGTGTGTGTTGGAGCGTCGTCTCCGTGTTGGGGATTTATCCCCAAGTGAAGCCTCACCAAGTTTGGTGAGGGGTGGACGTAGGGAGCCCGTCGTGGTCCAGAACCACCTTAAAAACCCTTGTGTTGTGGTTTGATTTGTGGTTGTGCTTAATAGTTTAATCTATTAATCTTGATCGTGTGCGAACGGTGAGATTCAGATAACTAAGTTTGCATTGCTTAGTTTAATTTCTTCAATCACGTTCAAAGTTATTAATTCCTCTTAGTTAGATTTCAATTTACCATCGTTCGTGGGAGTCAATTCAACCCCCCCTTCTTGTCTACTCGCCTACCCGGGGACCAACACGTATATACCTCAAATCTACCACCCTCCACCGGTAGTGCTAAAATAGGAGCTATAGTAAGGTGATTCTTAAGAATTTGGAAACTCTTTTCACATTCCTCTGACCAGACAAAAGAATTTTTTTTTCTTGTGAGCCTAGTTAAAGGAACTGTAATTTTTGAGAAGTCCATAATGAACCTCCTATAATACCCAGCTAGACCCAGAAAGCTTCGTACTTCTGATACAGTCGTTGGCCGGCTCCAATTTCTGACAGCTTTGAATTTCGAAGGATCCACAACGATACCTTCTTTTGAAATAATGTGCCCGAGGAATGAAACTTCCTTGAGCCAGAATTCACACTTGTTAAGCATGGCATAAAGTTTATGTTCTCTAAGTGTTTGCAAATCTATCCTCAGATGTTCTTCATGTTCCTCTTTTGTTTTGGAATATATCAGGATGTCATCAATGAAGACGACAATGAACTGGTCCTGATATGGCTGGAAAACACTGTTCATAAGCTGCATAAATGATGCTGGGCATTTGTTAACCCAAATGGCATTACCACGAATTCATAGTGGCCATAACAACTTCAAAAAGCCGATTTATAAATGTCTTCTCCTTTAATTTTAAGCTGATGATAACCCGATCCGAGGTCTATCTTGGAGAAATACACTGCTCCCGAAAGCTGATCGAAGAGCTCATCAATACGGGGTAACGGATACTTATTTTTGATTGTAAGTTGATTCAGTCACCGGTAGTCTATGCATAGCCTGAGAGAGCTATCCTTCTTCTTGACAAATAGAACTAGCGCACCCCAAGGGGATGTGCTAGGTCTAATGAAGCCCTTATCTAGTAGTTCCTGCAACTGTCACTTTAGGTCCTTAAGTTCCATGGGGGACATCCTGTAAGGGGCTATAGAAATAGGTGCTGCTCCTGGAATGAGTTCAATAGTGAAGTTCACTTCCCTTTCGGGTGGTAAACCAGGTAGTTCGGGTGGAAACACATCTGGGAACTCATTTATAATGGGGATGTCTGCTATGATGATTTCCTTGGACTCGGTAACAATGACAGAAGTAAGAAAAGCTTCACATCCTTGCGAGATAAGTTTGCAAGCGTGAAGAGAAGATATGATAGTGCGATGTTTCCTATACTTGATGCCAAGGAAAGAAAATATGGGAAAACCAAGTTTCCGGAAGGATATAATCCTATTTCGGAAATTAATATCTGCATCATGATCTATGAGCCAATCTACCCCTAGAATGGCATCGTACCCTTTCATGTCAATGTATACTAAGTTTGCGGGGAGCTTGTGGCCTTCTACTACCACCTCACTATCAGGATAATACTTGGTAAGCTTTGTTCCAGAACCTAAGGGTGTAGTAATAGCAAGATCTAAAGGTAAGGAAACGGATGCAATTGGTAATGTTTTTGCAAAGGTAGTGGAGATAAAAGAATGAGAGGCACCAGTACTAAATAGCACAAATGCAGGATGAGAATAAATTTAAAGAGTACCTTCCATAAGCCCACAATCCCTGGGTGCTTCTTCTTCTTCTAGAATAGCATTGAGGTGAGCCTGCCTCCTACGTCCACCGCTGGACGATTGATCTTTCATAAGGGGGCAATCCGGCATACGATGCTCCCTGCTTCCACAACATAGATAAGCACCAAGGTGCTTCCAACATTCCTCAGCCGAATGGCCAAACTTTTGCAAAAGGTGCAAGCCGTGGTGACTTGCTCCTTCTCCTCCTTGACTTTCTTATTTTTCTGGGAACTTCCACCGTTCCCGTTCTTGGATCTTTTCTTACTATCACGGCTTTTGTGAGGTTCCGTGATGCTGAATTTTTCTTTCTTATAATGCCGATCAGATCGTCAGCTAAACTCTTCTCCTTTTCCTTTCAATTTATCGACCTTTTCTAAGGTCCTTTCACATAAATATGCCCGCTGAACCATCTCCGCATAGGTACGGATGTTTTGGGTCCCGAGCTACTGAATGAAACTGGGTCGTAACCCGTCCATAAACCGATTAGCCTTTAATAAATCGGTACCTATTAAATGCGATGCATAGGGTGCTAGCCTGGAGAATTGAAGTTCATACTCCGCGACTGTCATCATTCCTTGACGAAGAGAGGCGAACTCCATAGCCTTTCTTTCTTTCACATGCTCAGAAAAATACTTAGCACGGAACAAAGTAAGAAAATCATCCCATGTATGGGGTGCATCGACCGGAGGTGTCGGAACCAACTTCCACCATGTACGGGCATCCTTGTTGAGTTGGAAAGTTGCAAGGCGCACCTTCTCTTGATCGGTGCATTGGATGACATCAAATATGCGGTTCATCTCGTCAATCAAGTTCTCTGCTTCGTCCGGATTAGAAGAACCATAGAAACGCGGAGGGTTTAAACTCTAGAAATTACGATGTAAGTCGCCAGCCCTTGCCCCTGCGCCTGCCTGGGCCATAGTTTGTAATGCCTGATTAAGGCCGATAATGATTTGTTACATGCCACCCTAATCTACGCGATGTGTCATTGCAATAATGAGGTACCTGAGAGAAATACAACAACTTGTTATTTCTCGTGGAATTGGAAGAAAATTAATCTTAAAACTAATTAACTATTATATCTCGGGCTCTACCCAATTCTCACATGGGTATGGAAATTTCTTCCTTAGTTCATAGGTAGGGGTCCTTAAACCTTGGACTTATCCTATGACATGATTCTTCTCCCTAAGTCCTAAGACTTAGACTCTGATACCAACTTAATTGTCACGCCCCGAGTCTTTACTACAGCGGAAGACTAGCTTGGGGAAAACGTGAATAGCCGGCATGGTAAGCCTCTTGCAAGCAAGAATGATCAGAGCGCAAGACAATCACACACATAAATGCAATTGCACAATATCTACTCAAACTTCAACTTTCATTTCATTATCAATCAAATATTCAAATACAATCACTAGTTCAACTTTCTTCATCATACTAGACTCAAGAAATAAGAAAATTACATAGACTCAATCTAAACAATGTAGACTTCCTAAGTCTTCACTCATTCTTTATTCACTCTCGGACTCGCTATTTGAACATTCCGAATCCGACTCACTTCCATCTCCTGGAAAGATTGAAAATAGGTAATGAGCACACTTACCCAGTAGGTATCTTCGCATCAACATGAAGTCACTTATTAAAGTAATTAACATTTTTGCTCTAGAGAAAATAAGGTAAAATCATGCAAATATGATAAATCACAAGTATAACCGAGCAACAAGACGATCATGTAAGAAAGAATGAGCAAGTATGAACTAGCAAGAATGTAACAAGTATGAACAAGAATGTATCATGGCCTTTCATGAACAAGAATATAACGAGAATGTACTAGCAATACCACAAGAATATAACGAGAATGTACTAGCAATACCACAAAGTCATCATCCAAACATCTTTTGCTTATGAGCAAGTATTTGGTGAACTTCTATGTAACAAGCAAGAAAGTCATGTCATAGTAGATTTCCGTGGATTTCACCTATTTATAGAGAAAGTACTCCCAACATAATGCGACGCCAGTATCATCATACCCCATGGTTTACAGTATGTTTCTGACAATCAATCGAGGGGACTAGCATAGAGCCCTTGAACACAATCAGTGCTCGATCGCATCTTTAAGTATAAATCAAGCTATTTCCACGTTTCAAGCAATAAAATACGGCCAAGAATGTAACAAGTTCAATAAGTTCATGATAACAAAAATCAATAAATGAATGCTTCAAATTAGGAGATGAGAGATCAAGAATGATTTAAGATGATGTTATGCTCATGGAAATAATTTGCAGCATAACGGTACATTTATTATCATTCATAATTTAAATTAAGTATCTTAGACAATATGACAAGTCTAGACCATCAATGCTCCATCTAGGAACTTTAGAATATCAACTCTTTGGTCAAACCTCGGGTTAAAGAATTTAGAACTGTGACAGTCTACTAATGGCCGTTACATGAACGTAACGGTCGATAATTGGACCGTTAAATGTGCTTGACGGTCGAATATAGATCTGTTACATATCCAGAACTCGAAAACATCGATAGTGCTTTCTACCAATTGGGCTTTCATGGTACAACCAACTCGGCGTCCTAGTGGGAATCCCAGGCTCGCGGAGAATTACGGAGACCTTAAAATAAGATTTCCTAATCCATTGGAAGGAATATCCAATAGAGAGGTCCTCATGTTCAAGAATGTGTTCCTATAGTGCAAAAGTGTGAACTAATGGACATATACCGGGATATATGCCATGTACTTAAAGAATTGACTCTATACATAAGAGAGAATGTGTAACGGTATAAAATCATGATAAAACTCATCAACATCTTTTCTAAATCAAGGTTTTAATACCAAAACTATAGTGCTTTGTCATGAAATTAACATATGCTTGAAAATAACTCTGAAGTATGCAAATTTCTAACATGAATCAATACTGGAACTTAAAATCATGAAAACAGGTTAAGATCTAATTAACTAGGCATACATATATATTAATTGGACCGGTCTTGATTCTGTCTTAAGTTGACGGAATGCAGTGTTGTGTGACGGACTAGTCTGGGCGTGTCACATGAAGGTAACGGTCTAGATTAGGTCCATCAGGTTTCACAGAACCCTTCAGTCGTTTGCAGAGGGTATGACGGATCTCCATAGGTCCGTTACGTTATCTTGGCAGTCTAACGATACACCGTTAGAGCCTCTGCTACCAGAAAAAATAGAAAATATAGAAATCTATGATTAAATCATGGTATGCTAACTACTCTAATCATGTCAATACGAGGAAAAAGGTTATCTAGATGCATAGGTAGTAATGAAATAACAAGAGATAACTTTTTATCTTCAATTAGGGTTGAAGGCATGCATGAATGTATAGACTAATCCTAAAACATGAAACTCATGAAGTCCAATGCATGAAATCTAAGTAAACTAGAAGGCTTTTATCCCTAACAATGTGTTTTTGCCGTTCATGAGATAACCTATCTCTTAACTGGGCTTTAAACTTCTAATTTGAGTCTTCAAGGGTCGCCCTAGTTCTTCTCTTCCTGTGATTTTTTTCAGCAACCTCATGTTGCCCTAACTCTCCAACCTCTTGACCTAAAGATGTGAAATTTGGAGGTTAGGAAGATGAAACTAAGAGGAACAAAAAGTTCTAAAGAACCCTTCCCTAATTACCTCGCTTGGGCGTCCTAATTCCTTGATCTTCAGTGGTCCTTTGCTCTGAATCCTGGGCTGCTATGACAGAATCAGCGACTTTAGAAGCATTTATCTCCTTGGTTACTTGATCTCCTATCATGAAATTTTGAGGGTAGTTAGTTTAAAGTATTAGGAACAAAATACTCTAAATAACTTACCCGAGATTCTATCTCCTTACCTTGATTCTTCACGAGTCAAAAGTAAGGGTCACTCAGTTCAAAACTGGGTCCTATTTATAGAGTTTTGGCTATAGTTCAAGGATTTGAACAATTTTAGAGTCCTTAATTGGCTAAAACCTAATCTCTAAGAGTCCTTAGCAATGTTATAAGTTCTCTCAAGTTGGTCTCTAGCCAAGAGAATCCCAAAGTTCCACTCTTTTTGCAAGTTCTTCATCTCACGGAATTCGCTAAGTGTAACGGACCAGGACTGGTGCGTTACGTGACTGTAGCGGTCGCCCGATAGGCCATTACATCAACTGGGTGAAGAACTTCTCCTTAATTTAAACTCTTTGGTTAATTATCCACTAAATTATCCCTTTTAAAGTGTATTTATCCCAATATTTCGTGGATAACTTAAATAACCTTCTAGAATATGGGCCAAACTTATTGGGCTTGGTCCTTAAACCTATTAGGCTTCAATTATCAAAGCTGGACTAGTTATTTAACATAATTGGGCCTTATAATCCTAATATTAATTCATTTATTAATCTATTTTGGCCTTTCTAAATTCTTAAAAAATTCTTGAAAATTCTATGAATAATCTAGAAATTATTTATATAAATTTTGGGGCACTACATGAGGGATATGAGACCACACCTGATGGTTTGGATTTAAAATGGCTTCACTTAGCGTGACCTTTAGAGTGCTATTATTAAGGGCCAGTACAGATCCACACCAATTATCCTTCAACACATCAATAGTTTTCCCATCCATGGGAATCCACCGGGTATTGGATTGCACAACTTTTCTTGCCTGATTGAAAACATCCCTTCGAACTCCAGTAGGAAAAGGTTTTTGAATGTTGTTGAGATGGCCCTTTATATATTTAGATGTTGCAAACTGGGACCAAAAGAGGTGCCATTGAGAATTCTCCAAATCTCCTTAGCCACCATCGAGACTTGTATATGATGCAGGCTCTTTATACCCAGACCACCCTCCTCTATTGGTTTAGTAATGTTTGACCATGACACCCAATGATGCCTTGGACCTTCTTTGCCAGTCCAAAAGAAATTGGCACACAGCTTATTTATAATGCCAATAATAGTAGCTGGTAAGCATGAAGCACTAGCTGTGTAGACAGGAATGGATTGAAGCACAGAATTAATGAGGCACCTTCGACCAGCTTGGGAGAGATATTTGGACTGCCAACTATTTATCCTGTTGCATATTTTCTCCAGCAACTATTTATAATGCGTAACTCTTTTCCTACCTTCAAAAAGAGGGACACCAAGATATGAGTGTATTCTAGTTTTGTGCTGAAAACCAGTGATGTCTTATAGCCTTCTTATGATTGCATGTGCTACTTTATGTGAGACAATGAAACTACTTTTACTTTTATTCACTTTCTGTCCAGAGGATTCCTCATAGGCCCTTATGAATGCCAACAGTCTCCTAATGTTCTTAGCCATACCATTTAAGAAAACCAAAGTGTCATCAGCATAGAGTAGGTGAGTGATTTGCAGACAACCTCGAGGCACATGATAATGTTAGACTTTCCCACTGTTGAATAGGCTGGCAATTCCCCTACTAAGTGCCTCTTCAGTAATAATAAAAAGGGTTGTGGCCAAAGGATCCTCCTGTCTGACCCCTCTAGTTGATTTGAAGTATCCAGTAGGTGAGCCATTGAATAACACAGAGAACCAGCAATTGCAAATCATCATAGAGATCAGTGAACAGAATCTGTTGGAGAACCCAAAAGCCCTCATTACCGCTAGCAAAAAATCCCATTCCAACCTAGCATATGCCTTAGCCATGTCAAGTTTGAGAATGATATTATTTCCTCTTACTTTCCTTCTTATCTCTTTCATCATATCTGAAGCTAATGAAATAGTATCCACTATATTCCTCCCTTGAACAAAAGCCCCTTTATTCTCAGATATAATATGTGGAAGAATGTCTACCACCCTATTGCTGATGATTCTGGAAATGATTTTGTAGGTGAAATTGCAAATACTAATAGGCCTCATATCAGCAAATGAATTTGGGGAGACCACTTTAGGAATCATAGCAATCAAGGATGATGAGGTACCTTTTGGCAGGGGCATTCCTCTGAAAAAGCCTTGCACAGCTTTGATAACATCATCTAAATGAAATCCCAGTATGAAGTAAAGAACTTACCTGTGTAACCATCGGGGCCTGGGGCACTATCGGGACCCAGGGAGTGAACAACTCTTTTTATTTCCTCCTCATCTGGGATAACTGTAAGGGCTGTGTTTTCCTTTGTTTAGATCAGTGAAGGAATGTGATCAAGGACTTCAGGCTTGACTTTATGCTCAGAAGATGTGAATTGTTGTCTAAAGAAGTCCACAGCTTTGTCCTTTATAACAGATTCATCCTCACACCAATCTCCATTTTCAAGTTTAATTCTGTGTATTGTCATCCTGGCCCTCCTTTGTTTCACATGAAGGTGATAAAACTTAGTGTTGCGGTCCCCCAGCTACAGCCAGTTAGTTTTAGCCTTCTGGCCCCAAAAGATTTCCTCCACGTGAAGGCATCTCCTTAGATCAGCTTGAACAGCTTGTAGAGATGTTCTATTAACCTCATTTGGGTCATCATCAAATGCAGCCTCTGCCAGAAGCACATCCTCCTCTACTCTTGTTTTCCTGTCAAAAATTGTGCCAAACTGCTCATTATTCCATTATTTTATAACTGGTTTAATAGCATTGAGCTTGTGCTGAAGATTGTAGAAAGCATTGTAGTGGTCTGATGGAATAGAATCCCATGCATTCCGCACCACATTTTTGAAACTGACATCCTCAAGCCACATATGTTGAAAAACAAATCTACTAGGGCTAGAATTGACTTGGGGATGAAAAAGAAGCATAGGGGAGTGGTCTGATGGCTCTCTCATCAGGTGTTTGACTGTTAGCACAGGAACTTTCTCTGCCCAGCAGTCATTGAAAAGCACTCTGTCAAGCCTGGCTCTAATATTGCTAACCCCAGTTTGGTTGTTAGACCAAGTAAAAGGATTGCCAATATATCCAGCATCCATCAGCCCTGCCACTACAACAAAACCCAATCATAGAATTAATGAACCCGATGGTGCCCCCCTTCTTTTCCTCTGGTGACAGAATAGCATTAAAGTCCCCACCCAAAATCCATGGTTGATCTACTGAATCACCAAACTGAATAAGTTCCTCATATAGCTCTCTTCTAGCAGCCACTTCACAAGAAGCATAAACAAAGGTGGCTAGATAATCCACACAGCCACCATTCTGCACCTGGACAGTGATGATTTGAGCATTACTTTACACTATCGAAACAGAAATAGAATTCTACCAGAGTAGCCAGATTTTGGAATTCTCCTCTTGGTTCGTACAAGCACAATCAAGCTTAAGCCTTTGTCTTATACTTTCCAATCTATCCACAGAAATCTTAGGTTCTATAATGCATACCAATTGTATATCATTCCTCCTTAAATGATTTTTAATGCTTCTCATAGATTTAACATTACCAATACCTCGGATGTTCCAAATCATAATGGGACTAATCATTGGGAATGTGAGAAGGATTGGTGTCCACCCGGTAAGTGCTTGGCTTTAGCTCTCGTCAGAGGTTGCTGAAGATTATTTCCCAACTGTTTCATCCCTCCATCAAGACAGCCCACTAACTCTTGGTCATTCACCAAGGAAATACCCTGCATAAAAATATTTCTGCTTTCGATTGATTAGCCACAGACAAATCACCAATGCCAGTTTTATGAGAAGAAAGAGCTTTTTTTAAAATTGGCAAGGTTGGTGGTGTCAGTAAGGCTTTTATACAGTTGGCTTCCTCCATTGCCTATATTACAAAAATTGCCACTTTCACATTCAATGGTTAAGGCCTTAGCATTATCTGTAGTTGCCTTATCTATATCCCCTGAATGTTTTGGTGTATCCATCATGTTAACAACATGATCAATGGTGTGAGCTTCAGTGGCATTACCCATAGTAGGTAAAATGCCCCCCTACTTCTGTAGCCTATCCATATGAAAATCTGAGGTGATCATAATAATTTGGTCCTGAACACCATTCTTCTTTTCTGAAACCATTTTGTTAGCCAAAATTTGGGATGAAGGGAGCTCTAAAATTTTAACCTGCTGGGAGGTGGATAGGTGATTAGCACTAACATTATTCTGGACTTCCACACCCACACCTTCTAACTCTTCTATAGCCTTTGTAGCAACCCTGATAAAATATTAATAACAATAAAGATTTTAAAATAAATCAAATAATTAGATAAATAAAACAATATAAAATAACGCCTCGGATAAAGGCGCTATTTAAATTATAAACGCCTCTAGTTAAGGCGTGACTCAAGAAGTGACGCCCTCACCAAACGGCGTCAAATTCCAACGTCAAAAAAGGTAAGGCCAAGAAACTCCCCTAGCTTGGGCGTGTTTTAAAACAAAGAACGCCTTCATATCAGGCGCTTCTTAAGAAACGACCTGAACCAGGTCGTCAATTCAAGAATCGATGCCCTGACCAAAGTCGTTAATTCCATTCGAGTTCCGTTCGACACGGGAGCTTATCCAGGGAAGGATTATGTTAATCTAGTAAGTGTTTACTAGGGCAAGGACTCTATTAGGGATATATTACTCCCAATAAAACTCTAGCCCTAATAGGACCCCCCTAAATCCCTATAAATAATCTACTGCTCGAACCCTTCAACGCTATTTGGCATTCAGAATCTGCAAGGTACGTGAAGAACATCAAGTTCTTCTTCTTCTGTTTCTTTTTCTTATGAACGTAGTTCATGAAGAACTAATAGGTCCTTCCTCTTCTTTCCTCTAATACAGGTGAAGGGATCCAGTGCGTACGTAAAGAACAAGGTGATGTTCTTCATCGTTTTCCTAACTTCGGTTATATCTGTGAAGATTATTAGTATCTTCATCTTCCTTCCTTTCTTTCCCTCTACAGGTTGACGGTAGAGTGAAGATTTCTGAAGAACGATTGTTCTTCTTCTTGCTGTTGCTGCTACTGTTCTTGACTTGCAGTTGAAGCTTCAGAGTTTTAGGCTTCTCCTCGATCAAACTATCAAGGTAGGTTTTCTCAAGTTATGGTAGCCCAAACAAAATTAATGCAAGATATACATATATATAAGCATGACATGCATTTGGTTTATTATAGTTTTAATACGTTTCTACAATATTTTGAAAGAGACGCCCCTGTCAAGGGCGCTAATTTATAAGACACGGACCTGCCCAGGTCGTCAATTTCATATTTGACGCCCTCTACACAGGCGTTAATTTCATGTAAATGTTAATCACCTATCTAAGAACTGATTATCCATGCAAATCAATAATTGTTAACGGTTAAAAGTCAATAAACATGAAACATCAAATCTAATATACTGCATCTGAATTCCTGCCAATTTTCCTGTCATGACTATATGATTGTTATCCGTGATTATCGTGCAAATTTTGCTGATCCTGTAAATTCCTGGTATTTCTTGAATTCACGACCTAGACTAGGTCGTTTTCCATGTGTTAACGCCCCATCACAGGGCGTGAATTGAAAATAAACGCCCCTTACTAGGGTGCTTTTCTGTTAAAATCCCAAACAATATATTCTGTAAAAATAAGAATTTAATGATTAACGCCCCTGCCAAGGGCGCGTTTTTGATAATTTCTGAAAATAAATATGTTCTGTAAAATATTGTAAATAAAAAGACGCCTGCTACTGTAGTCGTCTCATTGCAAAGAAACGCCCCTGTCCAGGGCGCGTTTTAGATAAGAAAATTCTGTCAAAATGGAAACATATGTAAACGCCCTTCTGTTAGGCGTTAATTACTTGAGAAACGACTATACTTAAGTCGTTATTTTCTGTAAACTGATTTTTTATCCTGATTCTGTTAACCGATGGTTTCATATGTTATATAATATATATATCGGCACTATTCTCCACTCCGTGAGTATAGTCCCACGTTTCACGATTGTTTTATCGATCACACTCAATTCTCATTGACATACAAGCTCTCCATTGGACATTCCGTTCCTTTGGACTAGCGAGTTAGTCATAGAGACCTCCGTAAGACTCCTCGTAGCCTTGGATTCCCTCAAGGCCGACTGAGCTGGTTGTACCCTAAAATCCCATTACACCATTGATGTCATGTCACTCTAAAGAAACATGGTATACCGGCCCTTATGATTATACAAAGAGTATATCATAAGAAATTCTTAATGGGATGATGATATCATGCCATATCATGTCATTCTTGTAAACCTCAATTCTATGATAAGAATGAGGGTATCTTACCTTTGATATACTGTTCATGTGGACCTCAATTCTATATATAGAATGTCCATATCGATTTGTCATGGTACCTAAGTTAAGGGAACCTAATTTCACCTAGTTTCATCGATAATCGTGATTATACCGTTATTATCGCCAATCTATGTCCTTTGTCATATTTTGGACTCTATTCTATCAAAGTTGTCGTACGTGTCTACAAGCTTGATTATTGAAATTCTATGTTGGCTATAAACAAGAGTGGATGTCAAAACACCTGATAAATGCCTGCGCATATAGGGCCCGATCTGGTCCTGGGAGGAGCACCCGAAAGTACTTGTGCCCATGGGAGTTAAAATGATAAGGTATCTGGCATTATACCGAGTACTTGACTTGCTTGATTGGACATTCCACACACATCTTGTACTTGAATCGTACTTAACTTGACATGAAATGCGTGGCCCGAAAAAGGGTAATTTACTTGCTTGATACATGATAGCCAAAGTTCTTGACATGACTTGTTAAATGTACTTGCTTGAATATCTCAAATGTCTTGTTATCTTATTGAAAGTTCATGATTTGTCCATCTTAATTCTTTGATATTACATTCTCTCTATCTTGTCGTTTTATGCGAGCATGCATAGCTTTATTGCATTCATGAAAGATGTAATTACTTAAACCCCTTGCTAGTACTTGAGATATAATTTCCTACTGAGCGTTCGCTCATTCCGTTTGTCCCTTACTTTTCAGGTAAGTCCGACGACGATGGAAGTCAATCGGATGGGGAAAGTCCCGAGTGAAAGAGCTAGAGCTTGTTCAAGTGTCATCTAGTCTTTTCCTATTTTCTTGAGTCAACTATGTACTTTTCCTTTTTATTAAACAGAGTATTGGATTTGTAATAGTCTATTATGAAATAAAGGATTGGGTTATCTTGCTATTTTGCGCATCTCTGTCTTTGTGTCGAATACACGACCACTCTGATTGACATGATTGATATAAACTCGTCACGCGTCTCCGGGTATCTTCCGCGCTCGGGGCGTGACAGTTTCTGTGGTATCAGAGCCTAAGGTATTCAATTCCTAGGAAAAACCCAAGTCCAAGGATAAGTTGGACGTTTAACCAAGTGAGATTGGGTAGAACCAAGGGTTAAGAGTCAATAAGTCTTTTAATAAGATCACAGTGATATAATACTAACGTAGCTATTATAATTGTAGGATAATGGCTGCCGAACGTGCTCAATGGCGCAACATGCAGCGTACCCTTCAAGGAATGACTCAAGTGCTACAACAGGTAGCACAAGGTGATGCTCCACGAGCTGGAAGCTTACACCAAGCCTTTAAGAGCATGAATCCCCCAAAGTTCATAGGATCGACCGATCCGGACGATGCCGAGCATTGGGTTCGGGAAACCGAACGCATATTCCGTGTCATGCAATGCACGGATCAGGACAAAGTTCTATTAGCTACATTCCAGTTAGAGAAAGATGCTAGATGTTGGTGGGAGTCTATTGAAGCAACCATCGATCCTACTCAAGTAACATGGGAAGAATTTGTGGAATACTTCAATGCTAAATATTTCTCGGACCGAGTCCAAGAAAAGAAGGCTGCAGAATTCGCTGCATTAAAGCAACGATCTTTATCATTAGCAGATTATGAAGCTCAGTTCTCCAGGTTGTCTAGATATGCTAAGCATCTTATTAGCACGGAGAAGATGAAAGCCCGTAGATTTCTTAATGGGCTTAGGCCCCACTATATTACTCAACTGGCGCCTATGGACATCCAAGTTTATTCTGAAATAGTGCACCGAGCTCAATTACTTGAAGATGCCATGGAACTATCTGATAGGATCCGTGGGAAAGACAAGAAGGAACAAGTCACGGGTTCGGGTTCTTTCAAACCCAATTTTAAGAAGAGGCCCAATAATGGAGGTTCATCCTCTCAAGATTCCAAGTTCAAGAAATCCAAGCCCTTCTCTATCACCACTACACCTTCAAACGTAGTATGCAAGCATTGTGACAAGGTGGTCACAAGACAGAAGAATGCTGGAGGAAGTTAGGAGCATGTCTCCGTTGTGGAAGCCGTGAGCATCAGATTCCCGAGTGTCCATTAATGAATGACCAAGCCGGTGATGGTAAACGCCCGGTGACAAAGAACGCTCGACTTCATGCAATAAAGGAGACCGAGCAAGAAGAAGGTGGACTGGTAGAAGGTACATTAACAGTTTGTTCCAAAAGTGCTTATGTCTTATTTGATACGGGTGCATCGCATTCCATTATTTCTAAGAAGTTTGCCGACCCGTTACCGTTAGAACCAGAATGGATAAAAATAGTTCTAACTACTCCTCTTGGAAGTGAAAATGATATTACTCATCACTACCAAAACTGTGAGGTAATGGTTCAAGGTAAGAATTTACCTATAGATCTTATATGCCTCGATCTAAAGGAGTATGATGTTATACTAGGAGCGGACTGGTTATCCAAATACCAGGCAACGGTTGATTGCCGCAATAGCCAAATTGCTTTCAAAGATATTCTAGAATTAGTCTTTACTCGCCCCAAGAGTCGGAGCAATTCCCCTCTTATTTCGGCCCTCCGAGCTAGCAAGCTCATCAGGAAAGGATGTACATCTTTCCTTGCATTTGTCACAGTTAAGGAAACAAAGGACACTAAGATAGAAGACATTCAGGTAGTGCAAGAATTTCCAGACGTATTTCCGGAAGATTTGCCGGATTACCCCCTCAAAGAGAAGTGGCCTTCACCATTGACTTAGTCCCTGGTGCTGGTCCAGTTTCAAAGGCACCCTATAGAATGTCCCCTGCGGAACTCAAAGAGTTGAAGGAGCAGTTGATGGAACTAATTCGAAAAGGGTTTATTAGACCAAGTACTTCCCCGTGGGGTGCACCAGTCTTGTTCGTAAAGAAGAAAGATTGATCCATGAGATTGTGCATCGACTATCGACAGTTGAATCATCTCACTATCATGAACAAGTATCCACTGCCGAGAATCGATGAGTTATTTGATCAGATTTCAGGATCCAAATATTTTTCCAAGATTGATCTCAGGTCGGGATATCATCAGTTAAGAATCAAGGATGATGACATTCATAAGACCGCATTCAGAAGCAGGTATGGCCACTATGAATTCGTTGTTATGCCTTTTGGACTAACAAATGCCCCTGCTGCCTTTATGCAGTTAATGAATAGCATATTTAGGCCCTATCTAGATCAATTCGTGGTGGTTTTCATTGATGACATATTGATATATTCCAAGACTAAGGAAGAGCATGAGGAACATTTAAGGATCGCATTGCAAGTATTGAGGGAAAATCAATTATATGCAAAGCTCAGCAAATGTGAATTTTGGCTTGAAGAAGTGACTTTCCTCGGACATGTGATTTCCAAGGATGGTCTATCTGTTGATCTATCAAAGGTTGAAGCTGTTAGAAACTGGGAAAAACCAACCAATGCTAGCGAGATCAGAAGTTTCTTAGGTCTTGCAGGATATTATCAGCGATTCATCAAAGACTTCTCCAAGATCGCCGTGCCCCTTACGAGGTTAACTCGCAAGGAGATCCGATATGAATGGAGTGAGGAATGTGAAAGAAGCTTCCAAACTCTCAAGGATCATCTTACTACAGCTGCGGTCTTAGCTCTACCAATAGAAGGAGAGAAATTCGAGGTTTACACCGATGCTTCTGGCATTGGCCTCGGGTGTGTCTTAATGCAACGAGGAAAGGTCATAGCATACTCTTCACGTCAACTGAAGAAGCATGACGAGAATTACCCCGTCCATGACTTAGAACTGGCCGCGGTGGTATTTGCCCTAAAGATATGGAGACACTACTTATATGGAGTGCAGTTTACTGTATACTCTGATCACAAAAGTCTCAAATATCTATTTTTGCAAAAGGAGCTAAACATGAGACAAAGACGCTGGCTGGAATATCTCAAGGACTTCAACTTCAATATACAATATCATCCTGGAAAGGGTAATTATGTGGCTGATGCCCTTAGTCGAAAGTCGAGAGCAATGATAGCCAATTGTATGATACAAGAATGGAAGTTACTAGAACAATTCTCCGAGCTCAATATAAGCCTGGACACGGACGCTAAACATGTCACCTTATCTCATGTAAGCATACAGTCGGATTTATTATCTGAGATACAAGCACTTCAGGATGATGATCCTATATTGGTAGAAATCAAAGGCAGATTAGAAGGACAATCCGACTTTCAGATAGCTTCTAATGGAAGATTATTATTCAAAGGTAGAACTTGTATACCCGACTGTCCGGAATTAAAGAAGAAGATCTTAGATGAAGCTCACCGATCAAGGTACACTATTCATCCAGGATCTACCAAAATGTACCAAGATGTAAAGAGGAACTTTTGGTGGCCTAATATGAAAAGAGAAATCGCGGACTATGTATCACGCTGTCTCACATGCCAACAAGTCAAGGCGGAACACCAAAAGCCTACTGGTAAACTTCATCCTCTAGATATTCCTAAGTGGAAGTGGGAGGATATTGGTATGGACTTCATCATGGGTTTGTCTAAATCTAAAGGATGACATGATGAAATCTGGGTTATCATTGACTGATTAACTAAATCGGCACATTTCTTGCCAATAAAAAGCCGATGGTCAATTGATGTGCTAGCTGCACTATACATCAAAGAAATAGTCAGGTTACATGGAATTCCTGTCTCAATCGTGTCTGACAGAGATCCCCGTTTTACTTCTCATTTTTGGAAGGGATTACAACATTCGTTGGGAACAAGGCTCAACTTTAGTACTGCTTTTCACCCACAAACGGATGGTCAGACCGAGAGAGCTAATCAAGTTGTTGAGGATATGCTAAGAGCTTGCATCATTGACTTTGGTGGAAGCTGGCATGAACATTTACCACTAGTGGAATTTGCATATAACAACAGCTACCAAGCTAGTATCCAAATGGCACCTTTCGAAGCTTTATATGGAAGGAGTTGCCGATCACCCTTATGCTGGAACGAAGTTGGAGAGAAACAACTGTTAGGTCCTGACATGGTAAGGGATACAACTGAGAAGATACAAGTAATCAGAGAAAGATTGCAACTTACTCAGACCAGACAAAAGGCTTATGCTGATACAAGAAGAAGAGATCTTGAATTCCAGGTTGGAGATCATGTATTTCTTAAAATATCGCCTGGACGTGGCATACGAAGATTTGGTATTAAGGGCAAGCTTACGCCAAGATTCATCGGATCATTTGAGGTACTCGAAAGAGTTGGCGAGGTTGCTTATCGCATCGCGTTGCCTCCTCAATTATCCGAGGTACATAATGTATTTCATATATCTATGTTGAAGAAGTATGTACACGATCCATCTCATATTATTGAACATGGAGATCTGGTGATCTAGAAAGATCTCACATATGAACAGAAGCCTATGAAGATCTTAGATCGTGAAATACGAGCTCTAAGGAATAAGGTTATCCCCATGCTCAAGGTGCAATGGAACAAGAATTCTGAACATGAAGTAACATGGGAGACCGCGGAATCTATGAAGAAACGATTTCCCGAGTTGTTCTAAGAGGTATATACTCTACACTCTCCGCGTGTATACATAATATGTAATTGAATTTGGGGACCAAATTCTTTTAAGTGGGGGAGGGTGTAGCAACCCTGATAAAATATTAATAACAATAAAGATTTTAAAATAAATCAAATAATTAGATAAATAAAACAATATAAAATAACGCCTCGGATAAAGGCGCTATTTAAATTATAAACGCCTCTAGTTAAGGCGTGACTCAAGAAGTGACGCCCTCACCAAACGGCGTCAAATTCCAACGTCAAAAAGGGTAAGGCCAAGAAACGCCCCTAGCTTGGGCGTGTTTTAAAACAAAGAACGCCTTCATATCAGGCGCTTCTTAAGAAACGACCTGAACCAGGTCATCAATTCAAGAATCGACGCCCTGACCAAAGTCGTTAATTCCATTTGAGTTCCGTTCGACACGGGAGCTTATCCAGGGAAGGATTATGTTAATCTAGTAAGTATTTACTAGGGCAAGGACTCTATTAGGGATATATTACTCCCAATAAAACTCTAGCCCTAATAGGACCCCCCTAAATCCCTATAAATAATCTACTGCTCGAACCCTTCAACGCTATTTGGTGTTCGGAATCTGCAAGGTACGTGAAGAACATCAAGTTCTTCTTCTTCTGTTTCTTTTTCTTATGAACGTAGTTCTTGAAGAACTAATAGGTCCTTCCTCTTCTTTCCTCTAATACAGGTGAAGGGATCCAGTGCGTACGTAAAGAACAAGGTGATGTTCTTCATCGTTTTCCTAACTTCGGTTATATCTGTGAAGATTATTAGTATCTTCATCTTCCTTCCTTTCTTTCCCTCTACAGGTTGACGGTAGAGTGAAGATTTCTGAAGAACGATTGTTCTTCTTCTTACTGTTGCTGCTACTGTTCTTGAGTTGCAGTTGAAGCTTCAGAGTTTTAGGCTTCTCCTCGATCAAACTATCAAGGTAGGTTTTCTCAAGTTATGGTAGCCCAAACAAAATTAATGCAAGATATACATATATATAAGCATGACATGCATTTGGTTTATTATAGTTTTAATACGTTTCTGCAATATTTTGAAAGAGACGCCCCTATCAAGGGCGCTAATTTATAAGACACGGACCTGCCCAGGTCGTCAATTTCATATTTGACGCCCTCTACACAGGCGTTAATTTCATGTAAATGTTAATCACCTATCTTAAGAACTGATTATCCATGCAAATCAATAATTGTTAACGGTTAAAAGTCAATAAACATGAAACATCAAATCTAATATACTGCATCTGAATTCCTGCCAATTTTCCTGTCATGACTATATGATTGTTATCCGTGATTATCGTGCAAATTTTGCTGATCCTGTAAATTCCTGGTATTTCTTGAATTCACGACCTAGACTAGGTCGTTTTCCATGTGTTAACGCCCCATCACAGGGCGTGAATTGAAAATAAACGCCCCTTACTAGGGTGCTTTTCTGTTAAAATCCCGAACAATATATTCTGTAAAAATAAGAATTTAATGATTAACGCCCCTGCCAAGGGCGCATTTTTGATAATTTTTGAAAATAAATATGTTCTGTAAAATATTGTAAATAAAAAGACACCTGCTACTGTAGTCGTCTCATTGCAAAGAAACGCCCCTGTCTAGGGCGCGTTTTAGATAAGAAAATTCTGCCAAAATGGAAACATATGTAAACGCCCTTCTGTTAGGCGTTAATTACTTGAGAAACGACTATACTTAAGTCGTTATTTTCTGTAAACTGATTTTTTATCCTGATTCTGTTAACCGATGGTTTCATATGTTATATAATATATATATCGGCACTATTCTCCACTTCGTGAGTATAGTCCCACGTTTCACGATTGTTTTATCGATCACACTCAATTCTCATTGACATACAAGCTCTCCATTGGACATTCCGTTCCTTTGGACTAGCGAGTTAGTCATAGAGACCTCCGTAAGACTCCTCGTAGCCTTGGATTCCCTCAAGGCCGAATGAGCTGGTTGTACCCTAAAAACCCATTACACCATTGATGCCATGTCACTCTAAAGAAACATGGTATACCGGCCCTTATGATTATACAAAGAGTATATCATAAGAAATTCTTAATGGGATGATGATATCATGCCATATCATGTCATTCTTGTAAACCTCAATTCTATGATAAGAATGAGGGTATCTTACCTTTGATATACTGTTCATGTGGACCTCAATTCTATATATAGAATGTCCATATCGATTTGTCATGGTACCTAAGTTAAGGAAACCTAATTCCACCTAGTTTCATCGATAATCGTGATTATACCGTTATTATCGCCAATCTATGTCCTTTGTCATATTTTGGACTCTATTCTATCAAAGTTGTTGTACGTGTCTACAAGCTTGATTATTGAAATTCTATGTTGGCTATAAACAAGAGTGGATGTCAAAACACCTGATAAATGACTACGCATATAGGGCCCGATCTGGTCCTGGGAGGAGCACCCGAAAGTACTTGTGCCCATGGGAGTTAAAATGATAAGGTATCTGGCATTATACCGAGTACTTGACTTGCTTGATTGGACATTCCACACACATCTTGTACTTGAATCGTACTTAACTTGACATGAAATGCGTGGCCCGAAAAAGGGTAATTTACTTGCTTGATACATGATAGCCAAAGTTCTTGACATGACTTGTTAAATGTACTTGCTTGAATATCTCAAATGTCTTGTTATCTTATTGAAAGTTCATGATTTGTCCATCTTAATTCTTTGATATTACATTCTCTCTATCTTGTCGTTTTATGCGAGCATGCATAGCTTTATTGCATTCATGAAAGATGTAATTACTTAAACCCCTTGCTAGTACTTGAGATATAATTTCCTACTGAGCGTTCGCTCATTCCGTTTGTCCCTTACTTTTCAGGTAAGTCCGACGACGATGGAAGTCAATCGGATGGGGAAAGTCCCGAGTGAAAGAGCTAGAGCTTATCCAAGTGTCATCTAGTCTTTTCCTATTTTCTTGAGTCAACTATGTACTTTTCCTTTTTATTAAACAGAGTATTGGATTTGTAATGGTCTATTATGAAATAAAGGATTGGGTTATCTTGCTATTTTGCGCATCTCTGTCTTTGTGTCGAATACACGACCACTCTGATTGACATGATTGATATAAACTCGTCACGCATCTCCGGGTATCTTCCGCGCTCGGGGCGTGACAGTTTCTGTGGTATCAGAGCCTAAGGTATTCAATTCCTAGGAAAAACCCAAGTCCAAGGATAAGTTGGACGTTTAACCAAGTGAGATTGGGTAGAACCAAGGGTTAAGAGTCAATAAGTCTTTTAATAAGATCACAGTGATATAATACTAACGTAGCTATTGTAATTGTAGGATAATGGCTGCCGAATGTGCTCAATGGCGCAACATGCAGCGTACCCTTCAAGGAATGACTCAAGTGCTACAACAGGTAGCACAAGGTGATGCTCCACGAGCTGGAAGCTTACACCAAGCCTTTAAGAGCATGAATCCCCCGAAGTTCATAGGATCGACCGATCCGGACGATGCCGAGCATTGGGTTCGGGAAACCGAACGCATATTCCGTGTCATGCAATGCACGGATCAGGACAAAGTTCTATTAGCTACATTCCAGTTAGAGAAAGATGCTAGATGTTGGTGGGAGTCTATTGAAGCAACCATCGATTCTACTCAAGTAACATGGGAAGAATTTGTGGAATACTTCAATGCTAAATATTTCTCGGACCGAGTCCAAGAAAAGAAGGCTACAGAATTCACTGCATTAAAGCAACGATCTTTATCATTAGCAGATTATGAAGCTCAGTTCTCCAGGTTGTCTAGATATGCTAAGCATCTTATTAGCACGGAGAAGATGAAAGCCCGTAGATTTCTTAATGGGCTTAGGCCCCACTATATTACTCAACTGGCGCCTATGGACATCCAAGTTTATTCTGAAATAGTGCGCCGAGCTCAATTACTTGAAGATGCCACGGAACTATCTGATAGGATCCGTGGGAAAGACAAGAAGGAACAAGTCACGGGTTCGGGTTCTTTCAAACCCAATTTCAAGAAGAGGCCCAATAATGGAGGTTCATCCTCTCAAGATTCCAAGTTCAAGAAATCCAAGCCCTTCTCTATCACCACTACACCTTCAAACGTAGTATGCAAGCATTGTGACAAGGCTGGTCACAAGACAGAAGAATGATGGAGGAAGTTAGGAGCATGTCTCCGTTGTGGAAGCCGTGAGCATCAGATTCCCGAGTGTCCATTAATGAATGACCAAGCCGGTGATGGTAAACGCCCGGTGACAAAGAACACTCGACTTCATGCAATAAAGGAGACCGAGCAAGAAGAAGGTGGACTGGTAGAAGGTACATTAACAGTTTGTTCCAAAAGTGCTTATGTCTTATTTGATACGGGTGCATCGCATTCCATCATTTCTAAGAAGTTTGCCGACCCGTTACCGTTAGAACCAGAATGGATAAAAATAGTTCTAACTACTCCTCTTGGAAGTGAAAATGATATTACTCATCACTACCAAAACTGTGAGGTAATGGTTCAAGGTAAAAATTTACCTATAGATCTTATATGCCTCGATCTAAAGGAGTATGATGTTATACTAGGAGCGGACTGGTTATCCAAATACCAGGCAACGGTTGATTACCGCAATAGCCAAATTGCTTTCAAAGATATTCTAGAATTAGTCTTTACTCGCCCCAAGAGTCGGAGCAATTCCCCTCTTATTTCGGCCCTCCGAGCTAGCAAGCTCATCAGGAAAGGATGTACATCTTTCCTTGCATTTGTCACAGTTAAGGAAACAAAGGACACTAAGATAGAAGACATTCAGGTAGTGCAATAATTTTCAGACGTATTTCCGGAAGATTTGCCGGGATTACCCCCTCAAAGAGAAGTGGCCTTCACCATTGACTTAGTCCCTGGTGCTGGTCCAGTTTCAAAGGCACCCTATAGAATGTCCCCTGCGGAACTCAAAGAGTTGAAGGAGCAGTTGAAGGAGAATGTCCCCTATAGAATGGTATCAGAGCTATACCCCAGCCGGAAGTGTGGGAACTAAGTGCCATGCAGGGCAAAGTGCTACGCTATGGGAGCCACCTCTTGAGTCCGTAATGGAGCAAAGTGCTACATAGTGGGAGCCACCTCTTGAGCCTGTAGGGGCCACCTCTAGAGTCCTACCTGCTTGGGGGCTTGATTGCGTGATTGCATTGTATATGTGCCCAGTGACGAGGACGTCGCCTATATAAGAGGGGTAGATTGTAACACCTTCAAATATAGCTAAGTTGTACTCTATATCATCGAGGCGCCTTTTCAAGTATCGGCTCAGTTCTTGTAAAGAATTCCGAAGTTAAGCGTGCTTAATGGGGAGTAGTACTGGGATGGGTGACCTGCCCGGGAAGTCCCCCATTCTGGAGCCGATCACTGTTAAAAAGGGATAAAAATCGTGAGGCCGGTAGGCCAAAGCGGACAATACCTCGACGGTATAGAGTACGGGGCGTGACAACCTTACCACTAGCTGGTGAAATAGAAACATTCAACTGCACCTCATCATATATCTGAATATCACATTTTGGTTCCTCTGATCCACCTAGCTCTGAATTATTCATTCCCTGTAAGGCAGTAAATCTTGTTAGACGTTGGTGCTTCCTGTCGAACATCTCGTGTGCCTGAAGGCCTGGGCATGAACACATGCTTAACTTGCATTTGTTCCACACCTGCCCGTGATTGAGGATTAGCCGAATTGCCCAGTTTCCTTTTACATTCAGCTTCAAGGTGCCCAAGCTTGTGACATAATCCACATAAGTGTAGAACTCTGTGATAATTCACCGGCTGCCAGAAGCTTGCTCCGTCCAGATCAATCCATAGTCTTTCCTTTCGCGGAGCAGAAAGATCTAATTTAACACAAGCAAGTGCCTCTGCTGTGTCTGTCATCGCCACTGTTTTATCATGGATCCTCAACACCGGACCAAAATTACCAGCAATAGACCTCATACAGTCTTCATGATAGAGGTTAGCAGGAAGCGCTGGGAAGCCAATCCATACCGGAGTATAAGCAGGGTCCACTGCAAAATCAAAGTCTGGTGTCCATCTGAAGAATCTGAACATATATCCCTTAACATAAAGGTTCTTCTGTAACAAAAGCTTAAGGAAATCTTCTTCACACCCAAGTCGGATTAGGATATGCCTTTGGTTTAGTCTGCTGATGACAAAGTCCATGGATAAAGCCATTCTCTATGCTAGACAAGATTTGATCTCAGGGAATGCTGGCCTTCCGTAAGAACATTTCGCTATGATGGCATGGGAAAGGTTCTTCATAGAAGCTTGGATATCAGCCTTAGAGAAGAATACGGCTGGCTCTCCTTGATCCGTGAAACAAGGCTCCTTCAATGGGATCACTACCTTGGCTCTCTGATGGGTCGATAACAACGTTTGGGCATATGTCCTTCGAGGCCCTATGGGCGCCGTCAAAGGAGGATCCCCTGTAGGGCCTCCTCCGAAACAGGAGGCGGGGGGGGGGGGGGGGGGGGGTTCGCCCCCCTCGCCATTCATGGCCGGCGAACCTCAAAAGCCTGGCGGCGGTGCTTTCTCCGGTGACTCTTCTAAAATAGGTCAAATTTGATGTCACGATTAACTTCTGTCAAACCTCCGATGAATATTCATGATAGATTCCAATATTCACACTTCTTTTTCGTTGAATAAATGATCATAAAGCCCCATGTTTAACCGTCTTCTTCATATTAAAATCTTCCCACTCCCCCCCTTCACCAATGACCATGCGAGCTTCAATCGCAGTAGATGATAAGGTTTGTCGAAACTACACCGGTCAATTGTTGCTCTCTGGCATCGTTAGTAGGAAGCGTCCTTAGTCAGAATCACCGAAGACGGTAGGGGTTGCCTAATCGAAACTACAACGCTTAGCTACCGAGAAACTATTGCTCTCTGGCGTCATCATCAGGAAGTGTCCTCAGTCCTGGTAGGTCATTGGAGCACCCCACTTAGAATCACCACGGTAGCAGCGTGTTTGATCATTATATAGTGGCCATTCAAAGATGATCCTGAAAGATGGTGAATGAATGGAATGATCTAGAGGGGGGTGAATAGATCAACCCCAATTTGTGTTCTACAACAGTAAAATAAAATGCGGAATTAAGTTCTATCATGATGTAAGCCATATACTAGATCCAAGACAAATGACTGGAATATTTAAGGCAGAAGAACGATCAAACTCAGAGTACTCATTATATGATAAGATATACAAGCAATCATTCACATAGACAACTAAGTTTGATACGAGGCGGAGGTTTGATTCATGAATTTCCTCACCCAGAATACAGCTTTCCAGATAGGCGTACCCTATATTTTCGGCTACAATTCTTTGATATACCACTTAGTTGTCTCACAGTATGGAGAAATCATGTAAACAATCATAGACCAAACTACAAGAGCACAATCAACTACACACACACTGCAAAGCTATTTTTAAGGTGGTTCGATCTCAATCTTGAGATCTACGTCCACCCCTCACTCAATCGAGTGAGGCTTCCGCTGAACTACAGCTCAAATCCTGATGATACACAGCTTACAAACCACTGAGCTTCACAGCTTGCTATCCGAGGATCAATCCCTCGCCACTGCCTCATAGCTTGTTCCGCTGACACATAGCTTACACGAAGTTTAAAATCAAATAGAGAAAGAATAACAAAAACCAATCACGGAAAGGAAAGAACAATATAGCTCTATTGAGCAGTCCACTCTGGATTTGATCCAGCAGTGGAACTCTAAAGCTTATCTCCCAATCCTCTCTCAAGCTTCTTCAACCTCTGATACTCGTTTCTTCAATGGCTCTCTTTCTCTCTTCTTAGACTCTCTTTCTTTTCTCCTCATAGCTCACTGCTCCCTGGCTCTCCACCTCCTTCTTCTTTCTTTTTCTCTCTCGATGGAGGTTCTCCTTTCCTTCGATCATTCCTTCTGAGTCTGAGCGCATGATGCCTTTTATCCACTAAGGATGAATCTTGTGGTCCCCACAAGATTCCTTGAGGGCGTGTGGAGGGAACACTCCCGCCTAAACGACTTCTGGAAGATGCTTGACCATGTGTCAAACGAATAGATGAAAGCTTTCTAAGATGCAGCCACATGGAAGATTCTTTCGTTAGGAATCTTCACTTTGATGATCATCCTGTTGTGGGAAGATTGTGTGGGATAATGTATGTCTCATGTTGTGTCTTGTCACGTCCCGAGCGCGGAAGATACCCGGAGACGCGTGACGAGTTTATATCGATCATGTCAATCAGAGTATTAGTGTATTCGACACCAAATCAGAGATGCGTAAAAGTAAAGATAACCCAATCCTTTATTCAATCACAACCTCAAAGTACTTCTATTACAATTCACTTAACGAAAGTGCTATGACCAATAAAAGAAAAAGTACAATGGTTGACTTAAGAACTTTGAAAAATAAGACTAGTTGACGCTTGAGAAGCTCTAATCTCTTTCACTCTTGACCTTCCCCTTCTGTCTGAGTTTCGTCATCGGACTTACCTGAAAAGTATGGAAACACTGAGTGAGCGAACGCTCAGTAGGAAATTATATCTCAAGAACTAGCAAGGGGTTTAAGTAATTACAATTTCCCACATGTAAATGCACTATGGCTATGCATGCTCGCATAAAATGACAAGATAGAGAGTATATCAACAAGATAACAAGGTGAACTATTCATGAACCTTCAAGTGATAAATGTCAGGATGTTCAAGCAAGTAATTTCATCATGTCATGTCGAGAACTTGACTATCACGTTTCAAGCAAGCAAGTATATAAATTACCCTTTTTCGGGTCACGCAAGTCATGTCATGTCATATACGAGTCAAGTACAAGAATTGTGGAATGTCCAATCAAGCTAGTCATGCACTTCGGTACAATGCCAATACCGTTATCATTACAACTCCCATGGGCACTAGTACTTTCAGGTGCTCCTCCCAGGACCAGATCGGGCCCTATATGCGCAGGCATTAATCATGTATTTTGACATCCACTTTTGTATATAGCCAACATGGAATTTCAAGAATAAAGCTTGTAGATATGTAGGATAGACTTTGATAGAATAGAGTCAAAAATATGACACTTGACATAGATAGGCGATCATAATGGTACAATCACGATTATCGATAAAGCTAGGTGGAATTGGTTCCCTAACTCGGGTACCATGACAAGTAAGTATCCACAAGTAGATGGTCACTCTTTTAATATAGAATTGAGGTCCATAAGAACATCATAATAATGTTGATATAGAATTGGGGTCCACAAGAACATCTCAATAATGACATGCTTTTCCCCATTCATTAAGATACTTCTCACATTATACACATAGCATAACATGAGGGCCGGTATACTATGTTTCTATATAGTGACATAGCAAAATAGTGTGATAGGTTTTTATGGTACAACCAGCTCAGTCGGCCTTGAGGGAATCCAAGGCTCGAGGAGTCTTACGAAGGTCTCTATGACTAACTCGCTAGTCCAAAGGAACGGAATGTCCAATGGAGAGCTTGTATGTCACTGAGAGTTAGTGGGAAAACGATAAAGCATCATAAAACATGGGACTATATTCACGGACTGGAATATAGTGCCGATATATATATATATAATATAAATATACATATGAAACCTTCGGTTAACAGTAACGGTGCAAAATAGTATTACAGGAAAATAGTGACTTAGGTAAAGTCATTTTTAATGAAATTAACACCTTATCCAGGGGCGTTTATATACCATCTGACGACTACTCCAGTGGTCGTCCATTATTTATTCCAATTTAACAAAATTTCTAACTTCTGGAATTTTTTTATGCAACGCGCCTCAGACAGGGGCGTTAATTCAAAAATCACGCCCTGGCGCAGGGCGTCAGTTCTGTAATAGACGACCTAGACCAGGTCGTTAATTCACCAAGGTTTCGAGGAATATGAATAGTAACGAAATTTCATGATAAACAATTTGCAGGAAGTAAATACATGGATAGGACAAGAAAAATAGCAGGATTCCACAGGTATGATCATGCATTAATTTGGATCACGATTTCAAAGTTATGGAATTCTAAACGTGAGTAATCAATAATTATATGAAATTGGCGACTACAGGGCAGGGCGTCAACACTAGCATTAGCGCCCTGGGCTGGGTCGCCTCTCTTTTTAAAATTTCACAAAAAACGCTTGAAATCATAGTAAAACTATATGCATGTATGACAGAAGGTATTACTAGCAACTGGAGTTAGTTTGGGCTACGTTCTTGAGAAAACCTACCTTATGAAGATCTGGAAGAAGAAACGTGAAGGATTCGGATAGAAAACGATGCTCTGTTCCAAACAGAGCCTCCTGAACTTCTAGCAGCAACTAGAGCAGCACCCACAAGATGGTTGCTTCCGAACTTAATCACCGGCAGCACACCGAAGAGGATGTAGTGACGACAAGAGTTGCTGAGAAGAGGATAAGACTCTTTTCTATGATATCTTCTTTACTGGTTTTAGAAGAAGATGCAGACGAAGAGGATGATGATGAAGACTTCCACGATCTTCTCTTTGACAAGAGAGGTACTACCTACCGTAGACTTCCTACATAAGATGAAGATCATCATTCATAACTAAAGGAAAAGAAAAGAGGAAGAACATTACATGTTCTTCACGTATGACAGCAACAATCCACAGAACGCCAAATAGCATTCTGGGTTGAGCCGTAGGATATTTATAGAGTTATTAGGAACCCTAATAGAGTTAGAGTTTGGTAGTATTTCCTTGATAGAGTCCTTACTATATTCTACTAACTCTTACTAATCCATCAACTTTCCCTGGATAATGTCCTGGTTCGAACGGAACACAAACTGAATTAACGTCTTAAATGAGGGCGTTAAATTTAAATTGACGCCTCGTCAAGCGTCGTTTCTTGTATAAAATGCACCCAGGTGGAGGGCGTCACGTTTACTTGCCCTTTTTATTATTTTGGCCATTTAAGAATTGACAACATCTGCTGCGGTCGTCCTTTCTGGAATTCGCACCTTGTATAAGGGCGTTTTTTTTTGAAGTAGCGTCTTGAGTCTAGGCGTTATTTTCATTTTGGTTTATTATTTACTTCTTTAGGCTCTTATCATTTATTCATTAAATCTTTTAATCCTATTTTGATCAATTAGGGTTTTTATTTCCTTTTATTTTTACCAGGGTTGCTACATCCTCCCCCACTTAAAAGAATTTGGTCCCCAAATTCAATAGTAGATATATATATATGTGGAGAGTGTAGAGTATATACCTTTTTAGAATAATTTCGGGAATCGTTTCCTCATAGACTCCTCGGTCTCCCATGTGGCTTCGTGTTCTGAACATTTACTCCATTGCACCTTTAGCATGGGAATAACTTTATTCCTTAATGTTCGTACCTCGCGGTCAAGGATCTTCATGGGCTTTTGTTCATAAGTAAGGTCCTTTTGAATCACTAGGTCTCCATGATCAATGATATGTGACGGATCATGCACATATTTCTTCAACATTGATGTATGGAATACATTATGAACTTCGGACAATTGAGGAGGTAAAGTGACGCGATAAGCAACCTCGCCAACCCTTTCTAGTATCTCAAAAGGTCCGATAAACCTTGGTGTAAGCTTGCCCTTAACACCAAATCTCCTTATTCCACGTCCAGGTGATATCTTAAGAAAAACATGATCTCCGACTTGGAATTCGAGATCTCTTCTTCTTGTATCAGCATAAACCTTTTGTCTAGACTGAGCTACTTACAGTCTTTCTCTAATCAACTGTATCTTCTCGGTGGTATCCCTTACCATATCTGGACCTAATAGTTGTTTCTCTCCAACTTCATCCCAGTATAAGGGTGATCGGCAACTCCTTCCGTATAAGGCTTCGAAAGGTGCCATTTGTATACTTGCCTGGTAGCTATTATTGTATGCAAATTCAACCAGAGGTAAGTGGTCATGCCAGCTTCCACCAAAATCAATGATGCAAGCCCTGAGCATATCTTCAACCACCTGATTAGTTCTCTCGGTTTGACCATCCGTTTGAGGATGAAAAGCTGTACTAAAGTTAAGTCTCATTCCCAACGAATGTTGTAGTCCTTTCCAAAAATGCGAAGTAAAACGGGGATCTCTGTCAGACACAATCGAGACAGGAATACCATGTAATCTGACTATCTCCTTGCTGTATAATGCAGCCAGAACATCAACTGACCATCGACTCTTGATTGGCAAGAAGTGCGCTGATTTGGTCAATCGATCAATGATAACACATATTTCATCATATCCTCCTTTTGATTTAGTTAGACCCATGATGAAATCCATACCAATATCCTCCCACTTCTATTTGGGAATATCCAAAGGATGTAGTTTTCCGACAGGCTTCTGGTGCTCAGCCTTAACTTGTTGACAGGTGAGACAGTGAGACACAAAGTCCGCTACTTCTCTCTTCATGTTGGGCCACAAGAAATTTCTTTTCACATCTTGGTACATTTTGGTAGATCCTGGATGAATTGTGTACCTTGATCTGTGAGCTTCATCTAAGATTTTCTTCTTTAATTCTGGACAATCCGGTATACAAGTTCTATTTTGGAATAACAACCTTCCATCTAAAACTAGTTGGAACACAGATTGTCCTTCTAGCTTGACCTTGATTTTCACTAATACCGGGTCACTACCTTGAAGTCCTTGTATTTCGGATAGCAAGTCCGGCTGTATGCTCATATGGGATAAGGTGACACACCTACTGTCCTTGTCCATGCTTATATTAAGTCTAGTGAATTGTTCTAGCAACTTCCACTCCTAAATCATACAATTGGCTAATAATGCTCTCGGCTTTCGACTAAGGGCATCAGCTACAGGATTACCCTTTCCAGGATGATATTGTATAGTAAAGTCGAAGTCCTTAAGATATTCTAGCCAATGTCTTTGCTTCATATTCAATTCCTTCTGAGAGAAGAGATACTTAAGACTTTTATGGTCAGAGTATACAATAAACTGCACTCCGTATAGATAATGTCTCCATATTTTCAGTGCAAATACTACCGCAACCAAATCTAAATCATGAACTGGGTAGTTCTCCTCGTGCTTCTTCAATTGGCGAGAAGAGTAGGCTATAACCTTCCCTTGTTGCATTAAAACACATCCGAGGCCAATGCCAGATGCATCGGTGTATACCTCGAACTTTTCTCCTTCAATTGGTAGAGCTAAGACTGGGGCAGTAGTTAAGTGATCCTTGAGAGCTTGGAAGCTTCGTTCACAATCCTCGCTCCATTCATAGCACATCTCCTTGCGAGTTAGCCTAGTGAGTGGTACGGCTATATTGGAGAAATCCTTGATGAATCGCCGATAGTAGCCCGCAAGACCCAAGAAACTACGGACCTCGCTAGCATTGGTCGGTCTTTCCCAATTCCTTACAGCTTCAACCTTTGATGGATCTACGGATAAACCGTCTTTTGATATAACATGCCCCAAGAAAGCTACTTCTCCTAACCAAAATTCACATTTGTTGAGCTTTGCATATAGCTGATTTGTCCTCAATATCTGTAATGCAATCCTTAAATGTTCCTCATGCTCTCCCTTGGTCTTGGAGTAAATCAATATATCATCAATGAAAACCACCACAAATTGATCTAGATAAGGTCTGAATATACTATTCATCAACTGCATAAAAGCAGTAGGGGCATTTGTTAGTCCAAAAGGCATAACAACAAACTCATAATGGCCATACCTGCTTCTGAATGCGGTCTTATGAATGTCATCATCCTTGATCCTTAGTTGGTGATAACCTGACCTGAGATCAATCTTTGAAAAATACTTGGATCCAGATATTTGATCAAATAACTCATCGATTCTCGGCAGTGGATACTTGTTCTTGATAGTGAGATGATTCAACTGTCGATAGTCGATGCATAACCTCATGGATCCATCTTTCTTCTTTACAAATAGCACAGGTGCTCCCCACGGGGAAGTGCTTGGTCTAATAAATCCCTTCTTGAGAAGTTCCATCAATTGCTCCTTCAGCTCCTTGAGTTCGGCAGGGGACATCCTATATGGTGCCTTAGAAACTGGTCCAGCACCAAGGACCAAATCGATGGTGAATGCTACTTCTCTTTGTGGGGGTAATCCAGGAAATTCTTCCGAAAATACATCCGGAAATTCTTGCACAATAGGGATGTCTTCTAGTTTAGTTTCCTTAGCCTCCTTAATCGTGACAAACTCAAAGAAAGATACACATCCTTTCCTTATTAGCTTGCTAGCTCGGAGAGCCGAAATAAGAGGTGACTTGCTCCGACTCTTAGGGCTAGAATAGACTAGTTCTGGAATGTCCTTGAAAGTAACTTTGCTGTTACGGCAATCTACAGTTGCCTGATACCTAGACAACCAGTCTGCTCCCAATATGACATCATATTCCTTTATGTCTAAACATATGAGGTTGATAGGAAGATTTCTTCCTTTTACTAAGACTTCACAGTTTTGGTAATGGTGCGTAATATCGGTTTCGATTCCGAGAGGAGTAGATAAAAATATTTTCATCCATTCTGGTTCCATAGGCAGTAGGTCAGCAAACTTCTTGGAAATAAAAGAATGTGATGCACCCGTATCAAATAAGACATGTGCAGACTTGGAACAAACTTTTAGTGTACCTTCTACTAGTCCGCCTTCGTCTTCTTCGGTCTCCTTAATTGCGTGAAGATGAGCATTCTTTGTTACCGGGCGCTTTCCGTCACCGGCTTGATCGTTGAGTAGGGGACAGTCGGGAATCCGATGATCACGGCTCCCACAACGGAGACACGCTCCAAGTTTCCTCCAACATTCTTCGGCCTTGTGCCCGGCCTTATCACAGTACTTACATACCGCCTTAGCAGGTGTGGTGGTGATGGAGAAAGGTTTGGTCTTCTTGAACTTCTGCTCCTGGGAGGGAATGCCTCCATTTCCTGGCCTCTTCTTGAAATTAGGTTTGAAGGTGCCGGAGCTAGTAACATTCTCCTTCTTGTCTTTCCCACGGATCCTATCAGATAGTTCCGTGGCATCTTCTAGTAATTGGGCTCGTCGAACCATCTCCGAATAGACTTGTATGTCCATCAGTGCCAGTTGTGTGATATATTGGAGCCTGAGCCCATTAAAGAATCTTCGAGCTTTCATCTTCTCAGAACTAACTAAGTGTTTAGCGTACCGAGACAGCCTAGAGAACTGCGCTTCATATTCAGCCACTGAAAAAGATCGTTGCTTAAGTGCGGCGAATTCAGCGGCTTTCTTCTCTTGAACTCGATCTGAGAAATATTTATTGTTGAAATGTTCAACAAACTCCTCCCAAGTAACTTGTCCTTGATCTAATGTGACTTCTACCGACTCCCACCAGTATCGGGCATCTCTTTCTAATTGAAATGTGGCTAACAGGACCTTCTCTTGGTCCGAGCATTGCATGACTCTAAAAACACGTTCCGTCTCTCGGATCCAGTGTTCGGCATCATCTGGATCAGTGGATCCCATGAACTTAGGAGGGTTCATGTTCTTGAAGCTTTGGTGGAGATTTCCTGCTCCACGATGTGCACCTCCTTGTGCCACTTGTTGAAGTGCCTGGGTCATGCCTTGGAGAGTGCGTTGCATGTTACGCCATTGAGCACGTTCGGCAGCCATTGTCCTACAATTGCAATAGCTATTTTAGTAGGTGATTGCGTTTAAAGGCTCTTAATTTTATTTGACTTTAACCCTTTGTTCTACCCAAATCTCACTGGTTAGAGGTTCAGACTTATCCTTGGACTTGGGTTTCCTAGGAATTGAATACCCTAGGCTCTGATACCACAAAAACTGTCACGCCCCGAGCGCGGAAGATACCCGGAGATGCGTGACGAGTTTATATCGATCATGTCAATCAGAGTATTAGTGTATTCGACACCAAATCAGAGATGCGCAAAAGTAAAGATAACCCAATCCTTTATTCAATCACAACCTCAAAGTACTTCTATTACAATTCACTTAACGAAAGTGCTATGACCCAATAATAGAAAAAGTACAATGGTTGACTTAAGAACTTTGAAAAATAAGACTAGTTGACGCTTGAGAAGCTCTAATCTCTTTCACTCTTGACCTTCCCCTTCTGCCTGGGTTTCATCATCGGACTTACCTGAAAAGTATGGAAACACTGAGTGAGCGAACGCTCAGTAGGAAATTATATCTCAAGAACTAGCAAGGGGTTTAAGTAATTACAATTTCCCACATGTAAATGCACTATGGCTATGAATGCTCGCATAAAATGACAAGATAGAGAGTATATCAATAAGATAACAAGGTGAACTATTCATGAACCTTCAAGTGATAAATGTCAGGATGTTCAAGCAAGTAATTTCATCATGTCATGTCGAGAACTTGGCTATCACGTTTCAAGCAAGCAAGTATATAAATTACCCTTTTTCGGGTCACGCAAGTCATGTCATGTCATGTACGAGTCAAGTACAAGAATTGTGGAATGTCCAATCAAGCTAGTCATGCACTTCGGTACAATGCCAATACCGTTATCAGTACAACTCCCATGGGCACTAGTACTTTCGGGTGTTCCTCCCAAGACCAGATCGGGGCCTATATGCGCAGGCATTGATCATGTATTTTGACATCCACTTTTGTATATAGCCAACATGGAATTTCAAGAATAAAGTTTGTAGATATGTAAGATAGACTTTGATAGAATATAGTCAAAAATATGACACTTGACATAGATAGGCGATAATAACGGTACAATCACGATTATCGATAAAGCTAGGTGGAATTGGTTCCCTAACTCGGGTACCATGACAAGTAAGTATCCACAAGTAGATGGTCACTCTTTTAATATAGAATTGAGGTCCATAAGAACATCATAATAATGTTGATATAGAATTGGGGTCCACAAGAACATCTCAATAATGACATGCTTTTCCCCATTCATTAAGATACTTCTCACATTATACACATAGCATAACATGAGGGCCGGTATACCATGTTTCTATAGAGTGACATGGCAAAATAGTGTGATAGGTTTTTATGGTACAACCAGCTCAGTCGGCCTTGAGGGAATCCAAGGCTCGAGGAGTCTTACGGAGGTCTCTATGACTAACTCGCTAGTCCAAAGGAACGGAATATCCAATGGAGAGCTTGTATGTCACTGAGAGTTAGTGGGTAAACGATAAAGCATCATAAAACATGGGACTATATTCACGGACTGGAATATAGTGCCGATATATATATATATATATATATATATATATATATATATATATATATACATATGAAACCTTCGGTTAACAGTAACGGTGCAAAATAGTATTACAGGAAAATAGCGACTTAGGTAAAGTCATTTTTAATGAAATTAATGCCTTATCCAGGGGCGTTTATATACCATCTGACGACTACTCCAGTGGTCGTCCATTATTTATTCCAATTTAACAAAATTTCTAACTTCTGGAATTTTTTTATGCAACGCGCCTCAGACAGGGGCGTTAATTCAAAAATCATGCCCTGGCGTATGGCGTCAGTTCTGTAATAGGCGACCTAGACCAGGTCATTAATTCAGCAAGGTTTCGAGGAATATGAACAGTAACGAAATTTCATGATAAACAATTTGCATGAAGTAAATACATGGATAGACAAGAAAAATAGCAGGATTCCACAGGTATGATCATGCATTAATTTGGATCACGATTTCAAAGTTATAGAATTCTAAACGTGAGTAATCAACAATTATATGAAATTGGCGACTACAGGGCAGGGCGTCAACACTAGCATTAGCGCCCTGGGCTGGGTCGCCTCTCTTTTTAAAATTTCACAGAAAACGCTTGAAATCATAGTAAAACTATATGCATGTATGACAGAAGGTATTACTAGCAACTGGAGTTAGTTTGGGCTACGTTCTTGAGAAAACCTACCTTATGAAGATCTGGAAGAAGAAACGTGAAGGATTCGGATAGAAAACGATGCTCTGTTCCAAACAGGGCCTCCTGAACTTCTAGCAACAACTAGAGCAGCACCCACAAGATGGTTGCTTCCGAACTTAATCACCGGCAGCACACCGAAGAGGATGTAGTGACGACAAGAGTTGCTGAGAAGAGGATAAGACTCTTTTCTATGATATCTTCTTTACTGGTTTTGGAAGAAGATGCAGACGAAGAGGATGATGATGAAGACTTCCACGATCTTCTCTTTGACAAGAGAGGTACTACCTACCGTAGACTTTCTACATAAGATGAAGATCATCATTCATAACTAAAGGAAAAGAAAAGAGGAAGAACATTACCTGTTCTTCACGTATGACAGCAACAATCCACAGAACGCCAAATAGCATTCTGGGTCGAGCCGTAGGATATTTATAGAGTTATTAGGAACCCTAATAGAGTTAGAGTTTGGTAGTATTTCCTTGATAGAGTCCTTACTATATTCTACTAACTCGTACTAATCCATCAACTTTCCCTGGATAATGTCCTGGTTCGCACGGAACACAAACTGAATTAACGTCATAAATGAGGGCGTTAAATTTAAATTGACGCCTCGTCAAGCATCGTTTCTTGTATAAAACGCACCCAAGTGGAGGGCGTCACGTTTACTTGCCCTTTTTATTATTTTGGCCGTTTAAGAATTGACGACATCTGCTGCGGTCGTCCTTTCTGGAATTTGCGCCTTGTATAAGGGCGTTTCTTTTTGAAGTAGCGTCTTGAGTCTAGGTGTTATTTTCATTTTGGTTTATTATTTACTTCTTTAGGCTCTTATCATTTATTCATTAAATCTTTTAATCCTATTTTGATCAATTGGGGTTTTTATTTCCTTTTATTTTTACTAGGGTTGCTACATGTCTCCTTTAACTTGATTCTCAGAATTTAATTTCTTATTATGTTTTGATGATTGACAACAATACTTTTTGTCTTCAGCTTTTGGATATTGACAATTGTGATACTCTGAATCTACTCTTCATTATGGCAGCACTGTTAGTATCTTATAGCTTGTCAAGCTTCAGGTGTATGTTCTTCTCACTAAGGTCGATGCTAGTGTGTATGTGTTTCTCACTAAGGTCGGTGCATGTTCATAGTGCTGCATATGAAGGTCAGTGCATGCTCATAGTGTTGCATATGCAGGTCGGTGCATGTTCATACATGCTGCATATGAAGGTCAGTGCATGTCTGCATGTAAGCGTATAAGGTCGGTGCACATTGTTATTGTTGCATACTAAGGTTGGTGCACATGTTCAGTGTTGCATGTAAGGTCAGTGCACATGAAGAAAGTGTTGCATGCAAAAGTCGGTGCGCATTATCATTGTTGCATACTAAGGTCGGTGCACATGTGTTAGAGAGAGGCTTTCACGTCTGAAGCACCTTCCTTCAAGTCAGAGCACATGCGCATAGTCTAGTTATGCATGTCGGTGCACCACACTAAGGTCTGAGCATTTGTGCAATTTTAGATCTGAGCATATGTGCAATTCTAGGTCTGAGCATATGTGCTAGTTTGCACTATAAGGTCTAAGCATATGTACTAGCTTGCACTATAAGGTCTAAACATATGTGCTAGTGTGCATTATAAGGTCAGAGCACCTTTACTGTAGTCAGTACACATGAAGGCATCAGGTCAGAGCATACTAGGCATGGTCAGAGCACCTTTACTGTAGTCAGTGCACATGAAGGCATCAGGTCAGAGCATATGGATTATGCTCGTCAGACTATATTCATACAAGTTTGAGCACATGCATGTAAAAGGCATGAGCATATTCACATGAAGGTCGAAGCACATTCGTAAGTTAGTGCACATTCACAAGGCTAGGTCGGTACACATGCACACGTAGGGTCTGAGCATATATGTTACATACAGAAGGTCAATGCTAGTGTGTCTAAGTTTCATATCATCAAGTATGTGCTTCATTGTCCTTTCTTCAAGGCATTTGTAGAACATTCATATGACAAGTCTGAGCATATGTTTTCATATGGTTATTGCCTAAGTATGAACTCTAACATATAAGGTGTTTGACTAAATGACTATCTTCTGATTGGCAGGATTAAGCCGAGCACTATGTCTCTGAGAGCAGCAGAAATTCAAGTAAAACATGTGAAGACTTAAGTCACGCCCGAAGCATGAGCTCATGGGGATTAAGTGAACCAATGATTGGCACGTGATCCAAGGCAAATACCGTTCTGATATTCTACCATGCAGATCATCGTACCATCTGCACTTGACACGTGGACTTCCAGTAGAGCATTCCTTTTCAAATTTCCTTGAGCGGGAATGTGTTTCCCACGCGCTGCATTCTCGCAAGCCTATAAAAGGAGGCCAGGTCACTCAAGTAAAGGATAGAGTGAAGCAGAAAGAAGTAGAGCATATAAATTTGAGAGAGCACTTGCAGGGAGAAAAGAGAAGTAGAGAGAAGGAGAGCAACCGAGGAAGAAAGGAATCAGAGAGGAATCTGAGAGGAAGTTTGTGAAATCCAGTTGCAGAGAGTTGAGGAAAAATAGAGTATCGGAGTGTCTACTATCTGAGTGAGTTGTATCTGGACTACTGGATCAAATCTAGAGTCGAATTGCTCAATTATGAGCTACATTTGTATTTCTGCTATCATTCTTCATTTTCACCTTTTCTTTTTTCAAATCACTTGTAAGCTGTGTATCGGCAGAGCAAGCTGTGAAGCTCAACAGGCAAGGTTGAATCCTCGGACAGCAAGCTATGAAGCTTAGTGGTTGAAGCTGTGAATCAGCGGTCTAGCAAGCTGTGAAGCTCAGCAGATTGTAGGGATCTCATCCCCGAAGCCGTGGATCAGCAGATTCAAGCTATGAGTCAGCAGTAAGCCTAACTCAGTTGAGTAAGGGGTGGATGTAGATCTCGAGCTCGAGATTGAACCACCTAAAATTACTTTGTTCATTGTGTGTCTGCTTATCTGATGCGGGATGACATGAGACTCGACTCGGATTTGTTGCGAACCTGGGACTCTAGGTGACGACGCGACCTAAAGATGACGCGAGCAGCGACGACACGAATGGCTCGGCACCTAACGTGGTTCCTGGAGAGGCGAACGTGCCCCGAACAAGAAGTACTCGCTCACGATCGTCCCCAGCGAGGGAAACATGTCGATCTGTATGGTTGAGAAATCAACATTGAGTCTCGGATGGTCAGCTCACTCTCGTGCTCGGAATGAGTCACGGGACGGGTCTCGCACTCACTTCTTACAGCGGTGATTAAAAGTGAACTAGCTAGGAAATAAACTACTCGCATGTAGCGGCATATAGAACTTATACTAAATAAGCAAATAATACAAATAAGGAGGCGAGTGTATCTCCATGCCCGAGGCGTGGGGAGGACGTCCCGGCCAAGATCGGTAATTCCTGGTACAGTGGTAAAATTTAATTACAACAATGATTTTTATTGCCCACTCCATGCAGGGAGGTAAAGGGCTACATAATGACGCCGAGAGCACCGATCTTGGGTTGGCGGGCAACAAGGTGGCGGGTTCCGGGGCGGTTGCGGGCAGTGGCTCCGGATCTACAATTTGCTAGCCGACAGTACAGCGAACACTGGCGTCCAAAGGGACGTCAACCTCTGGGGACCTTCTGAAGGCGGCAGTTCACCGGGACGTTGGCGGAGGGTCCCTGGTCGACCCCCAGGAATGGCGGTTGCTGAATCAACACTGGCGTATTTTCCAATGGATTTCTACGGTCACCTTCCTTGCTAGCCTGGTTCGGGGCAGGGCTGTGCGCTTCCATGAAAATTACCACCACGACCATATCCGGTGTCGGATCGGGGAGAAATTAGCGCCATTGCAAAGAGCACTTAGAGGGCTTCGATATATTTGAAATTCAGGCCCATCCAACTGCTAGATTGGAAATGAAAACCTCTGCAGCACCATGATTGGTTCTGGCTTGGAAAATAGATCAGGCAGGACCGATCGGGTTATGCCTGATTATGAGGTTTGACCGAAGATAAAATAGTGGATCTAGGACTTGGGGATTTTATGGGAGAGAGAGGAGAAAGTGGTGATCACGCACTCAAATGTTTTTAATTTTCTGACAAGGTTTGGGGGGTGGGAAAAATTGATTACCAGGTGGCTGTCTAGCAGATCTGCACAGGGGCAGACTATGAGAGGGGGAAATAAGTAACTAGGAGGAGGGGTTAACGGTGGCGGATCGACACAAAAATTGAACTGGAGGTGGAGGCGTACGAAGGGAAGAGGCCCTCAAAAGATGAAGACGATCTGACGGTCGGATCTTTGGTACCAACCTTTTTACTGAGCTTTTATCCAGGAATCCTAAAATTCAGGACAGCAGGGTGGAAGCTGGGTGTGGTGGCTCGACGGCGGCACGGATGGTGGTGGCGGCGGCGGTGGTCGATTGAAGCAGACAAAGGAAGAGAAGGAGAGGAAGATCACTCAGAAATATTAGAGTTTCTGCCCTAGATCTGATGCAACATGGAGGAAGAAGAAGAAGAACTAGCAAGAACAAGAGAGAGAGAGAGAGTGGTGCGCCCATGGCTTTCCTTCAATATTTCTTTATTAATTCATCAAAAATAACATAATAGATGTTTTATACCAAACCCTAGACCTAGGATAAAAGACATCAAATACCCTTGGTCAAAGGGACATAATGGGGAAGGGGGGATAAAAGAGATTAAACAAATCCCACAAGGGGACAAGAGAGGGGGGCGCCCGTCTCTCCAAGTCAACAAAGGAAGCTTGGATATTTTACTCCCCCTTGGACCATATTAATCTCCCTTGGACCATAATAAATCAAATATATAAATACTTGGCCAATACTCTCCCATTGACCCAATATTAAACCCAAAATATAAATACACACCAAATACAACCCAAATATAGATCAAATACATACCAAATACGTACCAAATATAATTGCATACAAAATATGTACTAAAATATTAAGGCTCCAGTGGAGACTCCAGACTGTCCCCCAGCCAAAAAGATGTCGGCGTCGACCGAGTCGTGCTACATGTCCGGTATCGGTGGCTCGCTGAGTCGAGCCGAACTCTGACTCTGGTGTCCTCACCAATTCTCCCCGGGTGAGAGAAGCTCAACCCCGTCGAGTAGGGGTCCGGGTCGATCTAGTATCGATCCAGCAGATCTGGATCTATCCTCTGTAACTCGGCCCGAGTGATCCAAGTGTCATCAGATGTGGGCCGTCCCCTCCACCGCACCAACTAGCGTTGGTACGCCCCACCTCGAGTAGTCGTTACCTGCTCATCCAGTATATGCTCTATCTGCTCACGCTGCTGAGGTAACAAGGCTGGAGGTGGACGCTCTGGGGTGGTGTCACTCACAAGGGGTGGAGACGGCTCAAATGGCTCACTGGGTATCATCGCTGGGTCCCTATAACCGACTAGATCCGAGATGTTGAAAGTGGAGCTGATCTCATAGCTCTCTCGCAAATCTACAACATATGCATTAGACCCAACTCGTTTCACTACTCGAAAAGGACAGGCACCGTAAGCTTGTAACTTCTTCACGATTCTCGAGGGAAACCGTTCAGGCCTGACCCTGATCATGACGTACTCACCCTCCCTGAAATCACGATGGTGCCTGTGGGCATCAGCCAACTCTTTGTACCGTGCATTGCTGGTCTCAATATGACGACGTACATGCTCATGCAACTGCCTAACGTGATCAGCGAAGGACTCTGCTGACTCGGACACACGGGACTGGATGGGAGATAGGACCAAGTCTATGGGCTTCCTAGGTCTACGGCCAGTAATGATCTCAAAAGGGCTCATGTCTGTAGACCTATTGACCGAGACATTATAAGCAAACTCTACTAGGGGTAGGACCAAGTCCTAATCCATGACACGATCACGGACTAGACACCTAAGAAGATCTCCCAAACTCCTATTAACTACCTCAGTTTGACCATCGGTCTGGGGGTGATATGTTGGAAAATTTCAGCTGGGTGCACATCATGTGCCCTAGGGTTTTCCAAAATAGCTAGTGAATCACACATCCCTATCTGACACTATAGTACGAGGGAGGCCAAACTTGGAGACACAATGGGAAAAGAATAGACCGGCAACTCTAGAGACATCAGAAGTCTTGGAGCATGGAATGAATAATGCCATCTTGGAGAACCTGTCTACGACCACAAAGATAGAGTCATGCTTTCGGAGGGTACGGGGCAATCCCAACACAAAGTCCATGCTAATGTCTTGCCATGGACTATCTGGGACGGGGAGGGGAGTATAGAGGCTGGTATTCTGTTTCCTCTGTTTGGCCATAGCGCAAGTGCGGCACTGGGCCACGATACGAGCAACATCCCTCTTTAGGCTAGGCCAATAGAATCTATGCTCAACTGCCTCTATGGTCTTGTTCCGACCGAAGTGGCCAGCAAGACCTCCCGCGTGCATCTCCCATGTGAGAAAGTCACGAACAGAACTCTGTGGGATGCACAACTTGTCACCCCGGAATAGGTGACCCTCCTGAAGCACAAACTCGCTATAGTCATGCGAGGGATCGGCCTGAAAGACGGCATAGATCGAACCAAAGTATGGGAAATCAACATAGGCATCCTTCAGCCTCTCTAAGCCTACCACCTCAACACTCATGGTGGTCAACATCATCATTCACCGACTCAGCGCATCGGCTACCTTGTTCTTGATAGAAATGCAGGAGAGTGATCTAGAAGGGGGGATGAATAGATCACCCAAATTTTCTATTTAATTCGAAGAACTCGGTAGATACGTCTAGAGTAGCGATGCAGATATGCTCAGCACACGACAAAAGAAGAATTCAACATTGAAATGATAAACCCAGAAGGCAATCAGTGATGCACAAGCAAACAGTCGAGCAGGTGATATGTCTAGGAAAGTAATGTAAAAAACAACCTCAACCAACCGAAGATCAGAAACCGCACAGAGAGCAAAGCAACAATCACACAAGGAGACAGTGATTTTTTAGGTGGTTCGATTGCAAACCACAATCTACGTCCACCCCTCGTTCACACTAAATGAGGTTTCCACTAGCGCTGGCTAGAAAAGAAGCAGACTCAGTCTGTGATAGAGCGCTGCCTTACAGCTTGCCCAGAGGGAGACAAATCCCTCAACCTAGGTCCTGCATCTACAGAACCTGCACCCTGGGCTTGCAAACCACAAGTCCAGACACCGGAGAGCCTTTTCTCCCTTCCTCTGAACCATAGGGAACCCACGAGTGACCCCAAGTCACTCGCAACCGGAGACGCTATCTCCCTTCCTCCAAGTACACTCAGAGGGAACCAAAAACAAATACAAGGCACGGAATGAAGAAGAAAACAAAAAACAAAGGAAACGACATAATGTGGCTTCAATGAAGCATTTCTGGATGCAACGGGGGACTGCTCTCAAATCTAACTTCAAACACTGATCCTCACGTTGTTTCTTGATCTAGGGGAGGCTCTCTCGTTCTTCTTCTTCTGGGGGAAGCTCTCTCTCTCTAAAAATATGAATGGAACCAATGGCCGTAGCTTTCATCCTTCCTTCGTGGGGCAAGGCACCCTTATATAGGAACAGAGTCACCATATGGATGTGGCAAATAAAACCTACTGAAACTCTATTGGTCCACGTGGCAGGGACGAGAATGTTCCTCTAACAAATTGCCTTGGGTCACGTACCCATCATTCGCTCTCTGGGTCCATGCTCCAGCAACCCGCCATTCTGGGAACACATGCATGTTCTTAGTTCGACCTCACGTGATGCTTTAATCCTATTATTTAAGAGAAAAACGTTTCATCAATCGCCATGTGAACATTAGTCATAAAGGTGCACATACTTTACTTTAATCAGAATGTAAATATGCACCGACCCTTGCATGCCAATTTGGAGAAGATGCACAGGCCTTCGGTAGCATAAAACAAGGGATGCACCGACCTTCTATATGCACGATAAGAAATATGCACTGACCTTGCATGTAGACTGACAGAGTATGCACCGACCTTATATGCGGACCAATAAAGGTGTACCGACTTGATATGCGTACTAACAACGTATGCACCGACCTTATATGCAGTTCTGCAGAAATGTGCACCGACCTTAAGTCATTGTAACCAAAACATGCATAGACTTCTAGTTAACCATGTCTGATGCATGCACCGACTTGATGAGAACTTGACACCGACTTAGTGATGATCTTCTTAAACATGCATCGACCTTATATGCAAAAATGCTCATGTATGCATGAAGTGAACTCTGCGGCGACCTTGACTATGTAAGAACACAACTAGCACCGACCCTAGTGATGCATGAACTACAACTAGTGTCGACCTTAGCTGTGTGAGAACATAACTAGAACCGACTATGTATATTCGATAAATGACACTAGCACCAACCTTAGTATGCACAAGGTGCAACTAGCATCGACTCTGAATGCAATATGTGTGATGCTAGCATCAACTCTAACCATGAACATGCTGAACACTAAGGTTGACGTTATTTTTGAACTTATGAGAACTAAGATCGACCTTATATCAAGAAGATGCATTGATTGGCTACAAAACTGAATAGATGCACAAAGCAATGACATGCATAGCAACTGTTCGACGAAATGTCATGCACACAGGTTATTTAGTAAAATGACATGTGCATCGACGTTGTATGCATCATGCTCAAGAGTGCACCGACCTTGTAACTGACTAATGCAAATATGCACTGACCTGATGACCACATGCACCGACCTTGGATATCATACTACAAGTGTGCATCGACCTTAGAGCATGAAAGAACATGATATGCACCGACGCATAAACAAAAAATCAAGCAGATTTCAACATAAGAGGCAGATGACTTGCACAAACTCCATTGCACATTATCATGAGGATTTATGGTGTTTGACATATGATGATTGACTTATGGTGTTTGACCTCATCAAAACTTTAGGGATGCAACAATCTGCCCCTTTTTGATGATGACAACAGTATGAGTCAATCATTATCAGTGCAATCAATAAAACTAATCAGACATGCATGCACATGCAGTTTCACACTCACTCCCCCTGACACACACACACACTCCCCCTGGCACCATGATCATGTAAAAATCATGCCAAAAGTACAGTTTACTCCCCCTTTCACAGACACTCTCCCTTTCACTGAAGTCTATTGTTTCCCATAACTCAATGTCATCTCCCCCTTTGACATCATCAAAAAAGATGAGAGATAGATGAAGGTGTTGGAGGAGTGAGAGGAAATACAATATGTTCACAGTGTAGAATGTCCCATGATCATATCTTAAAAGATTAAGTAGGAGAACAAAATCAAGCGTAGATTCTTCAAAGCTAATAACCAAGAGATACCGAGAATAAGAGTGAAGTTTATCAACGTACAGAAGATATGAGGTGGAACAAGAAGAAATAGATATGTCAAGAGGGATCTTACCAAAAACTATACTAAGCAGACTACAAGAGACTAATCCGCATAAATGGTTGCATTGGTATTGAAGACAAACAGTCCACCGAAATGGTCAAAGACAAGGTGTTTGACAGATGTTTCTTTTATGAGCAGCAGATATAGAAATGAGTAATTTTGGTATATCACACCTTTTGACATAAGGAGACACCTTGATTAGAGGCCGGAATCCCCAGTTACTCAGTGTGAGAAGCGTATTACCTCTGTTTAGATAATAGAGTTAGTAACTTAAGTGTCTTTTTACGTGAGGAGACACCTTGATCAGAGGCCAGACTCCCTAGTTACTCAACATTGTAGTACCATTTCTCTGTCATGAGAGAATTTTCAAAAATGTTATTTTACCAACTTTTTACTCAGAGATAATCTGTTACTTAATGACATAGGATGTTTTTCATTTATTTGATGAAACACCCAACTTCTTGGTTAACAGACCATTGCTCGGAAAATTTTTGATATTTCTTTCATTATTTTTCATGTCCCTAAACTTTTTGATATGAAATATTTGAAAACAATACCAGATGTACTGATTCTGAGAGAATTTGTTTCTTTAGTCGTGTATGATACCACCATTGTATGCTTGACTGTATTTATACAATATAGCCCTTCCTTGAAATGTTTCTAAGACCTATAATTCTTTGCTAAATAAATGTGGATCTTAAGATCTGAGGATCAGAGGCATTTATTGAGGGGGAGTTTCAGAAAAAACTCCTAAAGCATTTGTCTCAGAAGGATCACTCATTCCCTCTCTTCCCAAACACGAAGGGGGACAAGTGAAGTTTGAAAACAAAAATGGGGTTACATACACACAAAAAAGGAGGAAAGGATAGGGGTTGTATGAATCAAAAAAAAGAGGAAAGTTGAAGGAGTTGATCAAAAAAATTGATGAAATTAGGGCTAGGCCGACCATTTCGGTCGACCGACGTCCAGGTTCAGTCGACCGAAACCGGAGAACCGAGCCAACTGAACCGCGTCTGAACTCCTTCTTAAGGGGGCTTCCACCCCCATTCTCTCACCTTTTCGCCTCTATTCATCATCCTAACCTCCTCTCAAACCATAGAACACCAAAGCTCACCCATTTCCACCCCCACAACCTCCTCCTTCTTCCATCCGCACAAGATCCGACGTGTTCGTCATCGTTTCGGGACGACATCTCCACGGCGATTTGTGCGACCTTGCAGCCATTCCCTAAGCTCTAGCTTGTGGAGATGGTTCTTCCACCATCTCTTGGTGTGTCATCCAGTCTCCATCCACTCCTGAGGAAAGAGGTCAGCGATCTAAGGGTTTCCACCTAGATTTCTTGTTTAGATGGTGCCTAGAAGAAGCTCTCAAAAGCATACATAGGGGGAATCCAGTGCCCGGAGAAATGAGGAACGAGCTCCTCCACCACAGCGGCCAGCCACACCTCCAAGGGCACCGCCGATCCAGCCACGGTCGATTCTTGACCCCCTGTTGGTTGATGTTGATAAAGTGAATGAATTATTGCCAGATTTCAGTGTTGTATTTGAAATTCAAGATGGGTGGATTGATTTTGTTACCAGATACTCCAAGTATTAACCTAGTCTTGTCCAAGAATTTTGTGGGCACCTGGATATGATGAATGACCGTTTGTATATGGTTGTCAAAGGAGTCAAAATTACAATCAATCCAGAGTTATTTGAGCGCGCCCTAGGAGTGTCGGCTAAGGGCGCTGGTATGGTTTTTGGTCATGGTTCTGTTGAGGACACCTTTTTACTCATGACCTGCAGTGAATACATTCATGGAGTTAGTAACCTGATCAAACTGAATGCCAACTATTTTCCGCCACTGCAGCTGATTATACACCATATGTTGACCACTCTTATCTATCCTAAAGGGGGCAGCCAGGATGAGGTTAATGAAGTGCATAAATTTCTTTTCTACCACATTATGAGTGGGAATCGGATCAACATGGGACGTTTGATGACGCACTTGATAGGGTCATGTCGTACACAAAGAAGGCGATCCTTGCCTTATGCCTCCCAATTGACAGGGGTGTTTCTTCATGCTGGAGTTGGTTTGGCAGGAGAGGTGTCTGTTCCAGTAAGACAGGATGACGTATATAATAAACACAAGCTGTTCTTTGACTTTGGGTATTATTGGGGTCCTGATGGAGAGTTACACAGAGATGTGAGAATGTATGGAGAAGAATCAGAATCTGAGGATGAGGAACAGGAGCAACAGCAACAGCAAGAGGCTCAAGCACCACCCCCGCCTCCAGTTCAGGCCGATGAGCAGCCTCCTCCACCTCCTCCTCACCATGCAGCTCAGGAAATGCCGCCTCCATCATAGTTCTATCATGGGGAGTCCTCTTCTCAGGGTGCTGGACAGCCCTCTTAGGTAGACTTTGAGGGCGTTGATAGGCGGCTCACTAGCATAGAAACTAAGGTGGATACTTTTGGGGAGCAATAGTCTACTTTTAGGAGTAACATTGATACATCTTTTGCCTCTATTGGTAATATACTTGAATCAATGCAAGGCCAGATGACTACCGTCTCCCACTCCTTGGCTACAATCACTCAGAACATGGCCACTCTTACTACTAGCCATGACGACACTCGCCAAGCATTCCAAACTACAAACCGTTCTCTCGTAGGCATCCAGCACCAAATGCTAACCCAGGATGACCTTCTAAACTCGATTATCCACCATCTCGCTATTCTTGGCCAAGATTCTCCACCTCCTACAAACGATCACTGAAGAGCTTCTGTTTCATCTCGTTGGTGCTTGTTTTGGGGTCCTGCAGATCCTTTTTTAGTCCACTTTTCTTGTACCCCTCCCCTCTTTGATGATGACAAAGGGGGAGAAGTAGCTAGTTTAGGGTTATATATATCTTATGCATGCGTGTCAAATGTTTGTCTGAGCGTTTGCCATTTGGCATTTATGAGTGTCATTTGCATTTATTTAGTTGAGTCGTTTGCATTGCATCTATGTGTCAAGGAGTCAATGTCATTTGATCATCTGTTAAGAGTTCATGTACTATGTAATGAAAATCTTAATGAATGAAATGATGCACTTGGTTATGTCACGGCTATTGCTTTCCATTTCACTTCTTCATTCGAAGCTAGCAAATATAAAGGAATGAATGGTTTAGTGTTTACAGAATGAATGGTTTGGTGTTTGCTTGAATATTGGCTTCTGATTGGATTTAACTTGCCTTGTAGGTATTATAACCATATGGGAGCTTTCAAGTTTCAAATTTGTTTAACGGTATGCCAATGCATGTAATGTTCTAAAGTTTTGTCATCATCAAAAAGGGGGAGATTGTTAAGTTACGCTAGTAATTTTGATGATAACAAAACCCCGAAATGGCAAATACGTTTGGAACCGTTCGTGATTGCAAGAGTGCGAGCACAAGTAGGCCCACAAAGCCATTTTCATTAAAATCTAATGCTGAAACATATCGTGCTTCAAAATGCCCAGAATCAGTTAAATAAAGTCAAATGAATGGAATAAAATGTGGACACAAAGGCCTTGTCATATGGATATGTTTTCTGGGGCTAACAACTCTATTTTGCAGGAATTATAGAGTTCGGTCGACCAACTTGGTTGGTTCGGTCGACCAATTCTTCCAGCACTCAGAACGCTGTAAATTTACAGAGTTTGATCAATCGATAGCCCAAGTTCGGTCGACCGAAATTCGTAGTGCTGAAAGTTTCAAGAAGTTACAGGGTTCGGTCGACCGACTGGACATTTCGGTCGACCGAACCAATTCGAAGCAGCTTTTGTTGACTTTGTTTCTCCAGCATGTTCAAAGCCTTTCTTTAGGACTTTTGGGTTCCAAAGCCACCAGACATGCCTAAATTCGTGGATCTGTGTTTTGGCATGTCCCTTGACCAACACAAGACTTATAAAAATATCTCTTTGGGCCAAGAAATCCTAATCACTCAAGGGAGATCAAGGAGGCTACCAAGGTGAGAAAGAAGGCTGCTGCAACACCTCCGTGAATAGTGTTTCATCCAGGGATTCTTCATCCATCTCCAAGCCTTTCAAGGTCAATCTGAAGCCAATCAACCTAAAATAAATTGGAGAAGCAAGTTTCATCCAAAATCTGCATCATCTACTCAAGGGGAGCCTAAATCAGAAGTTTTTCATTTGTGTTTCTTCTTCTAAATTTCCTGAGCTTCAAGTGTGTGCTATTTGTAATCTTTAAACATTCGTGTATGTGTGGATCTACCCAGATCCATGTGTGTGTGTCTTGTTTCTTTCAGATTCGTGTGTGCTTCGGTGTGTTTGCACCTTCGTGGGAGTTCCTATCTCCTTACGAGTGTGTATGTTCTGATTTTGTAATCCTTTACAAGATGGTGTGTGAATCATCACAGTTTGTGAGGGGTGAATGTAGGTTGCCGTCGTTGCATCCGAACCACCTAAAAATCTCTATCTCTTGTGTGGTTGTATCCTTCTCTTCTACCCCCATTCTATGCTAAGACTCTCGTATATTATCTCTATTGTTTTCTTCATTCTAGATCTAGCATAATTTATCATTTTCACATTAGATCTATGGTATATCAAAAGGTGGGTTCGGATTGACAAGGCTAACCTTATCAGGAAGATAACACTTTGCGTGAGTTGAATCTTCGGATTCACACCTCTGTCATAGTACCAAAGATCCTATGTGTGTGATAGATTTTGATAAATCTAACTGTCTTATAAAAGATCTAAGTTTCTAAAGGGGTATTTCATTATATCTGTTTAAATCGGTTAAGATTTTCTTAAAATCTATAATCACCCAATTCACCCCCCTCTTAGGTGTCATTGATCGCAGGACTTTAGTTTCCCCAACTCTTCATCTGCCAGTGCCACGAACCACAATATCTCGACTAACGGCATGGCAACAACACGTCTCACACAGTTGGAGACAACGCATACCGAGGAACCAATCCTCCAATGCCCTACGCATTCTCAGGAATTCGCCCGTAGCAACCAACGCTATGATCCTGAACCTATGGGTTATGGGCCCACCAGGCTTCCGCTGCGCACTCTGATTCACACAAACAGCCAACACAGATGGCTCCGGATCCGCCATCCCGATAATCCTCTGCAACTCTGCAGGCTCCGATCCTCAACGCATCGGGAATCACAACACCAGCCGCAAATTCTCACGAACACCGCCCAACCGGCACTCGTCCTTCTGGAACAGTGCCAATGCACCCTCACGCATCAGGGAATGGACAACGTTTCTCACAGGCAACCACCTTGTCAAAATACAGGACTCATCTCGCACGGACTTCATGGCACACACTAGGAGGCCAACCAATCCGGAGACACAATTCAAGACGACGAACCTTGGTAAAACGTGATCTCCTCCAACCAAGGGAAAAACTCAATATACCTCCGACCAACGGAAGGTCTCCAAGCTCGACCTAACCTTGAACCTTGCACACACTGGGAACAGTACCTTCCAGCACCAGAAAGCCATTCCCTCATGTCAGGTCAGCTCCTCTGACACACTCACCAAGTGTCCCGTTGGACCACATTCACAGCATCTCCCGATGCACCACCACTGCAATTCCTCGAACTGCAACACGACATGCCTCAAGCCACAACACGAGTCACAATCGGTGACCGCCAACGCTCATCCTCGAGTTCCATACTCATCGCAGAACCTTCACATCTCAAACCAAATCTAGGGCGAACACAACCCGTTCACACATAGAAGCGCAGAGCAAGAACTTACTGGGACATCTCTGACCAATCCTGCCTCAAAATCCATAAAAATAATCGGGACCAACACGTCATTTCTGATGCCACAGAGCATGACAAGAACATCAGGCTCTACAATCATCAGCTCGCCAAGAAGATCTTCAGCTCACCCGAGCACAAATCTCGATCAGAGCACCCGCTCTACCACCTCAAACCATAATCTCGACACCTCAGGGGATAGATAAACCTCAAGCTAGAGTGGCCCAACTCTATAACAGCTCCCTCAGAGCACGCTCACGGCCACTTAATCATGAACAATCCTCGCCAGCCACCTGACCTTGCTACATATACCTCAAACGCAACACCGTAGCGACACACGCCTGCCAGCAACTCTGCCCAACGTAGCACGACTGGGGCCACCACCCATCGGGAAGAAATCTCTCTATCACATCCCTTAGGCCCCGCACCAGCACTCTACAAAATAGCAACCACCATAACAATGCCAACGCAGCGCACTCAAGCTCTCACGCGAGAATCTAAGTGAAAAACATGCACAAAATCCTATGCCAACTGTCGATTGTACTGGACCTTACGGACTCTGATCACTGCAATATATTGAATTCCCATGTACGTCCACAACCACCGCTCTAATACCAACTGTAGCGACCTAAGATCCGAATATCGGGAATAACTCAATACCATTCTAATCCTGGCCCGTCGCCCATGAGCCGAAGGGCTCGGAAGGGCTAAAAGGAGTGTAGATGTACAAAGAAATAGGAAATAAAGTAGGATAATTCAACAATTAATAGAAATAAATAATCTAACTATAGAGCCCAGTCCAACAAAAGTACAGACTAAGGCAGAGAAACGTACGCAACATCGAGTGAACACTCGGCCCGGCGAGCTAGCGACTAAGAACCTCCGCGCAGCACCCTCAAACCTCGAGGAAGAACCATCACCTGAAAAGTAGGGGTGAGCCTCCTATCACTGGCTCAGTAGGGGTCCCGCGGAACCCCAACCGTAAACAACGGCGGTAGCGGAAAGCAGCAACGACAGCAGGAACAACAAACTGGTGACCAGTAAAAAATTGGCACTATAGCTACTCCTATTGTACCTGAAAACACACCCCGAGCTCACAGTCAGGGGACCATTGAACTAACGGGAAAACCTCTGGCTACACCGCCAGAAAACACATCACGAGAACCCCATCGTGGAGGCCCGTCCCATAAATGAATCCCCACCCAAGACCACGCGGTCTGGGGAAACACGATCACGACCTCGCAGTCGTGAACCCTACACTTTCAAGTGAAAGCCTTCGGTAACGCCCACCAAAAATCCTAGACCTCTACCTCGGGAGACACACGGAACCTACACCCAAAACCACGTCTCGCAGACAGGAAATGAAAACTCGAGTCACGAGTATCTTACGTCACGTGACGGGAGCACTGCCTACTAGAAGCAAGGCTGGATGCGTCCACTGACGTCTTACACCGCACCCTAGTGTCTCCCTACGATGCCCCAGGCGGAGATTGAGACACACAACCAGTACCACGAAGAAGGACTAGCTGGGGTCACGCTCGTCAGTGCCAGTCCGACGCCCCGAACCAACTGTACTCACACAGACCATGCGCCCTAGGTCAGATCCTCTAGCTGGTTCTTCCTAAAGCCCGGACTCAAGCTGCGCGAAGGAGCCCTATGGTAACCAGCATAAAAATCATCTCTCTTGGGTAAGCCGCTCCACCACTCCCAGGTGGGTCAGAACATGCGTGCTGTAAGAAGGCTACGACTAGTGGGAGGTCACTAAACGTGAACACAGAAAGTCACGCACGGACCCATCGCGAGTAACACGGAGTACCAGGTGGCCCAGGGCCACCAGACTCGGGATAGCCTTCTAAACATACTAACCCAACGGTCCTTGAGTCACACGACTCGGGTCAAGACCATTGTACTGGGACAGCTCCATGCCGTCAATCTGGCCTATCCCTAGGTCAGAAATTACGGTAGCATGATTCCCTAGATAGCTTACAAGCCGCTGAGTTGATCCCCTATCCAAGGGAAGAGCGAGAAACCTCCAACCCCAGGCAGGGTGACTGGACTCATAGTCCAAGGGCCAGACCCACGGTCCACTCGGAAAACACCTTCCAAAGAACCTAAGGCGTGCGAGGAAAGCCCTTCACACTCATACAGACACATGGTGACTCGACCTAGCGAGAACATTAAAGCCCGGAACACATGGGGTCACCTGGACCCCCAAACATGGGCATGCTAATTGAGGTAACATGGTACCTCCAGATACCTCCAAAACACGAACACAGAACCAATGGGGTGTCCGAGACATTCACGAGACCGAAGGTCAGTCATTGGATCTCAACCGGATAGACAGGGGCCTAAAACAATGCGAACGAAACACGACCCGTACAAAAACCCAAGTGGCGGTCCTCCATGGACCGTTAAATCCAGTGGCGGTTCGCTCGAGACCGCAAGCCCAATTGGCGGTCTTCCCTGAGACCGCTACTTCAAAGTGGCGATCTCCACTGGACCGCTAATTTCCAGGGACACCTGGAATATGGTGGCCATCCCTGGGCCGCAACCAGCAAATGGCGGCCATCTCCCTAGCCGCAACTCGGAAGAAACGGTCAGGCACCTGACTATCATATCCGGAGCCATGAAGTGGCGGTCCTGGCCTGACCACTACTATCAATTAGCGGTCAGTCGCGAGACCTCTACTTCGAACCAACATAACGGAGCTAGTGGCGGTCCCCATAGAGCAGCCATTTCCATTGGCGGTCTCTGGTACGACTGCTACTTCGCTCCAAACCCGAAAATGGCGAACTGGGTGGAAAACTTCATTTTACGCCCCGTTTACACCCGTGTGAAGGGGAAAATAAGGGAAAATCATTTTCCAACCTCTCTAGCACCGAGAGGACTTTTTTAAACCGCAAAAACACGATCAAAATGCTTAATCCGGCTCACACCCCAAAATGACACATTTTAACCCCGGTGAGGAAATAACCCCACTCGGCTCGCCTCGGGCTACCAAACTTACGGGAAATGAAGTACTCGAGCTAGGGAACCATCCCCCTACCTCCACTGAAGATTCTGCGCACCGAGGACCCCGATCCGCCAAGAAAACACCGTTTAAACAGCCGCTGGCTCGCGATCCCATGAACCGCCTCCACCATCACGATCCTCGTCCCGTGCCCATCGCTCCACGCCCCACGAGCATCGCCATCCCGCCCTCGTCGCCTCCGTCGGCCGCCCGGAGTGAGAGGGGGAGAGGAGAGAGCGTGAGAGAAGAGAGAGGGTGAGGGTGAGAAATGAGAGATGCGGAAAGAGAGAAAAATAGGTTTTAATATATAGAAAATCCAAAATTTTTAGAAAATACAAAAATTAATGAAAAATACTCCCCATGATCCTCGAAAAATGCGCAACGTGCTGATAATGTCCCAGAGTCGGAGAACGCAACGGTTCACCCTACACGGAGTTTCGAAAGTCCAACAGGCAAAAACACGTGTAAACCGTAAAACTCAATCTGGGACCCACGAAAGTGATCCGAAACCCACGGATCCTGATCCGAACAATTATCCAAAAAATCCATGGCGTTACACTACATCACTGTCATATCTCCCTGGGTCAACTCTAGGAACTGGTACATCTTCTGCGATCTGATGAAGGATGGACAGAAAGCACGCTCAAATGCCGCGATGAACTCCCGCCACGTGATCTGTCAAAGGGGACGTGACTGGAACACTGCCCCCCACTCTGCCGTCCACCAGGTCCGAGCTGATCCCTGCAACCGATGACTAGCCAACATTACCTTTTCTTCATCAGCGCACTCCATGGAGCTGAATATCTTCTACATATCATCCAGCCACTCTCAGGCCACCTCAGGATCTGACTGCCCGTTGAAAAGAGGCGGATGGAACTACAAGAACTCCTTCAGCACACGACCACGACCACCCCGCGATGACAAGCCTTCGCCAGCTTCACCCCCTTGCTGCTGACGATCATACTGATACATGCCCCTAATGAACTCCTCTGCACTAGGAACTCTCGCCTCTCTCGCTGCTCCTCCTGAAAGTGATGCTCTGCTCTGCTCTTCCTGGCCCTCGCTTGACTCTCCCTACTAGGAGCGAGTCCTTCTCCTCGGCGTCATAACCCCCTCGTAATAGGAAAACAACCAGCGGAATCAATAAAACACACAGTGCCCTAAGCCAGTCGCCGACTGTACAAAACATTCATGGATCTTCTGGACCACCGCAATCATTTCAAGTTCTTACATACCTTCACAACCCCGCTCTGATACCAACTGTAATGACCCGGGATCCGAGTACCAGAAAGGAACCGGCACGACTCGAACCTCGGCATGCCACCCACGAGTCCGCAGACTTGGAAGGGTTAAAGGATGGTGTGAGGGTACATGAGAATCTAAAAGAACGGCAGAGCTAACACAATGAACTAAATAAAGTGCATGGATTTAAATAAGTACTCAATAAATAGCTACAAGGTCCAGAATATCTCATGTCCAAAATAGGTACAGTCAACAGAAAGAAAAGTACAAGTACGTAGGGCAAACCCCGGCTCGGGCAACTGGCAACTAACCCTGGCTGTGGGAACCACGCCGAGCCTCAGACACGCTCCTCGCCAACCCCGCCTCACCTAAAAACACAGGGGTGAGCCTCATCTCATTGGCTTAGTAGGGATCCCGCAGACCCCCACCTCACAATGAGGAAAACAAGACAGCAAGGAAAATAATGCTAAATAACAGATGTACGGCAGTAACAACAATAAATAAACGAAAAATCTCACTACGACTAACCGTACCAACCTCGTGCCACACCGAACAACCGACCACGGTCCAACGGGAAAATAGGTGCATACCTACCAAAAGATAGGAACACCACCCACTAGAAACAAGATCGGATGCGTCCCCTGACGTCTTACACCGGGCCCCAGTGTCTCCCTACACGCCCCAGGCGGAGACTGAGACACACAGCAAGTACCATGAACAAGGACTAGTTACAGTCGCGCTCGTCAGCAAGGGTCTGACACCCCCAACCACATGTGCACACACATACCATGTACTCTAGGTCAGGCCCTCCGGCTGGTTTTCCCCCCAGCCTGGATGCAGGCTGCAAAGGCGAGGCGCCCTATGGTAACCAGCTTAAAAACCGCCTCTCTCGGGTAAGCCGCTCCACCACTCTCGGGTGGGTCAGCACATGCATGTTGTAAGAAGGCTACGACTAGTGGATGTGTCACTGGAGGTATCAACTCACTAACTGACGATAACCACTAATGAGGTGCGGGAATGGCCCTCCAGTCCCAGACTGGGTGACTGAGTTCACCGCTCAAGGGCCATACACGCGGCCCACACGGAAAATGCTTCCCGAACAACCAAATGACGTGCGGAAAGGACCACAGCACACGATAACCCCCGACGGGGAAAAACACCCTTTATAGACACATATTTCCCACGGGGATGGCCCATGATGACTCACATAGGAAGCCCGGATCATGAAGAGTCATGCGGGCACCTCTTCCGCGAAACCGTACCGCACACGGACACCTTGGGGCAAGGGAATGCAAAGCACGGCACCCCGGAGGCTAAAGGGGCTGGGCGCCAAACTCTTGGCCGCCTAGAGGCCTGGGCAGCCACACCAATGACCGCACAGAGGCCTGGGCGGCCACAGCACACGATAACCCCCGACGGGGAAAAACACCCTTTACAGACACAATTTTCCACAGGGATGGCCCATGATGACTCACATAGGAAGCCCGGATCACGAAGACTCACGCGGGCACCTCTTCCGTGAAACCGTACCGCACACGGACACCTCGGGGCAAGGGAACGTAAAGCACGGCACCCTGGAGGCTAAAGGGGCTGGGCGGCCAAACTCTTGGCCGCCCAAAGGCCTGGGCGGCCACACCAGTGGTCGCCCAACACCTTGGCTCCTGTGGCTAGGGCGGCCATATCTTTGTCCACCCAGAGGGCTGGGCGGCCATCGGGTTGGCCGCCCAGACCAGGGTAATTGAGGAGGGCGGCCAGCGTCCTAGTCATCCAGCACCCTTGGCCGCCAGGTGACCTGGGTGGCTAGAGTTCGGGACGCCCAGTTCAAGGTGCAGACAGCCACCAATGTGGCTGTGAGTACCCAGGGTCCGGATACCGGGTAAACCCGACACCACTTGGATCCTACGAGGCCTCCCAAGAGTGGTAAAGCTCCGAAGGGATAAAAGGAGTGTGTGGAGTACATTGAAGTTCCAGATAAAGCAGTAAGCAATTGATATCTCAATGATCAGGATTGCTAAAGTAGCAAAAATAAAATTACATTTTCTATAACAAATTAAATATAACAGAGTCCAGTCCAAAGAAAGACAAGTACAGTCCAACAGAAAGGGAAATGTAGCCTCAAGTTGGGGGAAGCCCGCCACTGGCAACGCTGGCAACTACGAATTGACGCACTGCACCACGAACCACGAGGAAGAAGAACGGCCACACTTGAAAAGTAGGGGTGAGCCTCGTGTCACGGGCTCAGTAGGGATCCCACAGATCCCCACTGGAAACAACGCAGTAACACGCAAGACAATAGTGCTAAACAGTAAAGCAGGAGTAAAAGTAACAGCAGTGCTAAACTACAACAGTAAAGCTGTAAAAGCAGGAGTAAGGACAGATAAAGGAAGGAGTAAAGCCATACCGAACAGAAACATGGCTGCCGAACGATCCACGGCTCTCTAAGCTACTCCAAACAGCAACAGAAAGGCAAACCCCGATCTCACAAAGTTGGGCATTACCGATCCATGGACAAAGCACTAGCTCCATAGCGAAAGCCTACCAAATAGGCAAAAGCCCTACAAAAGACCTACATAGACAAGAAACACTAACGCATACACAACTAGATCATCGTGCACGCCACACAGACTTCGAGTGAAGCCGAGAACAGACAACCTGGAAAAGTCACGAAGCACAAGAGTCATGCGTCATGTGACAGAAGTACCTCATCACTAGAAGAACAGCCAGATGCATCCACTGACATCTTACACTGCGCCACAAGTATCTCTCGCACGCCTGGAACGGTGGTAACTTAGACACTCACAGAACTAAGTACAGGGAACAACAGTAACTAGTGACTAGTCAGGGTCACGCCTGTCGGCGCTCATCCAACCGCCCCTGACCACGTGTGCACACACAAGCCCAATACCTTGAGCTAGACCTCTAGCTAGTTTTCCCCCTCAGTAGGACGCTACCAAAAAGCAAGGGGTCCCACAGAAACTAGCCTAAAAATTGTCTATCGGGAACTACCCCGCCACCACTCCTAGGTGGGCCGACACGTTGAAAAGTGTCGTCAGGCTACAACTAGTGGAGGCTCACTAAATAGAGAGACTCAAAACATCAGTGCTGAAGTATGGATAGGCTAAACATGCACTATCACACATACTATGAAGCACCAAGCACAAGGCAACACACAAGACTGCTGTCAGACTTAGGACAGACAACTAGACCTGCTGACACAATGATCCTTGAGTCACAAGACTCGGGGTCAAGATCATCGCACAAAAGCGGTAACACGCCGCCAATCAACCTAATCCCTAAGCCAAATCACGGTAAAACACTTATAAAAGAAACAACACGAGACAGTCGGGTCCACACATCCACATAACATGAATCACGGAACACGAGGGATCACCAAGACCCTCAAACCAGATGGACAAGCAAACCGAGGTAACATGATATCTCAAGGCGTCCAAAACCATGTCTCGATCCTCACGGGATCACCGAGACATTCACGAGGTCACGTGTCAACCATTGTGTCACAATCGGGTTGACCGGAAACCAATAATAACTCTGAAGTATCACAGAACACTACTTGATATAATGGCACTCCCAGCCACCCTACAACATGGTCACAGCCCTCATAGGACATCCAAGACATCCACTGGACAACGGGCAAACCACAAGGTTAAGCCAAGATAAATGGAGGCCAAACCATTGAGAAAACAGAACTCTGGGAAGTAGGCGGTCATATACCTGATCGCTAGGCAAACCAGGCGGTCAGCTAAAGGCAGCTACCTTCACATAGAAAGCACAGGCACTTGGTGGTCACTGAAGAGCCGCACAAAGCCAAAGACGATCCTCAAGGGGGCCGCCCCACTGAGTGAAATGGTCAAGGAGATGATCGCTATGCTCAGAAGACTCCCAAAATGAAACTACAGAAGCCAAATGGTTACGGTCTGGTTGAGACCGTTACTTACCCAAGACTGTCTCGCCAGGGCCGCAAGGAAGAGCTTAGCGGTCAGGATAAGGCCGCTACTCTCATTCCACCCCAAGTCAGTCAAACCGACTTAAAACAAGAAGTTGCGGTCTTACTCTGGCCGCTGGATGAAACTGGCGGTCATGGAAGGGCCGCAACACTTCAACTGGCGGTTAGTCGCGGGACCGTTTCCCATGAACCGACTTAGCCAACTCAATGAAAAGAAAGGCGGTTAACCTAGCCGTCCACATCGGGCCGCTACACCAAGCTTGGCGGTCCTCCAAGGGCCACAAGCCAACAGATACGGTCTATCAGCCGACCGTTAAAACCTAAACTGACATATACTGTTCATGGAGCCAGAAAATGGTCCTCAATGGGCTGCCTCTCACCCTAGCGGTCTCTGAGTTGACCGCCAAGCTCCCACAGCGAGCAAACCATAGGGATGGCTCAAAACCAATGTTTCCATGCCCCGTTCGCCCTAAAACGAAGGGGAAACAACCCTAATACCAATATAAACCTTCCACAGTCCGGAAGGGATCCAAACCACGCCAAAATGATAAGAAACGAGCGATTCTAACGAATCGACCCAAAATGAGTCACATGGGTTCCCGGGCTCATACCGGTCCCAAATGACAATCGATTGCAATGAAACTAGCAGGAATGAAATGCTAACATGCCAGGGGTTCAAATGAAACTGACCACGCAAGAAATCGTCCCTGGGAAAGGCGAACTCGTCTCACACCCCCCCCCAAGCATGATTTCACCCTAAACCTGAAAAACTCACTTGTTCTCGCACAGTTCAACTCGTAATCGCGAGGAAACGTAGAATAGAAGTGGGGTATCCATCTCCCTACCTCCACTGAAGTTCTCGCACGCCAAAGCGACTAAACCAAGCCAAAAATGATCATACGAACCACCCACGTCAGCTTTGAATCCATGAATGGGATCACGCCAACCACGCCTCGATTCTCGCGTCATCACGCGTCACAGTAGCTCCATGGCATCCTCACCCGCCTCCACCTCGATCGGCCACTCAGGGGAGAGGAAGATAAAGGAGAGTGAACGAGAGGGAGAGAGTGAACGTGAGAATGAGAGAGAGGAGAGAGGATGAAATAGAAAAAGGAAATCAGGAATTTCCTAATTTTCGTGAAATCCGATTTTAGCCCAAAAATTCACTAATTTAGAAAGATACGAAAAAATAGTCTACGTGATCCTCGGAAGGAGCATAACGCAACTGTACTATCATCGAGTCGATGAACTCAACAATAAACTCTCCATTGGGTTCCGTAACTTGTACGAGAGAAAAATCCGCATGGATCGTAAAACACAACTCAGGATCCACAAAAGCGATCCGAAAACTCTCCGATCCACATCCGAAAGACCCAAGGCATTATAGCCTCCCCTCCTTAGAAAATTTCATCCTCGAAATTAAAGGAGTCAACAAGAAGAAGCAGGGAAGAATAACCCCAAATGCTAGCAATGCTCTCCAAGCTCCAGCCAAACCTCAAACATAAAATACGATAACACAATTTTCAAAAAACACAATTAAGAGGGATATAGCCAGACCACAATCACAGGCACACGTTCCGGATCTCAAAACACATCGATCCACAGAACGAGCATGGCACACCAGTGAACACAAGTCCGACACCTCCGAAAAATGGGGCAACATCGCTTACGTCTCTCAGGGAAAGGAGACACGACCCATGCCATGAAAATATCTACCGATAACACACTCGGCAGACACAACAAGCATCAGCTTAAACAAGGAGACATAGTCCTCTCAGCTGACAGCTCTAAATCATCGGCTTCCACGTAAAGAACGACCACGAAACTAGCATGCAGAACGCCAACGATAGCACTAGACCATAGGCACAATCAAGTCAGTCCTCACTCAGACATTACATCTGATTCGAGTCGCTCGCCAACTCTACCATGACAGAAGAGTACAGCAAAACCAACCAACAAGACCTCGATCCACACAATGTCAAATCAGACTCACAGGGAACTCCTCCCACGCTGAACACAACGACCACCACCACCAACAACAACACCTGCAGAATCCCGACTCCATTCTTAACACAGAACCACGGGACACAATTGCAATTAGGTCACATCAAGGCATAATTATAGCTGAACACACGCCTAACACATACAAGCCATGCACACAGCTTACCAACAAGGACCCACAACAACCTCTCGGAGAATGCATCTCTAGGACCACGATCACGTCCCGAGAGCACAACTCCCAAGAAATTCAAAGAAAGAAAAGGGTACTCAACTAGCATAATCGCCAACACAATCCCCAATTTTAATAAATGCTAGTGCCAACAACCAGAATGCCTCAAACAACAACACGCCAACCAATAAGATCAAGGCACACTTAGCCAAGATGATGTTACACCGAGGAAACAAACCTCTCGGCTTGTTAGAATCTTCCAACCAAACAATCCTCCACCTGTGGGTTATAAGCCCACAAGCTTCCACTGCGCACTCACACAATGCACACAAGCATCACAGATAACTCGGCATCCGCATCTCAGCACACATCCAGCGCCATCGCAATTCATGAAACTATAATATACCACGCCTCGAGTACCGATCACGCTAACAGCCAATCACAAGTCACCAAAGTGCAACCCATCGTGCCAAGAGCCACAGCACAAGCAACAAAGAACACCAATCTCAGCTAATCCTCACGTCCTAAAATAATCACTGAACCTTCACAGCTCAACAACCGCCAAACACGGCACGTCGAACACGGTGCACAAAGGCCCCCAAACACAAACTGGGTCCAAAGCCAAGCCACCGCTAGACAAGAGCAACTTAGGTTCAGAACTAACACAGTCCACACATGAGCAGACACACAAGATAAGGACTCACAGAGACAACACTCCCTGTTGGCCCAGACTAGATGGCGGACAAGAAGGGGGGTTGAATTGTCCCCTTGTTGAGATGACGGATTTTAAAAACTTTCTAAACTAATCACAGTGGAATTAAAATTAAGTACGTTGATTAGCCTAAATAGACGTAAGATTACAATGTTCTCTCAAGCTTTCCAATCTCACTCGAATAAACTATGCAATAGATGGTAGAAATAAATCCTAACACGAATAGCATAGTAGCAAAGCGTAGTGGTAAAGTGAAATAAAAATCAATAAGATAACATGTGAATGGAGATATGAGAGATGGACAATCACACAGGCATGCCACAAGTAACACGGAGATTTTTAGGTGGTTCGGGACCACGATGGGCTCCCTACGTCCACCCCTCACCGAACCCGGTGAGGCTTCACTACCACGCTACGAACGTAGCAAAATGGGGACAAGCCCCAGCACCACACACGTTACTTCCGCAGCAATCCACACACGGGGCCTGGCCCCAAGACGTTGCCACTGCAACACACAGACTCACACGGTCGGGGAACGCACCTCGGACGTACAAACCACAAGGAAGCGCAGCTCCGTCTACACACAACCAAACTCGGGGAAACTTACCCCTCAATAGATCCACACACGAGGAGATGCAACTCCACCCACACACGAAAGTATATCAAGTTCGACGAAATAGAAGATATATAATGACCACATAAGATATTGATCAATGCTCAAATAAAAGGTAGAAATGAGAGCAGAGTAAATCCCCCTCAGATCTACAATATTTCCCGTTCAATGGAGTAGTAGGGTGCACAAGACATGAATCCTCGGAGTGGGGAGCGGCCAGCCTTCAAAGGAAGCTCCCGGAGTAGGTAGCTCATGATGATCAGCAAACCAATATCCAGATTTGAATGGTGGCTCGTGCATGGTGTCTTCAACGGCCTCTTCTTCCTCCTCGAGCAGGGTGCGATGCCCTTTCTCCTTTCCTGCAAGAATAGACAACGTTTAGCCCCCTTTGTTGTTCTTCCGATCTAAAATTCGCAAGGATAAATAGGGCAGATAATAGATGGACAAAAGACCACTATAGCCCTTACAAAACCCTCTCAAAACAACACCCAAACATGGATAGAAACCCTAGGGGTAATGGGGTAAAAGCCCCAACTAATCGGACCATGTAATAGGCATTTCGCAAACAATCCGGAAATCGTGATCCGGACGAACCAGAGAAAGTGTCGACTCTTGGAGTCGACACTTTTCTCATCTCGTTCTGTCCCATTATATAAAAATAGGACCCAGGTGAAAGTGTCGACTCATAGGGTCGACACTTTTCACCAGAGATTCTATTTTCATAGAAAACAGGCCTCTGGCCTGTAAGTGTCGACACTAGGAGTCGACACTTGTAGCCAGTAGTGTCCAGCCAGCAAGCTGGCTAGAAAGTGTCGACTCCTTGAGTCGACACTTTCTCTGACAGAAGAGAAAATCAAGTTATGCAATGAATGAAGCCCAAAAACATTAACACTTATTAAACATCATTCAACCCCACTCAAATACTATTAAATGGCATGCATGAGGGGTCTTTAAAACACAAATCAAACCAGATTTAGCAAGGAAGTTTGGGAATCAAAATGAGCATGATGTATCATGAACTATTTAGGAAACTATGAGTTAAACCCACAAATCATGCGAATGCATCACATTCATTTAAGCCTCATGAAGATTCAGCCAAGATGAGTTCTTACCATTGGCATTGAATTAAGGGAAACTTTGAACCTGCACTTTCTATAAGAAAATCCATTCAAGTCAGTCTTGAGTCAAAGCAAATGAGATCCATAAACCTTCAACCAAGCAAAATGGCTAAACCATATATCAAGCTTTCATCATGATCAACGATGAACAAATAAGATTGATTAAACAATCACTTATGAATATCACATGCTTCCAACCATTTAAAACACATGTTGTGTCAAGCCAGATTAAATCTTCACAATGAGCAAGCTTAAAATGTCATCAACCAAGAGCTGCAGTAGTAGAGGTATATCCATGAAAGCCCATTCAAGCAAGGTCGATGCATATGCAAATATCAACCAGGTCGGTGCAGTGATCAAGCACACCAAGGAGTGTCGACACTTACTTCCCACTTACCCAGAACGACAAAGGTATACATGGAATTAAACCCAATGAAGTTTATACATGATTCAGCTAATCATAACCTATGACCCAATTTGAAAACATGATTTAACCAAGTTAGATAGCATGGTTAGAGGCTCTTAATAACACCAAACAAACTTGGATAACCAAGAATCATAGAAAGCATGTTAAGCGAAAATCAACATCAAAGGCCCCATATTGGACATGCTTGAGGGCACCAGTATTTACTCAAGTTTCAGGCTCAAAGCACCAAGGTCAAAAATCTGAATTTCAATTGTGGATAGCAAGAAGCTTATCCAGCATCCATTTGACTCCCAAAACGATGACAATCATTTGATTCCAATCCTGCAAAGCATGATATCAACATGTGAGTTCATAAGATAACAACGGACATTTTCCATAACACTTACTCAGAATATTTTCACTTTAAAGCATACGTAAAACACACAATATTTTGGAATCATCAAAACCATTGTCAAAGATAAAGAGGGGGCGCACGGAACCCAACACTCCTAAAGCTTACCTAGAAAAGTTGCCACAAAATAGGATGAGAAGAACCAAGCTCGACTAATAGTAACTCACGAGGAAGAAAACTCCTAGGTTCGCCCGAGCATTCTCTCAATCAAGGCAGCTAATCGACCACCTCAACACAACCTTAACACCTCAAGGGCTAAACAAACCTCAAGCTGGGACGACCAAAACAACATTAATCTCCTCCGGAGAACATGCACGGCCATCACCAATGACAAAACAAATCAGCCACCTAAAAATGCCGCAGAAAAATCTCGAACACCGTACCACAGATTCACGCCTGCCGGCGAACTCTGCCAAGTACAGCATAACCGAGACAAACACCATGCCGAAAGCATGGTATGCCATCCCGCCCCGACCCGCACGACCCGACCCGACCCAGGCGGGCGCCGGGTCACACGGGCTGGGGGTCGTGGCCGGGACGCATTGGACCGCATGGTCCCGTTCGTCCCGCCGCGTATCGGACCGGGTCGAGGCGGGCCTGGTCTGGTATGTGTGGGTCGGTGCGAATGTGCCGGTTTGGCCATTTAACGGGCCGGGGTGTGGGCGTTTCTGGCATCTGCAGCAGACTGAAGACGGTGGCCGACGGGTCTGGGCGGTGCATAGCGTTGCAGAGCGGCGGTGGACGGCGGTGGACGACGGTGGACGGCGGCGACGACCAGCGATCAGAGGTAGGTGCTCTAGATTTTATTATTATTATTAATTGGGGAGGGAGAGGGGGCTAGATCTGGCCGGAGGTGGGGGAGGGGGGCGTCCACCGTCGGTGGGGGGGTGAGGGAGGGGGGGCGTATGCCAGCCGGATCCCGTCGCCGGTGGGGGTGGGGGTGGGGAAGGGGGGGCGTCCACTGCCGGATCTGGCCGGAGGTGGTGGTGGGGGTGGGGGAGGGGGGCGTCTGCCAGTCGGATCTGGCCGGAGGTGGGGGTGGGGGTGGGGGAGGGGGGCGTCTACCAATCGGATCTGGCCGGAGGTGGGGGTGGGGGTGGAGGAGGGGGGCGTCCACCGCCGGATCTGGCCGGAGGTGGGGGAGGGATGGGGGGCGTCTGCCACCGGGTGGGGGTGGGGGGTGGGGGAGGTGGGAAGGGCGTCTGCCACCGCCGCCGGTGGGGGAGGTGGGGGGCGTCTGCCACCGGGGGTTAGGGTGGTGGGGGTGGGGCAGGGGTGGTGGTGGGGGACGGCGGTGGTGGGGCTGGGCCAGGGGCGGTGGGGGGGAGAATAAAAAATAAATTAAGTTTTATATTTTTATATTTTTTTCTTAATTTAAAAAATGTAAGAATAAAATTTGTTAGATTGTTTAATATTATTTTTAATGTATTATTTAATTCATGTTGTAGAAATAATATAATTTTTGTTTAATTCATGTTGTAGAAATAATTTTTTAGGATGTATTTTTTAATTAATGTTGTAGAAATAATATAAATATTGTTTAATTCATGTTGTAGAAATAAATTTATTCTTGATGTATTATTTAATTCATGTTTAAATATTAGATTTAATTGAGATGTATTAAATTTTAAATTTAGTCTTGCATGTTGTAGAATTAATGATATTAATTTCATTATTAGTTGTAGACGCAAAATAATGTAATATTTTATTTTAAAAAAAATTAGAGATATTTTTCATTTAAATATATCTATAGTGATAAATATTTTACAAAAAATTAGTTAATATTTATTATTTAAATTAATTAGAGATGTTTTGAATTTAAATATAAATTTATTGATAAATATTTTACAAATAATTTTAAATTTAATTTAGATGTATAATGTAATTTAAGTAGAGATGTTTTTAATGTAAATATAAATTTAGTGTTGAATATTTTATAAATAATTTTAAAGTTAATTTAGATGTATAATGTAATTTAATTAGAGATGTTTATAATTTAAATATATAATTAGTGATAAATAATTTACAAATAATTTTAAAGTTAATGTAGATGTATTAAAAAAAATTAGTCTTATATGCATGTTTTAGAAATAATGATATTATTTTGAACTAAATTATATTGAGATGTATTAAATATTGAATTTAGTCTTGCATATTGTAGAAATAATGATATTATTTTCATTGTTAGTTGTAGACGTAAAATAATGTATTTTTTATAATTTATGTTTTTTAAATTTAGGAGATACAGTTAAGCACTATATGGCTCCTAAGGAACGACCAAATGACATTAGATGGTCACACTGAGTTATGTTGGATGGCAACCGTAGGTGTTGGCGTTGCAACTATTGTAAAATAGAACACCGGGGAGGAGGAGTGTCTCGGTTGAAGAAGTATTTGGCAGGAGGAGCCGGTGCAGGATACTCTGAGGTTGTTGGGTGTACCTATGTGCCTAGAGATGTGAAACTTGTAATGGCCAGATACCTGCGGGAGAAGAGAGCTGAGACGCAAGAAAAGGAAAAAAGAAAGAAAAGAGATCAAGCGGCAGTGAGCGGAAGAGCAAGCGGTAGCGACGAGGAGGAATATGCATGGACACCCAGTGATGAAGACCAATAAGCACATACTGAGCAGGCTAATGTGTATGTCACGGTGAATGATCCATACGAAGCCGAGTTCCGTGTGGCATTACGTCAGAGCAGGGAAGAGTCAAGACATCCCGAGGAGACGAGAGTCCAAAGTCGCGAGACGGCGAGGACCGGAGCATCAGGGGGTGGTGGTTCATCTACGACTCGACAACCACGGGGCATAAGGAGTTTCTTGACAGGTTACTTGGGGACACAAAGAAAAAGGACACAATCGATCAACATTGAAGATGTGGAGTCCGGTGCACTATCCCGAGAGCATGGCAAGCAAACGAGGATGGATGATGCATATGGCCAGAAGGGGCCTAAATGGAAACTTGGACAGGCCATTGTAAAATGGTGGCACCACACGAGTCTGCCTTTCAATACAGCCAATAGCCCTTACTACAAGCTAATGTTCCAGGAAACACAGGTCTTTGGACTACACGTGCAGTCACCTACAGCGAGAGAATTGGCCGGCGTATATCTTGATGAACAAGTTGCTGAGATCAAGAGTTACATTGACTCATTTAAATAGAAATGGACAAAGTACGGAGTCACACTGATGTGTGATGGATGGTCAGGTACCACAAAATCTAGCCTGATCAACTTCCTTGTTTATTGTGACAGACATGTTTTCTTTCACAAATCAGTGGATGCACCTGGACAAATTCACAGTCACCAATATATTTTGTCATTGATGGAACAAGTGGTGACTGAGATTGGGAATGAGTACATTGTACAAGTGGTGACTGACAATGGGTCGAACTATAAGAAGGCTGGGGAGGAGATAATGAGGAGCAGACGGCACATTTTTTGGACCCCCTATACAACACACTGTGTTGATCTGATGCTGAAGGAGATTGGGCAGCTTCGTGTGGTCAAATCTGTGGTCGAGGTGGCACAAAAAATCACGAAATATATCTACAACCACACACTTGTACTGGCTTGGATGAGGGAGCATTGTGGCGGCGAACTGTTGAGACCTGGCATCACACGATTTGCCACCAACTACATCGTATTGCAAAGCCTTCTGAAGCACAAGGATGGGTTGAAGCAAATATTTAGAGGTGAGACCTGGCTGAGTTCCTCTTTTGCTGCTTCACGTGAAGGAGGGGAGGTCGAGGGGATTGTCAACACCGTGAATTTTTGGGAGAGAGTGAAGGTATTAGTGTCATTGATAGAGCCACTATATGAGGTACTGCGATGTGTGGATGGGGATAGAGTACTAACCATGGGGTTGGTGTACAGCAAAATTGAAGCTGCCAAGCGGAAGATCCTTGTAACGTCCAAAAAATATGGACCCGCCATCTTAGAGATTGTGGAGGACAGATGGGATAGAAAAATGAGCCCCGATATTCACATGGCAGGTAAACAATTACATTCTCATCCAATAAATAAGTTGTGATCTTCAGCTGATACTAATATGTAATTCATTATCTTGCGATTGCATACTATCTACATCCGGCATTCGAATATGTTCGGGGCCTTGCCTATGACGATACTTTGATAGAATCGGTCAACATTGTGGTAGACCGATTATCTGCCACCCCAACAGATGCTGCTGATGCGTTGAATGAGGTATACTTAGATATTTTACTACTGAGATTATGAAATGAAACATACACTTAATATTTTTCGATAATGCAGATGAAAATATTTAGAGAGGCAATTAGTTCATTTGTGACACCTAATGCCGTGGCCAGTCGTGACAGACTCGATCCAGGTAATGTGTCTTCACAATGTACATTCTATAGCTCGAGAAGTAATTTTTACATCTAACTATTATATTGTACGTGATCTGTCTTAATCACAGCTGAGTGGTGGCAAAATTACGGCACAAGTGCACTTGTATTAAGGAAGATCGCAATGAGAGTTATATCGCAAACATCCTCATCGAGTGGGTGTGAGCGAAATTGGTTGACGTTCTCCTTCTTACATACTAAGTTAAGGAATAGGCTAACACACCGCATGCTAGATAAAATGGTGTATGTTCATTACAACATGAGGCTAAAGGTTCGGCATGTGCAGATGGATACAAGGAGAGGAGAGGGAGAATATGACCGAGCGGATGTTGTGTACTTGCGAGATGATGATGACCCTATGATAGCATGGGTTGCAAGAGCCACAACCGAGCGTGGTGAGGCAGAACTGGACGAGGAGGCTAAAGAATCAAGCGAGACACCATGTCCTAATACTTTTCTCACATCAGCTGTACAAGAGGCAATGGGGGAGGGAGATGACATCCATGTGCAGTTGGGTGGTGACGAGTCAGCAACGGGACGTGATGATGAAGTTAATTTGGATGAAGACCTCGTCATTGGGGGTGGAGACACATCATATGCGTATGATGATATAGCATGGGAGCGATTGATGCAACATCCATCAATTGAGCGTCAAGAGCCAGCTCAGGTGAATTAATATATGAAAATCGAATCGCAAATTTTATTAGATAGCGTAGTCATATATTGATGTATGATGATGTAAGAAATATATTACAGATCGGTCTGACAAATGATAACATTGCGGGAGAACAGTGGTCCCGAGTTGCTGCACCGCGGCATTCAATATATGTGGAACCCATAAGGTTATCCACTTCAAGAGAGGCTAGGGGGAGTTCCTCATTTAGAGAGGTAAAATTATATTATCATTTCTATATTTATATATTGTATTTCAATGGTAATTGAATATATTATTCTTTCAATTGTGTAGTCTTTGGTAGCATCGAAACAACCATCTCAATCTGCTGCGCCACGACGCTCAACATCTAAGGCACCTAGTCAGTCGTCTCAGGTATACGTACAGACTTACACAGTAGAAAGTAAGTTGAAAAATTATCCTACCAGGCTTCTACTTCTCATGCATCTAGAGGGACACAACAGGCAACAGGTAAGCCGCCCCCTGCTCCACAGAAGAAAAAATCATCATGGACCATATTATTCAGCAGTAAGAAGGATAAGGGACCACCATTAAATCTGATAGATATTGCAGACATGGAGACATTAGATCCCAATGTAGATGACGACACTCCCGAGCCCTCTATTGAGCCCCGCATCAGTGGGAGTCATGACTCCGATGATGATAGTACACTGACAGGGTCTTCATCCCATGGAGGTGGCGGTTCTCAAGGTGGTCAATGGAGTCGTCGTGAGGATACTAGTGCTGGTGGCAGATAGTACAGCAGTGGTCATAGTAGAGGTCGTGGGGGCCGCCAATATGCCGCATGAACAGAGGAGCAGCACTTCACACATGCCACGCAAGATGAGGACCACGGTGCTCCACCGGCAGGGACGAGGCGGGCAACTGATCATTGGGATCCCTACTATGGAAGTTTGGTTGCAGACAGTACCAGCTATCAAGGCATGTTGTCTGATTTTGAGATGATGAGTACACATGACTCCCAGGGATCTGGAAGCTCGTATGGATGGTCATGGCCGCAGTAGCCGATGTATCATGGCGACTCAGATAGCATTAGTTCATTTTTCTCATCGTATCCATATCCTTATGCCGCAGCTGCGCTAGTAGAGGTCGTGTACGCACAAGGTTCGCAGCAGTATGAATACTACGTACGCATGTACTGGGAGAACTATGAAGGTTCAATGCGCTATGAAGACTATCTGTTCTATCTGCGGACCACATTTAATGTCAGATTGTTTGGAGATGGGCATTGGCCCAGTTTGGGTCCATACTCTTAATTAGTATGTATCATTTGGTTATATTTATAACTAACTAATAATTAATTATAAATTTCTTCATATCTTGAGTTTTGTACTTATCATTGAAATTATTAATGTAAACTTTTACATCATTTGCAGGTCATAATGGACGGACGGGTCACCCCGCGTGGGAGCATGGATACTCTGTTGAGGGTGATGGACATGTGCACTGTAGATACTGCGAACATCGCGTCATCGGCATACACAGATTTGCGGAGCACCTTGCGGGAGTGGGACGCGATGTTCGTGCATGCGACTGAGTTCCGGGAGATGTCTGACATTCCTTTCGGACATAGTTACAGGATAGATACGGTTCTCGTAGCACACCCAAGGCATCTTCTTCTACGTCCCGGGTACCCCCACCACGAGCATAGGGCGGAGCAAGATCTTCCTCCACGTCCAGAGTTCGAGCAGTACCAGCACCAGCACCAGTCGCACATGATAGAATTGAAGCTATAGATGTAGTGAGGACTTTTTTTTTAAAGATTTTCATGTACCCTCTACCGCAGCACACGACCCATCATTTGTGCAGATGGTTACATATTTTCAGTCCCACCCACATGTACCTTCACCCACTATGATAGAGTTAGATTATACGGGTGATCAGTCCTATGTATCTGATGATGAGTTTTGGGATTCAGGCTTCACTGATGATGAGGATTAGTGAGTTTTGGGATTCGGGCTTCACAGATGAGGAGGATGAGTGAGTTTTTATATTTTATACTTCATGAATGAATGTCATTATTATGTCACTATTTACTTTAACATATTAAGTAATTTAAATAAATTTTTTATGTATTATATATAATAGGATGTTTAATTAAGCGGTATAATATGTTATTTTTATATATTTAATTATGTGTAATTTAGTATGGATCTATTATCATAAAAAAAACTATATATTCTAATGTTTTTAAATATATATACCATTTAATCTTTAAATAAATGTTTATTAAAAAATTTAAAAAATAATAAAAAATCCCGCGCCGAGAGCCCAAGACAGCGGACCGGGTCGATGTGCGACTCGGCCGACCCGACCCGTCTCGCGCCGAGACCAGGTCGATCGGGTCGGCTGGGTCGGCAAACCTTGGCCGAAAGAAGAACTCTCTGTCGCAATTCGGCGAGAGCAAATCCATCATCATAGCGCAAACACAGAGCACACAAGCGCTCACAAGAGAACAAAGCGGTACAAAAACATAAAAACCTAATGCCAGCTACCGACTGTACTGGACCTTATGGACTCTGAATACTCCAGTATCTTGAATTTTCATGTACTTTCACACAACTAGCTCTAATACCAACTGTGACGACGCAGGGTCCGGATACCAGGTAAACCCGATACCACTTGGATCCTGCGAGGCCTCCCAAGAGCGGTAAAGCTCTGAAGGGATAAAAGGAGTGTGTGGAGTACATTGAAGTTCCAGATAAAGCAGTAAGCAATTGATATCTCAATGATCAGGATGGCTAAAGTAGCAAAAATAAAATTACATTTTCTATAACAAATTAAATCTAACAGAGTCCAGTCCAAGGAAAGATAAGTACAGTCCAACAGAAAGGGAAACGTACCCTCAAGTCGGGGGAAGCCCGACACTGGCAATGCTGGCAATTATGAACTGACGCACCGCACCATGAACCACGAGGAAGAAGAACGGCAACACCTGAAAAGTAGGGGTGAGCGTCATGTCATTGGCTCAGTAGGAGTCCCATAGATCCTCACTAGAAACAACGTAGTAACACGCAAGACAATAGTGCTAAACAGTAAAGCAAGAGCAGAAGTAACATCATTGCTAAACTACAATAGTAAAGCTGTAAAAGTAGGAGTAAGGACAGCTAAATGAAAGAGTAAAGCCGTACCGAACAGAAACACGGCTGCCGAACGAACCTCGGCTCTCTAAGCTACTCCAAACAGCAATAGAAAGGTGAACCATGATCTCTTAAAGTTGGGCGTTACCGATCCGTGGACAAAGCACTAGCTCCATAGTGAAAGCCTACCAAACAAGCAAAAGCCCTACAAAAGACCTACACAGACAAGAAACACTAACGCATACACAACTAGATCGTCGTGCACGCCACACTGACTTCGGGTGAAGCCAAGAACATACTACCCAAAAAAGTCACGAAGCACGAGAGTCATGTGATAGAAGTACCTCCTCACGAGAAGAACAGCCAGATGCAGCCACTGACGTCTTACGCTGTGCCACAAGTATCTCCCATACGCCTAGAATGGCGGTAACTGAGACACTCATAGAGCCAAATATAAGGAATAACAATAACGAGTGACTAGTCAGGGTCACGCCTGTCGGCGCTCGTCCAACCGCCCCTGACCACGTGTGCACACACAAGCCCAATGCCTTGAGTCCAGCCTCTAGCTAGTTTTCTCCCCCAGTAGGACGCTACTGCAAAGCAAGGGGGCCCAAGGAAACTAGCCTAAAAATCGTCTGTCGGGGACTACCCCGCCACCACTCCTAGGTGGGCCGACACACTGGAAAGTGTCGTCAGGCTAAAACTAGTGGAGGCTCACTAGACACAGAGGCTCAAAACATCAGTGCTGAAGTACGGATAGACTAAACACGCACTGTCACACGTACTACGAAGCACCAAGCACAAGGCAACACACAAGGTTGCGGTCAGACTTAGGACAGATAACTAGACCTGCTAACACAACGATCCTTGAGTCACAACACTCGGGGTCAAGATCATCGCACAAAATCGGTAACACGCCGCCAATCAGCCTAGTCCCTAAGCCAAATCACGGTAAAACACTTATAAAGAAAACAACACGAGACAACTGGGTCTACACATCCGCATAACACGAATCACGGAACACGAGGGATCACCAAGACTCTCAGACCATATGGACATGTAAATCGAGATAACATGATACCGCAAGGTATCCAAAACCATGTCTCGATCCTCACGGGATCATCAAGACATTCACGAGGTCACGTGTCAACCATTGGGTCACACCCGGGTTGACCGGAAACCAATAATAACTCTGAAGCATCATGGAACACTACTCGATATAATGGCACTCCCGGCCACCCTACAACATGGTCACGGCCCTCATAGGACATCCAAGACATCCACGGGACAATGGGCAAACCACAAGGTTAAGCCAAGATAATTGGAGGCCAAACCATCGAGAAAATAGAACTCTAGGAAGGAGGCGGTCATACACCTGACCGCTAGGCAAAGCAGGCGGTCAGCCAAAGGCCGCTACCTTCACATAGAAAGCACAGGCACTTGGTGGTCACCGAAGAGCCGCACAAAGCCAAAGACGGTTCTCAAGGGGGCCGCCCCACTGAGTGAAACGGTCAAGGAGATGACCGCTACGCTCAGAAGACTCCCAAAATGAAACTACAGAAGCCAAAGGGTTGCGGTCTGGTTGAGGCCGTTACTTACCCAAGACGGTCTCATCAGGGCCGCAAGGAAGAGCTTAGCGGTCAGGATAAGGCCGTTACTCTCATTCCACCCCAAGTCGGTCAAAACGACTTAAAACAAGAAGTGGCGGTCTTACTATGACCGCTGGATGAACCTGGCGGTCAAGGAAGGGTCGCAACACTTCAACAGGCAGTCAGTCGCGGGACCGTTTCCCACGAACCGACTTAGCCAACTCAACGAAAAGAAAGGCGGTTAACTTAACGGTCCTCACCGGGCCCCCACACCAAGCTTGGCCGTCCTCCAAGGGCCGCAAGCCAACAGATACGGTCTATCGTCCGACCGTTAAAACCTGAACCGACCTATACTGTTCATGGAGCCAGAAAACAATCCTCAATGGGCTGCCTCTCACCTTAGCGGTCTCTGATTTGACCGCCAAGCTCCCACGGCGAGCAAACCATAGCGATGGCTCAAAACTGATGTTTCCACGCCCTGTTCGCCCTAAAACGAAGGGGAAACAACCCTAATACCAATATAAACCTTCCACAGTCCTGAAGGGATCCAAACCACGCCAAAATGATAAGAAACGGGTGATTCTAACGAATTGACCTAAAATGAGTCACATGGGTTCCCGGGCTCATACCGGCCCCAAATGACAACCGATTGCAATGAAACTAGCGGGAACGAAATGCTAACATGCCAGGGGTTCAAATGAAACTAACCAGGCAAGAAATCGTCCCTAGGAAAGGCGAACTTGTCTCACACCCTCCCGAAGCATGATTTCACCCTAAAGCTGAAAAACTCACTCGTTCTCGCACGGTTCAGCTCGTAATCGCGAGGAAACGTATAACAGAAGTGGGGTATCCATCTCCCTACATCCATCGAAGTTCTCGTGCGCCAAAGCGACTAAATCAAGCCGAAGACGATCGCACGAACCACCTACATCGGCTTTGAATCTACGAATGAGATCGCGCCAACCACGCCTTGATTCTCGCGTCATCACGCATCACAGCAGCTCCACGACGTCCTCACCTCGCCCGCCTCCACCTCGGTCGGCCACCCGGGGGAGAGGAAGAGAAAGGAGAGAAAATGAGAGGGAGAGAGTGAACGTGAGAATGAGAGAGAGGAGAGAGGGTGAAATAGAAAAAGGAAATTAGGAATTTCCTAATTTTTGTAAAATCCGATTTTAGCCCAAAAATTCACTAATTCAGAAAATTACGAAAAAATAGTCGACACGATCCTCGGAAGGATCATAACGCAACTGTAGTGTCCTCGAGTCGATGAACTCAACAATAAACTCTCTACAGGATTCCGTAACTTGTACGAGAGAGAAACTCGTGTGGATCGTAAAACACAACTCATGACCCACAAAAGAGATCCGAAAGCTCTCTGATCCAGATCCGAAAGATCCAGGGCATTACAGTGGTCGTCTCCTGTGGATTTTGAAAGCGAGCCGAGCTCTGCTTCGAGCTCGAATCCACTCCCCATTCGCCTCCCAGCGAAGGGGAAAACAAGGGGAATTCATCTCCGGACATTCCTACCACTGGAAAACCAAAACAAAACCCCAATCGAGGTCCCAATCGGGCAAAAATTGCCGCTCACCCCAAACATGCATTCTCCCTTCCCGGCATGAAACACGCCCCTCTCGAACTCTCCTTGGCCTAGAAATCTCGGGGGAAGCAGGAAAGAGGGTAAGGATCTGTCCCCCTACCTCAAGGAAGGCCGAAACCACCGAATTGCCGTCGATCTTCAAATCACGTTCAAACCACAAAATCCACACACTCACCGCGAGATCAACACCGCCGCTAGCACCACGCCGCCGCCGTCGCCACCACGACGTCGCCTTGGCCTGTCGTCCGTCGCCGGAGGAGGAGGGGGCGCCGCATCCATTCACGGGGGAGAGAGGGAAACGGTCGGGAGGGGAGTGGGGGTGTCACGGGAGAGAAAATGGAGGGGGAGAAAGAAAGAAGAAGAAAAGGGAAAGGTTTATTATATAGAAATCCAAAAATACGAGAAATTATGAAAAATCATTTTCCCGATCCTCGGAACATGCTCGATGCGCTGGTAATGTTTCAGAGTCGGAGAACGCAACGGTTCACCCGGTACAGGGTTCCGAAGGCTCATCAGGGGAAAAATGCGTAAACCACAAAACGCTCTCCGGGACCCCCGAAAGTGATCCGAAACCTGCGGATTAAGATCTGAAAATTATTTAAAAAACCCGGGGCATTACAACACCTCTTATTTTTGTTGATGTCAAAGGGGGAGAGAGTATTAGGTGTTATAGAGTGCTAGTATGTTCAAGGGGGAGAGAGTGTTATCATAACTAGATCATGTGTCCACTGCATATCATGTTGCTCTGTTTAAAATTTGCATGAAATGATTATTCAAATTTTATACCAAAATAGTAAGCACAATGACTCATAGTTGTCATCATCAAAAAGGGGGAGAATGTTGAATAAATGTTATTTTTATGATGTCCTAATATAAGTCATTGGTCAATTAAGTTTGAAACTCATAGAACACCTTTTTGAATGACTAGGTATGAAGAAGGTCAACCTCAGTGTGGAGCTGCCTCGACGCCTTGGCTCACGAAGGAAGAAAATCTCTAACGGGTCTTAGGATGCATCGACCCCATCGTCTGCTGCATCGACGCATGACACGCCCTTCATCAATCTCTTCTCCAAAGTGTCGACCCCAGGAGTCGACCCTTTATTCTCCAGACTCTGTCTGGGTGTAGCTTAGTCAGCTACATCGAACATGCCCTCTAAGAGCGTCGATGCAATGGGCTTTCCAGAAGTCGTCTGACATGCAACGTCCTTCAGCTGCCTCGACACAATGGCAGTACTGCATCGTTGCACCAGAAATATCTTCAAGCAGTTTCAAGAATACCTTCAGTTGCCTCGACGCATTGCAGTGATGCATCGACGCACTGTCCATCCAACATCGACGCCATCAGGGAAAGCCCTCCAGCAGTTCAGAAAACCTATGAAGCTGCATCAACCTGATCAGCTCTAATAGTGAGGGTAGCATCACAAGGATGCCTCGACGCACCTACAACGCTGCGTCGACCTATGATGATCCAGGTCACCAGCAGCTCAAGAAACTCTGAAGCTACATCAACGCGATGACCAGCTGCATCGATGCACCATAAGACGTTCAAACAGAAATCTGTACTGTCAAGCAACATTTAAGAAGGATGCCAGAGGATTAAAATATGGACCGCAAACCTATAAAATCATAGATTTTGAGGTCTGGAAGAGTCTCCTAGGTTCACCCAAACGTCCCTGTGATCATAAGTGTCCAAAGACACTTTACTCCAAATATCTATCAGTACCAAATCTTGGAAAAGTTTATCTCCTCTGTTTTCTTGTCCCCTGCGCCAGCTAGCAAGCAGTGTGACTGAAAGGGAAAATATCCCTGACCAAAGGACGCCCTCTCTACTAATAGAAAGTAAGATTTTGCAAGTTTCCTTGGTCAAAACCCTTTGTTTATTTCAGCTATTCAAAATCACTAAAGAAATGGAGGGAAAGTCTTCTACCTCCTGAAGCCCATAAAATGGACGCCCCTCTTCACATTTTGAGTTGCTGCCTTTGCAACCATAAGCCTCGAAGAGCCTTAGACGTGAGAACTAGAAAGAAGAAAAAGAAAGAGAGATTCTGCCCCGAGCTTCCAAAGAAAGAGTTGGGAGGTAGAGAAGAAAAAGAGTGTAGCCAAGCCATCCACTTCAGTCTTGCGGTTCCAAAAGTTCCAGTTCTTTTCTTTCATCTTTGTGCCTCTTCATTTTCAACATCTTGTGTGTGAGGTCTGTCACCGTGTAAGCTGCAGTTGCAACGTGTGTGTGTTTGTCTCCTTGCTTTGTTTTTGTTCCTTCCTTGTGGGAGTTCTTCCCCATGTGTTTTGAGGACTTGTCCTCGTGTGTGTGTGTGTTGGGGTTATCCCCATGTGTTGTTGTATTTCAGCGTGTGTGTGTGGATATATTTTGGCTAAAGAGAGTGGAAGCCTTACCAAGTTGATAAGGGGTGGACGTAGGTGTGCCAAGGTGCAGCCGAACCGCCTTAAAAGCCTTGTGTAGTGTTTTACGTTTCCTATCGTCTATCCCCTCTTCACAGGTGATGTGATTTGTCAAGAATATCTCTTGACTCCGATTATTCCACCACTTATCTTTGCTTGTGATAACCGTACTGCTATCTTCTATAACTTATTTTTTGAAGTCAAAAAGTTGGTATAAGATCTATTCACCCCCCCTCTAGATCCTCTCATATCGTCCAACACCCTCCTCCTCCCGTTTCCCCTTCCCCCAACCTCGACTAACCCTCTTCCATCGGACCCTCGCCTAACCCTGCGGCCCTCCCCTAAATCGCCCTATTCCTCCCTCCTCCTCCTCTCGTTTCATCTCCCCCCCCTCCGCAACCAACCCACCGTGGATATTGACGACAAATTTAGTTGTGGAGGGTGTCATGTTTGGGTGTTTAGGGGGGGGAGTTTGTCAGGGCAGTCTTCAGCCTTCTCAGAAGGGCAGCCAAAGTGGGCAGCATCTCCTCAACCCAGTGCTGAGAATCTATTTGTCCTCATTAGCCTTTTGTTAACCTCTTTATTTATTTATTTATTTTTATCAACCTTGCACCCTCTCTCTCCTTCCTCCGCACTGCCGCGACTTACCTGGTCAATATATATATTCACAAACAGTAAATATTTTTCTCGCTGGAAAAGAAAATGATACACAGATCGAAATCTCACAAGCCTAGCAATATCTTGTTTTTAAGACCCTCCCTCGATCGGGAAAATGAAAATTTAACGCTCAAATAGTTGGTTCTCTCCCCACATTTCCGTGTCTTTTTATTCTGCTTTTGTTTCCAATTCAGTAACGAGTGTGAACAGCCCATATTCTCTTCCATCTCTCTGCTGACCATTATTGACCCAGGTCGAGTAGCATAGCATCATCGTCCATAATATGTATATATATATATAATAAATGGTATAGCATAGTTGACTAACCCTAATAATCGTTGTAATTAATTTCTGTTCTCTAACTTATCAAGAAATGTTAAGATTTTTATAATTACGTGAGGTTAAGATTTAATTTATCCTTTCTTAATTTCTAATCCTAAAAAATTTATTTCATCTATTTTTCTTATTATTTTATTTTTTATAATGATCCCATTATTTTGAAACTTAGTAAAAATTAATTCTAAATATTTTCTATGTTCTTCTAAGATTACAGAAAAAACTAGAATATCATCTATGTAGACACAACAAAAGTTTCGACAATCATTAAATATTATATATATTTTTCTTTGAAATATAACTGGGACATTTTTTAATCTGAAAGGTAAAACTAACCATTCATAATGTCCTAAAGGTGTTGTAAAGACTGTCCACGATTAAGATATTCTTTATGAATAGAGAAATTTATCTCAATATAACATCTGAGATCATCTACTATGCATTTTTATTTATCAATAAGGTGTGACCGTTCAAGATAATTAAACTCTTTTTGGTTCCGCATATCTATATATATATCATTTGACTAAAACTATTTTTAAAAATATCTATAAACTCTTATTTTTAGAGTGAAACCAATATTATACATATTATGAAATCTATAAATACTGTTAAATTTTTGCTATATATATATGTATTAGCAGGTGCACACATGCCCAGCATCACCAACAATAGTAGCACCAAGCAGTAGATATACCATGTGTATCTGTTCGTCTGTCCATCTTGTTTTTTTTTTCCTTCTTCTCTCTTACAACTCTTTGGTGTGACAACAAGGTGGTGCATGTGCATCAGTCACCTCAACGACCACATTACTGAAATGGTAACTGGACATCTTCTTTTTTTTTGTAAACTGGAGATAGATATTCATATTAAGGTAAGGAAACCAAGATTTGGATACATGTGGGGAGGTGAGAGGGTAACCAAGATGCCTAGGTCTTGGTGCGGAAACCCTCCTGAGCAAGTGTGTGGGCTGCCATATTTGCAGACTGGGTGGTGAAACACACTTGGATTGAGGAGGCAGACAGTAGATTCTTACAATCTTGGATAATTGAGTAAATTCTCCAAGAGGGGCTGGAGGCTCCATTGATGTAGTTGACAATGTTGAGGGCGTCGCCTTCGACAGTCACCGGCTGATCTTGATCGGCAGCTAGCTTGAGAGCATGTAGCATGGCCAGGGCCTCGGCCATCTCAAGGGATTGAGCTTGAAAATAGGTACATTGGCAGAAGAGTGTGGATCCGGAGGAGTCTCTCATGATAATACCTGTTGCACCTCGGCCTTCATGGAATGCAGCATCAGAGTTTATCTTCAAATTGTGTGCATTGGGGGGGCGCCAGGTAGTGGTCCGGTGAGTAGTTAGCTTGTTGGGAGCATTCCAGTTGGCATTCCAGCTGTCATGGAGAGTGAGAGCAGAGGTAATTATTTGTCTTGGATGGTCTTCGGATCCTTCGAAAGCTTGCTTACATCTGGCGACCCAGAGTTGCCACATAATTGCAAAGCTCAAGGTGAGTACCTGGAGGTCATGCTTCCCTGCAGAGAAGGGAGGCTTAGCCCACTCTAGTATCCTGTCTTCCAAAGCTTTAGGGTCAGCTTCTGAGTGGTAGTTTAGGGGGGATATCTTCCAGAAAGCTCTAGCTTTGTTGTAGGAGAAGAGGAGGTGATGAAGTGATTCATCTTGGCTGTGGCAGACTGGGCAGAGAGGGTCCAGTTTCTTGCTGATCAGGGCAATTTTGGAGTTAAGAGGGAGAGCCCCCGCAAGACATTTCCATATGAAGAAGGTGATTTTTTGGGGAATGCGGCTATAGATATGGGGGTGCCAAATGAGTTTCCAAATGTCTTTGTTGCTTGAGGTGGATGGTGGTAAGGCCTGCTCTGCCAGCATTCTATGACTCCATATGGTGCAATCTCCCTCAGAGAGGGGTAGCTGAGGGAGGGTGGTGTTGAGAATACCCTCTAAGGTGTCCTCTTCAAAAATACTTCTGATCAGGTTCTGATTCCATTGTTGCTATGAGATGAGCTGTGATACCAGGTTGATGGAATCAGGAGCACAGTCGGTCATGGTAAGTGGTGGTCCAGGTATGTTTTGAATCCATTTGTCATCCCATATGTTGGTATTTTTCCCATCTTGGATCAACTGAAACAATCCGGCCTTGACTTCTTTTCTAACTGACAGCATTGCGGTCCAGGTATGGGACATCTTCTCCTCCACCCATAGATTTTTCACTGATGGGGCCGGCGTCTTCGTTATATCACCTCAATGACCACAATACTTAATTTCTGTCATCCCCCGAGTATAGTATGTTACCATGTGCTCATTTAGTTCGGTTTAATCACGTGAAATTTTTATAAAAACTCGTAAAATATATGCCGTCATGCTACTCTTACAGGGTGTTTGGAAATAATTTTTTTTTCAAAGTTATTTCTCTCTAAAACATTGTTCTACTTCAATTTTTTTCTCAATTTTTAAAAGTGACATAAATTATTATCTCATGTTTGGAAATGATAAAATAATTCTTAAAATTTATATAGATATGTTTGGCAAATGAGAGTCGCGGACACGGTGGGGATGAACAGCGCCGGGGATGGCGGCAGACGGGTGGAATCAGGTGTGGGGACAACGGAGATGGCGGGATAGCCTCTTGGCGATGCCTGCTTCCCGTCGACCGGACCGCCGCGTTCTCCGAGCCCGTCCTCTTCTCGTCGACATCTCCCTTGGATGGCCAGCCCGTCTCCGACACCACTACCCAGAGGTCCCCGTAGCCCAGCAGCTTCATGGCGGTGGAGACAGGCCAGCGGGGTTGTGCGGTGGGGAGGAGTGCAGGCGGGGACGGGTGCAGGGACGATTGTAGAGTCGCCACAGTGCCCAGTCGGCCGCTCAACGTTGCAGCCCTTCCCACCAGCCACCGGCCTCGCCAGCCTCTCCTAGCCACCCCCGCCAGCCGTTGCCCGCAACCCAGACCACCGCAGCCGCCGTCTGCGGCCCCTGCTCGCCCGCCCGTTCACCGTCACTGCCAGCCGCACCCCTCGCGGTGAACCCCACCGTCGCCCTGCGCACGGCCTCCGTGAGCCCTCTCCGTAGCTGGCTGCATGTGCCCTGCGGGAAAGCTAGGAGGGCCAGATCCAGATCTTGGCGACGAAGTCGACGCGATAGAAGGGGTTTGAGGACGGCGGAGCAGGGGGGCTTGCAGCGGAGCGGCGGGTAGGGAAGGAGGGTGACGTCTGCCGAGTTCGCCGCATCGGTGCTGGGGAGGTCAGCGGGGGTGTTGACGATGGCGAGCACGGCCGGGTGGGGGAAGACGCTGGTGGTGGGGAAGGTGTCGCCGCGGCGTGGCGGCGAGGAGACCAGGTCGGTGTCGTACCACCGGAAGAGGGGTGCAGGCGTGCGTGGCCGGAAGAGGGGAGGGAGAGGGGTGAGGGGGGTCGCGACGTGATGAACGTTCTCAAAAAAAAATGGTATGGAATTGTTTTTTTTAAAAAAAGATTTGAACGTAGTCAACTTCTTCTCTAAAAATTAAGAAAGTAACTACCAAACGTGATCAGGTGAACTCTCTGCTCTTATTTTTAAATTTGAGAGAAAAAGAAGGGAAAAAAACACAGCCAAACACCCTATTACTAATGTCATAAATTTTTTTAAATATTTCAAATCTCATTTGACACTGTCACATAAAATATGTGACAAATGTGCACATCGTCCACCACCGTACTTTTTTTTTTGGAAACATAGGCTTTCATTCATATTAAACGATAGACACAATACATGAAAAACAGAGACTCCCAAACAGAGAGGACAACCCAGTCGGCACAGCGATGAACAAGAGTAAGTAGAAAACCCAAACCGTACGGGATATCCCATACCAGACCCATATTGTCACCGGAGCGACGTACAAACTTGGATGGTAACGAGGACGCCAACCACTGACGGTGGGAACTCCAGGGGGTCGGAGGACGAGCCAGCCGATGTAGAAGGTGGCCATGAACTTCCTCGAGGCGCACATGGCAGCCGAACCGCTGTAGCACAAAGCAGAGAGAAGAGAACGCTCGGGAGGCCGATATCATGTTGGATACGGGGGGAATGCACTGTATCTTCGAGCTTCTTCGAAACTGAGGGAAAGATCTGTAACCTGCGACACAAGGCCTGACCCAAACTGTCACGCCACGAGAGCGAAAGATACCCGGAGACGCGTGACGAGTTTATATCAATCATGTCAATTAGAGTATTAGTGTATTCGACACCAAAATCAGAGATGCACAAAAGTAAAGATAACCCAATCCTTTATTCCTTCATAAGAACATGTCTATTACAAACCTTTGAAGTACTAACTAAAACAAAGGAAAAATATAAGGTTGACTCAAGAAAATATGAAAAAGACTAGATAACACGGAAGAAGCTCTATCTCTTTCACTCTTGATTTTCCCCATCCGTTTGAGTTCCCTCATCGTCAGACTTACCTGAAAAGTAGGGAAACACTAGGTGAGCGAACGCTCAGTAGGAAATTATATCTCAAGAACTAGCAATGGGTTTAAGTAATTACATCTTTCATGAATGCACTATAGCTATGCATGCTCGCATAAAACGACAAGATAGAGAGAGTGTATAACAATACGATAGCAAGAAGAACTAGTCATGAACTTTCAAGAACTTATATCAAAAGATATCAAAATATTCAAGCAAGTGTATTCATCATGTCATGTGGAAATTTGGCTATCACGTTTCAAGCACGCAAGTATGAAATTACCCTTTTTCGGGCCACGCAAGTCATGTAATATCAAGTCAAGTACAAGATTTGTGGAATGTTCAATCAAGCTAGTCATGCACTTCGGTATAATGTCAATACCGTGATCAATCAACTCCCATGGGCACAAGTACTTTCGGGTGCTCCTCCCAGGACCAGATCGGGCCCTATATGTACAGGCATTAATCATGTATTTTAACATCCACTTTTATGTATAGCCAATATGGAATTTCAAGAATAAGGCTTGTAGATACGTAGGATAACTTGGATAGAATAGAGTCCAAAAATATGACACTTGACATAGAATGGCGATAATAACGGTACAATCACGATTATCGATAAAACTAGGTGGAATTGGTTCCCTAACTTGGGTACCATGACAAGCAAGTATGGACACTCTTTATATAGAATTGAGGTCCACATGAACAGCACATCAATGGCAAGACGTCCTCATTCTTAATATAGAATTGAGGTCCACAAGAACATCATGTTGAATATAGAATTGCGGTTTACAAGAACAGCATCAAATGGCATGATAACCTCATCCCATTAAGAGAATTCTCATGATACACACTTTGCATAACATGAGGGCCGGTATATCATGTTTCTTTAGAGTGACATGGCAATCAAATAATGTAATGGGTTTTTATGGTACAACCAGCTCAGTCGGCCTTGAGGGAATCCAAGGCTCGAGGAGTCTTACGGAGGTCTCTATGACTAATTTGCTAGTCCAAAGGAACGGAATGTTCAATGGAGAGCTTGTATGTCACTGAGAATTGAGGGTAATGCGATAAGACATCATAAAACATGGGACAATATTCACAGACTGGAATATAGTGCCGATATATATCATATACATATGAAACCCTCGGTTAACAGTAACATTGTAAAATAGTATCACAGGAAAACTAGCGACTTAATCTAAGTCATTAATCATGGAATTAACGCCTTACACAGGGGCGTTTATTTACAAATTGACGGCTTGTTAAACAGTCGTCCACTCTATATTTCTATTTTTTTACAGAATTTAGATAATATGGAATTTAATCAAAACGCACCCTGGATAGGGGCGTTACTTTTCAATTAGCGCCCTGTTCTGGGGCGTCACTTTTATAAGAGACGTCCTGCATCAGGTCCTTATTTCAAGATTTTACCAGATTCCAGATAATAAAATTTCAGGGAACAATTTCATGGTCAGGACAAGAAAAATAGCAGGATTCGATAGGTATGATCATGCATTAATTTAGATTCATGGTTTCATAGTTATAGAATTTTAAACATGGATAATTATCAATTATATGAAATTGACGACTCCTGGGTAGGGCGTCAAAATAAGAATTAGCGCCCTTGTCTGGGTCGCTTCTTTAAAATCACTCAGAAAACATTTGGAAACGCAGTAAAACTATATGCATGAGATCATGGATGAGTTTATTTCATAATTTATACTAGTTTGGGCTACGTTCTTGAGAAAACCTACCTGATGAATGTTCTGGTGAAGGAACGTGAAGAGAGTTGAAGAGAGCACGATACTCTATTCTAAACAGAGTGTTCTGATCTCTGGAAGAAGAAGATGATGATGAAGAACTCCACGTCATTCAACTATATGAGAGTTCCTTCTCGATGCAGGTAACCTACAGGAGAATAAGATGAAGAAGCATTAGTTTTCTTCATAATACTCAACTGAAGGCAAAGGAAGAAGAACACATGTTCTTCACGGTTGACAGCAGCAGCACGATGAAACAGATCGCCAAAATAGCGGTCTAGGTCGATCGGGAGGATATTTATAGAGTTTTAGGAACCCTAATAGAGTTAGAGTTTGATTGGAAGATCTATTTCCCTGTTAGAGTCCTTGCTATAACATATCTTTTACGTAGTAATCCAGAAACTTGCTCTGGATAGTCTCTTGGGTCGAACGAAACTCGAACTGAATTAGCGTCTTAAGCGAGGGCGTTAATTTAAATTGACGCCTTGTCAAGCGTCATTTCTTATGTAAAATACGCCCATGTAGAGGGCGTCACTTATACTTGCCCTTTATTTATTTTCGGCCGTTTGGGAATTGACGCCCTTTGGTGTTGGCGTCCTTTTTATAGTTAACGCCTTATGTAAGGGCGTTTCTTTTCGAAGTCGCGCCTTGACCAAAGGCGTTATTTCTTCTTGATTAATGATTTACCCATTTAGGCTCTTTGTCATCTATTTACTTATCTTTTATTTTAATTTGATTTATTTAAAAATCTTATTTTTATCAGGGTTGCTACACCCTCCCCCACTTAAAAGAATTTGGTCCCCAAATTCAATAGTATATGTAAGTGGAGAGTGTAGAGTATATACCTTAAAATAATTCTGGAAATCGCTTCCTCATGGATTCCTCGGTCTCCCATGTAGCTTCATGTTCGGAGTTCTTATTCCATTGTACCTTAAGCATGGGAATAACCTTATTCCTTAGGGTACATACTTCACGATCTAGTATTTTTATGGACTTCTGCTCATATGTGAGATCCTTCTGGATAACTAAGTCTCCATGTTCAATAATATGTGATGGATCGTGTACATACTTCTTCAACATAGATATATGGAACACATTATGGACTTCGGACAATTGAGGAGATAATGCGATGCGATAAGCAACCTCGCCAACTCTTTCTAGTATCTCGAAAGGTCCGATAAATCTTGGTGTAAGCTTGCCCTTAACACCAAATCTTCGTATTCCACGTCCAGGCGATATCTTGAGAAATACATGATCTCCGACTTGGAATTCAAGATCTCTCCTTCTTGTATCGGCATAAGCCTTTTGCCTAGACTGAGCAACTTGCAGTCTTTCTCGAATCAATTGTATTCTTTCAGTGGTAACCCTTACCATGTCTGGACCTAGCAGTTGTTTCTCTACAACTTCGTCCCAACATAAGGGTGATCGGCATCTCCTTCCGTATAAAGCTTCGAAAGGTGCCATTTGTATACTTGCCTGGTAGCTATTATTGTATGCAAATTCCACCAACGGCAAGTGATCATGCCAGCTTCCATCGAAATCAATGATGCAAGCTCTGAGCATATCTTCAACCACCTGGTTAGTTCTCTCGGTCTGACCATCCGTTTGAGGATGAAAAGCTGTACTAAAGTTAAGCCTTGTTCCCAACGAATGTTGTAGTCCCTTCCAAAAATGAGAAGTAAAACGGGGATCTCTGTCAGACACGATTGAAACAGGAATACCATGTAATCTGACTATGTCCTTGATGTATAATGCAGCCAACACATCGACTGACCATCGGCTCTTGACTGGCAAGAAATGCACCGATTTAGTCAATCGGTCAATAATAACCCATATTCCATCATGTCCTCCTTTTGATTTAGATAAACCCATGATGAAATCCATACTAATATTCTCCCACTTCCATTTGGGAATATCTAGATGATGTAATTTTCCAACAGGCTTTTGGTGTTCCGCCTTGACCTGTTGGCAAGTGAGACAACGTGATACATAGTCTGCTATTTCCCTTTTCATGTTGGGCCACCAAAAATTTCTTTTCACATCTTGGTACATTTTGGTAGATCCAGGATGAATCGTGTACCTTGATCTATGAGCTTCATCTAAGATCTTCTTCTTTAACTCGGGACAATCCGATATGCAAGTTCTATTCCTGAACATTAATCTTCCTTCACAAGTTATTTGGAAATCAGATTGTCCTTCCAATCTGTCCTTGATTTCCACTAATATTGGGTCATCATCCTGAAGTGCTTGTGTTTCAGTTAATAGGTCTGGATGAATGCTTATGTGAGACAATGTGACACATTTGAAGTTCGTGTCCATGCTTATATTGAGCTTAGAGAATTGCTCCAGCAACTTCCATTCTTGAATCATACAATTGGCTAACAGTGCTCTCGGCTTTCGACTAAGGGCATCTGCTACATGATTACCCTTTCCGGGATGATATTGTATATTGAAGTCGAAGTCCTTGAGATATTCTAGCCAACGCCTTTGCCTCATATTTAGTTCCTTTTGAGAGAAAAGGTACTTGAGACTCTTGTGATCGGAGTATACAGTAAACTGCACTCCATATAGATAATGTCTCCAGATCTTTAGTGCAAATACTACCGCGGCTAATTCCAAGTCATGGACGGGGTAGTTCTCTTCATGCTTCTTTAATTGACGAGAAGAGTAAGCTATAACCTTTCCTTGTTGCATTAGAACACATCCGAGGCCAAAGCCAGAAGCATCAGTGTATATCTCGAATTTCTCTCCTTCCATTGGTAAAGCTAAGACATGAGATGTAGTAAGATGATCCTTGAGAGTTTGGAAGCTTCATTCACATTCCTCACTCCATTCGTAACGGATCTCCTTGCGAGTTAACCTCATAAGTGGTACGGCGATCTAAGAGAAATCTTTGATGAATCGCCTGTAATAGCCAGCAAGACCTAAGAAACTTCGGATCTCGCTAGCATTGGTCGGTCCTTCCCAATTTCTTACAGCTTCAACTTTTGATGGATATACTGATAAGCCATCCTTTGATATAACATGTCCGAGAAAAGTCACTTCCTCAAGCCAGAATTCACACTTGCTGAGTTTTGCATATAATTAGTTTGCCCTTAATATTTGTAATACAATCCTTAAATGCTCCTCATGCTCTTCCTTGGTCTTGGAATAAATCAATATATCATCGATAAAGACCACCACGAATTGATCCAAATAAGGCCTGAATATACTATTCATTAACTGCATAAAGGCAGCAGCGGCATTCGTTAGTCCGAAAGGCATAACAACAAATTCATAATGGCCGTACCTGCTTCTGAATGCAGTCTTATGAATGTCCTCATCCTTGATTCTTAACTGATGATATCCCGACCTAAGATCAATTTTGAAAAAGTATTTGGATCCTGAAATTTGATCAAACAACTCATCGATTCTCGGCAGTGGATACTTGTTCTTGATAGTGAGATGATTCAACTGTCGATAGTCGATGCATAACCTCATGGATCCATCTTTCTTCTTTACAAATAATACAGGCGCTCCCCATGGGGAAGTACTTGGTCTTATGAATCCTTTCTTAATGAGTTCCATAAATTACTCCTTTAACTCCTTGAGTTCAGCAGGCGACATTCTATACGGTGTCTTAGAAACTGGACCCGCACCAGGAACTAAATCGATGGTGAAGGCCACTTCTCTTTGCGGGGGTAATCCAGGCAAATCTTCCGGAAATACGTCCGAAAATTCTTGTACCACCGGAACGTCTTCTATCTTAGTTTCCTTAGCCTCCTTAATCGTGACGAATGCAAGGAAAGACACACATCCTTTCCTGATGAGCTTGCTAGCTCGGAGAGCCGAAATAAGAGGGGTTTTGCTTCGCCTCTTGGGGCTAGTAAAGATCAGTTCGGGAAATTCCTCGAAAGTAACCTTGCTATTGCGGCAATCGACAGTTGCCTGATATTTAGATAACCAATCCGCTCCTAGTATGACATCATAATCCTTTAGATTTAAACATATAAGATCAATAGGGAGATTCTTACCATGAACCAATACTTCACAGTTCTGGTAATGGTGTGTAATATCAGTCTCGTTTCCTAGAGGAGTATACAAGACTAATTTTATCCATTCCTGTTCTAGGGGTAACGGATCAGCGAACTTCTTGGAAACAATTGAATGTGAAGCACCAGTATCAATTAAGACATATGCAGACTTGGAACAAACTTTCAATGTACCTTCTACTAGTCCACCTTCCTCTTCTTGTTCGGTCTCCTTAATTGCGTGAAGACGAGCATTCTTGGTTACTGGGTGCTTCCCGTCCCCGGCTTGATCATTAAGTAATGGGCAATGGGGAATTCGATGATCGCGACTCCCACAGCGGAGACATGCTCCTAGTTTCCTCCAGCATTCTTCTGCTCTATGGCCCGCTTGTCACAATGCTTGCACACTATATTTGATGGGGTAGTGGTGATGGAGAAAGGCTTGGTCTTCTTAAACTTCTGATCTTGTGAGGAAGTACCTCCATTGCTAGGCCTCTTCTTGAAGTTGGGTTTAAAGGAACCCGAACTTGTAACTTGTTCTTTCTTGTCCTTCCCACGGATTCTATCAGATAGTTCCGTGGCATCTTCTAGAAGTTGGGATCGACGTACTATCTCCGAATAGACTTGAATATCCATTGGCGCCAGCTGTGTGATATATTGAGGCCTGAGCCCATTTAGGAACCTCCTAGCTTTCATCTTCTCGGTGCTAACTAAGTGCTTAGCATACCGAGATAATCTAGAAAATTGGGCCTCGTACTCGGCCACTGACAGGGACCGTTGCTTCAGTGCAGCAAATTCTGCAGCTTTCTTTTCCTATACTCGGTCCGAAAAATATTTAGCGTTGAAATGTTCAACGAATTCTTCCCAAGTAACTTGGTCTTGATTTAAAGTAGCTTCTATTGATTCCCACCAGCATCGGGCATCCCTTTCTAACTGAAAGGTAGCTAATAAGACTTTATCTTGATCCGTGCACTGCATAACACGGAATATACGCTCCGTCTCCCTGATCCAGTGCTCTGCGTCGTCCGGATCAGTAGAACCCATGAATTTAGGCGGGTTCATGTTTTTAAAGACTTGGTGGAGACTTCCGGCTCGTTGTGCACCTCCCTGGGCTACTTGTTGCAGCACCTGAGTCATGCCGTGAAGTGTACGCTGCATGTTGCACCACTGAGCACGTTCGGTAGCCATCATCCGACAATTACAATAACTAGATTAGTATATACTCGCTTTAAGGGCTTTTAAGTTTTTATGTTAACTCAACCCTTGGTTCTACCCAATCTCACTGGTTAAAGGTTTGAACCTATCCTTGGACTTGGGTTTTCCTAGGAATTGAATACCCTAGGCTCTGATACCACAAAAACTGTCACGCCCCGAGAGCGGAAGATACCCGGAGACGCGTGACGAGTTTATATCAATCATGTCAATCAGAGTATCAGTGTATTCGACACTAAAATCAGAGATGCGCAAAAGTAAAGATAACCCAATCCTTTATTCCTTCATAAGAACATGTCTATTACAAACCTTTGAAGTACTAACTAAAACAACGGAAAAATACAAGGTTGACTCAAGAAAATATGAAAAAGACTAGATAACACGGAAGAAGCTCTATCTCTTTCACTCTTGATTTTCCCCATCCGTTTGAGTTCCCTCATCGTCAGACTTACCTGAAAAGTAGGGAAACACTAGGTGAGCGAACGCTCAGTAGAAATTATATCTCAAGAACTAGCAATGGGTTTAAGTAATTACATCTTTCATGAATGCACTATAGCTATGCATGCTCGCATAAAACGACAAGATAGAGAGAGTGTATAACAATACGATAGCAAGAAGAACTAGTCATGAACTTTCAAGAACTTATATCAAAAGATATCAAAATATTCAAGCAAGTGTATTCATCATGTCATGTGGAAATTTGGCTATCACGTTTCAAGCACGCAAGTATGAAATTACCCTTTTTCGGGCCACGCAAGTCATGTAATATCAAGTCAAGTACAAGTACAAGATTTGTGGAATGTTCAATCAAGCTAGTCATGCACTTCGGTATAATGCCAATACCGTGATCAATCAACTCCCATGGGCACAAGTACTTTCGGGTGCTCCTCCCAGGACCAGATCGGGCCCTATATGCACAGGCATTAATCATGTATTTTAACATCCACTTTTGTGTATAGCCAATATGAAATTTTAAGAATAAAGCTTGTAGATACGTAGGATAACTTGGATAGAATAGAGTCCAAAAATATGACACTTGACATAGAATGGCGATAATAACGGTACAATCATGATTATCGATAAAACTAGGTGGAATTGGTTCCCTAACTTGGGTACCATGACAAGCAAGTATGGACACTCTTTATATAGAATTGAGGTCCACATGAACAGCACATCAATGGCAAGACGTCCTCATTCTTAATATAGAATTGAGGTCTACAAGAACATCATGTTGAATATAGAATTGGGGTTTACAAGAACAGCATCAAATGGCATGATAACCTCATCCCATTAAGAGAATTCTCATGATACACACTTTGCATAACATGAGGGCCGGTATACCATGTTTCTTTATAGTGACATGGCAATCAAATAATGTAATGGGTTTTTATGGTACAACCAGCTCAGTCGGCCTTGAGGGAATCCAAGGCTCGAGGAGTCTTACGGAGGTCTCTATGACTAACTTGCTAGTCCAAAGGAACGGAATGTCCAATGGAGAGCTTGTATGTCACCGAGAATTGTGGGTAATGCGATAAGACATCATAAAACATGGGACAATATTCACGGACTGGAATATAGTGCCGGATCGATGACCTCGGCCGCCTCCTCCAGAGGCTCCCGCCTCACGTCTGCAACAAGGAGACGCCCCAGTCAGGAGGTCCCCAGTCAGGAGGAGGAAAGAAGCTACCTCTCCAAAAAAAAAAGAGGAAAAAAGCCTCAAGGGCTGTACCTGTCGACGTCAACCGCGAGAGAAGACACCGTTCGATGTTCTCCGGCGTCACCAGCTCCTCGGTCGATCGACGGTCCTCCAGTAGACGAGCCACCTGCTGCTCCACGTGGGGAGGGAACTCCTCCTGGCGAGGGGGCAGATTCGGATGAAAGTTGGGCGAGGTCCGACATCTCCAGATCTCGTCCGTCGCCACCGCCTTCACCTAGAAGAAGTGGGTCTTCCACCCCTTGTGCGTGGAGTCCTTCGCCGCAAGCGAGATGCAGCTCCTATTCCTCCGCGCCTGGATGAAGTAGAAGCCTTTTCCCGCCGACGGGTGCGCTTTCAACTCAAAAAAGAAATGGAAGAGGTCCAAGGAAGGAAAAATGTCGTGCTGACGATAAAGAATCTGGAAGGCCGAGAGCAGCAGATATGAATTGGCCACCAACTGAGTAGGCACCAACCGAAAAAAATTAAGAAGCTGCAGCACGAAAGGATCGAAAGGGAGCCGAAATCCACTCTTCCAAGCCAGAAGGAAAGTGCAAATGTGCTCATCACGAACATCCAGACTCGTCTAGTACGGAGTGGCGGCAACAAAGCTGTATCTGAGAGGCAGGCGGAAACGATGCTCCAGCCTCCGCACCTCCGCTTCCCCCAACTCACTACAGTTGGGGACGGGTTCCCGCCTCACCGGCACAAGCTCCGGACTCTGATCCGCCATCGAGTCGGGAGGAGATCCCTCGTACGAGCTCGAAGACTCCGGGGGAGAAGGAAGTTGCCTGACCGCCTCTGCGGTTATCCTCGCCAACTCCTCGAACGCCGCCGCAAGGCTCCGCGTCTTCGCTGTGCTCTCACGGCGCATCAAGAAGCAAGGAAAGCCTAAAACCCTGGAAGCCTAGAACGATGAACAGCGCCCCATAAAAACCCCTGAGGGTGGCGGCGCGCCATTCCATGCTCCGAGAAAAAGGGGGGCCCCTTCGTTTCGAATCCGTCAGGATCATCATTACGGGCCTCGGCGACCGCTATAAGCGGCTCTATAACGCCAACGGAATTCCACCCACCTGAGCCACGCCGGTCCAAAGTCTCGAAAAACTACTCATCCGAGCCTCCTTGGCTCGGGAGTAGGAGGGGGACAAGTGGAGAGGGGGATTTCCGTAGCCCACCACAAAGGCAGCCCAACAAGACCCACAAGGCCCAACCGGGCGAGCCCGCCCGAGTGATAGCCCACAGGGCCCACTTAGGGAAGAAAAGCCCAATAAATAAGACTCGAGGAACTAACTCTCCCTGGCGGCCTTCAAGGCTCGGAGGGCCCGAGACAACGGTCAGGTCCCAAGGAAGGTCCGGCCTAAAGCCCTCTCCCCGTCCGAGAGAGATAGGCTCCAGCCGACCTATCCGACCCCACCTTCGCCGGGCCATGCCTATCGCTCGGGCAAGAGCTAGCATCCCCGAAGCTCGGTAAGGCCGGTTGATTAATCCGCAGGTGCAGCCGTTTAGAGTCCTCCGCCAGCGGGAGAGTGATGGGGACATCGCTTACTCCTTCACATACCTCCGAGGGTCCTGCTACTCGCCATGATTTTTGGAGTCTAGCAATATAATTTCCACAATTTTCTTGAGTCATAATCATGTAATTTTGCCTTTTATTGAGTCTATTACCTAAGTTAGTTAGTCATTTACCTAAGTCCAAGTTTCATTAACTACCTTAGTAGGCTATTGGGCCTGTCCCATGGGCACCCCCTTCCCCAACCTTTGGTCTTCTGTCAGTTGTCCACAATGTGAGGACTTTTTGTAAATTGTGGGTTTCCTATATAAGGATCCCAATCCCCCACTTGAAGAGGGTAATTGATGAATGAATGAAAGCTTGAAATCCACTTGAATCCCCTTGAGTCTATCTCTCTCCCTCTCTCTCTATCTCTCTCTCTCTAAATTTCAAAATTCACTCTCTCTCCTCCCTATTCTCCCCTAATTAAGACCCCTCCCCCTTCTCCATACCTCCCATTTAATCCCCCTCCAACCCCTAGGTGGAAGCCCCTCTTCCAAGGCACCCCTTGGCATTCCCCATACACCCCCTCACTTCCCCAAGCACCCCCTTCACCCCTCCCAAGCTAAAATTTGAATTCTCCTCCCTTTGGGACTGCACCACATTCATTCCCATCCCCCCTCACCTCCCTAGGTCGCAGCCCCCAACCCCCCTTCCCATTGTTCTTCCTTTGGCCAACCAAGCTCTTCCACCCCTCTCCCCCCTTTGATCAGTCTGCAGGTGGCTGAAGAAGGCCCGTCTTGCAGAAGCTACCCCGAGTTCGTACTGTGACATCTGAGGGCGTATCTTACCTTTCTGGAAAGGTCGTCCAGTCCCCTACGCAGGCGAGAAGGAATCGTGCAATTCCGAGTTCTTGGCCACCCGTGAGAGCTATCCTACCCCGACTGCGCCAGACACCACCTGCAGAAAGCCTGAGCCCGATTGGAAGCTGCTTCACGACCAACGGCGAAGGAATCAGGCTGAAGTTCCTTCTTCAAAGTTCTTCCTCCCCCTGTCTCGGACCAGGATAAAGAAGCAGAGCTACATTCGGCATCCGGGACCCCAAGTTCTGATTTTTCTCCTCCAGTCGCACGAGGCTGTCTTCTCCAATCTTCTGCGACCAGCATACACTCATCGGCATCCCCCTGTCCACCCCGACCTCAGAAGGTGTTGCCGTCAGTTTTTCTGAGAAGAGGCTTTGTCCACGGTTCCAGCGACTCCGACGGTTCATGATTCGGCATCCGGGAGCGGCCGGGACAACTTCTGCAATCCACTGCTCGCATCTGGTAGCCGCTGCGGCCAGAGTCTGCAACCCGGATCAGAAGGCGGAACGGCATTCGGACACCGGGGAACAGAGATACGAATTTTCTCCCTCAGTCTCGCGGGTCTGTCTCCTGCAGTCGGCAGCGACCAGGGCCCACTCTCCTGGGCACACCGTCCACTCTCAGCATCGGATTGCAGCTCCGTCGACTCCTGCTGAGAGCCACCTCGACCACGGACACTCCAGAGTTGTTCCTGCCACATTTGAGTTCCGGGAGTGATCGTGGCAGCCAGTTCTTCAAGCCCCTGCTCCTGGAACCTGTGCAGACCAGAACACTTCGGTCCTGTTGCAGAGCTCCTACCGGCCAGCGACGACCACCAGAAGCCCGGCCAGAATTTACAGACCTCCAGGAGCCAATCACCATCAATTTGGCGCCAGTCCCACGCCATTCTGAGGTCGTCAGCGAGCTCGGGAACTTCCACAGCACAGACGGGTCAGCAGATCGGGCAGCAAGCAGAACTCGGGAAGATCATTTCAGTTCTTTCCATAGTTTCCTCGCCCCTTTGCCTGGCCGGCTTACCGCCCCACCCTGCGTGGTGGTAGTGTTTGCTGTAATTAATCAATTCACACTCCCGAGATCACCCTCCTACGCAAGGTGTAGTAATTGTACTCTTGATAGGTTTTTGAAGCTACACCGGCGCAGTGTGCGGGGACCACACTTCCCCGCTCGCCCTCGTCTCCGCCCGGGTTCGGCGTCTTCACGCCGATCAGGTGAGCTCTTGGCCACTCTTCTTTGCTGGTTATTACCATTGCTTGCTTAGTATTGCTTTTAGTTGTCCGTCGGAGGTGAGAGGAGCGCCCGATCCTCAATTCAACCAATTATAGTGTTTCGCCGCGGAGCGAGTTGAGAGAGTTCCATCACATCCCACGCCCTCGGCGTGCCGGCTACCCGTGAAATCGGACATCCCTGGCCCATTGGGATCTATCCCTATCCGGCCGACCCTTGGAACCGCGAGGTCCAAACTCGGACCCTAACCCCCATCGCCGGTCCTCCTTCGGATCCGAGTGTGCCTACGCGAGTGAGTCCGCTAGTGTGACGTTACCAACTTGTTGTGTTGCTTGCTATCCTAGGTCCAAGGGAGTCCTATCACATCAAATTGGTATCATTGTCCTCCGCTGCATATCGTGTCACATCAAATTGGTATCAGAGCCAGGTTCTAGACTTGTCTCTACTAAGTCTTGTCCTAGGGCAATTGCATTCATCACCCGATCATCATGCATACCCCTCGTTGGCCAAATGGTCCGATTGACCCCCTCCACATGGACTACATTGTAGATGAGGACCTTCATTTTGATGGAAATCCTCATGCCTATCTTAGGTGGGAGAATACCATGGAAAGGGACTTTGAAAGTACTTGGGTATATGGATCCGAGAGAGTCTGCAGGGCCAAGGCACGACTTCGGGGTCTAGCTACGAAAATGTGGGAACACAAAGAGAGATTCAGAAGGGTTTGGGGGCAAGAGCCCATTCACTCATGGGAAGAGATGAAAAGTGAGCTTAGGAAGATCTACGCCCCCCGACCGTCCCACTCCTACCGTGAGGAGCATAACCCGAGGAGCACCCCCACTCCCCCTTTTCCTCCCACTCAACCCAAGGCCTCCACTAGGACCCAAACCCCACCACCCAAAAGACCCCAAGACTCATTAGAAGAACTAAGGATTGAGATTAAGAATATCTTCACCTCCCTTAGGGTCCAAACTCCACCACCCCAAATAATTCCAACTTGCACCACCCCATCGCCAAAAGGCCTTCCCACTCCCCTGGAGAGCAAGACCCCCACACCACAAAGGAATGAGATTGAAGTTGAGGAATATGAGGCCTCCCCCGAATGGGAAGAGGAGTATGAATCACAATATCATGGGTTAGGCCAAGAAGTTCCCATCCCAAGTGGAGGAAGCATCATGGCTCACTCCACCCTCACCATTCCAACCCATATGGACCCCATGTCCACTCCACCTAGGCCCGTGATGACCACCACCACCCCACCCAAAACTCTCCCACCAACCCACACTCCACAAACTTCCTTGGTCCCCAAAACCACCCCTCCATCTTCCCCTAAAAGAGACACACCCCCTGAAACCAATCAACCCAATCCTCCTCAACCCATCCATCTTCCACTACCAATCCCTACCCAACCCCAACCTAGGCCCCCACTTCTCCCCTTACCGATCCCAAACCAAGTTCCCCTTTACCTCCCATCCCGGGGGTACCACACACCTACCCTCACCACCCCACCCTCAAGGAACCATCTCACCTCCTTGATAGAGGAACCCATGATTCCCATACCCGACCCCATAGAGGTGAACACACCAACCCCCGCCATAGAGATCGCCCATGTCCAGGAAGAAGAAGGAACTTCACATGGTGGTCTTCACCTTACACCACCCTCCTTAATAGGACCGAGCTTATCTTAGGAGAACCCTTTTCACGTTGGCTAAAGGAGAACCCATTTGGAGATCTCATAGTCCATGCTTACCCACCCATGGAGCAAAACCTTCCTATAGTACCCTTATCCACCTATCACACCACAATCCAATCATCCTATCAGGTGGAAACATTAGGGGATTTTCTTGAGGGTCTAACTTGGCAAATGAAGCTAACTGGCATGTTGAGCACTGTAGCCGACCAACCTAGGAGTCTTAACCTCCTACATCTATGTGTCGGGTCCATCTCTTCTATTTACACTGTGGGTTGCTACACTAGCGACCTTCTTTTATCCCTCCCCATTCCCGAAGAGCCCGATGCTATCCGCGAATTGGAGTTACTTATTTCGGGTAGGATGCCAAGCCCTCCAATCATGACCAACCAACCCTCCTCGAACTTCGGTTCAATTACTACATTTAAGGAGGAGGACTCACCATCATTTGGAGACCTTGAGGTGAAAGAACACCTCACCCTTGGTAACACATTCCATGACCCCTTTGATCCCACCCTATGGAAGACAATGAACCCATGGGACCTGACCGCCCTACCCACCACCCACTCCCTCCTACCCTCACCCACCATGCTAGAACCAACACACCTCGTCCTAGACCCAGCCCACACCAAGGGAACCATGACCATGGGCAGTATACACCTAGGGAACAAGGTAGTGCCCCACCCCATGATGCATACCTACTATGATCCCTTCGACCCTTACAAATGGGAGCTTAAAGGCCACCCCATACCCACACACATGGTCATCATCTCTAGGAGAAGAAAGCACCCATCTTGGCATGTCACATCATTCGACAAGGGTCATGAGTCCAGCCCTCCCATGCATGTCACGCACAGTTTAGGCTCAATGCATAACTGGCCTACATTTGGTTGTGCTGGTCCACCCACATTCTTCATAGCCCTTACACTTGAATGGAGCACACGTGGATGTCCGGGTCCCCCGGTAACTCTCACAGCCATACACAATAGATCCGCCTATGGTTTCCCAGGCCCCCCTGAGTCCACAAGATGCCTCATCACATCCATGAATGATAGGTCTATGTATGGTTGCCCCGGTCCCCCTTTGCATACCACATACTTCCCACCCCCACCGCACCATCACTCAAAGCATACTCATTCAAGCAAGCATCCAAATATGGGTAGTGACGATCATAATGAGCGGGCTATAACTCACGGGTGGCACTTTGAAATCCAAGGAGGAAACCTCGCGATGGTGGCATTGGAACGACTCTATCTTAGGGCCACCTCCAAATCAAGGGCACGAGGACTTGGACCTTTCATGTTCCGAGTGGCTTTGGCAAACCTGGCTTATGGATTAGATTTACTAATGGGCTATGGGATACACCCCAATTATCATGCGGCTGATCCGGCACCCTACATGGGCACCGCGGTGAATCCCAGTGAGTACTTTGAGCCTATAACTTCCTTTAAGAGGGACACCCCGGAGTGCTTCCACAAAACAGCCTTGAGAGCCCGACGTGTACACAGAGGGGCAATACTATGCCAGCAGGGTTCCATCGCCAGCATGAGGGTGTGTCCGGGCCGCCTTGAGAGGATGAAGAGCCGTCCCCTGGTGTGGACACCGAAAATCGCACATCTAAATGTCATGCTCGGCCCAGCATCGACAACGGCGCCGAGTGAAGAAACCCCAGAGAAATCAAGCATAAAAGGGCCCCACGACCCGTGGGCCTCGAAGAAAATCAAATGGGCCACAACTCATGCTCACAATGGGCTCAAAATCGCCCATTTAGCCCCTCAACGGCACGCCCTGGTGGAGCCCCAGCGGCACGCCCCTTCAGGCTGCCCAGCGGCACACCCCATTAGGCTGTTCAGCGGCACAGCCCATCAGAAGCTTCAGCGGCACGCCCCAAAGGGCCTCCAGCGGCACGCCCTGGAAAGCCTTCAGCCTCCAACGGCACGCCCTGGAAAGCCTTCAGCGGCACGCCCCAAAGGGCCTCCAGCGGCACGCCCAGCAGGGGGCTTCACCGGCACGCTCACTTCGCACACCCTGCCGCGGTCTTCGCCGGCACACCCCTTTGGGGGTTCACCGGCACACCCCCAAGGGGGGACCTTCAACGGTACGCCCCCCAAGTGGGTTCACCGGCGCACCCCCTTTGGGGCCTTCAGCGGCACAGCCCTTTGAGGCTTCAGCGGTACGGCCTTTTTGGGCCTTCAACGGCACGCCTAAAAGGGGCTTCAACGGTACGGCCTTTGGGGCCTTCAACGGCACGCCTAAAAGGGGCTTCAGCGGTACAGCCTGCAAAGGCTTCAGCGGCAGGCCTTTTTGGCTCCTCAGCGGCACGCCCCTTCGAAGCCCCCAGCGGCACAGCGGTGAAGTTTTTTTCAACGGGCAACACGAGGCCCATGCCCTACGCATCCTTGGCGCGCAGTGGAGCCGTATGAGGTGGCAGTCGACGACTGGGCCACGTAGCCTACCCCACTGACAGCCAGGACGGAGCAGGTGAGCCACCATCATCACAGCCGGCTTCCCGCCTTCGACGGTGGTGCTCGAAGTCACCGGCTGCCCAGAGTATAAAAGACGCCCGTTTTCAACAGAAGAGGGGCATCCGGGGAGGAGATCAAGGAGGAGGGAGACACACAGACACAGAGGCAAGGAGAAGAAGAAAAGAAAGGAAGAGAGAAGAGAAGAACCCGAGCTGGGCGTGAGCCTCCTCCGGCGACCACCGCGAAGAGAGCAAGAGTAAGGGAGAGGGAGGGAGCTTAATGTAACGGGGGAGAGGGTTGGGGATAGTGGCGAAGGTCTTGGGCCCAGTGCTTCTGCCCTCTCGCATTCCATTCTTCCTTCCGTTCTCCGTTATGGATTCTTTTTTCCTTTTGGTCCACGGCCCAATTTGGGGAGTTTGCTTTTGCCATATGTATGAAGGGCCTCGCCCTCTCGATTCTCATAAATGAAAACCACCCTCTCCGGGTTTCTTTTCGATCTTCGATATTTTATGCTAGGCTTTGCGGGCTTTTTGATGGACAATCCGTTCCTCCCTCTGTCTCCTCATTCCTCCGGCGTCTTTAGGGTCCTCCACGTCGATGTGGGTTTCCCCCTTTTTGTTGGCCTTGGCTCCGTGAGCTCCTCACTCCCTTCTATGGCCATCTACCGTGTTCCCGGGCTTGAGGAGAAGGGGAGGTACCCTTCTTTCTTCCCAACCACTCAGTGACTAATAGACCACTCCCGGCCTTGAAATCCCCTGTCTTTCTTCCTCTTTTCCTGAACGGCCACCAAGTCTCCCCCCCCAGATGCTTGCAACCCTTTTAAGCCTCCCATCGGTGCACCTTTCCGGCCCTTGGCCGGCACACACTTGCCCAGCCTTCAGCGGCACGCCCCATTGGCCTTGCCCTTCAGCGGTACGCCCTGTCCAGCCTTCAGCGGTACGCCCTGTCCAGCCCTCAGCGGCACGCCCTGTCCAGCCCTCAGCGGCACGCCCTGTTCAGCCTTCAGCGGTACACCCTGTTCAACCCTCAGCG